>CM073138.1:12947991-13547991 GCA_037039145.1 Fundulus diaphanus
TTAGATTATAGGCGAGTATCCATCCATCCATTTTCTAGCACGTCTATCCCTTGTGGGGTGCTGGTGCCTATCTCCAGTTGTCAATGGGCGAGAGGCGGAGTACACCCTGGACAGGTCGCCAGTCTATCGCAGATATTCTATATTATATTTTAATAATTTTATATATTAGCAGATTTTAAATGAGGGGTGGGCTCGGCTCTGCTACCAGGTTTTTACATGATGCTTTTCAACTTTTTGTAAGACATTTGAATGTGAACTGACCTGATTTTATATCTGATTAAAGAGTGATAGCAAACAGATGACCCTACTATATCATAGTGCACCAAGTACATAAATACACCTGGAGAATAGAGTAAATTTGTATGTTATTAAATAGAGTCTACAAATGTAAAATATGTTGTACTGTACTAGAAAAAAAGATGACAAAAGTAAGCCTTTTATTAATTGTTGAACTAATAATACCCAGTGAACAGGAAAGTTAAGTAAATCACAGTAAAGGAGTTACAATGTATTTCTAATACAGGATTGTTATCCAGATTGGATGAAGGGGGTTTAATCGGAAAAGGCAACTTTTCACGCAGTCCAGTCATGGCATTCTTTGCAGAATCACAGTGTCCTGGATATTTTCAATGGACAGAAGCGGCTCTTTGCTGCCTTTCTTGACACCAAGCCTTTTTTTCTTGATTCCAGGCCAGCGTCTAAATTTCGCCGCCTCTATGTGTGTGCAGAACCACAAACATCTGCCTGCTGCCATTCCAGAGTAAGCTTTGCACTGGTGGTGGCAATTTACTCTCTTTATCGAATCCTCTTTAGGAGAATGTCCTGCCGCTCTAGAGTTCCTTTGGCACCATAAAGCTTTTTTTTTTTTTTACATGAGTGAAGCTCTGGATTTAGTTGATTTGAGTGTAATTCTAAACAGCAATATCTCCACCTGTGAGGACTCTTGTGAAGCAAAGCTGTTATGTTTCTTGAAAGAGTAATGCAGTCAGACACCTGCCACCTTCATAGTCAGCTTTCTTGTCCTCATCAAAATGCCCCCCCCCCCCCCCCCCCTTGTTTTTGGACAGAGCTTATACGCAGAACAAATTAGATTCTAGTGGATATTTTCACTTTTATTCATTTTGCATTTTATCCAGTCAATTGTTGTGGCATCCTAGATGAAAGGCAAACTGCCGTAATAAAAACTGAAGCAGTAAAGTAAAAAACAATTCTGTATTGATAGCTTTGGCAAATGTAACTAAAGTTGGAGTACAGAGCTTGGAAAAACGAAGACTTTGGACAAGCTGTATGTATATGTTGCCATTTTGTCTCACATTACTTTCACTGTGTTTCCCATTTTGTACCCATATACTAAATCTGTGGTTTATCAGTTTTCCTTGTAAATTGAAGTATTTCCATGATTTTTGAATATAGAGGTATATAAATACTCAAAAATCTCAGGTATAATTTTTTTATTAACTCAAATTATACACCACAGATAAGGAACCCTGATAAAACGCAGAGCAAGGTGCTGTTCGTTTATATTATTAATTGGAGTCATTAAACCACATGCTCTTACAGTAGGCTATGAGAGGATTTTAGAAAATAGCTTTGACCTGTTCTTGAATAATGATGTAGTATAACTTAAACTGACTAACAGTGTTTATGTTATATTTAATTAAAATGTAATTAGTTATTGATGTTGCCTTTCATAATCATTATGAAGCAAAATGGCATTTTTCCTGTCTGGAGGACATTGATTTAAAAGGTCTTCTTTCAGATGCAGGAGATGAAAGAACTTTAGAGGAGGTCAGCACCTTAAAGCCTAACCGAGGACTCAGTGCAGCTGAGGACGTTAAGTGACTCCTTTGTCAGAAATGTCTATACACCACTCTCCATTCTGAGTAATAACCAAATACTGTACAGACAAAAGAATTCCCATGGCTCCCATCACTTTGATTATTGCTTTGGGACGTAGCTCAGAGCTACACCAGATCTAGGACAAGCAGTTTATGCAGCAGAACCACCACTTATTTTGCTGCACTAAAAAAATGTTGACTGTCTGGACAGCGACTACATCCAGCTGCCCAGCCTCTATGGATTCTCACGTGGTCAGCTTGCTCAGCTGGGAGACTTGTCAGTTGTTGATCACACAGCTTCTGTCAATTATCTTCCAGACATTAGTGAAAGTTGTCCTCATCTCCATCAGAAACTATAAAATCTCCCTGCACTATCAAAAATCAAACTTTTATCGACTAGTGAAGTCTGCTGATTACCTGTGTGATGCCTTGTTTGAAGCTAGAGTTTCTGCACATTTTTTTTTTTTTGCTTTCTGCCCTTTTAGGCTATAGGGTTTGGGCTGAACTGTCAGAAATACACAGAAGAGGTTCCACATTGTATTTAGCGTTTAACCACACACCCCTACAGCAAGCAAACAGAAGTCCGCCTTGCTGTAGCGGTCTACATGGCTGAGTGTGCTTTGGTTTGCTGGTCTAGCCCCTTCCAGTGAGCAGTTTCTGTAGGACGTGTTGACTCTGCACACATTATCACCAATGCATGGTGGTGCATAGTCATGCAGGATAATTGGCCTGCAATGGTGGCACAACAGCAGGGGAGCGTAAAAGTTTGCTGGCAGCTCAAGGGTAAATAGGACATCTTGACAAGGTGATGGTGACAGCTAAGGGATTAATAATCACGCTTTTTAAATTCTTGATAATGTGTGTCCTGGCTTGACCGAAACCAAAGTTTCTACATATTTTAAAAGTCAAAGTTGCATATTTTTCTAGATGAAATTTTCAGAATTCTTTAGCATCTTTTCCATTATTTAAAGTATTTTTACACAACTCAATTATTAAGTTAGTGAAGAAGATTGGAGATCTATGTATGTGTGTGTTTGTTATTGCATAATGCCCATTTTTCCAATAAATACTACATTGTGAGGACCCACTAGTTATTATGGGGCCCAAAGCCTGGGCTTCCATCCATCCATCCATCCATCCATCCATCCATCCATCCATCCATCCATCCATCCATCCATCCATCCATCCATCCATCCATCCATCCATCCATCCATCCATCCATCCATCCATCCATCCATCCATCCATCCATCCATCCATCCATCCATCCAACCAACCAATAGTGAAATAGATCTGGAAATGCATTCAAGATAATATCACTATTTGTGCTTCCATACATCTGTCCATTCACACACCCACATCCAGCTGTTAGTTGTAAGTCTGGTATGATGCAGTTTTAAGTCAGATGTGTGCACTTAATATTCAACTTCAGGTGATCAGAAACTGTTATCTAAATACCCTCTTCTCCATAGAATTTGCTGATGTGACATTTCTGTTTGGTATTGTTTCAGGCGATAACTATCAGAGGCAACATCTCTTCTTCAGATGGGATTCGCCGCAAAAAATCTTGGCTCAGGGCCCATCAGGATTTCTTTTTTCTCAAACAAGAGGCCGGATGTGGAGGATGTAGAGGATCAAGGGATCTGAGGCTTAGTAAGAGCTCTGCATTCATGACGCATAAGTCTGGTGGCTTGAACTGGAGTAAGCATACGCTGAGGTCTTTATTGGCATTCATGGTGGGACAGTCAATTGGCTCCGAAGCTGCTGATTCCTGGGGATTGTTGTGACATCCCGGTGACTTAGTGGCCATACACACCCCATTATGCTAATTTACTGGACTTGACTCGATATGGCAAAAAGAAACTAGACGAATTCTAGATTAGCGTTAACAGACAGGACCGTCCAGAAGTTGTTCTTGACTTTAACTGGCTCTAAAAAAGCCTTATTGACAAGTGATGTGAGAGGGCCTTGGAGGGGAAGAATGGTTGCTCCACACCCCTGGATGAGGTGCCGACTTTAACGCAGCACGTGGGGCACTGCTGATTATTCAACGTGTTTCTCTAATCCCAGCCCTTGTGGTAGGAACCTGCAAAAGAGCCCAGTCTTTGTGTCGGGGGGCTAATCGTGTTTTGGAAACGCCGATTGGGGCTAATCTCCTGGCCTGCTTCTAACGTGGAGCTGCTGATATCCTCTGCTGCGATAAATTAAGCTTCTTATTAATCTAATTATGGTACATTCATCCCCACAAACTTTCATGTGACTTGAGGAGCCCCCCATTCACGAGTAACTCCTTCTCCCCCCCTCCACCCAGCCCTCTCCAAACACAGATCTTGAGACTGACTGCCCTCTTTCTCTCTGATTGCCTGGTCCAGACCGGCCCAATTAGGAACACTCAGGATTTTGCCTCTAACAAGCCTTCAGGCTCCAGTCAGGCTCTTCACTCAGACTAGGGTCAGTCTTATTCTCCACCACCCCCGCTGACCCCTTTAAATCGCCACCTGTTTCACTTCATCTCACTTTAACCATGTTTCCAATAATCTGTTTTGGAAGAAACACCACGCCTTTACAAAAGTATTCATACCCTGGGAACTTTTTGCATTTGACAAATTTTGATGTATTTTACTTGAAGGAACTATACCTGAATTATTTTTGTCAATCAATCAATCAATCAATCAATCAATCAATCAATCAATCAATCAATCAATCAATCAATCAATCAATCAATCAATCAATCAATCAACCTTTATCTATGTAGCCCTTTACACACAAGGTGACCAAAAGTGCTGTACACAAAATCAACATTATAGAAACAGAATTAACAACAAACATAAAAGCAAGTACAAAATAAAATACAAAACATGACACCGTGCTACTGAATGTTAAAAGCCAGTCTGAATAAATATGTTTTAAGCCTGGGCTTAAAAAATAAAGTCAGGATTAAGTCAGTAGTGGTACGAATGTCCAGAGGCAATTTTTTCCAGAGCCTGGGTCCAGTGGCTGAAAAGGCCCGATCACCCCAGTTTTTGCACCTGGCTCCAGAGACTACTAGGGTTATGAACGCAGAAGAGTTAAGACGGGTATGGAGGGCTAAGATCATTAAGGGCTTTAAAAACAAATACAATTTTAAAATCAATCCTAAAAAAACTGGAAGCCAGTGGAGAGAAAAAAAGACTGGGTTGATGTGCTGTCAGCGAATGTTGGTTAATAAGCGGGCACCGGTGTTTTGAACCAACTGAAGACGGTCAATTGATGACTTGGAGACACAGACATTGAGTGCGTTGCAATAGTCAATTCTTGAGCTTATAAATGCGTGAATAGTTTTCTCGAGATCAATACAATTTAAAAACGGTTTTACCTTTGTTAAAAGACGTAATTGATGGTAAAGTGTACACACGTGACACTAACAAAAGTGTCACATGTGTACACTTTACTTTCATACCTTAAAATAAAATTGCCTTTAAAAGTCACCAAATTAGTAAATGGAGTCCACCTGTGTGTGATCTAATGTCAGTATAAATCAGAACATTATTGAACACACATCATGAAAACCGAGAACACAGCAGACTGCTTAGGCGTACAGTTATGAAGGAGCTTAAAGTAGGGTCAGGTTACAAAACTATATTCCATGCTTTAAAAATCTCAAAGGGCACTTTTCAGTCCATTACCTTGAAAAGGAAAGAGTATTGCATAACTACAAACCTATCATCTCTTAACCAACATGCAAAACTCTACAAACACTGCACATCACGCTGAACCCACCATCATCCCTGTGGAGAAACATTGGTGGTGGCAGTAATTTGCTTTGTCTTCATCAGAGACAACAAAGCTGGTTAGAACTGATGGAAGGATGGATGAAGATAAATACAGGGGGAATCCTGCAAAGGCCTTGATACTGGGTTGGGGGTTAACCTTCCAGCAAGACGAGAATCCTAAACACACAACCAGAGCTACAAAGCATATGCAGGTGTTAGCATGGCTAACATGGCCACGTGTCATGAGCTATAGTATATTGTAGAGGAATGGGCGCAGATTTTAGTTTCTAAATGTGCAAAGCTGGTGGACACTTTTAAAGACTTGCAGCTTTAGCTGCAGCCAAATATGTTTCGAAGCGGTAAAGACCATGGAGGCCTCAAAAGGTGCAAACACCACAGCTTTTAGATATTTATCTGCGAGAGAAGAAATATCTTAAAACAACATATAACATTTTCCATCCACTTCACACTTTTCCTCTTCTTCTACTTCTCCAACGTACTCAAAGCAGCCTGTCTCTGTGTGGTGCCACTGCTTCCTTTACTGCAGTCCCTCTCTCATTGCTTTGGCCTGAGGCAGATCCCAGTGTGTAGCCTTGTTCTCGCTGTGTGCCATGGCTCTGTTTGGTGGGACTCTTGAAGATGTGGGAAACTCTCTGCGGGGAAGTGAGAGCAGGATGACAGGGCCCTTCTCTACGTGGACAGTGACCCTGAAGGGAGATGAAAGAACTTCACATTTGCACTTTAGCAGCTCAAAAAGGACTCCAATCATCCATGAAGGCTCTCTTACCCATCCCGCCCCTGCTGTTTCACTCGTGCACCTCTCCCCATTCCCACATTCCTGGGTTTTATGCGAGGCGGAGAAGAGCGTCCGATTATTTTCGCTCCTTTTTCACCTTAAGCACACATTTTTTATTTCAAATTTGTTGTTTTTAAACAATCTGATAAATTCAGGCTATCCTTTGATAACCCTCTAAAACTCACCTTCCACAGGTATAATCTGTGTGGCATTAACGTTCTTCTGCTCTCTTGCTGACGCTTTTTGAACCGCTCCTTCCTCAAAGCAAAATCTAAAGAGTGAGACAACAGGAAGGCGCTTGGTGTTGTTTGTTCTTAAAAACAAAAGTTTTAAGCTGCTATCAAACTCCCATTAGATACGGAGGAATTGAGTGTGCGGTCGTCACCGCATACCAAACGGCGAGGTGATAACACAACACAGAGGCAGGCCAGGACGCTAATTGCATGCCGAATATTTATAGGGTAGACAATTAGCGGGTTCCTTTTATATGCAAAATAACAACAGCAGCAGAGGCAACAGAGAAAAGGGTGGTGATGGAGGGGGGGTAAGTAATTAAGATGCTCAAAACAGGACAGGGACATGCAGTCTGTTGTGCTCTGATTTGTTGCTAACAAACACAATAATTAGCCTGTTATTGGCGGATAATGAAGTTGCCACTGTCCTCTTCCCTCAGTTAAGTGTCATCCTGAGCAAGGACGTTCCCGCCGCTGCCGCTGGTGCTGCTCCTGGGACCCTGAGGACAACGATGGGGAGAGGGTAGATGGGTCATGAAGCAATTCAAGGATCTTGTTAGGGTAAAACAGCAGTCAGGCTCAACTGCATGACTAATGGCAGGTGACGTGAACAACACTGATTATCTCTCCGTGTTATACAAAGTATATAGATGGTAGCAGGTAGAATGACGCAATCACATGCACACACAAGGAGTATGCTGCATTCAAAAAAGTGGGTATGCACGTTTACCACTGACATCAATGAACATTTTATATGGCAAATGTATACTATCCATCTAACAGACGGTGTACGGTGCACATCCTAAAAGAACATGTTAAGCATTAAAATAGCTTAAAAGAACACAACAGTCCCAATACAGAATGTCTAGTTTAAAAACATTTAGCTCATACTCGACTTTCAAAACAAAAGAAACCCCAAAAAGAAACAAGCTGACATTATGTCGCACATCCTATACAGTCAAGCCCTGATAATATCCCAGGCAGATATAGGCTTAAATTAATCTTTTAGCAAGTAGGAACCAAGAGTCCCAACTTGAATGTGGCAGAGAATCTGTGGAGAGAGCATAAGATTAGGATGATGGCACAGGGGCTTTCCGACCTCAAAGACTCGGAGTTTATCACTGAAGATAAATTGTCTAAATATCTAAGGAACTATGCAAAACGCTGGTCAGGGAATAAAATGTGTTTATTTGCTGCAATGCCAATAAAGATTTTTTTTATTCATTAGTGAGAATGGTATAAATATTTTTTATATCATAAATTAAAGCAGACTTCTTAATTATTTCTTGTTTTGGCTCATTATCTTTTGAGAGATGCCCATGTCACTTTCTAACTTTTTGGACAAATTAAACTGCTGCGGGTATATATATCATTTATGGCTGACATTTTGTTGTTGTTTTTCTGTTTTGTTTAGTGCTGGTTCCTCGGCCCTTTAGTGTCTTTTCCCTTTTGCCCCAGCCAATTTGTGGCCTGAACAAGTTACAGCCTGTCATGCCACTGATTTAACAACCTCAGATGTGCCACATACGTAGGTAATTTCCTATTTTCTGCCTTTTGCAGCAATAATCTGCCACTCACACAACCAGGCAACCAGTCCCATCATACTGCCATACTGATTTAGAAGCAGAGAAAAGGGAGTGTGAGGATTTTGGGAGTTTAACAAAGAGACAAAATGTGATGGCTACTTGACTGGTCAGCATCTGCAATTCTCAGTATCAATTAAAAGTGGTGAACCAGCAACAGGGTTGGTGTAGAATTGGTATATATGTTGGCTGTGGCATCTTTTAGCAGGATGATGCATCTATCACAAAGCACACAAGCTTCAGGAAGGGTTTGAGGATTGCAGCAATGCGTTTGAGGTGATGACTTGGCCTAGAGCACAATCCCACTGAGCATCTGTGGGATGTGCTGGATCTCACAATCTACAGAACCCAAAAAATCTGCTACTAACACATCTAGAAGTGGGGAATCCAGGTTGAAAAATTAAAAAGCCAGTCCAGAGATGAGTTCCAACCATTTGCATATCCAGGTCCACAGCATAGACAAGCACTAAACTAACCTGGTTTAGGGACCAGGATGAAGGGAGACCAGACAGGGTTCTAACTTTCTGAGGCCGGATTTATCCATCTCTGCAGGTAGAGTCCATTCCTTGACATGTAAGAGCTGTTACGGCTGCAAAATGGTATAAGACAGGTGGTCATAATGTAACGCCTGGTTGGTGTGTAATAATGCACGGGTCTAAATGCAGTCAAAAGAAGACAAAAATGTAACTTAATGCTGTAATTTAGCTTGGGTAGAGTGTTTATAGTGAAAGTGAAACATCTTAATATAAGTGTACATGTGAATGTTAGAGTATGTGTGTGCAGCAGCTTCATAAGATTGTGACCGCAGGTTCACTGAATCAACAATGCTGTCTGGCAGGATTAGGTGCAGCCAGAGCTGATTTGATATTTGTGGCTGATAGTGCTTGTAAGCACGCCTTTGTTCCCTCCCATTGTGGCTAAGATTAAGGCAAACCTCCTCTTCATCATCTTGCTTCGGTGTAGTAATAACCTAGATAAAGCTACTCTCTGATTGAATCATTGCTGCGCGTGTTCAGGACCTCCTCACTCCCGCTTCCCCCGTCAGCTGTCGCTCACGCCTCATCCTCCCCACTTCTAACTCACTCCATCACTGTTATTCATCTCTGTTTTTCCTTTTCCAACTTTTCATCTCTAATACCTGTCACTCACCGCTTATCGCTAATGAGAATGTTTGTGCTTGCTGATTTTCACTAATTAAGTCTCAAATGTGGCTGGTTTTGTTGCTTTCTGCTCGCGAAGGTTACAACTTTTGCAAGAACTTTTAATAAAGTCCAGTAATCACGTCAGTTCTTTGAATTGTTAGTTTGAATAAATAAAATGTATATCTTTTAAAGACTAAAACTGTATAATATTTACTGGAGTGTAGATGCACTGTTTAGATTGTTGTGGCGTTATGAGGAAGTTTAAATTTCTTAAAATTGCCTCTGTTTTGCATTCATATTGACAATTATTGGTAACTCACAAACTTACATGTTACACAGGAATTCTCACTAAGTGATGCATTTTAAAGGATTTGATACATCATTTTAACAACTTTATATAAGATATGCAAAAATCTGCAGTATTTAACAACACATTAAAAAAAGCTCAAAGCTCAAAGCTCATTCTGCTCTGCGTGTATTTAGTCAGATGACATCCCAAGAGGCACAAGAATGGAGCTTTTCAGTTGGAAGTAGTAAACACTATGGTGGATGAGTGAATTTAGTGAGTGAATAAAAAGACTGAAGACAAATTAAATGATACAGATCATTAAGAACATATTAATACATCAAACACCATAAGGAAAATCATGTTTGAATGAGAATGGCTTCAGCTAAATGAATCAAGACTACCATGAAAATGTAAAACCAAAGGAAGCTGGTTCAACAGTGTTGAAAGAGCAAGAGTTTTATACCTGGTCTTTGAGATCGCATTTTGGTCTGAGGACCAGGGGGCTTGATTTGGAGAATGTGGCTTTAACAATCCAGTAACATAGGAAGGAGCCCTGAATATCATTTTTGGCAAATCTGCCAGCTGTGATGACACAAATATCTCAAAGAACAAACTACGCAAACAAACACCAACATAAAAGCAGAACTGACTAACAACATAGTTGAATTTTCTTCCTATTCTACCTTCGGGTTTGTACCTTCAAAAGGTCAATAATATCCCTCCCCAACCCCATTATAATCATATTTACTTCCACAACCTCCTCTGTAGGTTACCTGGTAATCTTTGAATTCCTGCAGCCAGCTAACCTAGAGCCCAAAAAACAGAGATTAACTTTGCACCATTGTTTTTAACTTATTGAAAGTTTTGCCCCAAAACTATTTTATCTGACCAGATTTAAAGCTGCATGCTCCCTTCAGTGGGTTCATCTATACATTGGGAAGCTGCAGAGAATCAAGTTCACATGAAGGATAGCTGAAGTGTTGCACTTATACAATGTGATAATGGCTTTAAACTTCTGCTTTTATTTTTGGAGGACATTCCAGGTGGATCCACTTGGCAGCCATATCTGTGATTCTGTTTTAATTGCCAGCTTTCACAATTTCATTTCAATACAACTTACAGCAAAGTTACATTTTAGCTTCTCTGTGCTTCTCTAATAAGTGTTGTCACATGATAAAAGACGCTGCAAGTCATTGATGTGATTGTGAACCTTTCCACCCTCTCTCTCTTCCACACAGAGGCTAATCTCTACAGGTATTTCTCCTCGGCTGCTGTTATTAGAATGCAGCAAATGCTCTCTATTGATGCATGTCAGAGCCTTATTCTTTCATCTCCAACATTTAATTTACCGTCCTGTTGTGCCACTAATCCTGTGTCGTGCCATTTCCTCCGCTCCTCAGATTGCTCTCTCAAAGCCCTCTCTTCGCCAGATAAAGAGGAAGGTAATCGCCATTGTCTGGCTACAGATACACCAGTGCCGGCTCCCCTTCTTTCCGCGGCTCCAAATTAAAGGGCCGTCCTGCCCTTGCGCCCTCTTAATCACTGCCCTCGTCTCTCCGTGCGAGTGGACCCCAGGGCTGTTGCACTTTCATCCGCAAATAGGCTTTCAGTGAGAACCACCCAGGGCTGGCCTCCTTGCAGGAGATCCCCACAGCCTCTGCTCTCTTCTGCTCCTCTCCGGCTTTTCCTGCAGGAGTTTCCCTTTTAGCCCCACACACTTTATCTTCCTCAGGCCACCTCTGATTACTAAACATGGAGAGCAGTCTGGTTTCACTTCTGTTGCACCCTCATTAGTTCTTTCTCTCTCCTGAGAAGGTCTGACCCACAAGTCTGTTTAAAAACTTCACAGTGGAAGAGCATAGATTCATTTCTGCTATTTCGAAACCGGAGGCAGAAACAATAACACCCATGTTTTGCCTGGCTACTGCATCCCTTACTAGTCTAATCTTAGAGTAGTTTAGTCTGTAATGCACAGTTTCAACATTATCTGTTGTTGCTAGTTTTGTCACGCTAAAATGTATCAAGTCATTGAATAGTTCTTTAATTTTAGACAAAAATAACAACATTAAATACAAAAAAATGTTTTTCAAATAAAGGTTTAAGGGTGATAAAACGAACCAAGCTGGTTCTATGTGAACATATGAATACCACCCCTACACTAAACTAAAATAATAAGTTTAATAAGTGTCAGACTGTTGGATTTAAGAAATTATCTAAATACAACCTTTCTGACAACAGGAAGCAGGCATGTAACCAACACATGAATCCATATCTATAAAAATTTAACAACCATGGACATTTTTAAAATTTTCAAGAAAATTTCTTGATCCCAATGACTTTTTGTGAAAATATTCTGATGAGACAAAAGTGAAACATTTTGGAATGTGTGTGTCCCCTTAGGTTTAGCAAAATGCTATCACAGGAGCATTATAGTCTGGGTCAGCAATGCCACTTTAGGACCTGAATGACTTAATAATGATAATAATTGGTTAAACTTTGATTTCTGTTCTTTAACAGAATATCTAGTCATATTCTTGACCTTAAGCTTAAACACCAGCTTAATGATCAAAAGCACACCAGGTGGCCTAGTCAAAGTCTGGTATTTAATCAAAATAACATGATGTGGTAATGTGGTTCAAAAACATTCTGTCATAAAGTCTTTTCAAAGAATCAGTCAGTTATTTTGACTGATACTAGGCTCTATGAAGTGCTGTACCAGTCGAGTCCAAAAAAAAGAGCATAACAATGCCAGTGAGATGACATCTTCCATGGATGCACATCTTGATGATGAGTTTTAGGTTTGTAGATCATCTAATTGCCAGTATTTAGGTTCAGGGGGCAATTACTTTTCACATAGTGCCAGTTTGCATTGGAGAGCTTTTTCCTACTTTATAAAAACAACATAATTTAAAAACTCCCTCAGGTTATTTTTGGTCTGATTTTAACATTTGTTTAATGACCTTGAGCCTTTAAGTTTGTCAAAAAAGGAAAAATAGAAGAAAACATGTAAGGGAGCAAATACTTTTTCTTGGCTCTGTAGCATGAATTCTCAGTGTTTATTACAAAACAAAATGCATTAGAGCAACACATGTTCCAAGCATGATATTCACAATAATCAAAATAATGCAAACCAGAGGAAACACAGCTGACTAGCAGCTTTATCAGGGTCAAACTCCAGCCTCCAGATTCACAATGGCACCTAAGAGCATTTGGCTAATTTCTGTTAATTGTGGCTCTCACTTCCCTCTGCTCCACTGACATAGCGCCGGAGGGCTCAGCCAAATCATCGCCATTATGACATTAGCAGCAGCTTATCCAGTGCTAAGAGCTTGAGCTGATACTAACACTAAGGAGTTTAGGATGCTAAGATGAGGACGAGCAATCGCGGTAGCCGGCGTAAGACTGACGGACAACAATGAAAGTTTACAATAAGGATCAAAAGATCCTCGTAGGGTTAAGCGAACTATCCAATTAAGAAAACGCGTGCCTTTCAATGTGTGTGTGTGTGTGTGTGTGTGTGTGTGAGAGAAAAGAGACAGGCTTGAGCTAATGCTGAAAAGCTGCTTCCCCATTTACTAATAACAAGCCGTTTAGCTTGAACGATTGCTGCCATGTACAAAGCAATTTGTTATATGGTTAGCTTCTTTGCCCTGGACTTATTAAGGGGATTCTCATTGACTTGGGTGAAGTGGCTGTTTCACACACACACACACACACACACACACACACACACACACACACACACACACACACACACACACACACACGCACACACACACACACACGCACACACACACACATACACACACACACACCAACACCAATAAATTAGTGGGGAAACAGCACGGTGTGTTTATGATACAAGAGAGGACAGTTACCAGGGGTTCTGATTTCTTTTGGAAGATGATTTCCTGTGATGTGTCCCAGGTTATAATACTTGAACAAGAGATTTTGGCTCTCCTTTTAGCCAGCAGAGGGGCTCTGGCGGGGAAAAGGCTCTGGGCTTAATTAGATCTGTCTGGGGAAGAGCAGGGCTTTAGGTGCAGCTAATTAAGATCATAGTGTGGCTGCAACACTATAAAGTGCCTTTTAAAAAGTATTCATACCCCCTTTTTTTTATACATTTTGGTCATGTCACAACCCAAACTTTATAGTACTTCACAGGAATTTTACATGATAGACCAACACAAAGTAATTTGCAATTGTGAGTCGGAAAGAAAAGAAACACATTTGAAAAGTGCATTGTGCATTTGCATTCAACTCCTCTGAATTAATACCTTGTAGAACCTGCTTTTGCTGCAATTACACCTGCAAGTCTTTTGGGGGTACATCTCTTCCAGCTTTACAGGTCAACGAGGAGGCCGAAATTTTGCTCCTTCTTCATGAAATAGCTAAAGCTCACCTGGGGTGGAGCGCACCTGTGAACGTCAAAGTGATGTGGCCACAGATTCTCGATTGGATTTAGGTCTGGACAGTGATTAGGATATCAGTTCCTCTACATTTTATTTAGGTAAATCAGAGTATAGGGGCTGAATACAAACATGCGCCACTCTTTTCAAGTTTTATTTGTAACAAACTGTGAAAATCATGCATTATTTTCCTTCCTCTTTACAGTTATGCTCTACATTGTGTAAGTCTATCATATGAAATCCTACTGATGTACGTCAGGTTTGTGATTGTGACGTGACAAAATATCAAAATGTCTTAGGGTTTGAATACTTTTGCGAGGCTCGGTGAAGTGCTTTACCAGTCGAGTCCAAAACAAAAGAGCCTAACAATGCCAGTGAGATGACATCTTTCATGGATGTACATATTGATGATGAGTTTTAGGTTTGTAGATCATCTAATTGCCTAAATTATTCGCACATTTATTTGAATATTATGACAAGGAACCAGTCTATGCCGCTGAGGCATAAAGTAAACCGCCATGTGTACGTCATTGTATCTGCTCATTTGTGGGCCGGTTGGTGTCGGGGACACTTCACAATAAAAGTGGAACTGACTCAAACTGGAGCCCCCTTGTGTCTTCTGGCGGCTAAAATGGTTGGAGGCCAAACTGCTGCTCCTATAATCCCTCCTATTGACAAGGGCTGCTCTGTTCTCTGCCTGATCTGTTTGGTCTGTCAAGTTAAGGGAGCCCCTCTCCTGCTTGTGGCAGCCAAATCTATGAACAAACCCTCAACCAATCTCTGAGCCTTCCCCTCGTATTGTCTTTGGCCTACCATCATCCCTGCTGCTTCATTGGGAATCATTATTTAATTGGCCACCACAACAAAATGGACACTTTTTTTGTTCTGTATTGAAATTTTACCGATTATATTTCAAATCACATGCACATGAGGTTTTGGGGTTGCTCTGTGATAAAGGCATATTTTGGAAAATATGCCGCCCATAAGAATAAAGGTATGAATGAATGGAGCTGTAGAGAAAGACATCTGATATTTCCCTGGTGCTTTTCAACCCTTTTCATCCCTTCATTCATCTTTGTTAGGACCGAACCTTTCTTGCTGTGACTTTGTTTAACCGCAGTATTTCATCTCTTGTTCGTTTCGGCAAAGGGTGAAAAGGGAAGGGAGCTTTTTAAATGTAGCCCATGGCTGTGATAACCGGGCCCTCGCTCTCTGTTTCCCCTCTGACCAGCAGTCACCTTTAAATCTGCCTTTTCATTTTCCTCTCAAAGCGTCTTGTCTGTTGAATAGACGTCTCCCAAATGAGATTTTTGGAGAAACAGGAGAAGGACCGAAAAGGCGAGAAGCGATACGTAGAGAGGGCAAACAGCCACTGAAAATAGATACAAATACTTCCTCCTCTGTCTACTTCAGCTTTCTGTTTCCTTGGTTAGAAGTGCTTCAACAGTAAGAACAATCTGACATTTTTATTGTTAATTAGACACAAGGCGGGGCACATCTCGAAGGAAAATTGAAACATGTTTCTGAATTAAAAAATGTGAAAGCTGTTGCCCTGTGATAGAGTGGTGACCTGTCCAGGGTGTACTCCGCCTCTCACCCAGTGACCGCTGGAGATAGGCACCAGCCTGGCTGTATGTTCAGCGTCATCGTCCTGCAGTAAGTTTTACCTACTCCCTAAACCCGAATCTTTTGTAACCTCTAAACGATTTCCTTTCAGAATTACCCTGTAATTATTTATTTTAACTCTAACAAGCTTCCCTGCCCATGGTGAAGAAAAGCCACCCCACAGCATCATGCTTCTACCGTCATGTTTAACCATGACAGTGATGTGTTCAGGGTGTTTTCCTGCCACACATAGCAATTTGCTTATAGGACATTAAATTAAATTTCCATGACCAGTAGGTATATTCTCCCCCCTTGTGAAGCTCTGCAGCTCCTCCAAAGTTACCGTGGACCTGTTGGCCTTTCCCAGCCTGTTTGTAAGGGGGGCTGCCACCACTTATGCTTTACAGAGGAGATAGCTGGTTGCAAGGTGTGCAAAGCTTGGGATATTGTTTTATGACGTATTTCTGATTTTACACAGGAACTGTGTTTTTACTGAGGTTACATCACACCCAGGTAGACACTATTTACCAATAGGGTGGCTTCTGAATTCAATTGATCTTCCTTGGTTTTATGTTAGACTGTCAGATCAAAGTACAGATGACACAACTTATACTATAGTTTTATTTAAAAAAAAAAAAAACAACAACAGTCATTTTCCTGCAACCATGCAATTATACATTACTTTGTGTTGGTCTGGCACATAAAACCCTACATAAATAAATAAATGAATGAATAATACATAAAAGTTTTTGGTAGTGTGAAAACTGTTGAATACTTTTGCTTCAGCCTGTGTAGCTAATTGGTATTCACACCACTTTTGGAAAGGTTTCCACTGCACCTGAATCATCTCGACTTTCAAAACGTCTGCTAATGAATGTAAACATATTGTGTTAATGCATTGCGTTTCGCTGAAGTGTGACAAATCAAAGCAGCAGTTTGAGCGAAATGTATGTCAACCTGGGTGGCTGTCCGGTGACAGGCTGCGGGACAGCACCATCCGATTTGACCGACAGGCCTGCGATAGGTGACGACAGCCTGGCCTCTTCGTCCATTAGCAGCTAAAGGCCCAGCGGCACCGTCCACCAGATCTGCCAGTGCCTCTGAAAAAAGGAAATATTCAAATGGTAATTGGAAGCCCGTGAATCATAAGCCCAAGGTAAGCTATGTAATGCTGGTAAGACAGTGAGTAGCGCTTTATTGGTGAAGAGTGAAATCCTTTTTGCCATTCAGGAGAAGAAATGCAACAGTAATGCCATTAACTTGCACCCCGAATCACCCAAATGCCATTTAATTGCCTGAAGCAGCCCATTGTGTGGATCGGGTGAATTTAAGCTTTAGCACGGCTGTGTTTGAATGTCAGGGAGCATGAGGGGGTAAAGATGGAAGTGTTTCTGTTGCAGGGGGGGGGGGGGGCTGTAAGGGTGTCATAGTGTAAGATGTCTGAAGAATGATCGGCCCTAACACATGCACAGTCACACACAAGCAACCGACGCCTAACTAAATCTCCGAAGTAACTAGCTTAACTAAAGTCTTTAAGGAAAGTAAATTCGGACAAACTCCTTTCTCCTTAATACCTGATTTGTTCAACAACATGATTTGCGGCACGTCTATTCAAGGCCTTTTTGGGCCAAGCCGAGGTCTTAAGGCTCAAGGCTTGTAGCTCGCGGTTATTGTGGGCTGTTTAGGGTTTGTCTCAAATCTTCTTGTGCGGGTGTGTGGACGATCCTAATACTGGCTAATGGGCTTCGGCAGAGTAACAGTCTCCCAAGTCCTATTGAGGACCCCATGGAAAGCAGCATAAGCTCCATTAAATAAAAGCTCCGGCCGGATCTTTCTTTAGGAGTTTTTTTTCTCCTTTTTTTTTTTTTAGTATTGAGAAGAGGCCACCCTTCACTAGCCCTGTTTTCAGCCCAAATCTCCTGTCCATTCTCTTTGGATCTTCTATCCTCGCCGACCTCCCTCCAACCTGACCAATACCAGCATCTCCTCTCTGGACTGCAAGCCCGTACCCATCAGCATTGTTATTTACTCCCTCCTCCTCCTGAAACCTGCCATAGTCCAAGACATTGGCCTCCACCCCCAGCCCTGTCTCATACCGTCAACGCTGACCCTGACAGCCATGTCCCAGGGAGGGCTAAATTGAATGTGAAATGCATGGTGGGTCCTCGCAGACTCCATTGTGCAAAGTGGGAGTCTGGGAGGCGAGCAGCGTCACTGCTCCTCACTGCTGATCTAGCTTGACAGCAGGACGGGGAGGAGGCAAGAAAAACATTCTCTTGCTCTCTTTGAGAACTAAAAGAAGGCCTTTTTCAGTCCCCCCCCCTCCCCAACCCGTCTCTTACCCACCAGCCAGCTCTGCCTTGCCTCCATCATCTCACCCGTCTTCTTCTTTTACCCATAAACTGAAACAGGCTGCAGCTTTCGTTAGTCTGCTAGCTCTCTTGAGATCACAATAAATTTCACTGAGCTCATCCCTGTAATGGTAACGGTGTGATCTGTTCTTGCTCCATAGATGTTTGCATGTATACCAGTATTTGCTTAAATTTCACTCGAACATCCATCATTTTATTGTGTAAAAAAAAATATACCCCCACCAAAAAAAAACAGCTGTACACATATATTGCAAAAGTATTCACAACCTGTAAACTTTTAACATTTCATCACTTTACAACCACAGACTTTAGTCTATTCGTTGGGACTTTATGTGATAGACAAACACAAAGCAATGCATTTTGTGGAGTGGAAGGAAAAGAAACATGGTTTTCTTGGTTTAACATTTAAAAATCAAAATGCTTTTCTATTCCCTTCCATTTTACTCTGACACCCCTAAAGAAAATGCACTGGAACCAAAGTGCTGACTTTATAGCTGTTCTGTGAACATACACTCTGTGCATACAAAATGACAATAAAGTTTGTCTAAGTCCAAGGCCTCAGAGGTTTGTTGGAGAACATTAGAGAACAAACAACACAGTTCTAAAACAACATCCAAAGCTTTAACATCTCACAGAACATCGTCACCTCTGTAAAACATGGCGGAGGCAGCATCATTCTGTGGGGATGCTTTATTGCTGCAGAGAAGGGAAACTACACTGCTCATATTTTTTGTGTGATAGATTTTTAAAATCAAATATATTTTGCTTCCAAATTTTGGTCAATGAAATACAATTTCAAAGGCCTACACTGAAATGTGTGGTTCTAAAGTGACAAAATGTACAAAAATGTCCAAGAGGTCTAAATGCTTGAAGCTTGAAAGGTGCAGTAAAAATGTCCGGAGTGCATGCCCAAGTGTGTCTGAGCATGCACAAAGGCTGCTTTGTCTCGGACTGCGACTCTCCCCTGGATGCACGAAACCCCTCATTTGATGCAAATGACAGTCATCTAAAATCCGCCGATTCTCTCATCGCTACACATTGCCTAATCAATGTGAAGTGCTGTGTAAAAAAATACATTGGCTCCCTGTAATAGTTGTTTTTGACCGAGTCAAGTGCAGCTCCTAGAATTAATCCCAACCTGAGATTCAATTATAGGCGCCTGGCTAAGCAGGAGAGGGATAGAAGCATGAGCAGGAGTGAGGGGACAGTGATTGTGTTCTTGTGTGTTTTTGTGTTTCTGTAAAGTGTGTGTATGCGTGAACTTTTTCTGGTTTCAGACACGAGGGGGAGATACATGATGAGTAAAGATTTATGTTTGTTTGTTGACCTTGCTGGTTTTGATACAGGGTCAAGAAGGCTCGTCGTATCTCCTCCCACCGGAGTCTTTTCATCATTCAGAGGCAGCCCACGTCAGTCTCACAGCCTGTGCTGTAAAGGGAGACGTGCAATATTGGGTAGTGGAAATTCAGTGTTGCGAAACCTCATTGTCACCTTTTTCTAATGAGTTCCCCTATCGTCAAATGTGTTTTCAGCTCTGACGCCGCCTGCAGAAAAGGAGGAGAAAGCCTGGTTCTGGGAGACGAATAGGAGCTACACCATGCCTTCATCAATGTGCATGAAAGACCGGCTTCCGGAAATATATTTCTGTCGCCTGTGCCAGATAAGCATGTTTCGTGTCAGTGTTTGTGCGGCGTGGTTTTGAGAAGACGTTGCATTCATTACAAGGTGTTAGAGTGGCTCTTGTAATTTTAATTCACATTAACATACTATTGCTGCTAGGATCCATCAACACCTCAATCGCGTATAACGACCAATTTGAGGATATTACATTAGCCCTCCTCAGAGTTGGCAGGTGAGAATTCAGTGCAGAAACACAAACTAAGTTCAGAGCTGAGAACATCTGACGGGAGCAGATGTGCAGCATTGAATGAACAAACATATACCAGAGACATTGATTTGAATTGTATATAAATTAAATATATTTACCTTATAGGTTAAGATGGAAGAAAAGCTTATTTTACATAAATAAAAAAATCAATGTTAATGTTACACACACATTATTAGTTTTAGAAAGTAACTCTTCGATTTCTCAATATTCAACAGCCACTTATATCAGTAATAATATAAACTATGCAAATAAATTAGAGTAGAAGATGTATCTACCATTTTATTTTGACTTTTCATCTCCACAGATGTTTGATTTCCTTCTTTACTTCAGTTTGAGAGATTAATTTTAGGATTTAGTCAATATAAACTCTTACTTTAGCCATGTAGTATTTTGGACCCAGTTAGGGTTCTAAAACTATGACTTTTGTTCCCCCAGATTATTTTTCCCTCACCATAGCTCTGAGGTATGACCTTCGAATTGGCCTTCCTCCTGACATCAGAGAATTAAATAGACACTTCACAACCTCTGTATTTTTATATTTCGAAGAAAAAAAGCTCCCAATTCTGCAAGCATGTCATTTACAAATTTTTTGTTTGCATCATGTACAAATTAAACTCAAAAATCCAAACTTTTTCCAACCATTGAACACAGCACACCTAAGAAGACTGATATTTTATTAGCTTCACAAATCATGGAGATCAACATGCATTTTATTTAACTTTGCATTGTATTACTGAATGTAAAACTGATTGGAATTAAACCTGCTTGTTTTTATGTGAAATGGCACAAGATGACTTTTGTTGAAATTTGCTGCTATGACAAAAGTCTGAACTGACTTGACTGATTTTGACTGACATATTTAAAACTGGGACACAATCTGTCGGTTTATGACATTTAAGAGTCAAGACATTGTCATCTGAAACCCAATGAAAAGTGAAGAATGGCGTGTTAACAGTCAGCAGTGGTAATTAAATGTTTCTCACAGTAACTGATGCCTTTTGAATGTCCCTATAGTTGTTATACTAAATTCTTAGAAAAATATCTACATGCATAAAAAAAGAGACTTCTTGAAACTAGCAGACGATCATAGGTGCTGTATCTGTCTTTAAGACTCAGTTTAACAAAGTTTCTGAGAAGACAATTAGAGGTTGAATCACAACGCTATGTTACATGAGCGCACAAAAAAGCACAAGGGTACATCCCAAAATAAAGAATGTTTCTCACACATTGAATTTGAAGTACTCCTTTAATGTGTCATCCAATATATAGTGTCCTTTTCTTGTGTTTTCATGAAATAGACCAACACAAAGAAACAAATTATTACGAATTGGGTGGTTTTCAAAGCCTTTCACAGTTAAAAATCTGAAAAGTGTGGCGTGCATTTGTATTCAGCCCTCCTGAATCCGTACGTTCAAGAAGCAATTTTTGCTGCAATTACAGCTCCAAGTGTTTTGGTGCATGTCACTTCCAGCATTGGAAGTGACTCCACTGACATTTCTGCTTGTTCTTTTTTGTCAAAAGTAGAAGAAACTGGAGAACAACAGTTTTCAAGTGTTGCCATAAATACTTATTTGTGTTTAGGGTCGGGACTTTGAGACATTCTAATGCATGAATATGCTTTGATCTGAACCATAAACAATAATGTCAACCATTCAACTGCATGTCTGCTCTGACTAGATTCCCTGCCCCTGCTGGAGAAAAACATTAACACGGCATGATACTGCCACCACCATGTGTCACCACTGGGATCATATATTCAGGCTGTTGTGCAGTGTTAGCTTTCTTTTATGCACAACACTAAGTTTATATAACCTGACGCTGCTTTGAATACAGCTACTAATGTTTTCAGATCTCTAAAGAAAACTGACTGCATTATATTTTGATAATGGGTGTCTCACATGTCAGATTTGTGTTTGTGAAGAACTGTGAAAACTGACTTTCCACTTCACAATTATGCTCTATTTTGTGTTGGTCATTCACATAAAATCCCAGCAAAATACAATAGTTTGTGGTTGTGATAAAATGTAAAACAAATAAAATAAAAATAAATCTGTGCGCATATAGTCTTTTGCAGGACACTGTGGTTAAAATTCAAAACATGGACAGGTATGGAATATGATATCAGTGCATATATTGAAATTTTTGTTCCACTTAATGTTGACAAATATATTCATTTGGTCTAAACTGAACCAAACAAAAAGCAACATTTTGTTACACTTTATGTGGTCTGCTAATTATTATACTTCTGAAGTCACAATAAGTGGCTAAAATATTTTTGTGAAGGTTTAATGAATGACTTTGGTTGTCTTTACCACGGTTCAAAAATACTTTTAATCATTATTTGACACGCATAGAGCAGAACACAACACTCTTTACCGCACACTATAAGTTGATCTTCCACCAGCCCAAGGACGATGCTACTGTCTCCTATCCCTCCCCCCTTCTCTACCCTTCCTGACAGTGGGCCAATGACAACATAAACACAGAAAAGGCAATTTAGCTGCTTCTTTTATAACTACTTTGAAAATAAAGGAATTTTAATTATGGACACAATGAAAAGAAAAAAGAAGTAAAAAGGGAGGAAAAACATTCACACACAGTAAACAAAGCTGAAACAATTATCTTCTGGTGACCAGTCGGTGTTTTTAGAACAGTCATTTTAATCTTTTATTTACTGCAAACAGAGAGAGAGAGAGGGGAGAGCGAGTCAGCAAGAGAGGCTGGTGAGGCGGGGAGGGGAAGCTTGGGTGAAAAAGAGGGAGATAATATGCATATATTTTAAATATCCCCACCCTCACAATCAAAAGATGCATTTTATTAGGGAAACAATTTTGCAACACACCCGAGTGGAGGAGGGGGTATTTTGTCATTTTGTTGTTGGAAATTGCTCGCCCCCCCCCCAAAGACAACACTGCTTTCCCCCCCATTCACTCGGTGAAAGAGAACGGAGTGACATTGTGAGCTCCCAAAGTGATGATGGCAGGGTTATTTCAGAGTCAGCCATAATTGAAACTGGAAGATGTCTTTTGTTGAACTGTGGTGCTTATAATAAGGAGGTGACTGACATAACTAACAGAAGTTACTTTGAATGGTCAATTCAGATGTGTAGCGGCTTTTTTTTTTTTTTTTTTTTGCCTGAATAAAAAAATTCACAGGTGTGGATTTCTTTTAAGAAGGTAAAATCTAAACGTACTTGGCCCAGTGTGAAAAAGTAACTGCGCCTTAAACCTAATAACTGATTCTGGCATCAACAACCGCCTTCACCAAAGAGTATTAAATGTCTGTTGATTAACTTTGAATTAACCTGGCAGGCCAGATTGATCATGTGTTGCGCTCTACGCAGTGCCGGAGCCCCGCCGACGCGCACCAAGTGCTCAGGGGGGAACCAAACAAAGTCATGAGCTGATGAATGAAAAACGGCACTTCATTATTATCATGATCGATCATCACAACATCCATACGTGTTGGACCTGGTCTGCACTGTAGTTTGAACCCTATCTGGTTGTGTGTTTTAGCGGTTTCTTAAACAGTCAGATCTCCTACTCTGCGCGCTCAGAGGAGCTGTGGATGCTCCTCCGTAGGGGCTGACAGGGAGAGAAACACAAAGATCCTTTGGAGTTTTTTTACCATTGTAGACAAATAAAACACCAAGCAAAGAACCATTTCACGTGCAGTTACTGGATTACCTAGTGAAACGACACTAAACCTCTTCGACCAAATGAAAAACAGCTCCACCCTGACCCGTCTTCTGTCTCTCCTAATCGAAGCAGCTGTGGGCGACTGCGCCCCTCAGTAGCGACTGACAGGTAGAGGAAAAGAAGGAATCTACAGAACCTATGGAGTTGTTTTTTTCTACTGTTGTAGATAAAAAATAACATAGCAAAGCATCATTTCACATGTATTCACTACAGAAGCAAGACTAAACTTCTTTGAGCAAATGAAAAACATGAAAAATTATGCAAAAATGAAGCGGAAAAGCAACAAGGCATGGGAAATGCTCCCATGTTCAGCCTTCTACATCTGTCCTAACTTAAAAAGTATTTTCTCTTAACAGCGGTGTTTAAGTCTGTGAATCTAAAATAATTTAAGGTGTATGCAAGACGGGATTTTTGGTTTTGATGAATATTCCTCAGGAAAACAAAACTTGTCATGGTCATCTGGATCAGTTTCCTCTGTAAAGTCTTTTTGATGTTTACCAGGCAGTGCACACAAGCATTAGTAAAAACAAACTAGTGAGAGCAAGGCGAGAGCAGGTCCAAGGAATAAACAGGCAGAGCGACAAGAAGACAGTGGGGACCAATGCATGCAGGCAGCGGGACAAAACAAGATGCTCTGGTAGAGAGTGGATGATTGTGGCAGGTATTTGTAGGCAGAACAACAGGTGGAATGACTTGAAGGTAATTAGTGGCAGCAGGTGGATCTGATTATGGTGCTGAGTGGTGGCTGGGAGGTGACAGAGCTGAGTGAATGGAGATAAATAGTCCTGGATAATAATCCCACACCGAACTCCACTTGGACCTCTTCATGTTGCGTCCACCCTTGTTTTTTTTCTTTTAATCAAGAGAAAACCATTGATAAATACGGTATTCTTGTTCTGTTTGTGTGTGTGTGTGTGTGTGTGTGTGTGTGTGTGCGCTTAGGGCACCCAAATGGCTAGCACTGCCCCTGACTCTATGTTCCACACAGTATCAATCTGGTCCTGCTCCCATTGAATCCGTTCAGGGAAAGGAGGGACATTCAGCAGAACTCTCTGAGCTCATTGGGCGAAGCGACATTTATCAAAGTTTGATTTTAGCCAATCACGGTATCAAATGAAAACGTCGTACCCAGCCGGCACCATGAGAAAACCACAACAAGTTACGCTGGTCATGGCGCACTTATTTGGATAGTGACGCTCACAGATGTGATAGCAGCAGCTAAGCGTGCCTCCTCCTGTGGCGCCATGTTTATTTTCGTTCGGCTGTGATTTCGGAACCTCTTGCTTTTGTCACAGCTTTATTTCACGGCTTAAACCATAATACCACAGCGTGATTGGCCGACCCGTGAGGCAGGAATGGGACAAGATAGATTTTCATGTGTTTATGAACACACAAGTACCAGTTTGCAGGCAAGATTAACTTTGAATGGGCCACCTCAAAACAGTTTTTACTAAAGAAAAACTTGCTGGTGGGTTTGGATCATTGTCCTGCTGCGCTACTTCGGTGAGGTTAAGCGAATGGTCACAGCTATTTTACTGGATCTTGTCCTTCAGCATTTTCTGGTGCATAGCAGAGTTCATGGTTCCATCAATTGCAGGAGGTTGTCGAGGTTTTGAAGAAGCAGCACAACTCCAGACCATTACACTACCATACCTATCTGCTCATCAGTTGTATTCTAGATGTAGCAGGATGAACACCGTCCTCAAAATACCTAACCTTTTCTCATAATAAAACACCATATCCAATACATACACAGACAGATACATCGATCGTTGTATCTAAGCAGATTTTTTCAATTGAAAGGTTGCATACCCTGGTATTGAAATGAATATTTTGCAAAGCTATAATTTGCCCTTACATTTGTTTTTGTGATGAAAGAAGCGGTGCTATGAGACACCTCTGAAAGAGAAACACAATTATATCATGTATATTACATGTGCTCTGAATGAGCCACTAATACTTCTTCTTTGAAGCTGCGAATGTAGATGCTTATCAGCTGTTTCTGGCCTGTAGGAACCTCAAATGTGAACGTTTACGCCATCGGATGCTGTTATCCTCCACTGAGAGACACTGAGGAGTTGTGTGATTGCCTAAGATAGCAAAAGCTACAAAATCTCCATTTGCAATGAGGAGAAAATTCCATAGGATTAATTTTCTGTATAAGACCCCTGCTCAGGCCTCCAACCCCCACCCTGTCCACAACTTCAGCTGTGCAGTCTGGTGTTAAAAGACCCAGAGGAATACTGTCTTTGTCATCCTGCCGTTCGTGGCTGAAGAATAAGAGAAGTTTTAATCCCCATTGTCCACGAGTCTGTGGGTGGAGGGGGGGTCCGCGGCTGTAAGATGATCCAACCGGCCACACTAATCCCTCCATACCACTTTCGCCTTCACATCAAAAAAACACCCCCCACCCTCCCACAAAGCAGCGGCCCTATGTGTTGGACCCTAATGTGCAAATTCTAAAGAGCAAAAAGGAGCAAAGAGAAAGTTGCAACAACAGGGCAGAATAGACCTAAAGACAGTTGCACAGAAGACGGGGTGAGCTCTGGGGTGAGGGCGGGGGCATCGCTGGCTCCTTCCAGCCTGCGAGAACACACGCTCCTCCTGCTGCCACTCGCCCCCTCAGGTCAGGCCCTGATGCTGCTGCTGCCGTTGCTCTTTTATGGGTCTCCCTGGGAACCAAAATATTCCTCAAAACCTGTATATTTCTTTCTTTCTTTTTTTCCAGGACTACAAGCGGAGAAAAAAAAAAGGGGACAGGTGCCTCTCGTCCGAATGCACATGGGCTTAAAGTTGTACACAAATGCCAACTGTGACACAACATATTGTTTCGATCTAAATCCTGGATAAGCCAGTAAAATACCAGGCAGCCAAAAAAAAAAAAAAAAAAAAAACCTGAAGAAGTGGATACTGGAGCTTCTGGATCAAACATGACTTGTTCAAACTGACAAAGAAGATTGAAACCTCACCCTTTAAGCTCTGTCTAAATGTTGCCGTGGGCAAAATAATAGCTGTATGCTTTTCATTGCTACTGGAGAAGACACATTATACCAACAGCACTTGACCCAACAGCACCACATAAACAAGATAAGAGGTAAAGCAAAATAAGAAATTTAGGAAATATGCAAAGGCTAGAAGTGTTCATGGGATGTTCTTTCTAATATGATTTAAAATAAATTTTATGAGGAAGACTGTGTTTGTCCAAATGTTTTCAGGTCTATGTGGGACTTTACAGTCTCCTCTCGCAGAACTGTAGTGGCTTTAGTCTTTCTAGTCTTCAGTTTAACAAAACCCACTTAAAGGAGGTGGCGCAAGCCCATGCACAATCTATCATTTTTTAATAAAATGATTAAAACTCTCATAATTTGTGTTTATCTAAAATAGTAGACTGGTAACATGACAAAATAATTGATAGCTTTCTTGACTTGAGATTATATTTTTAATATTTAATGTGTTTGTGAATGACCACGGTGAAACAATGATCAAAGTAAGAAACAACAATTGATTGAAGAAAAAAACTCTTGAATATGATTGTTTAAAATGTTGAATACGAAACAGAAAGGCCAAAAATGACATAGGGTCCAGAATAACACAAACAAACTGAAATTCACTTCACAATATCAAGCTACTCGCCCCTCAGACAGAGATTAAAAATTAAACATCAAAGCAATGAAAATTATTATTTATTAAATGTAACAATATGAATGTATTAAGGTCATATAAATCCAGCTAAGACCAACATTTTTCTACCCCTGGCAGATTTAAAATTTTCATTCAGCCAAGAAGTTTGTTTCTGATAGAAAACGAGACAGCTGTCTCTCACACAATATAAAAAGCAATATTATAGAACTATATGTTTATCTTAAGAAATGCATGTTTTGCAAAAAATTGTTGGCTTTAAAGCTACCAGGTGCTTTTTTTCAATTGCTGACCAACTTTTAGCATGTTTCTACTGGTACTATGAAGATTTCTCTATTGCATTGAGCTCCAAGTCTTTGAGGGTGGAAGGCCTCCTTGCCATCACCCTAATTTGTAGCTCCTTACACAGATTTTTTCAAACAACTCCAGTTGAGACTCTGGCTGGGCATCTCAAAAATATTAATTTTACTTCCAGCTGGAAGAAACACATTGGTAAAATAAAAGATTCATTTAAACTTAAATTTTCCCAGGATATGAACAATCTTGGCCTCAACAGAAATTGAAGTGCACAGTTTTTAGAAGCTGAGATTGCGTTTTAGACTTTTTAGAAAAATAAGATAGAGGGAGAGTCACCATATATGTTTATCACAAGCCTCATACTGGACATTGCTTTTACAGTATGTGTGTGACCATGGTTATCCATAGTAACATTATTTTAATTAAATGAATCGCTCATGATTCTTTCTTTTTAATTTTACTCACATTCTTAGCTCAGAATGTTTGCATTCATTTCCATGTTCAAAATGGGGAAATATGTTAAAAAAAAGAAAAGTGGGGGAAAAAAACGAGCTCAAGGCAGCCAAGAAGACAGCTGAAAGTTTTTAATAAGTGATGACGTTATGAGAAAATAACAGAGATTTAGACTTAGAATCAAAGCAAAGTTATTAAAGATTTCACGCTTTTGCATAAACAATTTGTTTCTCAAAGTGAAATCAAAAAGGCCTCATGAATCTATGAAAAAAGAGAAACAAATAAATGGAGTCAGGACATGGAAGAACCTATCTTGGTCTGATGATAGCTGTGGCGTCCACGGTGAGCCGAGCAGGACAAAGTGATGAGATGTACGAACCCGACGCTCGACGTTACAAAGTGATTCTCTGTGTGGCCTCTGGGGGCACAAAGACGCACACATCAGAGACGATGCTCTGATGAAGTTCACTGTAACAGAGAGTGAATGAAGAGTCAGAGAGGGGGCAGGGAGGAACGAAGTGTGTGTGCGTGTGTGTGTGTGTAAAAGCCAGGAGACAGCCGTTTAAAATTCTGTTTCCTGCAAGTGAGGAGGCTAATCCTGCCCCTATAATTCCCTGCAGCCATAGCACCCCTCCTTCCTCAACATCACCACTCCCTTTTTCCTCTATCGAGCTCTCCCTCTATCTCTCTCATTCTCTCTCTCTCTCTCAGCGCACACTCCATGAGTGACAGCACAATGCCCAAGCCCTCGCACGCTTATCTAACTCTAGCAGATGGTCGACTTGGATCAATGCACACACGCCACGATCAATGGCTATGATAAAGAGCGGCGGGGATGGTACCCTTCTCCCCAGTTCCCTCTCTCCTTCTATCTGCCTCCCCTCATGCCCAGCCTGCTGCCCCTGCCCAATTGTTTCTCTCCTACGCTTGTTCATCTGCATCTGCACTGGCACGCACCCGAAGCCCTGCTGATGGCGGAGGCGCTCGACGTGCCGTCCGCTGCATCTAACAGCCTCCCTCGACCTCTTCCTTCAGAGAACTCTGAGCCTCGTTTCT
Source organism: Fundulus diaphanus (assembly GCA_037039145.1). NCBI lineage: Eukaryota > Metazoa > Chordata > Actinopteri > Cyprinodontiformes > Fundulidae > Fundulus > Fundulus diaphanus. The sequence goes on from CM073138.1 coordinate 12,977,040, forward strand.
ATCAAGCTTATCAGGAGATCGCTGCTTCATCTTCTCCTCACCACCCTCCTCAACTTATCTCACTCTGTCTTTCTCTCCTACACCGGCTCAAGCTGTATCTCGTATGTTAATCTCCCACCGCTGTACTCTTTCTCCTCAACCGTACGGCGAGCTTTCTGCTTCTGACCTTCTGTCCTCCTTTTCAATGCCTCGGTCACAATGAAGCTGGAATCTTGTGACGATTTAACCTCTCTGGTGGCTCAGGAGACGGGTCTATTTACTCAATTGCGTTTCATTCAGCGCCGTCGAAGGTTCAGAGGTTACAAAACTCACGTGAATCAAAGTGGGTCACAGACGTAACCCTGAAGAGAAAGTGGAACAGAAGTCTGACTGAGTGAATCCCCAGCACTAACTATGGGTGCAAAGTGGGCCATGAAGCACGCTGATAAACAAATTCGAACAGCGGATGCAAGAACTACATTCACAGACGCGGAGGGAGGTCTGATTTTCAAAAGTCGAGCAGGAAAATCTATCTAATGTTAAGCTGAATCAAACGCTGTCACGGGGTCAGCATGGAAAAGAATACAAAAGGAAGCTAATTGCAAGCTCATTAACCCTCAAAAAGCTAATTCTTTTGGTAATTTAACCTATGATGCCTGTTTTTGGATACAAAAGGAAGGTCATGCAAATGGTGAAAACACAGTTATTGCAGATTTAATGGGGCACTAAACATTAAACATCATGGAGGAAATGTCCTCCAGTCAGATGATGAAGATGGAGCAAACAAGCACCTAGTCAGTGTGCGACTGCGCATGCATGTTTTACCTGTAATCACCCAAAACATATGTAGTGCACATACTATGTAGTCTGTACCCCTAAGTCTTTGTAAAATATTTAGAGTTCAGTCAAGATGCATCTTAAAATATACATTGTCTTGCTACATTCGGGCATGAACTTTGACTAGGCCATACTAACACATAAATATTTTATAAACCATTCCATTGACGCTCTGGCTTTACGTTTAGGGCTACTGTCCCGCTAGAAAGTGGACCTCTGCCCAGTTTCAAGCTTTTTTGTATTACATAGTATTTAGCTCCAGCCATCTAATCTGGCCAAGTTCTCTGTATCTGTTGAAGAAAAGCTTTCCCGCAACATGATGCAGCCACCACTATGTCTCACCGTGGGGCTGGTGCGTTAAAGGTAATATGAAGTGGTCCACCACACAGAGCTTTGCTTCATTTTGGGCTCATCAAGCAAGTTTGACATAACTGCTGTTAAATGTTGGATATGAACTTAAATTCTGGTCCTGACTCAGAAAGCTCCTCAAAACTCAAATCTTACCAAACTGATACATTCATGGATAATAAAACTCATGTAAACATATCAGCCAACATTTAAACTGTTATAGCAATTTTTAAGTGGGTGGTGAAAATCAAGTTGTTAACTTTGATCATTTGTCATTGAATTTAAAAACTAATATAATTTGTATCTTTTTTTTTGCAGTAACCATGGCACCCTGTCCCACATGTTTGCAGTGTCCCCTGCACGTTTTGGGGCCAAATTTAAATGGCACTTCTCATAGTTTTCTCTCAGTTACACACAACTTTTCTTTTCTTAAGGGTTTTAGTTGCAGTGTGTTTTATTTCGGGGTATCTGAGTAAAGTAGGGTCAGTAAAGTTTTTCTATTTGTGCAAGATGTGGATAAACCTAGATCAATTTCTTTCCTCCTCACCATTACGCATTACTTTGTGTTGTTTTGTTACATAAAAAACATGTGAATTTGTAGTTGTGGAAAAAGTTCAAGGGGTATGAATACTTTCACAAGTGGCTGTAAAGTTCGTCTTGCAGTAAATTCTCTCCTTCCCTTGAAGGAGTTGCAGTCGGCCATTGGTGATGTAATGCAGCACCTAATAAGCCCATTAAAGCTTTTTCTTTGAGCTGATGGAAAACGCAGTGGCAACATGGACACCTCCGCTATTTATACCTCTCAAATCCTCATGCATATTCACACAGTGCAGAGACGGGGGGGAAAAGCAGGCAGACATTCTGACAAATAAGTGCCTGGATCTCATTTCTTTCAGAGCCTGAGCTATTTCAGCACACTATGGCCAAAGCCTCGTCTATTCTCTGTCTGAGCCTCCTTTTATTTGGTCCTGGTCAACATGGTCGGCATTTGCATGGGTGAGAGGAAGAGAAAAAGAAAGACGGGAGGAAGGAAGTTAAAAAAAAGAGTGTCTGATGAGGAGTTTAATTTGTTAATCTGATGATTGCAGGCACATCATCTGTTTAATTGTTTATTAATTTGATATCTTTAAAGTTTAGCAGCGTTGTCAACTGACTAAACACCTATCGGTCAATAAATGCCGTAAAAATAAGAATAATTTCTAAAGAGATCAACTGTACTTGCTTTAGATGTAAACTTGTCAGTTTTCAGATTTGTGTTATGACGATACATATTTTGGCAGAGAAATAAATAAAGTGCAACAGTATAGAAAAATTAAATAAAGGTAAATGTGAGTTTCTGGTCTGATTATATAAATATTAACACCACAACAGTTTAGGATCTTCACTTGTGTTAAACCTTTTTCCTAAGAGTTATTTGTCTACTTTTGGGGCCTACATTTTTTTTTCTTTCTATGTAAAAATAGATGCAGTTTTACATCAAATTATGACATAACACCAAAAGAGGAATTAAACAAGAGTCCTAGTTGTTTTACCATTCTGCATATATCAAAGTCATCTGCAGCTGCATGTGACTGTTAGATTAAACATAAGATCATGAAGGATAACCATTTTATATCCCGTTAATTAATCCATAATTAGTCTTCATACGATTCATACGGTTATATGAGCCCTGAGTATGATACTGCTCATATCCAGTGACATATTACATGTGCAAAGCAACAAAGAGCAAACTGTTTATTTTAGTAAAAAACAAAAATATTTTTTCTGAAATTAGACATTATTGAAATTTCAATGACCTTTTATGTTTTTAATGTTTATTTTTGTTTGTGATATCGGGCTGTTTCGAGCCGCTGGCAACTCTCCCAGAACCCTCTTGTAAATGAGTTTTAAAACTTAAAGTTCTTCCCCGCTTCATGGCATGTGTATTAAGGGTAGTCCTGTTGCCCATTGTGTGGTCTTTATGAAGGCAGTGTGAGGGGTAATTTTCTTTACATTATATAAAGAAACAATTATTTTGGGGACATTTATGAGTTTATTTAATTTACTGACCCCCACCGCTTTCATGTAGTTTCATCTGAAATTATTTGGGAATTGTCATGCTTTGGCCTGTTCACCTTCTCGGCTCCGTGTAATCAGGCTTATGCACTGCACCTGTTTCCAGGTGATCTTTAATAAATCTTTTTTAAAAACACCATGTCCCTGCTTGGCCTGGTTCATAACAGGCATGGGACAAACAAAACAACAAAACAAAAACAAAAAGAAAATGGAGAAACCTGAACAATGTCCAGTTAAACTATGATTAAAGATAATACCTTTATATCTAATTAGTATTGTTTATCCTTTTCTGGCAGCCCAGGTTAGCTAGAAACTCCGGCAGTGATCATCTCTCCATGTTACTGTGTGGCTCGGCCTCTGACAGAGACTATCCCCCCATGCCTTAACTCAGACAGTCTGACTGACCAAGCTCTGCTGTTGTCACATGATCTGCGGTCCAAAAACACTGGTCACCCCCCCATCCCCCGGTTCCTCGATGTCCCTCTTTGTTCCCCCAGCCACACTCTTAATCCTGCTTAATTTGAGCGCAAAGAAATTCACATGTGCCAGTCAGAACATTTACAGAGCACACTGCCTCCGTTTTTTCTCGTAAAATAAAACAGAGCTTAGTCGCTAAGCTGTATTGATCTTAAGGCTTGATAGTGTGATTAAAGGAGACGTTGGAGCCTCTAAAAAGTGCACACGTTCAGATTACCGGTCGCTCTGTTAGCACTGTTAACCGGGCAGAGCTGAAGAACTGTGACTGGGAGGTAATCAGGGTGTTGGAAGGTTAAAAGTTAAAATAAAAAGCATTTTCAACATAACAATTTGGATTTGCTGCATGACAAAATACAGTGAAGACCAAAAGTATTCATACCATTAAAAATTGTTTTCATTCCACCAAGAAGTTTGTTTCTGATAGGAAATGAGACAGGCATCTATAATGAAATTAGATAAAAGCAGTATCACTTTTAAAAACAAGTTTCCTATCTGTTTTAAAAGATATTTTATTGTAAAAAATGAATGGTAAAAATCATTTTTACTTTATATTGATTTATTTGTTTATAACAGATACATGTTGGTATTACAGCAAACAAAGTCTTATAATTGCTAGAATTCGCTGGGAATGTTTCGGGTCTAACTATACAGGATTGTTTCTGTTGCACATAAATGTTTCACATCATCAAACAAGCTTTATGGTTAGATGAAGATAACCTGGAAGGGAGAAAACCTATCCAGACCAACCTGCCTCCATGTGAAAAGTAATTGCCCCCCTTTGATCGTCATGACTCATGAATTAACTTATTTAACACATTATCTAGAAAAAGGTAAGTGACCTGAATAGTATATATAACACTTTTCTAGTTATACTAACCCCTCAAAGTGCTTGCACTAGAGCCACAGTCATTCAGTCAAACTCAAACGCATGCTTGGGGTTAGGTGCCTTGCCCAGGGACACATCAACGTGTGGTAGGAGGAAGCTGGAATCAAATCCACAACTTTCTGATTGCAAGACATAGCATTAACCAGCTCTCAGCCATAAAAAAAGTTCAGTTTCACTAGCAACACCATGGGCTGATTGCTACCTTACGGGATAAATCACTTAAATAGAACCTGTCCGACAAATTGAAGGAAAATAAAATAATAATAAAACAAACAAAAACAAAACACATCATGCACAAATCTAAAGACATGCATGAACAGGTGAGAGCTAAAGTCACTGATATTTACAAGGCTGATATCTACAAAGCCATTTCTACGGGTTTGGGACTTCAGCGAATCAAAGAGAGAGACATTATCCACAAAACATCACTTAGTTTTTACTTTAAAAAAAGAAGGCATTTGCCTGCCTTTCTATGTGTGGGATTGACTGATTTTATTTAAATGTTTCTGCTGTAAACTTTTTCTATTTAAGTACAAACAGTTTTCTTTTTGTCATGACCCAAATGAAAGCCACAGACCTAAACAATAGGGCAGATTTCACATTGTTGTTGGTGTCCTCACATAACTAGCTTCTCTAAAGAGTGTCCATCCTTCCAAAATTACTACAAGATCAAATCGATGAGTCGTCTAGGAGGTAAAAAAAAAAAAAAAAAGAACCCCAAAAAAACCCACCTAAAGCGCTGCAGGCTTAATGTGCCTCCGTTAAGGTCAGTGTTTGTGGTTCAACACTTAGAAACAGAGTCTCTATCTATCTATCTATCTATCTATCTATCTATCTATCTATCTATCTATCTATCTATCTATCTATCTATCTATCTATCTATCTATCTATCTATCTATCTATCTATCTATCTATCTATCTATCTATCTATCTATCTATCTATCTATCTATCTATCTATCTATCTATCTATCTATCTATCTATCTATCTATCTATCTATCTATCTATCTATCTATCTATCTATCTATCTATCTATCTATCTATCTATCTATCTATCTATCTATCTATCTATCTATCTATCTATCTATCTGTCTGTCTGTCTGTCTATCTATCTATCTGTATCTCTAACTCTTATGGGCCATCACAGGGGAAGAGTGGGTCTTGCTCTTCTGGATCTGGGTTCTATAGGAAGAGGATTAGAAGGAGCCATGGCTCTAAAATGTCTCCATGAAGAAAGATCCATAAGACACACCAACCTAACCAAAGGCCGCATTAATAGCAGCTTTGATTAACGACTCATAAGTGGATCTAACAAAACAAAAATGTCTACCAGTCCGATTTAGGTCACTTCCACAAATTTTAAAACCAATCTTTACCCTCCAGATCAACAAAAGGAAAAAGCAAACTATTTTCCTTTGCCTGTCTATTTTTGAACGTGTAGATTAGATGTAGTGACAAATCAAACAAAGGCAAATCCATCAGCAATAAACTGAGTAAAGACTATGCCACACTTCGCTTAGATTCCTTACACATTACGCCAAAAGGTAAGAAACCCAAGACAAAAACAATCATCACCACACAATGGGACCATTTCTTTGTTTGAAATGCTGAATGTGGCGTCTCAGATCTCACTGGCATCTTCCTCTGGCAGCATCACTCTTTCCTTTTTGTATTTTTGTCATTGTGGATTGTTGTTTACCAGCTTCAGTGCCTCCTATCTGTGCCTCTGTTTCCTCAAAACACCTACTCATTTGAGGACTGATTCATTCCAGGCTAATTCATATTCCCGAGGGATTAGAGACATCTAATTTGGTGATATTTCTGCCATGCACTCTTTGGATGTGGTATTCGTGTAGTCACCCCCTCCCCATTTGCCACAAGCACAAACTCCCAAACACACACACACACACACACACACACACACACACACACACACACACACACACACACACACACACACACACACACACACACACACACACACACACACACACACACACACACACACACACACAAAAGGAAAAAAACTGTACATATTGTGCAGTTATTTCTCTTGCCAAGCTGAGTATCTTCTTGCATTTTTGAGGGGCTCTCAATGCCTGTCCTTGTTGGGCATCTTTGTTGGATTGTGAAATGCACACAAAATAGGGACAGAAATAAACAAAAAAAGTGAAAAAAAGAAATCTGAATGTACGTTTTTTCAAATCTGAATTTGTCTTCAGAAGCAAAGTGTAACAATTATGTTTGCTGTAGTATCAAGCAAAAAGATAGCAGCTGAAAAAAACTGACTTGGAGAACTTGCTTTGCATTTGTGTTATTGAGGTCATAATTCAATAATTATTTGCTTTATATGTTACTAAAAAGACACAACTTGAGGAAAAATATGAGTTAATTCAAGTCATAAAAATATGTATCTGTTTGTGAAGCGACAAGAGGTCAACACCTACACAATATTTGGATGTCAACAGCCTTAAATATGCAAATACCTCTATCTGAGCTCTTCTCAAGTAACATGTTTTCATTTAAGTTTGTATAAACAGAACCAGTCTGCAAAACTATCAAAGAAACAAATTAATTCACATGCATACAAATTATGCATTTTTGTCATGCATAATTTTTGGATATCAGATCAGGTCTACAAGTGGGTTAGAATCTGAAAGAGAAGAAATAACAATTATACAAAAGAAAGAAGGCATTTTTTAATTCATCCTTCTGTGCCTAGCATTGGAATTAATGGCAAAAGTTCTCATTTGCAGATGCTTTGAAAAGCTTCTCCATCTCTTTGTCCTTTTAAGAAATTAAACAGTAGGGGAGAGTGGCGTAAATGAGCCATTTTCTTTACTTATACGGTCCTCCAGAGAAAGGCAACGTAATAAACAAACAAAATTAAAACGTCTGCATTTATTTCAGGATGTTTCCCATCAGTCTAAATGCTAAGAATGTATGCATGGCACAAGGAAAAATAAATATGACTTCTGGGGGAAAGAAGTGGTCCCTTGGCTCGACTTGCAGCTTAGGGGTAAATTGAGCCACCTGGGTGTAAATTGACCTATTTACTCTTTCTAGTTTAAATCTAAGCATCATTTTTGAAATATCCTAAAGTAAACTTTTTAACTAATATATAAGAAGTCAAATACATGTCTATTGTTCAAAAATATTTGAACCACTGGCTCAACTTACCCCAAGGTTAGTTAGGCCAAAACATTTTCCAGAGTTTTTTCCAAAGTTGTGGCAGTGGGGCTCACTTTACCCCACAGCCACAAACTTGGAAAACAACTTTGGAAAAATCTTTGATCACATGACCACCAATTTGTACTGTTGCCTAAATACAGGGGGTGGCTCAACTTACCCCACTCTCCCCTAGTTGGCATGTGACAGCTACTGTTTCATTTCATGCCTCATCAGTTCATTCCATTGCTCATATATTTTTAATTTTAATAGATTTAATTTATTAAACCCTCTCACGTACCATGCGGTTCATGAGTTCCTGCCTGCGTTTTGGTCCAGCAAATACCTCCCACTTCATGACCACTACAGACTGCAATGTATTTTATAGAGATTTATGTGATCGGATAACTCAACGTATTGCATATTTGTGAAGTGGAAGGAAGTAAAGTGGAAGGAAAATGTTAAATATGTGATTTTCATTTACAAATAAAAAGTGTGCTTGCCTTTTGTATTCAGACCCTTTGAGTCAAAAATTTGTTGAACCACTTTCAGCTCTGGTTTTATGTTTAGGGCCGTTGTCGTGCTGCAAGCTGAACCTCAGACTCAGGCTTTTTGCAGCATCGTGTAGAATTTACTTCAATAGTTTCCTGCATGTAGCTGCATCCATTTCCCCTTCAACCCTGAGCTTCCTTTTCCCTGCTGAAAAAAGCTTCCACACAGCATGACCCTTCCTCTACCTTGTTTCAGAGTAAGGAAGGTCTGTTTAGGAAATGTGTCGTGTTGTTTTTTGCATTTAGTGAGTTATACAATAAGTTCAATTTTGCTCTGTATTTCACATCTTTGTGCATCTTATAGCTTATGGCAAACTGCAAACAAAACTTAAAGGCTAAACTTGTGGAGTGTACAACTGTATTGTCAATAGATTCTACCACCTGAGCTGTTAGGAGCGGTTATCACTGCAGCTCCTCCAGAGCTACTGTGGGGCTTTTGGCTGCTTCTTTAATAAATGCTCCACGAGCCCACCCTTTCAATTTAGGTGCTGACTATCTCCTGGGATTTTTGCATTTGAGCCAATAATTGGACAGTTGGGACATTGTTTCACAACTTAATCCTTCTCTAAAGTTTTCCACAACTTTATCCCTGGCTTGTCCTTGTTCTTAATGATGTATCTTCTCCTCCAGTGTTCTCTGATGAACCTCCGAGGCCTTCAAAAAAACAGCTGTATTTGTAGTTAGATTTGATTACACATGGGATGACTCCGTCTATTACATTGGTAACTTCTTGTGGTTTTACTGGATTCTTTTTAGAGATATTACAGTAAAAGGAACTGAATACAAACACCAGGCACCCATTTCACATTTTTATCAGATAATACATATTTTGAAAACCTTGTCTTTTTCTTTCTTCCCCTTAGTAATTGTGACAAAACACAATATATTTTGTAGTAATTTAACAAATGCTGGAAAGGTTCAAGCAGAAGGAGTACTTTGCAGAGCACTGTACGATGTTGGATGTTCCATGTCTTAGTAAAGCATTGTGTAAAACGTCTAGCATTGGTCTGTGATTTGAAAGAACCACCATGGAGGAATTTATATATTACTTTATGGATTTATGATGAGTTCATTTTCAAGTTTAAGACAACAACTTGCACCAATACTTTTCATAAAATGAGTCTTTAGACTTCTGCGATGGTGGCGCAAGAGTTAGGAAGTTGGTCCTGTAACTGGCGGGTTGCTGGTCCGATCCCCCACTCCGACTGTCTCAGTCGTTGTGTCCTTGGGCAAGACACTTCACCCAGATTGCCTGCTGGCAGTGGTCAGAGGGCCCGGTGGCGCTGATGCATGGCAGCCTCGCTTCTGTCAGTCTGCCCCAGGGCAGCCATGGCTACTAACATAGCTCACCACCGTCAGGGTGTGAATGACTGATTGTAGAGTAAAGGGCTTCCAGGTCGTCGGACTTGATAAAGGTCTGTACAAGTATGAACCATTTACCATTTTTTCACACTAGATTGAAATCTTAGTAAAACCACCACGATTAGCAGAACTCTGAAAAACTTCAATGTATGCTGAGGATTCATTTTAGCCATTCTTCTTCGGTACTATGTTGGACCACGAACACATAAAAAAGTAGTAGGACGCTGGCCATTGAGGACTAAAGCATAACACCCTTGCTTTAGTAGATCATGCTTTGTTACTGCAACACTATTAGAATAGATACCATATCTGTGCCATGGTTTTTCATCGTGATATTGTCACAATCTGCAGAAATTCCCCATCCAATCAAAGGAAAAAAGTTTATATAACTACTGTAAGACATAGGGAAAGGAAAGGTTTAGTACATTCTTTCTTTGTTTCTTTCTTTTCTTTCAAATACACACCTTCAATGTGTATTTGAAACGTATATAAAAGCAGGGGTTTGCGGGTTAGCTGCTCTGGAAGATACAGATGTTCACACATCGGCCACTTTATTAATTATGCCTCACTAGAACCAGGCTGGACCACGTTTTGCCCTCAGAACTGCCTGGATTCTGTGGCATGGCTTCAACTGAAACATTCCTCAGAGATTTCTATCCATTTTGACCTGATAGCATCACACGGTTGCTGCAGATCTGTTGCTGCAAATCCAGAATGTGAATCTCTTGTTCAACCACATCCCAAAGCTGCTCAGATGGACTGAGACAGAGCACCTTCCGTCTCAGTCCATCAAGGGATGAACACAGTCTGCAACAATATTCAGGTAGGCCGTGGCACTTAGACAATACTGTACTATGTGCCATGAAAATATCCCGAACACCATTATATGACCACCTCCTATCCAAACTGTTAATTCAAGGTTACTTACCTGTTGTTTTTTTTTCCAAATTCTGACCATAGAATCTGACTGTCACATCTGAAATCTGGAATCGTTGGACGAAACAACATTTTTCCAATCTGCCACCACAGACTCTTACATACAGAAAGTTTGTGCTTGGCCGTAAAAGTTGGGGAACTCTCACGCTCAGTCATGAGTAATGGAAAACCCACTGCACTCCTACCAGAAGACCTAGCCATGACAATACAACAACCAGGTTTGTTCTCATTTTTGACATCACAATACAGTCTTAATCCTCTCTGAACGATTCTTAAGATGGTGGGACAGCATGTGTAAGAGGGACAAAAGGTGACATCTCAGGGTTTGGGCTAACAGTATGAGTATTACACTAATACACTAAGCCTAAATGTTACACAGTGAACCTGCAGATTGTTTGTCCACGATGTGTGAAAAATTAATCAGTTTTTATGCAAAAAAACAGGTTCAGCCTTTTCAAATCAAAACGATACCGTTGATCAGAGAGCACACTGAAAAAAGCAAATACTAAAAAACGTGTATGGCAACTAGTCTTTTGATTTTACTTCAAAAGGGTTTTAGAGCACCCATCTTCCTGAAAGTCACTTCTAGAGTCAGAAAGCAAAAGCTGTTGATGTGGTTTCTCCACAGTAAGCCTTGGATTTCAGAGGGCGGCGTGACAATGATGGATAGCTGTAAGCTTGGTACCAATAAGAACCTCCAAGTGGTCGATTTGGGGCCCGGGACTCTAGAAGATGGGCTCTCCAGGAGATCCACTCTAAATTAAATCCTCAGAGGCTGCCAGGTTACAATGGCGCTTTCCCTCTACTGCAAACCCATTCTCGACCACTGCTTCCAGCCAGCCTCACTTTTGTTCCACGACTACAACTTTTTCCTCCTTAATTAATTCAACAGAAAGTAATTAAACCTTTGCATTTTGCCGACATCCTTCATCTGCCTCGCCCTCACAGACCTCAAAGAAAAGGTAGGAAGGAGAGAGGGGGCACAAGAAATTAAGAGCACTCACTGCCAAATGACCGTCGGAAGCAAAACAATATTAGCCCCCTGAGTTAGTGGCCAGGACTCATAATAAAAGAATAACAAGAGTGTGCAGAGAGCTGAGCTGAATGCTCTGCGGTGGCAGTGCAGGTTGAATTGGTCGGCGGGGAGCTAGAAGCTGCTGAGATGGACGGCGCTAGCCACAGAGCCTGCTCTTAATTTGCTGAGCGAAGTGAGTCCTCAGGGGTGCATGTTATTTGGCTCTGAGGGGTAATAAAGGACTTGGCAGGCCAGTTTTTCCTTTTATTTAGCACTTTATGTGGAATCTTAGAAAAATGTGTTTGAAAACTGCTGTCAAGTAGACGGTTCAGTGAAAATGTGTCATAGATGTGCGATAGATGACAAAATGTGTCATCCATCACACTCAATGGCTCAAACAAGGAATCCTGACCCCACCCCAGGTTGATTTTTTTTATTTTATTTTTTATTTATTAATGCAACATATTCTTTCACTGTGTTTCCTTTATGATGACTCCATTAACATTTTTTCTGCCCATTCACTCATTTTCAGTCCAGCTCCTGATCATTTTCAGAGGAAGGTTTTCGTTTCTTGTTTAGCGACTTGATTCTGATTCTTGGGAGAAAAGGCACCTAAACAACAATGAACCAGCATTGTGTTGGAACAGATTAGAAAGACCTTTATTGTCCCACAGTGGGGAACTGCATACCAGCAGCGTAGAGCAAATTTACAGCAAAGGAAATGTCACCGTACAGTTATTAATTAACATACTCAGAAGTGTTTAACTTCGTAGGGTAGGAGTTTGGTTGACACAAAATAGACACAAAGTAGACAAATTAACAAAGAAACTATTTTAAATTGGATTTTTAGGCACAATTTGTAAAAATAAATCTGTGATGAAGGAAACAAAAATACAAAGATGTCTCAGTACGAGCTGTGTTAAACAATCAAGTTTTAAGCAAAAATCAAATGTTTGAAATGATTTTCAAATATCTAATAGCTGGAATTAGTGAACTGATGGCTCATCCTCTTTTCTAGAGCTGTGAAAAAATATACATGTCCCCGGATCTTTTCCCCCTCTTGTCATGTCACGGCCACACATTCATGTGCATTTATTCAAATTCAAGAACTACAAACACAAGTTCTTATGGCTTTAAGTCAATGACGGCTCTTCTGTAAAGGTCAACCAATGACTGTCCTCTGGACAGATTATCCTACGTGAGCTATGGATCTCTGCAGCTCCTCCAGAGTTAACTATGGGCTTCTTGGCTGCTTCTATAATCAACTCCCTCTTTGTCAGGCATGTCAGCATAGGTCAAAGGTCAGCAACCTGCAGCTCCAGAGCAGCACGTGTCTCTTTGGACTTTTCACAATGGCTTTTTATAATACTACCTAAAAATGACAAAGAATCAACTGTATTATATAATAACAAATGCAGGTTTTAGCTGTGTTTTGGTTTATTCTATAAATGATTGTATTTATTGTCTGCATGGATCTATTTTTCTTGACATTAATTTGAAAACTATACTTTTTTTTCTTTTTACTGGGCAACCTATCCAAAAACAAAATTTGAATGTTATGGCTGGATACTGTCTCTCGTGAAGTTCCTCTCTTTTTTTGCACAGTATAAATGTTTAGTAATCAGGGTCCATCGTATCACATTCACTCCGAGCAGAATATGATGCATTCTCTTTTGACTGATCACTTGGCAACCGCTGATTAATGAAATAAAACAGACTTACAACCCAGAATCCTTTCCTTAGAGCTGTCATTAGTCTTATTGGGATTTGAATCAGTCCCTGTTCGAAACAGAGGGTGCGGCTTTGATGCCTCCTTGGTCTACTTGGAAGGAGCCAAATAGTACAACCCCAGGAGTGGGCAGAAATGTTGAGGCAGATCAAGGTCACGCTGAAGCTTACACATTTGCCACAATAAAAACTGATTTATACGAGACATGACTAATATCATCACTGATCTAAACTGGTTTGAGTCTGAGGAATAAATAAGAAGTGTGAGTCTTTTATGTTAAGGATAAAGCAGCTGCCTTCAAGAAGCCTCTCCTTTTCTGCAGTTGGGATTACATTTCTCTTGAGTGGAAGTGTTGTGCATGCACCGCCCGCTCTGAACGTTTTTTTTTTTTTCTTCTCCCACTGATGCACAGGAGCACACTCTCTCACACTCCAGATTCCTCAGCCATTCTGCGACTCTTGGCATTTTGCTTATTATCAGAATACTCTTAATCATAGTGGAGACAGCGCCAGTGAAGAGAGCGAGCTGAGAGAGACACGTCAAAACATCTTCAACCGTAAAGGACCAGACAGCGAGCGTGATGGGCAAATTAGTCAGAGGCGCTGCCTAAATGGATGGTGAGGGCACAGGGGGGAGACGGGAAGGACGGGAGCATGTGTGGAAATCGGGAAGAGGGAGCAGAAAACAGAGAGAGAAAAAAGGAGAGGAACCTTCTCCATTTCACATTTCAGCGGTGCCTCCTATTCCCGAAGCACTTCGCCAGATCACAAACCACTAACTGATAGAGAAATAAATTAAGGGGAGGCTGCTCAAATAGATATGATTCTGAAGAAGATTTAAGGAGTGGAACTGATTGTGCATGTCTGATTCCTGCGCTTCAGAGTCCTCACCCGGGGGGCTTGGCTTTCAAAGCTGCACTGACTTGCACAGAGAAACACTCCATTAACAAAGTTCAGCTCTCCTCCGAGCCTCACCCCCTCTCCCCCACCACTGAAGACCTCTCAGTGGCAGCACGGCTTCTTTTTTTATATTTCTAAAGATATTTCAGGGGGGCAACAACATCATAAACACCAAGACTCTAAGAGGGAGAGCAAACATGACAGAGGAGGCTTCAGGCCTGTTTAGACCACTAAAAATAATTAAAGTTTATTTATTACTCACAGTCCATGCACTTACACTACACAGCAACAAGAACAGGGAGCAAAGTCAGCCGAAATTAATAAAATGATCTGTCACCATTTGGCAAATGTGACTTAATAAAGATTATTCAGGTAGAATTTTTTTGTTTGTCTTTAGGAGCATATATTTATGTGGCATTACTGTAAATTTCTGGTAAAAGAAAATCAACCTTTAAGAAAAGACGTGTACATGGAGAAACTCAGACTGTGGCTGTGAGATCAAGCACCATTATCTCCTCAGTTAAAGCTCGAGTCACCGATTTATCCGGAAGTTTCCCCAAGTCCCTTTTTGAATAACTGTGCATGTGCAATACCGTCTTACCTGCTCTTCTGCTCCTCAGGGGAATCATGTGAAAGGAATCTGTCAAATCCAATCTGGATTGGCATGTGGGACAACCAATAGATAAGATGATACCCCAGGAACTGGAGGGACAAAGGTGAATGAGAGCGGGACCAAAACTCTGACAAATCCCTGCCATTCGGTGCGACCGGCAGAGATTGGTCAAAGGTTTTACAGGCCTGCAACTCCAACAGAGATCGATTTTTTAACTTTCTTTTTCTGAATAGATAATGTATTGACTACTTTCAGGGTGGAAGGACCATTTTACCCAGTATAAAAAAGTGTTTCGGATCAGGATTGCCAACTATAGATTTAATGGATCTTCTATTTATTTTTTTGCTATTGATTAAAAAAGTAATGTTTGTAAAAGACAACCTCACAGATTAAAAGGTGATATCAGGTTTCTTGTATTTCTAAACACTTAGTTTCAGGAGACTAAAATATTAGTAAAAAAGTAATTAGTTCAATAAAGGTGTTTATGCAGATATAAAGAAGTATCATGATCATGAGGTGTTTGAGTTTTCAGTTTCTTTTTGTCTCTTTTTCTTTAGTGTTTAGATGTTGTCTAGTTGCTACCATTTCAGTTAATATATTTGTGGATCAGGTTCTCAGTTCATTCTTTGTACTTAAATATTTCTGTTATGTTTCTTCCATGTGTTTTTCTCTTCAGTTTCTGTACATTACCCTCTTCCCCTCAGTTCTTCTGACCTTATTAGTCTCAGCTGTTCCTCATCTCCACCTGATTTCCCTCACCTGTTTCTGTCTTACCTTTCTCCTCACATTCATCTGTGTTTAAGCTCCCTGGTTTGCGCTACTCATCACTGGTTCCTTCCATTGATTTCATGCTCCCTGTTGTTCTGCCCGTTTCTTTGTTGCTTCCATTCTGTGCCATGTTCCTTGTGTTTAACCACGCCCTGTCCAGTACCTGTGCTTCCTGTCTGATCTCCTTGTGCGAGACCATTTTGTAAGTTTTATTTTATTTACCATTGAAACATTCAGCTTGGTTTTAGCTCTTCATATAAGTCCTTTTCTGACTTCAGCATGACAGCAAGCAGTCCTTAGGTCCTCATTTACTTAATCTTTTATAAAGTTAATACAATCCAAATTACTTTATTTAAATGTGAACGAAATGAGGACATGCCTGAAAGTAATATTTTCAGAATAAAGTTAAACTTAGTTCGGTAAATTAATTTAAAAAAGACAACAATGTTAATAAACAATCTAAACAATTAATAAACAATTCTAAAATCAAGAATCAAGAATCACTCAAGATTGATTCTTGATTTTAGCAAAAACAGACATTTCTTTTTAATTATTTGAAGTCAATTGAAAGTATTCCCTTGTTCAACATAATAATGGTAACCTTGCCTGCAAGATGAATTCTTGCGGTATTTGTGCGTTCACAAACACACGAGAATCCATCTTTTACCACTCAGGCTTCAACCGTTTGTGTCCGAAACAAAAAACGGTTTGGGCCAATCACGTTGCAGTATTGAGGTTTAAGGCTAAACCTGTGCCGCGAAAGCAAGAGCGGTTGAGCCCACAGCCGAACCAACATAAACATGGCAGCGCAGCAGGACGCACGCATAGCTGCTGCTATCACATCTTTTTTATAAGAATCCATGATTTCATCGTAGTTAGTAGAACAGCAAGAAGTGTCTTGACTAGCTTCTTGTGATTTTTCATGACTTCTGCTGCTTACGTTTTAATCTGATACCGTGATTGAGTAAAACCAACCTTTGGTAGGCGGGCACTGGGTGTTGCCTCACCCAATCAGCTCAGAGGGTTCTGCTGAGATTCCTCCTTTCCCCAAACGGATTTCATGGGAGCAGTTCCAGATTGATAATATGCAGAATTAGATTGCTACACATTATCGATCTGGCTGGCCAGGTTATAATAAAGGTGTTTGCTTGTTCAACACATTGACCGTTAATGGCATCGATATAAAATTGTTTGTTTAAAAGCTCTTCTTTCTACTCTTTCCTGCCCTCATGCAAAGTATTTCTAGACCTTATATTCACAGCATTTAAACTTTTCCAAGTTTTGTCAGGTTACAGCCACACATTGGGGCATCATTACGTGAGAGGGGAAGTAAACCCTTTACAGGTCGCAGTGCAGCACAGGACAGACAACCATTCATACCTAGGTGAAATTTGGAGAAATCTATTAATCTAACATCCATGTTTTTTGACTGTAGAAGGGCGCTGGAGTACCAGGAGAGAACCCACATATGCACAGAGAGAACATTATTCTATAAGAATAAGAAGGCTGTGAGGAGTGGTTGGTCTGCGGTCTCAAGGAGTGCGGTAGCTGCGCCATTGGGGGGGATTGCCAGTCCTGGGTGTACCCACTATGCTACTCTGGGGGATGGATGGAGTGGGTCCCTAATTGCTTCTTGTTTTTGTGTGAGTGAGTTCACTTGGTTGATTGTGGATGGGGCTGGAGCTTGGTGCCCTCCTTGCCTTTGAGCAATTGCGTTGAGAATCCAGCTGACCAGATCCATAATTTATAATTTGGAAGATATGAAAAAAGAGGCTCCAAAAAAGACTGATAGAAGCAGGCAGGGAAACGGGGAGGGAGAGGGGAAAAGAAAGAGGAGAGGAGAGAAAAGTCAAAGTGTCCGCCTTCACCGAGAAGCAGGAAGAAAAAAAAGGTACAGTTCATGTACCTACACAACATATTTTCCATTTTACACACACACACTTATGCACTCATAATGCAGTAGCTGTGTTGCCTTGTAGTTTTCTCCATTAGCATCAACAGTTTTGTTCCATATTCTTGTTGCTGCTGTTGTTGCTGTCTGTGTTTTTTTTTTTTGTTTTTGTGTAAGTTTTGTCTCTTTGGCTGTTTTCTCATGGTGGCCATAGGATAATTCCTTGCAGCAGCTGGTTGTCGGGTTTTGTAATATTTGTCTGTATGTCTGTCCTTTCTGACTTTCTTTTTCTTTTTCTTACTCTGTCCTTGGTATCTCTCTGCCCTCTCCCATGTCACGTTTGGCATCAGTTTGTATATAATACCTTAACAGCCATAAAACAAATCATCACTGGTTGGGCATCAAGGGAGGGTGGCCTGGGTAAAGCAAATACAATTAGCATATGGCAGCCAGAACACCATTCTGCTTGCCATGAAGCTGGACATGACAAGGGGAAAAAAAGACCACAGAGAACAGAAAAATCATCATTTGCAGTTTTGTCACAAGCCACATAAAGGACTCACCAAAGATAGTTTGGTCAGATTAGAGCAAAGCCCTCCAGTCTGGCCCACGTGCATTAGCGTAATACTAACCTTAAACACACAATTCCCACTGTGAAACATGGTGGTGTCAGCACAATGCTCTTGGGGAGTTTTTTTTATTATTATTTTCAAACAGCAACAGGGAAGCTGGTCAGAGTTAATAGGTGTAGATCAAAGCATTCTTGTGTTCAAATGACCCAGTCAAAGTCCAGAGCTAAATCTGGCAGAGAACCCGTGGCACGACTTGATAACTGATGTTCACTCGCACTCTTCTTTTGTTTCACAGAAAAGAAAAAATGTCATTTAATTTGCAGCAAAGATTTCAGTCTTTTTATGTGCAAAGCTGGTGGAGACACACCCCAAAAGACACTGACTTGAAAAATGTAACCCCAGAAAGTAGTAATTCACAAGAAATTATTAATTTTAAAGGAAAAAACATACAGCCTTTTCCTTCTACTTCACAGTAACGCACCTCTACTTCTGTCTGTTGCAGCCTATTGAAGCACAAGGTAGAGTTTTGACCTAAAAACCTAACTAACACTACATATAATTTGAAAGGCCAAATGTAGATGTCCTTTCTGCATAAGTTTCCAAGTGTAAACGTTGTTAAAGTGCTGTGCTGTTCTCCGCCAAAGGGTTAAACTCAGCAGACGCAGCGTAGACCGACAGAGAGGAGTAGAATAAGCAGGACGGAGGAGAGCAGTAGCTCGGGTCCAAGGATTAGAGTCATGAGACTAGACAAAGGCAGGACCATTACCCCTGAGTGAAAAGGCTCAAACCCAGTGACTTCTTCTTAAATCACATGGTGAGAAAAAGACTAAAAAGAAGACGCTGGCAGAGTGATATAGGCAATGGAGTGTTTGTTCGATACAATTCTGAAAGGGGACTGCAAAAGAGCTGAGCAATTAGGTGTGGTGGGATGGTGAAGCTCTGGTTTTATGGACAGAAGGGAGGCTTGTGATCACTTTGAATGTGTGAGTTCTGAAGGAGTTACTGCACTGGGAATAATTGTGGTTATGGGGATCAATTTGTGGCTGAGAAGCTTGCATGGGCCATGATCAAAGCACCTCATTTGATGCAGCCTAGCTATCAGACAACCCCCGATAACTGGCTCACAGGAAGGCTTGTTTTCACCGGAATGTGTCCCCACTGTTTCAAGAATCAAGGAGCTTCATTGTCATGCGTTTCCATAATGACATTTTTTGGTGAGGTTTAGGATGCACGTTGTTACACATAACAGGCAGAGACATAATCATCATTATTTTTTTTTTTATACAAGTTGGTTGCACTGGCCAGCCACGCCACTCCCTGAGGGGCTTAAGCATGTGTTTAGTCTTTAGCAGCTAATGCGCTCATTTTCAAGTCAAAAGATTCGGACAGCAGACTACAACACTGTGCAATAAATTTAGTTACAGAATTGTGCAATTTGCATGGATGTCTAAACAGACGGTCCCTGAGAGATTGAATTGTGCAGATACACATTTGCGAGTTATAAGCAGTATAAATGATTTGATTTACACCAGATCAGAAACCTGTGTAACCAGTTGTGTGTTTGTAACATTTAACAGATTATAAACTGGGCTGATGGTTTGTTGATTTTCAGCAGAGGGGCGATAACCCTCACAGCTTTGGGAAATAAACTGTTTTGAAGTCTGTTAGTTTTTGATTTAATGTTCTTGAGTAGTTTCCCTAATGGAAGTTGGACAAACTTCCATCATTCGACTGAGCTCTTGACCCCTTCACTTGTCTGTACAGCACTGCAAATGCTTCACTCTCTGGATTCAACTGAGTGGACATGAAGAAGACGAGGAAGAGTGCAAAAGCAAGGTGAGAGTGGATAATTGAGCAGTCTGCAGTGGTGGAGCTCAGAGATAAGTGAAGGAGTGAGAAATCGAGTGTGATGCTGAGGCGAGGGCCGGGCCCTTTATTTGATGGAGAAAAGAGGAAACAGAGAAAAAGGAGCAGCGGACGTCTCTGAGGGGGAGAGATAGACGGCAGCAGAGCGAGGGACTCAGAGACAGACAGGGGGGAAAGATATGGATGGCAGGCAGCAATTACTGAGACTGAAGCTCCATGCGAGCACAGCCAAGTGTGAGTCTGTGTGTGACAGTATGTGAGGAGAAGAGAAGCACAGACCGAGTGGAGGGAGGGAGGGAGGGAGGATTGAGATCTCTGCCTGCCTGGGCCCCTGCTGACTCTCATACAGGCAGATCACAGGCTCATCATGTCAGCTCTGTTTGTGGAAATCCTCCCTCATCAAATGGCAAATTTGCTACACGTTTACCTTTATCAGATCAGGGAAGAGAGGCAGAGGAGCTGAGCGAGGGGGGGAAAAGGTATGTGCACGAGAGAGAGAGAGAGAGAGAGAGAGAGAGAGAGAGAGAGAGAGAGAGAGAAAGAGAGGGTGTGTGTAAATGCCTCTCTCGGTCGCAGCGACACCATCGAGGGGCCAATTACTTACTCCTCCGAGAGCAACTTTGCCATCTCCGGCCTTTCATTCTGCCACCCTCCTCCACGTCCTCGGAAACATGTCTTTGAATATGTGATGAGTCGCCAACACAAGGCTAATATTTACCTACATCAAACCTGTCCGCTGTGCCTCTAGTAGTGAACTGAACGAGACGGATGCAGCCGGGATCGTCTCCCCCTCCTGCTGTAAGATTACTGGCCTTGTTACTGACACCACGCCTCGCTGCCCTCCTCCTCCCTTTCCCGCTCGCCCTCCTCTTATCGTCTTGCCCTTTCCTTTTCTTCCTTCCTTCTCTATTAAGACTTAATTAACTGGACATGGGTCTCGTTCGCCCTTTAAAGCCTTCTTGAATAAATATCAATATTGACTAAAGTTTTACGTGTCAGCTTAGGATATCTGGATTTCTATGGATCGCAGATAATGAGCACATTTAACCTGTCTTCAGGTGTGTGTTTTAATGAGAAATCTTTTATTCTTGTGCAGCAAACTCCTAAAATCAATTGACAGATTAGATTAGAAGACAGGCATAGTTGTCCAATTTTTTGTGTTTCAAGGAGGTATTTGTTCATTATGCTATATATATACGGTGAGAAAGAGAGCGTTGTCTGTTATAACAATTTACATTATAAAATAAATTCTCTCCTTCTTCTCATCTCAGTAGATTTGGTAACTACTATATCTAGGAAAGGTATTTATAACCTATAATGTATTTTATTGAGATTTTATGGAATAGCTCTACACCAAATAGCGCATAAATGTAAAATGGCAGGAAAAACATGAAATAAACAAATACAAATCAGATAAATGGGCCATATGTATGTGTTCAGCCTGAGTAAAGCCTTTCTGAAGCTACATTATGCTGCAGTTATAGCTACAAATCTATACAGCAAAGTAGCTCAGCATCAATCAGATTGAATAGAGTGTGTCACAATAATATGCTTTTCATTCGGGCTTGGCCTGTAGGTCCAACAGAGTTCCCCTTCCAACAGGACGGTGTCCCTGTCCCTGCTGAGAAAAAGCATCCCCACAGCATGATACCGCCGCCACCATGTTAGGGGAACAGAGTGAATTGCAGTGGTAGTTTTATTCCACTCATGAAGGCCAAGAAGAAACCTTTTAGTCTAATCTGACCAGAGAATCTGTATTCCCCACAGAGCTTGTAGGAAACTGTGAAAATGCACGCCACACTTTTCAGATTTTTATCGGTAACTAATTTAACTCCGCCCATCTTCTGATACCATTTGTTTTGGTTTTTCGGATATTGATTCAAAATTAAATACAATGATATTTGTGGCAGTAATTCGACAAACTGTGAAAAACATCAACAGGTATGAATACTTGTGCAAAGAACTGAATAATTTTACAGAAAATAATGCATTCTCTGAATTTAGCAATAAACAAATTAAACATGCAATGTATAAAAAGGTGAACTAAGCACATGACTAAAAATGCTTTTACCACCATAATTACCAGTAATAACCATATTTTACCTTGCTCTTCCCTTTGCAGCATTGCTTTACCTTACTGGGGGTTGTGGACATTCATTTTTATGCAGCTGTAATTAGATTTTAAAAAAATAAAAATATCAAGAACGTCTTCGTTAATAGGAAACAGAGTAATATTGAATATAAAAATATATTTTTTTATAGTTGCATTTGCCCAACTTTGAGACTTCAGATACCAGATTTATTGAATTCTGTCATGCAAACTTTTTTATCAGTAATTTGAAATGGTTTTGAAGCAAATCTATAACCTGACCAAAGAATTCAAACAAAGAAAGAAAAACTATTTTTGATCTCTGTACCTCTGATACCACTTGTTTCTACCAAATTAGGTTTGTTTCAATGAGTTGACAACTTTATAATTGAATCTTTGACTAGTTTCTATTAATTGCATTAAGTAGAAGACACAAGAGAATTAATTAAATTCAATTCAATTCAATTTTATTTATATAGCGCCAAATCATGAAACATGTCATCTCAAGGCACTTTACAAAATCAAGTTCAATCATATTATACAGATTGGGTCAGATTATAAAGATTGGTCAAAATGTCCTATATAAGGAAACCAGTTGATTGCATCAAAGTCCCGACAAGCAGCATTCACTCCTGGGGAACCGTAGAGCCACAGGGAGAGTCGTCTGCATTGTACATGGCTTTGCTGCAATTATTAATCTACAGAGGGGCACTGTTCATTTTCTGTTTTTATAACTTTTTTTCTCAGCTCCATCTGGAATAAAATATAAACATAATTAAAACAATACAAAAAAATATAATTTAACCTTAAGCAAAATTTAAAAGGTAGTTTGGAAAGAATTGAGGGCTGCACAGTTGGTAGCACTGTTACCTTGGTGCAAGAAGGTCCTGGGTTCATATCCTGGTCTACATAGAGTCAGCATGCTCTGGCTTCTTTCTACAGTCCAAAAGCATGACTGTAAGGCTTATTGGCCTCTCTAAATTGTGCTGAAATATGAATGTGTAAATGCAGGGTAATGCGTCCTGTGATGAACTGGTGACCTGTTCAGGGTCTACTCTGCCTCCAACCCAATGACTGCTGCAAGGATAAGAGGGTATAGTCAATGGATGGAAGGCTGGGACAACGTCTTGTTCTGACCAATTTTCTAGTATGATCATACAGTTACTACCAACATTATCATTTCTCTTTATCATTTCTCTCATCCCAGAATTTACACCTAGACCAGCATTTTTGTTTTCACTAGCATCCAGGAGGGACCCCCTGGCTGAGCTATTGCTGTCAATAACATTGTTTTCACTAAATGGGTTATTAGATGTTTTAGCATCTAAACAGTCCTTTCAAAAGATGGAAGTTCAAACTGAGGTCCTACTGGAGGTTTCTTCTTTTTAAAAAGGAGTTTTCGTTTCCACTGTCGCCACATACTTGCTCAGTATAAAGGATTGCTGCAAAATTAACCACTATGCAATCGACTGTCCACATTTACATGAACATGACCGCAGTGTTTTATAACAAGTATTGAATTGTAATGTATGTAATTGAATCGGAGTCTGTCTTTGTGGGAGCTGAGAGGAAGCGGTTACACACGCTCATCAGGAAGGCCGGCTCTGTTCTAGTGTGCCCCCCCTCGACCCAGTGCTGGTGGCAGGAGATAGAAGGACTCTGGCAAAAACAAAATCGCTGTTGGACAATGTCTCTCCTTCATACATGAAGCTGCTGCTGAACTGGAGAGCGTGTTTAGTGACTGTTGCATCCTAAATGCAGAAAGGAGCGTTATCCCAGATCCTTCCTCCCAGCAGCTGTTAGACTTTATAACCAACTTTATAACCCCCCCCCCCCCCACCAATAACTTTCATTTCAGAGAATTCATTACAACTTAACACATAGAACCTATTTAACTCCTAACGATCTATATGCAATGGAAATGATCGCTCATCCCTTTTGTAAAATATGCTTTTCAAGTGCAATTGAAACATTTAGACACACGGTTTGACACATTTCTGGAGACAGGTTGTGGGGTAATCTATCTGTGCTCACAGATGTCCATACGCCCCGTTCTAATGTTCTCATGCTAAATACGCATTCACAATTTTACCTAAAGGTAGTTAAAAAAGGAGCTGGGATTACAGCAGCAAAGAAACTGGTGGCTACCCGCTGGAAACCACCACATCATCTCTCTATCCACGCCTGGGCCTCAATGTTTCTGAACATTGTGTATTTAGAGTTCTTCGCGGCTCGGGTGCATCAGGCTAAGGGTGCCAAAGTCGAGACCTGGCAGACTCTCATAGCTTGTCTCCAAAGAAAATGCTCCATTACAATCATTATTGGATGATCTGGACTCAAGGAGTGGATCAAGGATGATTTTGTATTTTTTGTATTTGCTTTTGCTAACTTCTAATCATAGTAGACTTATCTTGTACAGCTTTGATTAGGCTCTCTTTAATGATGCTCGATGTGTACACCCATCCGTACTGACAACTGCATATAGACTGTGATTTGTATATGCGGTAGGGTGCACTCTAAGTAATATGTACTGAGCATCTGTTTCAATAAAGAAATTTATCAGAAAAAAAACTTTGGTTTTAGAGATTTTGGGAAACAGCTAACCATGGAAGAAAAGGCAAACGAGATGAAAAACAGAAAGAAAATCCCAGTGTTTTGACAGAAGATGCTCTCTCTGCTCTGTTTCCGCTTTTGCTGACGGATGGAGATTAAAGAGACAGAGAAGGACAGATTATGGAGACGCAGAGATTGACTCATAGAAAGAGAGAGACAGAGAGAGAGAGAGTGAGAGAGAGAGAAAAGGTGGAAGGAGGGAGCAAGAAAGAGAGAGGGAAAGATTGTAAAGAGTGAGCGACTAGCATTTGCATAATGTCCTCCGCCACAGTAAGTCCCTGAGGCAAGTCATGCTGGATAACAGAGGACCAATACTCTTAATTCAATCTCTATTTTTCTAATACATCAGAAATTAATAATTTGTCCCCATTCCTCCCACAGCCACCCCCGTCACATCCATGAAAAACCACCGTGAGCGTCGAGCTGAGCTGCCTAAGTTTGTAACTTTAACCCAAGAAATTGATGTGAGCAGGCCTCGAGGCAGACCTGCTAATGAATGGATAGAGAGAGAAAGAAGAAAGTTAAAAGATGGTCTTTTATAAAGTAATTTAAGAAAATCCTGTTAGCTGGATCAAGTACAAGAGTATAATTTCTTCAAACGGGGAAGTGGAGGAGCTTTTTGCGCCTCTCCCTCACACTTAATAACAAAATTAGGGAGGTAAAAAGATAAAGAAACTGAATCAATTAGGCCAGCGTTGGTAAATAGCGCTAGCGGTTGAGAGGGTGGGATGGCCCATGGAGGTGGGATGAAGTGCTCACACCTTAAAGTGGCTTAATATCACAGCACCTCCCACACTGATATAAGAACTGGACAGTGGCAAAGGGGAGAAAACACATATATGACCAATTTTTTTTTATTTGAACCTTTTATAGTCTGAGCAAATCGTATCAGATAGATTTTCAACACTGACCCCTTTTCCGACCGCCCTTTATCCCCAGGATGATCCCTTTTTTAATGCTCTTGGTCTTTCTCACATAACAGAGCATGAAGAGACGACCCATTAAATAGATGCTCTGTTTATCAGGCACTGAACAAGGTAGAGAAGACATTAACTGGTAATTGTTCCAAATAGCACTTTGCTGTCGGAGTGGATTTATGTTACATGTGTTTCACCGCTGCTCCTTCTGCAACCGAAGCTGTAAACAGGAAGCGGATCGTTCCCCCTTTATTTGCTTGGTATTTAAAAAATACTATAGGCGACATTGTTGCTGATTTGTTTTTAGAACACAGGAAGTTAAAATCACCTTATTTCATCCAATGAATTGTATTTATTTAATCAAGCAAATAAGTTTGGAATTAGTTAAAGTTTTTCATTAGTTACATTCTAACAGCATTACTACTTTTTTTGGTAACAAATCCCATCTTAACATTTTTATCTGATTTTAGCTGAAGGTCACCCCCCCCCCCCCAACCCTGGTCATTTTTACTGCCTAGAAAAACAAATTGATTAGTTTAACATCAGTTTCTTTACACTTCTACCCAAAGATGCACTAAACTTGCACTTTACTTTGATAACCACTGCCAGTCTGTTGATTTTCTTTTTTTACTGTCACAATTTTTTTTTTTTACTGTACCCAGCTTGTTATGAATTTCTTGGCCTCTTAAAATTCCCTGATTGGTTGTTAATTTTGTTTTCTTAACTGCTTGAGGCACCTCATAGTTACATCTAGCTATGGGCGAAGAGCCATTACACCCACTTAATAAAACACAGCTGTTGATAAATTAGTTTTATTGTGAATAAATATAAACATAGTAAAGCCTAAGAACTGTTACATTTTGTTGGAATTGAAGTTTATATCCAGGTTTAGCTGGTTTAGCGACAAAGTTAATGTTAAAGTCCAACTTTTTTAACCCTTTTACTTTTCTCTCGCATAGAAAGTATTCCTGGTTCAGTGCTTCTGTGCTTTTTTGTATCTATGCTCTGTTTTCTCAGACCCCCAGTTGGTTGTGGCAGATGACCGTTCACAGTCTGGTTCTGGTTCTGGTGGAGGTTTACCTTCCTGTTAAAGGGGAGTTTTCCTCTCCATTGTTGCTACATGCATGCTTAGTATGAGGGATTGCTGCAAAGCCATCGACATGATGCAAGCAACTGTCCACTGTCACTACGCACTCTTTCAGCAGGAGTGAATGCTGCAAGTCAATGACTCCATGCAGTCTACTGGGCTTCCTTAGACAGAAAATATTTATACCAATCTATCTGTATGACTTGATAGAACTGACTTTGTTAAGCACCTTGAGAGGATATGTGTTGTGAATTGAAGCTAAATAAATAAACTGAACTGAATTGGGTAGTCTTTCTCACTGAACTTAGGAGAGATTGTCAGGGAAAAAAGGTTTATATACAAGCTTGTAAGAATAGAGTTTAAAATGTTTACCTAAATTGTATGTTCTGTTTTTAAAGCACTCCTATTTCAGTAACATTGTATGCTTTCATCACAAACCTTTAAAAAATAATGGAAAAACCAAGGACGACCAGCAGAGTTGCATCCATAAAGCCTGTTATTTGTTTTTGTTTTTGACACAAATCTTGACTGAGATGTTTGCTCAAGAGGAGATGGAAAAGAAGGAAAGTAGTGGGTGAAATCTGGATTTATTGCAATCAATATGGTCATTGCAATATTTAGTGATGTCAGAATTTAATGTCATGCCCACCATCAGGTGCGAGGGTGATCTGAGCTTGTAGTATTTTTGGAAGATGATTTTAGATGCATTTGGTTTTTACTTTCCATTGAATTTGACTAATAAATACAATTTGACAGCTGCTGCCTGTTGTGCCTAAAATGTAGGTCAATACAAAACACAACAAATAAACTGATTTCAGTAATTAAAGAAAATGAATCGGGTAAAATGTACCTAAATATTAGCTACATTTTAACTCAACTCTGTTGAGTAAGTCTATCTGAAAAAAATGGCAGAAATTGCATCCACTTGTTCAAGTCTTTTGGAGGTTAAGTTTACTTCATTTTGACTCAGAAATATTAATATCTATTCAAATGAAAAATATTTTAAGAAATGTACCACTCAGTTTATTGGTTAAAACTGTTTATATCAGTGGACAGTCTACAAACAAAAGAAAAGCATTTATCCAGTTTTTCCTTTATTCTGTTAATAACTATGCGGCATAAATTGATTGTGAGATTACATGCATTCCTTTGCTTTTCAAGAACTTGTTTGTTGAAACTATTTGGAGCTTTATCTGATGGATATTTGAAATGAGATACTTATTTTGTTATACTTTTATGTTTGCTTGACTTTGTGGTAATTGTCTGACTCATTTAAATCTTGTGAAATAATTATATCTGTTGCAAATAATACTTTAAGATTTTGACAGAGTTATTAAAACAAACTATGTTCAAGGAATTTTTTTTATTTAGCATTCTTACGTTGCTTTGTGTATCATTACAGGGCTAAATCCGCTGCATATAACCCATATTTTTAAAAATACAAAAAAGAAATACAGTAAACCGTAGCCATCGTGAATGCTTTCAAACAACGAAAAAATGTTATAAAGCAACAATGTATTGAAATTTTTTCTAAAAAATGTACTTTATGAGTGTTGGTTCACAGATGCCTCCTTTTGCCTTCCAGAGAAATGCGATTCTTTGACCTTTCATCCAAAGTGTCAGCTCTGCTCCGCTTCATCAGCCGATGAAAGTGAAGATGAACGGTCTCTGCAGGCACCCCGAGCACTGAGCAGCACTATTTGATTCGCCATCCCCTGGGTGTTATGATGGGGGAAATAATTGTAAGTATTTGTTTTTGTTTCTTTTAACACTGTGATGAGCACTGGGAAATTCTTAATGCCTTCCAGAGATTATACGGTAACTCCCAAACTCCCATGATTATAATTAAGCCTGACTTGGTTATAAAATGAGCAAATAGCAATTTAGTTTTGCATCGTGTGAGGGAGCATCTCTGTGTGTTCCTCTGTCTTTATGCATCCTTACGTTGCTAAATATACTTGGTGCATGCGAGTTTCCAAATGCACATGTATTCTTTGTGTGTATTTCAGGAGAAAGGGCTGCAGAGGCACAGGCATCTATACTGGAATGTTTGCTCAGGCATGCTCTCATCTTTCTTCTGGCGAAGAAAAAAAAAAGAAAACAAAAAAACACAGACATTACCCCATCCTTTCTCTTTCTCCTCCTTATTCTCTATCCTTTGCACCCCTCTCTTTTTCTGTATCACTTACAAAGGCAGCCGTTTCCTCCAAAATGAGGCCACGTACGGAAGGTATGCAAATGAAATCGCTGCTCGTGGATTAGAATGGGACACCATATACCCTAAATCATGATTGTCAATCATGGCTGGGGATTAAGGGATATGGGCTCACAGACCTAAAAAAGCAACATTTCCCCCCTCAGGCAGATTCCCATTGTATGAAGCTCTGAGGAAGGATAGGGCTCCACAAGGGGGAAGAGAGCAACACTGGAGCACCAGTGCCCCCTTCTGTCTGAAGCCCGCCGTGCCGTTTCATCATCAAACACAAGTCAGCCTGAACCGAAATAGGGGCTGGCACACACAAGCCTGTTCATTTACATTTGACGTAGCCGCAGGCGAAAGCTTGATTAGACAAATGCACATGCTTTGGTGATGCAGTGTTTCATCTTCAGTGGAAGAGAGAGAGAGAGACCTCATTTGTTTCTCCGCCGTGTGTGGAGCCTTGGTGTAACATCAGTAGGTTAGGAGGGCCACGGGCCTTACAAATCGAACTGGTGTTCGGTTATGACTGTCCAGCACTGAGATCCTTTAAATAAACATAACTCTCTGTTTAAACAGAGTGACTTTAATGCATCGTGTGTCTATCTGCACTTGGACCTGCGTGCCATATTAAAAAAATATATATGCAAATTTCAGCGTTATTCAACAACAATTAATTAGCAGTGCAAGAAATTTAGTAGTATTGCGTTGACAAATGTGATTATTTCCCTATAAATTCGGTTAATTTTGATGTAAATCAGTTAGAGTGCAGCTCTGAACACACAGCCATTTGAGCGGATTGTGCATGCAGGCCCCGGAGCCCTCAGCTAGAGTGCCAGTCTGTTCCTGTGGAGCAGTCAACCAGACAAACCCAGCCAAGAGAGAGCAAGGCACAGGCACGGGGCCAGGAAATAACCCTGGAAAACACTCCACTACCGGCAGAGAACGGCGCTGGTGTTCTTATGAGACATAAGGCTTGGAGTGGGGCAGGGCGGGGTGGTGGAGGACAAATAAAATAGCCATCAAAACTACTGTTGTGAATAATTATGAGAATGAAAGGGGAGGATTGTTAAGCACTGTAAGAGAAGACATCGAAAAGGCAAGTGGGGGAAGGAGGAGAGCTGGCACGGGCTGCACGCTGCACAGTGAAGCTCCCAGCTATAAGACTGAGGGTGGTATGGCACCTGTGCCTTGCAGAAGGGCAAGGCCAGGGCAACATCTGCATCACATCAGAGAGCCTGGCTGAGTGCCCACACCATGAGACGCTCTCACATAGCAATGCTAAGGTATAGTCTTTAAAACTGAAGCAGGCCTTAACACGTACAATTTTACTGTTAGTAGTCTGTATAATAAACTAGAAACTTTTACGCAACACTGTTTTGGGAAAACATTCATACCCCTTGAATATTGTTATTTTTTTATGTTAAAAACCACAAACTTCAATGTATTTTAATGGGATTTAAATGGAGAAAGAGGTGCTTAACTGTGAAGTAGTACGGTAACTGAAGCAGTAATTGCATTCAACCGCTTTTAGTCTAATATCCCTAAAGGTGGTTCTGTAAACGCTACAGATGATTTTAGAGAACATCTGTCTTAAATAGCATCATAAAAAGCAAGGAACACAACAGACAGTTCAGCGATACAATGGTAGTGAAATTTAAAGCAGAATTAAGTTATAAACGCAATAGTCCAAATTATAAATATCCCACAGAGCGCTGTTCATCAGTCATCTGAAAAAGGAAAGACTTTTGCACAGCTACAAAGTAGAAATACATGTGACCACATGAACGAGAGCAGCAGCCAAAACCGATGGTGACTCTGGAGGGGCTGCAAAGAATAACAAAAAGCATAACACACACACCTCAGATTTGGGCATTATTTGAACCGCAGCATGAACAAAACCATTAAAAGTCCCATTTGTAGTTTTATAAAAGCTAAGCAGGAGAAAGAAAACATGTGGTAAATGGTGCTCTGGTAACAAAATTAAAGTGTTTTTTTGTTTGTTTTTATTTTTGGCAATGCTTCATTTGTGGTGAAAAACTGACGAAGATCACCCTGCAGAAGACTTGAGACTGGGACGTAGGTTCACCTTCCAGCAGGACAACAAGCCTAAATATGCAGCCAGAGCTACATTGGAACGGTTTAGGTCAAAACATATTTGTGTATTAGAACGGCCCAGTCAAAGTCCAGACCTGAATCCAGCTGAGAATCTGTGATAAAACTGAATAAAAAGATGCCCACATCCTCCTCCAATTTCATCTCGACCTAGTTTGCAAAAAGCAAAAAGGCAACCATCCTTCCACTTCACAATGACGTACTGCTTTGTGTTGGCCTTGGAAAAAAAAATCACCAAAACAAAACACATACAAACTTCTAGATGTAACATAACATGTAAAAAAAAAGTCAAAGGCGTACAAATACTTTTGCAAAGCACCGTAAATGATCCCGACTGCCTTCGACAGCAAGTCTACCTGAGTCATCCTCTCCAGTAGAGTGGGGAAATAAACCAGCAAAACAGATATGAGCCACCAGCACAGTGAAGAGCAAATCATTATGCATCATTAGGTGAAGATTTAGTTTAAACGTGTTTAGCAGGAATTAAGCAAAGCTGCTGTTGACATGGATTGACTGCTGTAATGCTTTATTGTCAGTGCTCCAGGAGGCAGAGCGGCCCAGCCCGGATGGGGGAGCGAAAAATGTGCCGAAAGCAAGGATTTGTGGGATGTTGGGAGGAATAACTAGATGCGCAGAAAGAGTGGACAAACAGGACATGTTGGTTGATGATTTATCTGACCGAGAAGATACAACAGGAAACAGATGCTGGTGATAATGAGGAGATGCTACGCTGTTAAAGAGGAGTTTTTACTTTACTGAACTATACCGCTGGTACTTTAAACGACAGGATAAATGTATATAAATTATTTTATCATTAGAGAGCATGAAAGAATTGGAGATTTTTGAGTTAAAATATACAATTTAATCACATTGCTTAAAAAAAGCTTAAAAGCTTAGTTTACCTTAAATATTTTCCTCCTACACGGATTGGTTTTACTGGGCAGATTTATGCCGTAAATTTGCTTTTTTGGGTCACCTTTTTGAAACTACAGAGTCCCACAAAAGTACTCAGAACTTTTTGCATTTTGTCTCATTGCAAACAGAAACTTCACTGTATTTTATGGGGATTTAATGTGACAGATAAATACAAAGTGGTACATAATAGTAAAGTGGAAGGAGAATCAGATGATTTTTAGTTCATTTTATGTTATGCAAATAAAATCTTGAAAGTGCAGCTTGCATTTGTGTTCAGCACCCCTGAGTCGATGCTTTCTAGAACTAGAGAGCTGCTTCAAGTTGAGTCAGATTAGATTGGAAACCGTCTGTGAACATCAGTCTTCTAGTTTTGGCACATATTCTCCATTTTATTAAGGTCTATACTTTGATTGGGCCATTCCAATACATGGATATGCTTGGATCTAAACCATTAGCTCTGTCCATTGCTTCAGGATCGTCGTCCTTTACTGCAATCCCAAGTTTTTTTTTTTTTTTTTTTTTCATCCTCAGCGAGGTTTTCAATTGACATCGGCCTGTATTCAGCTGCATCCATGTACCCAATCTCTTCTGAGCTTCTTTCTTGTCCCTGGTTCATGCACACAAATGATGCTGCCACCACCATGTTGACATATCAACTTATATGCTAAATGGACAGAATTTTTATAGGGCTTTTCTAGTCGTACTGAACAATCACTACAGCCACATTGACCCGCTCACACACCGTTACGCAGATCGGTCGCCTTGCCAAGGCACATCGGAATGAGACAGAGGAAGCTGGAATCCAACCCACAACCTTCAGTTTGCAAGACATCTACTCTACCCACTGACGCAGATCTGTTGAGATCTCCCACCTGAGCTGTGAATCTCCACATCTCCTCCAGAGTTACAACAGGCCTCTTATTAATGCTCTCTTTGCCCCACACTGTTAGTTTAAGCGGTCAATCGCATCTTCATAGATTTAGCAGCTGGTCCACGCTCTTCATTTCCAGATGACTGGACAGGATAGTTCACAGAGGGATGGGTGATGCTTGTTAAACCGTTTTATAATCTAACCCTGATTTAAAGTTCGGCAGAAATCAGGCCTTCACAGAACTGCTACATTCACACCAATGTTACAGCATAATTCAATTCAATTCAATTTTATTTATATAGCTCCAATTCATTAAACATGTCATCTCAAGGCACTTTCCAAAGTCAAATTCAATCAGATTATACAGATTGGTCAAAAAAAAAGTCCTATCTAAGGGTTGATTGCATCAAGTCTTGACAAAGAGCATTCACTCCTCCTGAAGAAGCGTAAAGCTACAGGGAGAGTCGTCTGCATTGTCCATGGCTTTGCAGCAATCCCTCATACTGAGCAAGCATGAAGCGACAGTGGAAAGAAAAACTCCCCTTTAACGGGAAGGAAAAACCTTCAGCAGAACCTGGCTCAGTATGATTGGTCATCTGTATGAACGTATACAGTTGTGGACTCCATTTATCCAATAAGTAGACTTCTGAAGGCTTGCTTGCACTGGGTTTTATTCAGGGATATCAGAGTAAAGTCATTTAAATCCAAATGTTACATCTTATAGGTTGTTTGCAGAAAAGGAAAATAAAAACCATGCATCATTTTCCTTTCAGGGTTATGCGGTACTTTGGCATATAAAATCAAATAAATAAAACAAGGTTTGTGGTTCCAAGGTGACCAAAGAAGAATACTTTTACAAGCTGCAGCATTTTGAGAGGAATCAGCTGTACTGAGGTCTTTATGCTTCAGAGCGTGTACACAAGAGTTGCTCAAACTGACGATTAAGAGGGTACAGTCTTATCCACCTTTCCAGTGTTGACAATGTGACTAATCTCCTCCACCTGCTCAAACATCCACCCTCCCCCCTAGAAAAAAACCCACCTCCCTCCACCTCTTCCATGTGCCCACGCTGGGAGTCCCCGGGGCCACGCTGCGCCGCTGCCTCCGTCTGCACGCCAGTTATCGTCTCTGGCCGGGCTCCGCTCCCCCCAACCCCTTCCCGAGTCACGCACATTAATCGCTGCAAAAAACAAATAGTTTTCAAATGTTTGGAAAATCCCCACTGTTTGCATCAGGGCCTAACAAAATAATTTTTACAAGCTATCTAGTTGTGATTAGGACTGAGAGAATTGAATTTATGTGGCATTGATAATATTAATATTAGCCTAATTAATTATGTTGTTTGAACTTGCACAGCTCTGTGTGTACCTTCTACACAACACTAACCAGCCGGCACTGGAGCTGAGCTCTGAGCCGTCTCTATCTCCCCAGCTCTCCCCCAGTTCATGACTACTGCACACAATTCATCAGCTCGTACAGATCTAATCCCCTCCGGCTCTGCTCACTTCCTGAAGTCTGAGAAAGAACTTTACTCTGGTGGCAAGAATTCCTATGAATACTTGATGACTTCTACAGAAAGGAGGAAGTGTTTCATCTCACTTTGAAAGTGACATTCACAGAGAGAGACCGAGGCAAACTTTCTATTCACAGCTCTCAAAATATGGGAAATACGCAGAGTTGAATAATAAAATTCATCTTTATTGAATCAATAATTAGGGTAAACATCAGTACAATGCGGGCAGCAAATAGTCAGGCATCAGGAGCTCGATCTTTCTTTTTCTTGCGCAGAGGGCAGTTAAGGTGGACTTCCTTTAAGCTGTGTGAGAAGAAGTCCCTTTTAAGTTTAGTTTGTTTCCCTAATCAGTGGAGATCAAGTTTTCAGCCTCCTCTGACCCAGAAACACTGCAGATCAGATGAACGACGTCTTGGACTTTGCACACCGCTGAAGGAGCAAGTGTTGATCTGTCTAATTACAGAGACGTATACTCAGTGACCCATCGCACCAATCGCCTGAGCCCTGATCCGTGGGAGGACCACCCAAACCCACCAGAGAGGGATTCTCAGGCTTGTTTCTAGCTCCGCTCACACTGCCTCCACGATGGCCTCTTGACTTCCTTCTTTGAAACCGCGGGGTGAGAAGGTGGTCATTTGGCTCTTCCCCGGCCGCGGCGCATGCACCTGGAAAGTCTGGCTCACTTGTCCATTCAGTGTGCAAAGCACCACTCGCTCGGTAGGAATCGATGAATGCTTTTTAAACGCGACAACTCAGACCGCTTTAACTGTCTGTTGAGCCCTGTGAACGAACCTGCCAGTAGGGATGGGCAACTGTTGCGTTGTTGTAAAGGTAAAGAAAGATTGCGTTAAGATTAATGATTTATTGTCTTAACCATAAATTCTAATTCATGTTTATAAACCTATAAAACTGACAGTTTCATTGGGATGGTTACTTTTGCTGTTTAAACTACTCTTTCTCATGGACATTTTCCGGACAGCGTCACTAAGTATTAATATATTTGAAAACAGGCTTGAATCTCATTACCGTAAACTGTTTAGTGGAACTGCAGCACCGTAATGTAACTCATCTACTCAAGTAACCTTTATGACGCTCCGTTTAATACACTTTATTTATTTTTTGAGCTGCATTTCTATTTGTGAGGCTTTGACAAAATGCAATGAGGGGTTTATTGAATGTGGTGAATTTTTACATAGTTTTTTTTTTACCATTACTGCAATAAATATGACATATTGTTATTCATCTTAACTCCATAATCCCCCACCCCCTCTTTGTTATATGTTAAAGTGACATCAACTGCATTACTTTTGATAAACGGAGCTTGGATGTTTAAGAAAAGTACAAAACGATCCATCCAGTGTGTTAGTTTAAATTGAAATGCAGGCTTTAGAAACACATACCTGAGTTAGAACTATATTGACCACTAAAAACAGAAATGATAATTATTTATGATTAACACCCTAATGAAAGCTCAACACACTTTATTCTCTGCTGCAGTGTGAGGTGCAGGTGGAGACTGTGTTTTGGAGTTCAGGTTTATCTTTGCAAAGTTTTATTTTTACCTTAAAAAGGTGGCACATGAGGAGAAGCAGCAGATTGGGAATGCAACCGCTCCTGGTCCTCAACGTCCCTTTTAGAGCACAAGAATCAGCCATTGTTCCTTCTTAAGTTTGGTCAGACGTTCTGATCTATCAGAAAAAGTATGTTTCCACCATAGGAAGTGAAAACTGCAGAGCTGATGTCTGACTTGACAGCAAAACCGATCCTTTTAAAGCTGCTTCAGAGCCAATTCCTGTGCACAGGTCCAACTGAAGAACTTAAATATTTGGCACAAGCAAAACATTTTTTTTATGCAAGCACAGACATAAGTAATTCACTTATCACATAAATTTGTCAGATATTAGTATTTAAAAACAAAAAAAGAGATTCAAGATCAACAAGTACTCAGATTTCATCCTTTCACAAAAGTAATGAAAAAAAAGGTAAAATTCCCACATTCAAGGAGCATTGGCCTTCCAGTCGTGATCTCTATTTTGGAGACGGACTGATTGGCGATTAGTATCTTCAGGATGCATCAATATATATTTTTTTTCCCTGGACGGAGTACAGAAAGTCTTTAAAGAGTCATTAACTGAAATGTCGGCCCAGTCTGGCAGAACGGTAGTCCACTCGGAGCTGGACAAAGGCGTGGAGGAGGTTCCGGTCCAGATTGGTCAGATGCTCACCTGAACAGACTTGCTTCAGGTTGTCAGGGGCAACTACCAGCAGGTTACAGAGGGCATGGAGTGTGTCAAAGAGCTGCAGCACAAGGGGGACCTGAGGACAGACAGGCAGACGACTACTCAGTACACAATGGACTTTCTAATGGAAGCTCACAAGGACCCCACGCTAAGTTTTGGAAGTTTGCCAATCTTAGGTCTTTTAAAATAGTATTTTACAGGTGCATCTAACATTAGAATAAGAATACAGTCATTTGTTTCAGTAATTCAGTTCAAAAGTGAAACTTGTATGTTATAAATTCACTGGATGTAAAGTAAAGTGCTGTTACAGCTAATGAAAACCCCAAACCCCGTTTCTCGGAAAATGTGAATATCATGCAAGACCAATAAGACTGGACTTTTAAGACAGAAGTATTATGTCAACATTGCTGACTGACAGTTATCCAGAAGCCAGAACTACAATCCAGCTAAAGAAGCTGGTTGTTCAGGGAGAGCTGGATACAAACACGTCAGTGGAAGGTTGAGTGGAAAGAAGAAAAGTGGAAGAACAATGCGCACAAGCAGCCTTGAGCGGACTTTGGATCAAAGCCGGGTCAAGAGTCTGGAGGAGATTAACAAGGTACGGACTCCACAAGCCATCACACACAGATGCATCCAGGACTTGGGCTGCAACTCTTTGCATTCCTTGTGTTTACCCACCCTTGAACCAGAGACAATGACAGAAGTGTCTCACCTGAGCTTAGCGGTCCAAAGTCTTTTTTTCAGATGAAATATATATTTTTTTTATGAATTTCAAAATCAAAGTCTAAAGGTTCCCACATACTCAGGCGTACTGTATGCATACTGAGTAACGTGGTTTCTCTGCATCCTTGTGACCGCCTAAAGTTTGACCAGTCAGTTATAATTTGGGGAGTCGAGTCATCTGCTTGTGTTGGTCCACTGTCAAAAGTCAAAAAAGCCGTCTATCAGGGAATATTAAAGCACTTCATGTTTACCTCGGCCGACAAGCTTTATGGAGCAGCTGATTTCCTTTTCCAGCAGGACTTGGCACCTGTCCACACTGCCAAAGGTACCAATAGCAGCTTTAGTGATGCGGTTATCGCTCTGTTTCACTTGCTTGATCTAAATCCTATTGAGAACCAGAGAGTCTTGTCAAGGAGAAGATGAGACACCAGACCCAACAATGGGATGGGTCTGGTGCAGCCTGACCTTCATTAACATCTCAGCAGAGCCCCAACCTGATTGTCTCCATGTGACTCTGCATGCATGCAGTAATATATGCAAAAGGACTCCAGACCAAATATATTGTACCGTCCATAGAAATTACAATTTTTAAAGAACAGTTCAACATCATTGCTTTAAAACCGTTTACCACGACGACATTAACAAACAACAGTTAGGACTCAAGTGGGCCAAGCCACGTAGGCCCCGTGACCAGAGCATTTCGGACCTTTGTCTCTTCCCTCACCTTGAAGTCCTTGGCGCATCGTCTGTATTCAGCCACGTCGCAGATGGCCAGCATGCCTCCCATCGAGCTGTAGCTGAACTGTTGTAAATGCTCGTGGATGAGTCTGTGAAAACGAATGCCCATTTCCGTCAGCACCATGTCCACGTTTTTTCCATCCATGGACTTCCGAACGTGTTCCACCTGTCTGCTGACGTAGGCGCAAACCTTGGAGCAGGCCTGGCCAGGGAAACGGAGCAAACAGAGACAACTGAAACTCTACAGATCTGTAGTTTAGGAACAGCAAGATGTGTTGAGGTGGGTTCATGTGTTCTGATTTGCATGCGAGTTCAGCATCTCCTACAGCAGTATACTGGATCATGACGTTGTTCTCATCCTCTGGCCTGAAGTCGGTTTTCTTCTGCTCTGTTGTCAGAATGTGTTTCATCTGACCCACCATGCAGTTTAATGTTCTGTGTGAGGAGGCAAAGCAGACCGGAAAAGGAAATGGAATATGTATCCCCAAATGGAAAAGTATACTTTTATTAACTTTGTTAAAAAAACGAAACCGACCTGTCAATACCAGTGTCCAGTTTCACTTCCATCTGTTCAATCACCTCCTTCTTCTTTTGCAAACACTCGGCCAGCTTTGGAGAGGAGCTGTTGGCAGATCACAGAAAGCAGGTTTTTTTCGGGTGAATTGAAAATAATTCTGGCCTAGTGAGAAAAGTAATCTCATTCGTAAGTTGCTGTCTTTAAGTTGTAACTGACCTTATTAGAGGCATGAGCTGGTCATTAAACTGCTTGTCAAACAAATGGAAAATAGAGTTTGCTTGCTGAACCACATCCAGGAAGTACAGGTTGGCATTTTTAGCATCCGATGAGGGAATTCCTAAAGGGAAGGAAGGGAAATCACAAAAAGGCAGGTAAAAATACAACTATTTCTTTCAAAAAGTTCCTGATGCAGCATCATTTATGTCATTTCCCATTCTCCTAACACTAGAAGACAAATCTGTGTTTGACAGCTCCTTGCTTGGTGTCTCAGATGACTGCCAAGAGTAAAACGCAGCCTCTTCGGTGTGTCTGGAGCAGCGTCAGCATAGAAATTCTGCAGTTGGTAAGCAGGATCATGTTACGCCAAATCACCAGCTCAAGCTACATCATCCACTTCATCGTCATTATTTTCACCCGCAACTTTCCATTATGCTGAATCTATATTCCTCTTGAAGTGGTACATCGACTGGAGAAATGAGAGCGCGATCTTCTTTTTTTAAACCAGTAAATGTTTCGTCAAGATCATTAATTTATTTATAAAGCGCTTTACAAACCAAAAGGCGACAAAGGTGCTCTACAGGTGAATACGAGTAACATCAATAAAGCGATAAAATACAAGTTTGACAGTTTCTTCCGGTTAACATGGAGCGGTTTCACCCGACTGTCAGGACATGCTGTTCAGGAGGACGGACTGTGCCTTTACGCAGCGGCGTGAGATTGCTCACACAGTTAACTTTTTACAAGTCGGTTAATAATTGTTGTGTTTTTTATTGATCTGAACTATATGCATCTGGCTCTGAATCTCACGATATGATTGGATTGTATAGGAATGAGTAAAATTAAGTGAACTGCATTTTGACCAAACTGAATTCTATGTAATCGATTTCAGCTAAGGTCGCACATCATACCACAAGTTTATTGCCATCGCAATGTTACTGTTCGCAACATCAGTATTGCAAAGAATTATTTGGACTGCAATATATCAGCAGCTAATTATACCGTGCATACATGATCTAAATAACAGTGATATATTGGGAGTTTCTTGTTGATTACTGCAGCAGAAACCGTTTTAAGAGGGCATTAAAATTGACATCATGTATGGATATAGTCTATATCGAGGTGTTCTGATAAGGTTGGTATAAAGAAACTTTGTCTGCAACAAAGCTAATCAATTGCTAAAACAGCAGTAACTTTCTTAATAAAACGTTTCTGTGTAATTAAGTTTTTATAAGATATTAACTATTACACTTAAGTATTTATTCCAAAAAAAAAAAAAAAAAAATTGACTTTTTTCCGAAGTTTCAAGATGTTTCGCTTCCTATCCAGAAAGCGTTCTCAATTCAAAATGTCTGGAGTAATGTGGAGTTGCAAGCTTTATAGTGCTGCCCAACAAAGGCCTTGTAATGGCTTAACCATGGTGGTAGCATCTTGCGGTCGGTCTACTTTACTGCCAGTGAGCAAAGTAGAGGGAAAGATAAACAACTTGTTTCTAAGTCTTCAACTTCAGCTCAAATCACCAGCTTGGTGGTGCCGGTGCAAATTCTCAGTTATCCGGGTCAACAGCGAACAGGCTTTGGTGGTCCACAAACAAACACCCAAACTGGTTTTAGATAAAGCAGCCAAACATTATGTTTCTGAAATGGCAGTCTGAAAGCACCAAACTCAAGCATAATAAAAATGTATGGCTGGTGCGCGAAAGCCGTGTCCTTACCAGGAAGCCACCCAAATAAAACAAGCGCTACTCTTTTTGACAAGAACGTGCTCAAAA
The DNA here is from genome assembly GCA_037039145.1 of Fundulus diaphanus. Taxonomy (NCBI): domain Eukaryota; kingdom Metazoa; phylum Chordata; class Actinopteri; order Cyprinodontiformes; family Fundulidae; genus Fundulus; species Fundulus diaphanus. The sequence continues at coordinate 13,017,513 of CM073138.1, forward strand.
ATCCAACCAGAACAATGACAGAAATTTGATGATGGTCACAAAAACTGTTCAGCTTTTTCTGTCATTTCCATATGGACTTTTCTCCAAATAAACAGGTGCTGTATGCCTATATTTGAGGTAGTCTGTATCATTTCTATCCTTTGTGGACAAAAGAAACTTTGCTACCTAAGTCTAGAGATTTTTTAAATCCTTGAAATCGTATATTTATATAAAATATATGTAAAAAGCTCTGAATTAATATGATATTGACGCCTGTTATGTAAACTGTTCACCGTATGTAAAAAACAAAACAAACAAACAAACAAAACAAACATTGTGGTTCTAATGAAGACAGATGCAAGTACCCATCAGGCCGATCTCCAAGGCATAGTCGATGTGTTCGACACACAGATGTTCAACCAGCAGAAGGAAGATTGAGAAGGCATTCTTGGGTAGATCGGAAGGATCTGAAAGCTGTGCAGCATTAAGAGAAAAAGGATTATTTAATTTCATTAGAAAACATACACAAATGAGTTAAATGCATTTGTGGAGAAAGCAGAGGAGATTCACCTTGTGGCATCTCTCAAAGGCATGACGCGTCTCCTGTAAGAGGTTAACAACCAGTTCTGGGGACAGGAATGTCTCCCCATGGGTGTCAATGCTTTGACCCAGTGTAATGTTGGTGCGCTGCCTGATCCGCTCTTTCAGCTCTTGAATACTGCACAAAGACAACAACGGTGCTCATTTCAGCACAATACAGAACAATTCAAGTTTGTAGAAATGTTTCAAGCTGAAGGTCCAACTCTAACCTGCCGGCGCCAAGGGAGCGCTTCTGGTGGTTCTTGGAGTCATAGTATCGCTGTAGAATCATGGCACCTCGGGTGCGAAGGTAGTCCCTTTCCATGTCAATGTAACTTTCCAAGTAAGAGGAGAAGATGCTCTTTATCAGCTTGGACAGGAACGTGTGCTTATCTGAGCCGAGGTTGTATTCGGCCAGCTTTGTGGCTAGTGCTGTGGTCCTGGAAATATTCAGACGCAGCATAAGTATGACTGCCAACATGAATGACACCCATGAAACGGCAAGTGAGCAATTTATTACTTGGAGTAAAGGTCATAGAGGTTCTTGAGGTACTGTTCTACATCTGAATGTCGAGTCTCGTCCAGTTTTCCCTTGACATGAGCCTGAGGGGACAGAGAGAGTTAAAAAAAAGCCTAAACAGGAAGGAATGAACTAATTAATGACTAAAAGTACCTGAAGTTTGTTCTCAAAGATGTTTTGGATGAGTTTGGCCATGACCGTCTCTGGACTGCTGAAGACCTCGCCCACCTGCTTGTTGACCCTCTGGCAGAGGGCTGCTGTTTCTTCAAACACGTCATTCCTCATGTAGGCGCCCTAAGGCGGACAGACGGAAAGGAAAAGAGCATGAAAGCGTCTTTATCTGGTGTGGAAACAAACTGAATAACATGTTAAATGAGAACCAAACTCTTACTTCCTGACACTGCTTGATATAGACGTCCACACAGTGTGCGTAACCCTTCAAAGGAAAGACACAGATGTTATCCTTCCAGCGACATCTTCACTGTATCAATGCACTAAAATAATTAGTAGGCAATATCCTGCACTGTACAAATCATCTACCAATGAAATAAAACCCATAAAATAGTACAATAGAATAAATCCGTCTTTCTCGGTCACCTTGAAATGTAGAAGAACAGCGGCGACCTCATGCATGCGACCAATTTCCCCTCTGCGCTGGGCTGCAGTGAACTCCTGGATCAACTGCCGCTCCAGGTCGTGGTATTTACCTTGGTACAAATAAAACAAACAGAAAATGTAAGACATATCAAACTTTTGATAACTCTAAAAAGACAGTAGTGGATTAGTATTATCAGAAACATACTTGCTATTTTTGCCTTGACATCTGCAAACCTGTCACAGAGGAAGCGTGAAAGACGTTCAAGATAAGTGAGAATATCTTTTTTTTTTAATGATACAATTCAAAATGCATAAAGCTTTATACATAAGATCACAATGAACGGAAACCTCAACACATTGCTTGAACTTTTCCACAATCTTGTTGCGATACAGGTTTCAATGTATTTTACTGTGACTTTATGTGATGGATCAACATAAACTTAAGGAAGGCGACATCATTTACAGCTGCAAACATAAGGAGACGGGTTCTTCCACCTAAACCCTAGACTGGACAAAGGGGATCAGCTAAAAAGCCCACCGTAACTTTAAAAGAGCTGCAAAGATTCACAATCCAGATGGCAAAATCTACTGGCAGGACAGCTATACTCAATAAACCGGACAAGAGGAAACTAATGTTGATTAAAAAAAAAAAAAAACATAGAAGTCCTGTTTGCAGGTTGCCACAAGCCATGCAGGGGATGCAGCAAACATGTGAAAGAATGAGCTTCTTGGCTCAAAAAATCAACTTGGCAAATCCTTCTAAACAGAATATCTATTGTGAGCAATGATGGTGGCAGCATCATGTTGAACAGATTCTTCTCGTCAGCAGCAAAGAGGAAGCCGGTCAGATTGATGGTCAGGTGGATGGAACATCCTGTAAGAGATCAGGGGCTGGGGCAGAGGTTTGCCTTCCAGCAGAGCAATGACCTTAAACACACAGCCAGAGCTACAATGGAACGGTTTAGATCAAAGTCTAGTCATCTGTTAGAATGGCCTAGTCAAAGTCCCGACCTGAATCCGACTGAGAATCTGTGGCAAGACTTGAAAAGTCATGTTCTGATGTTCTCAATCTGGATAAAATGGTTCTAATATTGGCTCAGAGTTTTCCTTTCAAAGGATTTTGAGAACAATGCTTCATGTTTTTTTTTCTGTCCACTTCACAATAATCCATTCCTTTGTATTTGTCTATCACATAAAATCCAAACGAAATACGACAAGGTTCGTGGTTGTGATGTGACAAAATGTGGAAAAGTTTCACGGGGGGATAATTTTGCATAGCACCTTCTTCCTGTTTGACGGCAAGCGTGTAAAGCTGCCTCCAGGAGGCCTGGCTCACCTGTCGAATGGCAGCTCCTGGGCAATGAGATGTAGCTTCTGAATGATATCAGCAGCCTCCTTAATCTGAGGGTTAGAGACAGAAAGAGAGAGAGAGAGAGAGAGAGAGAGAGAGAGAGACGGTGCACATGTGAGTGTTGGCGAGAGAGAGGGGAGATGTCAGGTGAGGTGGGAAAAGAGAGAAATAACACAACAGAGCCATGTGAGGTGGACATCCAGACAGAAAGTGGGCAGGCCGCCGGCGGTGTCTCCACTTGAGGGATCATCATCTTAGAGCAGCCTCCCTCCACCTTCCTGTGTTAAACAGGAAGCTGATAACAGGCAGGCTGCGCTCACCTGGGCATTGGCAGCAACAGCAGCAGCAGCAGCAGTCCTGACTTAGCAGCACATCCGACTCTTTACTGGCATGTCTTTTCTGAATGGACTGTAATCCCACAGGAGCATAAATCGCTTTCAATAATCTGTCCGGCCAGGGATATCTGTGTAAAAAAGGAGGCCCTATCGAGAACACCCCCCCCCCCCCCGCCCCTCCGCACACATCCGCTGAAAAAGCCCCAGACCCACGAAAGGCCCGCCGTCCGCAACTCCTCTGTTCCCGCAGATGCCTGCCTCAGCTAACATCATTACTCTGCTCCCGTGAGGAGGATCCAGCCTTTCTGCTCGGCGAAGGTTTTCTAAGTATCTGTCCCCCAGCTAAGATTAGCTAAATCCCATGTAAGTAATGTAGCCGTCTCCCTGCAGTCAGGGTTTAGCAGCACTTGTCTCCACGCTGGCGGCCCAGCCCTCCCTTTCAGAAGGATTAGCAAAGCCATCCCCCTTCAGCTATTCACTTGCAGCTTTTCTCTTTCCCCCCTCATATGGAGGTACGCTCAGGAAAAGGAATCTGGACAGATATTTCTGCATGCCTCTCTGATATACCAGCTCCATCTCAAGCTTTAGGATTGACCCCACACTCCCTTCGCTACATCCAGTCCTGACAAAACTACAGAAATCAAACTTTTGGGAGTCACTTCTTTCCCACCAACATGCCTCCGTGCAACATGTGGGATTTCTCATTGCCCCTACATGTACCACGCTGCTTCAAGTTCCTTCCAGGAAACACAACACCGAGCTGCAGGCCAATCAAATTCTGCCACTATGACAGCCTCCTGTAAGCGCAATTGGTTCTGACATCCGCATCTTGACATCCGTGCTCATCAATCAACCAGCTATTGTCAGGCAGTTTCATTAATCCAAATTAGCCGAGGGATCCAACCACGGGGATAAACTTGACAAATTAACAAGGGTGGGTTACGTCGTAATCCTGTTCATACTCACCTCCAGCGGTAACGCAGCAGGGGCCTTCAACAGTGGTCTCACACACACGTACCCAATAGCTCCCTATATGTGAGAGATTGGAGCGTTTCGCTGCTGCCTCACCTTGTCTGGGTTATTAAAGACATCACTGCGGAGGTCTCCGTCCAAGAACTCGTTGAAGTAGGTCATGAGCCGCTGGGCTTCCACGGCCCTTTGGCGAGGCGTGTTCACGCCTTCGAGCTGGTCGCCCAGGTGACACACCTTGGTGGCCACGTAGCTGATGTGCTCATCGAGCTCTTGGAAATGCTGAAAGGCCACCTGATTGGAGACAAAACCAAAAAGAAGGTCTTCTAAATGAGAAGTGTACAAAGTCTGTCAGAGTCCCCCTGCACCAGCAGCAGACGGCGACGACGATCTTCAGTCTCTCCGTCAAATTTCAAAAGAGCACGCCGAGTTCGACTAAAACGGAGCAAAGCTAACCTGAACCCAAAAGAAAGCAGGCAAAAAAAAAAATCACTAAAAGAAATACAAAATGCAATTTATGGTTCAAGCTTAAATAACATACTGTTGGCACAGAAACATCATGCAAATAGATTTAAAGCAGAAAATGAGTAAAGGCTCTTTAAGGACAGTAGCTGTGATGATACAGTACAGTGACGGCATTTATGGCTCCACTGATGAGATGTACCAAAGACGTGACATTAGCTGTTAAACTGAGAGGAATCACCCCAGGGCTGAGCGATATGGCTTAAAAATTAAATCTACGATTTTATTTTACCAAAACCGATTGATCGATTCTTTTTCCTCCGTTTTGTTTCACAGAAAGAAATTGAAGAAATTATTTTAGAAAGCTTGCTTTTATGTCGACCATTTCGTCTGGGAGCTGACTTGAATTCAAAATGCAACTAAATACAAGCTGTGAAACATGCTAATAAAACAAGATGGCGGCTCTGCTGTTGTGAACAATGAAAATATAACAAAATGTTTGGTTTTAGCGGTGTTACACAATGAGCTAAGGACAGGCTTAACTTCACTTGTGTAACTTCAAACTAATTTAAAAAAAAATTTAATTGCCTCGTATTATGGTTAAAAAAAGTTTACGCTTTACAATATTTTGACAAAATATTTTTATAAAACGTATATTCAGCACAGCATGCCATTTTCTTCATGGAAGCCCAATGAGTGCATTGGGAAAATAAAATTCCAATTTCCAAAAATTACACCTTAAAAATAGTTTTAAATGCTTGCTTTTTTCCCCCTTGTGTTTCCTTCTCCTCTCTCTGAGACTGGATGACAAAAGCTTTCAGTACGGTGCATCGGCCTCTGCTCACCCCTTCCTTCTCGTTTCCTCTTGTGTAAGAGGAGTTAAATCTTGTGCCAGGTAGGCACATGCTCAAAGTTTAGCATCAGAGCCTCGTGAGGAAGAGCCAGAGAAATGCTAGTTTGAAAAGAAAATTGAATTGGTGTCAAAGCCGAACCTGACCGTTGCAGGATAGGAGTTTTTGGGATTTAAGCCAAAAGCTTGATCTATCTGAGGCTGTATTTCAAGAGAATATGCTTACGTTATTACGCCATTATCATATAATTTGAAAAGTGTCTCCAAATGACAACGGTATGATTTATCGCAATATTTTAAAAAATAAAAAGGTTTATCGTCCAGCAAAATCTGTTATTGTGGTAAACCTGGATACAGGGTCCAAACATCTGGCTGAAACATGGCTGCATGTCGAGGATTAAAGGCAGCCGTATGTTCTCAAGTAAACGACAAACCTGGTTGCTTCTTTGCAAGTCTTGCACTTTGTGGGCAAACTCCTTTGCTTCACGATGACACTGATGCTCGAGCTTCTCCACCTTCCGCTGGATCTTCTCATCCAGTTGCTTCAGCTCCTCGATGTGGTACTTAAATTCATCCAAGAGCCTATTTCAGAAAACCAGCAGATATGTGTACACAGAACGTTTTAATTGCTGTAAACAATACATTGTACACGCAACGCAGCCAATACGTGAAACCACTCTCTTCAAATAGGGGAATAATTGATTACCACAGGGTTCGATCTGTCCCACTGACCTCAGAGCTGCAGTAAATAGTTACAGAACAGCGGTGAGTGTCTAATTCCTGGGTCCCTTGGCTTAAAAAGCTCAGAAAACTAGCAGCTTCGTCAGCTGCATTTTAAGAGCCATTAGGACTACAGAGCAAATGTTCTAAGTCAGCACCACATTTCAAGGAGTAGGAAATATCCCAAAATGATGAGTGTATAATCTTCTGACTAATTCCTTCGGCACTGGCTGCAGCTTAAAGTCATCTTCCATCCTCTCCCAACAGACACTCGCTTCCCCGGCTGGTGACTCACAGTATGGTGGCCTCCTCAGATACGTCGCCGCTGACTCCTCGCAAAGAGCTTGCGCGGAGGTGCTGGCAACAATTTGTGGTTGGAGTAGATAAAGCAGGATGGATCTACAGTAAACTTAAACTGGTGTGGCGTTTTTGCTTACGAGATGCAACTCTGTCCCCAAGAGTAAACATCACTGAAGTCGGGAGAAAAGCGTGCAAAGGATTTATATACATGTTTATTTCTAAATTTCTCCGAGGACTTCAAAAAGTCGAAATCAGAGCATAAGAAGCCTGGAGGTGCTGTAGGAAGGATTACCATTCTTAGACAATGTCGCAATTAATAGTTAAAAAGTATTTTAATGAAAAAAAAATCTGTTAAATTAAATGCTAAAGCATTTATTAAACATTTAACAATCTTGTACAGAAAGCTCCAATTAAATTAAAGGTGGAATATTAAAATAGTTTATGTCAATGCAGCCAGAAAAATGCATGGACATAAATGCACTAATTTGAAAAATTAAGAAAAAGGAGACGACTGAGGAGCTAAAAGCTGTAAACTAGTGATGAGCCTAAACACCTTTTTGGTTGAAAATTCTCCCATCCAGAACCATTTTCAGCCTACCCTCAACAGCAGCCATTTTAAGCAAATTATTGTGGCCCAGAACAGTAAAAAAAAACATTCTGATACACAGCCAAGAATAGAAGATACTCAATCTTAAGCAAAACCTGACATTTCTTAATCTTTATATTTGAACCTGTAGTTTATTTTAAATAAAATTGCATTAGTATGGAATAAAAATGTTTTAGCAGTTATGGTTATGGTGAGCAACACCCTGATTAGAAAGGCGCTTCATAAATAAAGATGGACTGACTAATCCACATGGAGCACATAAACAGCAGCAGCGCTTTGAGAGTGGGGATATTTTAATTACGGCAACATCTGCACGGCACACGTTAACTATTTTATTCACCATGACAAGGCAAAATAATAAAAAATAACTAAAAGGAAACTCTTAAAATAAGCTAAGCAACTTTACTTGAAAGTATTTAGTCAATGTGAACTGTTGTTTTGAAAGAATACTTTTTAAACAGTAAAAGGGAAAAAGGATGCCAGGACACCATCCAGCAGACATATTTGTATTTACACCACTTTGACATTTAAATTATGCTCATAATATTTACCATCGAAAGGTAAACAGTGATTAAGCTTTTCTTCAGGCTACCCTGAATAAATTACGTTTAATTGTCTAAAAGGTTCTCAAGATTATAAATTTGTGAGAAAACTGGGTCACTAATTAAACCCAATTAACATACCACTATTTCGTATAGCATTAAGGTTCAATGCATTTGTTTTAAATGTGCTTTCATTTATAAACTTGATTTCACTTGATGAAAGAAAATGTTTTAAAGGGATTTAATGGGGACATTCAAAAATAAAGCCATGGTAAATAGAAATCGATCAATTGACAATTGAAAATTGACAATTTCCCTTGACTGGCAGGTCATCAAATATGGAAATTATCTAAAATCTCTTAGCATTTTTTGCTCTAAAAACACTTAAAAAAACAGTGTGTTTCTATGCACTTTCTTGAGATTGATTTAAAAAAAAAACAATCAGATAAAGGTTAGGCACTTACATTTTGAGAAATTATATTAGAAAGAGTTGTATTTTTAAACAAACAATTTCATTTAAAAGAACATTAAAGTTGCTCTTGAAAAGATAAATGTATTGAACTTTCCAAGATAAAATATGTAGGGGAAATGTTAAGACAGCTGCACAATTTTAAAATCTCATTTCCAACTCACATTGAAAGCTGTTATTGACTGTTATTTTTCAGCCAGAAAAAATAAATATGTTTGTTACTGTGCAATATGATATTTTCAGCACTTAAAAACAGAAACAAAAAACATTATGCATTTAAACAAAAAGACATACAACTTGCCTTTTTTCTTCAACATCAACATTACAATTACATGCTTGAATGAATCATCCCAACTTGTGATGGAATCTGGATTCTTGTGTGGGGTAGTTAAAAAAACGTACATGATTGATTAAAAAAAAGCAAACAGATGTTTATTATTCTGGGTATGTTTACTTTACCACTTGATCTATCCCTCTATATCTGAAATTAATATACGTACTGTGACACATAAATAAGGGGTTACCTTTTCATCTCATTACTTTGTGCTGGATTAAATATTACCATATCTCTCTAAAAATATATATATATAATAATTGGCTGTTCACATTTCAAGAAAAGCTGGAAATCGGTGTTGGTCAGAAAACCTCTAATTGGTGCATCTCTAACTGTAAATGTATGAACCCTTTCTGGTCAACATCAGTGTGCTTTCATATTAATGAAAACGTAATAGGATGACATATAGCGGTGTTTCTGTGTTGTTGCAAACGTGGCGACCGACATCTATTTATTACCTTTTGGGGTCAAATGCCTCAGCTCCTCCTTTAGAGCCTCCTCCTGGAATCCTCCACGCCAGCCTCTCGATATACTCATCCGCGTCAAAAGGCTCCTACATGGGGGCAGAAAACAAAGTGAACAGCTGACCAGAGCGTAGCTGGAGCAAATCATGAGCTTCCCAGAGAGCAGAAACATAAATATCTCATAAAATATTAAATCACAGCTGTGCACGCAATCAAAAACAATGACATCTCGGGAAGATGTAAAGTCGGGCTCTTTGTCCTTGCATTTTACTGAATGAAACTACCATATTGTCACTGCAAACAATGTGGAAACCTTTATTTGCGTATTGTAAACATACAGTAAGTCAGCACCGTTAAGCAGCCGTTATAACAGTTAACCATTAGTTAGCCTGCTAACTAGGGTAGCTTACCTCGAACAGCTGTGCGGTAGTCGCCATAGTCACTATTCCCCGGACAGACAAGTAAAATAACGTTTTAAGACAACCAATCAACAGTCGGCTATGATGCCGACTTTTGCTTGGGTTTGTTGTTGTTTTTTTTCCGCTCACTTTTAGCCTTTGTTGACAGCTAGCTTGTTAGAAATGCAGCTTCCTGTTTGGGAGGGAAGGGTGGGGACAGATAAGAGCTGTCCGAGGCTGAGCCGATTCAACATGCTGGCTCGTTTAGGTGGCTCTGGGCTGGAGGTTGGTTCCCGTCTGAGAACTGCTGCTGTACAACTGGAACAAAGCTGTGATGCCTTGTGAAAATGTTAACACTAATTTAGCTGTTTCACATTATGTCAATGACCACAAAGTTCAATGTAGTTTTGGGAGATTAGATGTGATAACCATATTTGTGAGTGGGAAGGAAATTAAAGCATGGTTTTGAAGCGTTCTCTAATTAAAATAATATCAAAAAATGTGATGTGCAGTATTTAGTCCGTTCAATCAATACTTTGCAGAACCACCTTTTGCTGCAAGTCTTTTTTGCACTAATGACAAATTCAAAGTCATCCTGTTAAATTCCCTGGTTTGCACGAACCAGGCAAATAAAGCTGATTTGGATTCATTTGAGGTCTCTATCAGCTTTTGAATTTTAGAAACCCTGCCTTGGATTCTCCATTGAATTTAAGTCTGCAACAAACACATGAATATGCTTTAACCTAAAAAAGAAAATGTATTGTAGCTCTGGCTGTAAGTTTAGGGTCATTGCCTTGCTCTGTCCTAACCTAAAGTCTTTTGCCGGTCATAACAGTTGTTTTCAAGGACAGCCCTGAATCTATCTCCATCCATCTCCGCATCAACTATAACCAGCTTCCATATCCTTACTGAGGACAAACATCCTCACAGCATGATGCTGCCACCGCCATGTTTCATTGTGAGGATGTTGGGTTCAGGGTGGTGTACAGTGTCCATTTTCCATGACAGCCAGCTTTTAGCTTGGAGGCCCAAAAGTTACATTTTGGTCTGACCAGACCAAAGGAACTTCCTGTTTGCTGTCTCCCCTACATGGCTTGCCATAACTTGGTTAGTTTGCATTTTTTGCAATAAACTGTCTATTTTCGGACAATGGATTTTACAATCCTCTGGGAGATGTTTAAAAGCTGGTTTGTTATTTTATAATCAAACTTCACTTTAACCTGACAAACTGTGAAAAATGTTAACAAATATCAACACCTTTTGAAGGGAAAAGTAAAAACAAAGTGGTGTGTACTGCAACATATATGGGTTTATATTGTGTAGATGATGGGCAGAGAGGAGGCTGTTTCATATTAAACTTTGGTAGAAATATTGGATTGAAATTTACCAAATTTTAATATAAATATTTACCTATTCTCCATGATTTAATAGCTAAATAGATCTTGATTATAAGTGATAGATGCTTGAACCCCGAATAACTTGTTTTGGTGGTGACCTGAGCCAAAACACCCAAATCTCATTAAACAGTCGGAATTTCCATCTCCCCCCGCACGTCCAGTCACATTGCGCATGCGCATGTGTCAGCTGGGTGAGCGTGCTTGTCACGTGAGATAACAACAGGAAATGAACTGCTGCACACAGGGGATATATTACCCTGAGAACGAAATACATAGTTTAATGTAAGAAAGGAAAGCATGCAAATGTGATTTTTTAGATGTTAGGGAAGTTGTTACAACCGGACAGATGAGTCTACGAGCTTTGTGGATTATTTATAATGAGAAAGGAGAAAATGCATCAATACGGTTTTCAAGGTCCGTAACTTCCTTCTGTTTTTTTTTCTTCACACACTCCCTGTTTTGTATAGATGCTAAAGATAAGATGATTGTTTTTTTATATATTAGATTGTTTTAATCTCACATTGTTATTAGTTATCCAATGTGTTTCAACGTCTTGTGTCTCCCTAACAGGAGGTTCTCCACTGTGGAACACCGTGCTAAAAGCCTGGCAGGTTCCTCCTATGTTGCAGTCCCAGAAGACAGTAGCTTCCTGCAGCTCCTGCTCACCGAGCTGGGCCTTTCAGGCTCCCACAAGTCCTATGTAGCTGTCAGAGATGATTGTCTGTACCGTCCACGGTCACCAGCTGTGGAGCTACGCTTGGACGGAAAGGGAACACTGTGGCCTGTGCTGGCTCTATCTCAGGCGCCACTCATCCTAGCTTGCCTGCCATTAGTGGATATCCCTTCAGAGCCGCGGCCTCCTCTGGCCAACCTGCTGTCAGTTTCGCAAGGTCTTACATTTCTAGCCGGCCTCCAGACCTTTCTCCTTGGCTCAGCGGGAAATCTTGATAGTGAGGGGCTGGTCTCTCGTATGGCAACGCTGCCATCTCTCCTCTTGCAGGTCTGCCCTCTTGGCACACTCCTGGATACCCCCCAAGCGGTAACGCCCGCTGCACCCACGGTACCCACCTCCGCTGGCGCCCAGAAGCAGCCGGCCTGGAAGACAGGCTTACATCGCGGTCGAGCCACGGTGAATGTGGCAGTGGTTGAAACGGTACGCTCAATGCAGTATGGGAGCCCCACCAGACAGGACTTGTGGGATGTTTATGGGACTGTGACCTGCAAAGTAAGTGAGCGATGCACAGAACATAGTAATAGTGCCCCATCAACATTTCTTTTTCATATTACATCCACAAACTTTATTGTATTTTTGGGGGGACTTTATTTTATATTCCAATACAAGGTATTGCAAAATTTTGTTCCCTGTCTTTGTTGACCTCCCAGATTTTTTTTATTTTCCTACAAGGCATGTAGCAAACTGCAACACTTTTTTTTTATAGCTTTCTATTGTCATTAGCTTTATCCTTGCTATTCTTTCATAAAATCCAGATATGTGGTGTGCACAGCCAACAGTTGTCATTACAAGAGATGCTCCCACTTGAGCTGTGGATCTGTGCAGCTTCTCCAGAGAGGATGGCGAGCCTATGTCTCTGTTAAATGTTCTGAATAGGTTGCAATACCCATTAGCCACATGGTACACATGCTTGCCACACTTTTTTCAGAACTTTTTTTGTAAAAACATTTAAAAAACGATGCCCCCTTCCTTCATCTTCACAATTTTGCACCACTCTGTTGGGCTTTCCTGTTGAATCCCAAATAAAATATGTTTAAGTACCAAATGTAAAATAAATAAATCAAATAAATCAAAGGATGTGTATGCTTTTACAAGGTACTGTCACCTCACTGCATTTCGCCTGTTTTTTCTTCATCACCCTGCACCTCCGTCAACAGTGTGAAGTGGAGGGGGTGCTACCAAACGTCACTGTGACCCTGTCACTGCCGCACAATGGTTCTCCACTGCAGGACATCCTGGTCCATCCCTGCGTAACCTCACTGGATTCCAGCATCTTGACCGCCAGCAGTGTTGATAATGCCGATGGCTCGGCTTTCTCCGGGCCCTACAAGTTTCCCTTCTCCCCTCCTCTGGAGCCATTTAGACTTTGCAGCTACACCTCACAGGTACCCATTTCAGAAGAGAACCATTTGACTTTATGAAGCATATAGAGACCGGATACCTGCTGAACCTTTCTTCCAGGTCCCTGTTCCCCCCATCCTTGGCTCATATCAGCTGAAGGAAGAGGAGAATAACCTTCGTTTGAGCGTGTCCCTCAAACTCCACGAGTCTGTGAAGAACAGTTTTGAGTACTGTGCAGCACACCTGCCATTCTTCAACAGGTAAGCAGCTGCATGAACGTTTCTCACATACAACGTCATCTTTTAAATTAAACTCTGGTGGTAAGACACTGTAGTGAAGATGTGTTTTTTTAAAACATGTATTTTTATTTAGTTAGTGATTAATATTTATGAAAGAGACTGGTAACTTAACAGGAACTTTTGGAATTCGAACGTCCATATTTGCTTTCAGTCTGACTACATTTAGATTGTCTAGAGCTGCCAAACCAGCTTGACCTTGCACGTTTTAACAGTCAATCAGATTTTGTTTCTAAAGCGCTTTGCAACAACCACAGATTGATCAAACTGCTGTACAGAATTCAAAACATAAATACAAATAGTAATAATAAATAAATAAATCAGCTGTACGTATAAATATAATTCATATAACTAGTTCAGCTTTGTAAATCTGCATTGAATTTGCCTGATTGGGAATTTACCATTGCATGACATGATATCAAGCTTCCCCAATCCCAATCCTAGCAAAAACAGAAACGATTCATTACCTCAAAGTAGAATCAAGAGGTACTGTATTGTTTTATATAGATATTTGGTGTTGTTACAGTGGATTTATTAATTAATAAATATATATATATATATATATATATATATATATATATATATATATATATATATATATATATATATATATATATATCTTTTATTTAAACACAGCAGGAAGGTAGGTTTGTTTTCTAGATGTGTTAAGGAAAGCAAAATACTATGACAAAGAAAAGAAAAGGAGAACTTGATGGGGTGAAATGCAAGGTGCAGGACAGCAAGTAGATGCTGCTTTTTACTGAAATATTGTTTTATATGTTAGTTTCACTTGAATGAAAGAAGCCTTTCTATGTTCAACTGCGTTTGTTTGGGTGTCTGAATCCACAAGTAAGTTTAAAATTTCGATTAAAAGACAATTAGGCCAACTCGAATATGAAAATATCTAATTCCGTGTGCAGCTTCTTATACGTTTGTTAGAAAGATTTCGATCTATGCTCTGCTAAATGTTTTCAGAGCCATAAGACTAAACTGAAAAATGTATATAAAGTATACATAAAATATAACCGTTTACCATAGATCATCTAAAAAGAGACAATATCACATTGCCTGTCTGATGAAATTTAGAAGCAATCAGGATTATTTTGGTGTGCTCTGCTGTGAAATGATAGTGTATTTTTTAAGTCTTTTCACAAATGCGTGCATGTTGTCCAGAAATCAGATGGGTGTTGTGGATGTGAAGGTGAGCTCTGGACAACTAGACGTGTCAAAGGAAAAGAATCTGCTGGTCTGGGTTCTGGGTACATGCCATTTTTTTAAATTTAAAAACAAAAACACTATTTTACAGAATTTTAATACATTTTAAAAACTAACACTGCTTTTCTGTTTTCCACTAAATTAAAGGTCAAAAGTTTCCAAAGTCTCATGAGGTCACGTTGGATGGCAAAATAACGTTTTCTGGATCCTCACAAGGGCCTTCGGACCCTCTCTGCACAGGACTTACAGCCTACATTAAGGTGCTCATTTTTCCATTAACAACTTGCTAAAACTATGCATTAAAAGTCTGCTAATAAGTATTGTACTATACTAATATACATTGATTATTGGATTTCAGGTATTCCCAAAGCTACACATAAAGTTTTATCATTTTTAACATCATTGTTTCTACTCAGAATGTGCTGTCAGTGTGTCTTGCAGGAACTGATGAATGGTAATTATTATATATTTATGAAAACAACTAATCATTTAGGTTTATCCATTCCACTTAAAATGCTAATGTCGTTTCTCTTTGCTCGTATGTTTATTAATTTCCATTCTTATATTTCCTTTTTAGATTTGTAATGCTGTCAAATGCAAACATTGTAAGGAAAAGCTGAAAAGATATAACTTAAAGGGACCTGGTCATGTACTTTGACTATAAAAAAACAACAACATATGTTTATTTTCAATTAAAACAATATACACCAAGCGTTCGTTCTGATAGTGTTTACTTAGTCCTTTTTGAGCCTGAAAAGAGAAATTTGCATCAGGCGTGATCAGCAGACATAAACATTATTGTGCCATCTGATGCCAGTACAGCAGAGCTATCAGAAAGCAAGATGGCAACAATTGACACAGCTACTGTAAAAGCCAATAAACCATCCTGCAATGCCTCGCAGTAAAGTGACAGCTCAGCGGGGCCAAAGACCATCCCGATCTAGTATTTTTTTTTGCACTTCTTCACACTTGATCTTGGACTTTTCCTCTTTCTTTTCACATCTCCGCTGGGCATTGCTGACTCGCTCGGCTCCATTGCTTCTCCTTGTTCACTTATTGCGCGCATTCACAATATCGTACTTCCGGTCACGAGGTCTTGTTATGGTAAATATACACTAAAGCACTGGGTTTACCAACCAATAGAGCAAAAATAAGGTGTAAAACATAGAAACAGCGCGTGCTGCGATGGCGCAGGGGTAGTGAGCACAACCCATGTCCGGAGGCCTTAGTCCTTGCCTTAGCTGAACCGAGTTCGATTCTGGCCTGAGGCCCTTTGCTGCATGTCTTCTCCCCTCTCTCAAACCACCCCTTTCTTTTCAGCCTACTGTATGAAAAACGAGCCACTAGTGCTATAAGAGTAGTTAAAACAACAACAACGTAGAAGTAAAATATAAAGGTGTGTTCACATTGAACGTGAATGATGCCACAATGTTGCCATTTTCTGTCGCTCACCTGACGTTATCGCCGGCTGTTTGCATGACAGGCAGCAGTAAATGCACAGCGAGCAACAAGCCAGAAATACAGCAGTACAACGGCGCTGTCTAGTGACGCTTTCACTTCTCTGCCACTCCAGTCTCCTCACTCACTCTTCTCCAGGCTTCCTCCTTTCTGGACTTAATAATTGGTTGAGTCATGCAACTCAGGCTGACCGCAGACCGCCATTATCAGCTTGTCTTCCATGTTGAATGAAAAGTGATTCATTTCCACCACAGTCCCTCACCTCACGTCACAGCCACATCCAGTTCCCAATTGGTTGTCGCCGCGCAACAAGACGCAGACATTCAGCCTTTTCAACTCCAGCACAGGTTTCGTGTCGCTCTGGCTCGGCTTTAATCGCCAAAATCGTCCGTTTTGCGTTGCTAGAATTGCCTCTGTGGTCTCACTTAGCGTCACATCGCTTCAGTGTTGCGCCTGTTCGTAGGGATGTCATGTAAATCTGTCCCTCAGCCTGACACATTCCCGCTCCATGTGAACGCACCTTTATAAGCCAACAGAGCGCGATCATTTGATTGGATAACTTTTGTTTGAACCAGAGAGTTACCGACTTAGAAATTCTTATTCATAGTATGTGACTAGGGCTCTTTAAGGAACATTCAATGCCTTGCAAAAGTATTCAAACCCCATAGTCTCAAGTCTTTTGTACCTCTGACAGGTCTTTTGTCTGGATGGGCTGGTATTTTAACCTGACCCTAGCCAAATGAATTTCGCTCCGCCTAGCTCCACTCCTCCATCTGGAACTGATCCATAGGAACGGTGTTTCAGAAGGCTGGGCCTTATCAAAAATCCTTGCATATGATTGGATAAGCCACTTGTCTGTCATCTTTATCGACGTGCTATTTCAACCACTCACACCGAAGCCAACCCGTGACGCTGATGAGAGCGACGCAGGAAAAAACAAAACAGAACAGCCGCCATCTTGGCTATAGCAAGATAGTAGATTGGACAACACAGAAGAAATAGCAGCATCAATGTTAACGCTTGCTTCCTCGATGCGAGCCGCCATTGTTGTCTGAATCAAAACAGTCTCACGGTCGATTCTCCACTACGTCACATCTATGAAACTCCAGCCCTGCGTCCTGATTGGCTGGACAATAAAATTGGTTGAAGAAATCACTTTCTATGAGCCAAACCACACAGTGATGGACAAACAGCACAAGCTGAATAATGGCCGTTTATAAGATGTCCATCTCCTCTGGAGGGTTGTACTTCCTGAGTCGCCACAGCAAGTACAGTCACTGTTGGGCCGGCTTCTGAACGGTGACCGTGTGTGAGGGCCAGCTCAGGTCCTGAGAAAGGGAGGCTTCCTAGGAGCCAGAGGTGATCCACAGCAGACAGTGTTGTTGGTCCACTTCCTGTCTGCATGCAGACTCCTCTCCGTCCTGGATCAGACCAATGACAGTGGTGTCATCTGCAGTCTTCAAGGGTTTCCCAGACGGGTCAGCTGAGGTGCAGTCTTTCGTGTACAGGGAGGAGTGGGGAGAGAACACACCACTAGGGGGCGCCGGTGTTTGTGGTTATTGTGTGGGAGAACATGCTTTCCAGCATTACCTCTTTCTCAGTTCATGACGAATAGTTTTCCTGCCAGTAAATTATCATCCCTTAAATGTGGAACATGCAGCTCCTCCAGAGTTACCGTGGACTGTCTGATAAGTGCTAGTTAACATCTGAATGTTTGAAAGTGTGAAAAGGTTCAAGGGGTATGATTACATTTGCAAGGCACTGTGAAACCAATAAGGCATGCCTAAGTTGTAACTTTTATAACAGTTTTGCTTTTTTCCCAGCAGTTGTACTTAAAAGTGCCAGACACAACTCTGTCCGGGTGTTTTGTTGACCAGCATTCAGTGCAAGTTTATTCATCCGCCAAACCAAGGATCATCACATGTAAGCTGACAGCTTTTATGTCAAAGCATTTCCTGCTCTGTACTTATGTGAAACTGAAATTGGTATCTCTGTGTGGTCCTCAGCCCGAGAACTTCTGTCCAAAGAGTACTACATCTGGAACTCAACAGGTCCTGCTCCCGTATCCTCGGGTCAGATGATGATCTAGCATGGATCCATGGCAGGGAGCTTGCAGGAAGGTGGACAGTGCGCTGCACGTTGAGGGGACTTAAAACCCAGCTGTGACAGACGGATCTGGATAGAACTGCAAGGATTAATTGAAGTTATTCTGCACAGTCCCAGCAGAAAGTCTACAAACACTCATTACTGACCTGGATGTCTTTAATCTGGAGCTTTTGATCTCTTCTTTTTTTACAGTGGATTTTTGATACTACAAACAACTAAAATGAACTTTAAATTAATGTAGATTTTCTCTAATCCTAGCAGCTTCAAAATTATACATACACACACCCCCACTGATAGTTGGATAAATGTCCCTTATAAGTTACAAAGAATCCACATATTTTTGTATTCACCAGTGAGCCTGTGGTATAATTCATTAGAAACTGTATAATTCATGCACTTCTATTGGTTGGTTTCCTGAAATGGACCTTGCTCTTAAGTATGAGCAGTAAATGTTCAGGAGGACTGAAGTCAGGGTGATCCAGAAGCGTTTTTCGGTCCAGTATCATCTTTTAATGTGCGTTTGGTTACGATCACCGTCCACTTGGAAGACAGAGTTGTGTCCCAAGTTCCCCATCTGACCCAAACCGTCAACCTCAGGTAAAATAAATTCGCCAAGATGTTAGGAACCACCCACAAAATCACAAAGGCTCAAGCCTATAATAAACTGGAAACTGTTTGAACACCAGTGTTTCTGTCCACAGCAGAGAGACGATAACTTAGAGGGTGCACACCAAGAAGCGCCTACTCCAAAATGGACACCTTTAAGTTTAACTAAAATTTGCAGCTGCCCAGATGTACCAGCCAAACACTTTCTGGAGAAGATTCTTTGTATGACAAGGATGGAGAAACTTTGGTCACGAGGAGAGTTTTGTTTGGAGGAAAAGTTTCCTTACCTAAAAACAGTTGTCAAACATGGTTTCACCTCAATTCAACAGCTAAAACTTTGCAACTTGGACACAGTGGGATTTTCCAGCAGGAGAATGATCCCAAACATGCATCAGAACGGCTTCTGGAAACCAACCTAAATTAGTTCTGCCATTTCTGATGAGGAAAGGGGTCAACTAGCAGGCCTGAATTGTACCGGGACCTCATCGATGGCTACAATAAGCACGTGCTTTCTGTCCAACTTGCTGAGGAACATTTAGCTTACCGTACAGGTGTGTGGGTGTATTTATTCATTTAAATCTGTATGTATAATTTTGAGTCTGTTTGGATTGGAGGAAAGCCACAGCAAATTCGAACCTGTTCACCCAATTCTTGTTTTTAAAATTCATTACAGTTATTTGTTGTTGTTTTTTCATCCCCCATCCCTAAAACAAAAGGGTTTATTTCATTATCAAAATGTTATTTACAACAATAAGTGGATGTAAGATATCTGATGGAAAAATATTGTAAAAAAAGCAAAAAAAAAAAAGCTGCCTCCTTTTAAAAATATAACCACCCTTATGGAGGTGGAGACCTCCTTATTCTCCATCTCCCACCCTTGACTTTCCATTAAACTTGCAGACACAAGGGCCACCCCTGGCTCTGACAGTCCCACTTGAGTGACTCTCTATCAGCCGTATAATTAGCAGCTGGGGCCTTGTCATCAGCTGCTGCAGGCCTGGAAGAGAGGCCGGCTGCACTGTGAAAGCCCAAGCTGCCCTGGCCAGTGTCTAGGCTTCAAAAGGCTGCTCTGAGGAGCTGGCAGGACTCCCCACCCATACCAATCACTGCCCCACCCCCGCCTCCTTTGACCCCCTCATCCTTGGCCTGTCAACTACTCGTTCAAACACACAACCTCTCCAAGCACGCTGATTGAGCGCTGACCCTTTGGCCCTCCGGGACTTAAAAGCAGCCGGTCTCTTTCAGTGAGCAGGACCGGCCTAATTGGTGAGAAAGTCACAAGGATGGTAGTAGTTGAGGTTAGAGAGGTGCTATTTGATGCACAACTTTAAGCATGTGACTTGACCTTTGTTTATTTAACACAGTCATTGAACAAACCTTGGATTTTATTTTGTTGGGTTAGAAAAACTCTAAAGGTTACTGCCATGTTTCCAGGACCATGCAAGTTACTGTATTTCTACTACAGCAGTTATAACTCTGTGTTAAGTGGAATGAAAAAAAACAGGCGATGAAGGGTTAAATTCCCCACATTTCCAGAGCAGCCAGACTCCTCTGAGTGGCCTCATTGTGTGCTGTTGGCCTCTTGTGCCCCTTGCTGGCCCAAATACTCCATTCTCACGTGGATTTCCACTCAGAAGGCTGACCATGACCAATCTTCTGTCAATTGGAACCAATTGCTCACACGGCATCCTTCACCTTCTTTTTATGTAGCGGTACAGAGTGGCAGACACCAAGACCTCATGTCTCTTCCCCCTCCACGACAATTTGGCTTTAAGGTCCAGTGTGTGTGGTTAGCGAACTGGAAAAGGAGAAGGTCTTTTTTTTTTCTTTCTTTTTTGTTAAGAGTTGGGCCACTTTAAATCTCCTCAGCATCGCAATATGTGGTCCGTCTGGCTCCTTGAGTCTACATGCAGCGGCCTCTTGCTGACAGACTTTGCTTTGTTGATTTGCGAGCGTGCTGAGTAGATTTCTTTAATGTGGTGCTCAGTCCTCGGTGCCTTTGGTCCGACAGGACCTTTGGGCTGTTAATTGCAATGTCTCTCATAGTCTTTTGTTTGAGTTTTTGAAAAGATATACAAATATTTTCACAACTTCGGTCCGAGTCAAAGTCAGTTAGGTCAACATAAAAATGGGAAAGCAAGGTTGGATCGGGGTGGTTAAAGGTATTAAAACATCATAAATGTCATGCTCAAATATTTTTGTCAAAATATGTGTTACACTGCAACCATTAAACACTTACCGGTAGATGTTTTTTATGTTTTTCTGATGTATCTAATGAACACATTCCTTATGTTCCAATGTATTTTATTGGGATTTTATGTGATAGGCCAATACAAAGTAGTGTACATATTTCAAGTGGAAGGAAAACAATACTTTTTTATGTTTTTTTACAACTTAATCTTCATGTTTTAACAAACAAAACCAGTGAATGTGTAATTTTCTGAATATAAATGCAGCTGTTCTGTGAAGGTCTCAGAGGTTAGATAGAGAACATTAGTGAACTAACATTGATAGACCAATAGTCACACATGATGGGTCATGGATAAAGTTGTGAGATGTTTAAAACTGATTTAAGTCATAAAACAATATCACAAGCTTTGAACATCTCACAGAGACTGTTCAATTCATGCAAAAAATGTGGAGAGTATTGCCCAGCTGCAGATCTGCTTTGACATGATTGTCCACCTAAACTGACAGGCCAGGCAAGGAGAGGATTTTTAAGTGAACTTTCCAGAAGCCTCTTATGAGATTCATACTCAGGTGGGGGAATCTGTTGGAAGGACAATTGTCAGTCATGTGGCCCACAAATTTGGTGTAACACTTTACAATAAGGTACACACAATTTGATTAACTACTAGGGAAAGCCCTGGGAACAAATCATGTACTAATGGGTAGTTAACCATTACTTACTGGTGACCACACAGCCCAATCTTATTAGGGGACTACTGGTTAGTTACCTGGGAAACAAAGATGAACTAATCAGGAACTAAGGGGTAGTTACCAAGGAAACCAACGAGGAACGAATCAGGAGCTAGTGGGTAGTTAACCAGTACTTACTGGGGAACACAGCCAATCCTTATTAACCAGTACTATATTATAGAAATTGTATCTAATGGATCAGTTATGGATATATTTTATTTGTAAGAGATCAAAAAGGTATTGGTTAATATTGGATAATGGACTGATTGAGTAATGATTGGTAATGGTCAGGTACTCCTTAAGTAAAGATTGGTCAATAAGTGCCTGGTACGATGTTTCACTACATGAAGTTAACAAAATACTAGCCAGGCAATGATTTGGTACTCGTAAGTGAAACCAGTGTAGAGATACAATAGGGGTTCTGTGCTTTTTTTGTCTCTCTTATTGTGTCTCTGCTCTGACTTCCAGTGGGTCAAGGCAGATGACCGTTCACACTGAACCTGGTTCTAGTGGAGGTCTTTCCTTCCTGTTAAAGGGGAGTTTTCCTCTCCACTGTTGCTTCATGCTTGCTCACTATGAGGGATTGCTGTAACACCATTGACAATGCAGACGACTGTCCACTGTGGCTCTACGCTCTTTCAGGAGGAGTGAATGCTGCTTGGAGAGACTTGATGCAATCTACTGGATTTCCTTAGATAACAAACGTTTTGACCAGTCTGTATAATCTGATCCAATCTGTATAATCTGATTGAATTTGACTTTGGAAAGTGCCTTGAGATGACATGTATCAAGAACTGGCGCTATATAAATAAAATTGAATTGATTTAGTGATATAATTAAGATGACAGCAGTACAAAAATATAAAATTGCTAATGTCTTTCATCAGTAGGTTACCAAAGAGAGAATCCAATAAAATCAGTAATCAATAGGAGACAGGTTTTTGACAATTACGAGCTGTAACCTCACTGGTGCAGGGTTTATTCAGAACCCACATGCTTTGGTAACAAACAAGTCCCGTAATAAGCCTGGACTGCGTGGTCACCAGGAAGTACTGGTTAACTACCAATTAGTACATGAGTCGTTCCCAGAGGCTTCCCTAGTAGTTAATCAAATTTTGTGTACCTTTTGGTCTACATGCAGCCTGCTACTTCTGGAGGGAGACTAGCACTGCACAGCCCCCTGATTATACCCATGATGAGACATGGTTGTGGCAGCATCGTGCTAGTTTTTTTTTTATTATTCAAAAAGGACAGGGGAGCTGGTCAGAGTTACTGGGAAGATGGAGGGAGCTAGATACAGGGCAATGGTGGCAGGAAACCTTTAAGGGGAGAGCAAATTACTTCAGAATGAGGACAGAGGTTGACTTTCAAGTGGGACCTTCGCCTTAAACATACAACCCTTTGCCAATTGCTATGCATATCACATGTGTGACATACACAATGTCTATGAATCATCTGTTATTTTTCCAATAAGAGCTTCAACAACCTGTAGCTTCATTTAATATCTAATACATACAAAGAAATGGTTTTCATCAGACCACATCCACGTGTTACAATGGACTAGTCGAAGTCTAGATCGAAATCTAATTGAGATTTTTTCGGTTGTGTCAATTTCTTCCCACTTAAACCTATGTGAAACTTTATGCCTATCACATAAAGTTTAAATCAAATACATGCTGTAACATGACAAAATGTGGAAAAGTGTAAGATGGATGAACACTTTTGGAAGCCCTTCAGCCCAATAATGACGCCCTGGTGCAGGGAACAATAAAAGCTCACGTAAGGTTGTTTTGATGTCTTTGATACATTTTAATGCACATGTTTGTCTTTGAGGGATTTCTGCTCAACCAAAGCCGGATTATCTGTGCCGATTTAAGAACTCCTGCTGTGATGTGATCTTGTTGTGCCTGAAGACCAGACTTCTGTTCCCACAGCGGCATCAGGTGTTCGGTAGGAGTCCATTTCCTCCGAGCTTAATGACAACCTGCCTCAGGGAAAGCACTTCAAGAATGACAGTTTGCTTTTTAAAGTCTGATTATCTTTTAAGAGGCTTCTGGTTGGTTTCAAGTTACAGACTATTTGCAGGCTCCGGAGGGTTCCTCCGCCAATTTCTGTAACTGATTTCCAATAATAGACTAGGGGTTTTGAAGTTAGACAGTCTGAAGTAATTATGCATTTTACTTTGTAAAGGTGTGCTATTATTGATGGTAAACCATAAAAAGCTTCAACTAGAACTTTAGTGCATCATTTAGCCCTATAGAGGGCACTATAATCTCAGTTTACAAAGCAATGCCAACGCTTTTCCTGTATTTAAAGAGCTGTGATCAAATTACCAGTTTACATCTAGTCTACTTTTTACAAAGATTTCTGCTCACTAAAGTAATTAAGATAGAAAGTGATCTTCTTAATTCCTAAAGACTTACAAAATATTCTGTTATAACCTCTATCGTGGCACTTACATGGATGTTATTTATAGACACTTGATATTCGGCATTAACTAACACTGTATATGTTCCTGAATTCATACCAAAGCTTGCAGCAGCTGCTTTAAAAAGCCTTTAGAGGCCATACATTTGTTATCAGGCGTTCACCCTTTCTCCAGACTTTGATGGCATCTGTTGGATTTGTGTGTTTTGAGGTCTGGATAAGCATGAAACAAGGTAGAGAATGGAAAATTGTTTGTTTTTCCAGGTTGTATTCACTGTCCAACTGTCCCATCCACCTTTCTGTCCACCATCCATCCATCCATTAATTTTTCTTTCACTCATCCATCATGTACCCATTCCTCCATCCTTTTATCACCCATCCATCCTCCTTTTTGTCATACATCCATTTATCTGAGTGTACATTATCTGTTTAGCTGTGTATCTCTAAATGAAGCCACTAAGATAACTATTTCAACCTTGCCTGTGTTTAATGTAGAAAAGGCACTTGAACTAGTGCTTGTATGTTTTTGTTTTGTATCAGGTCAGTCTGGTCAAACACCAAATACTGAGCCGAATGCTGCTTGAGGTTTCCTCCTGTAAAAAGGGAGTTGTTTTTTCCCCACTGTCGCCATGCTTGCTCAGGTTGAGGGATTGCTGCAAAGTCAATGACTCGGTGCAGTCGACTGGGTTCTGTTCTTAGATAATTTTTTTATTGTACGTAGTTCCATATATTGTATTAATGCTATATAAATAAACTGGCCACAATTAAAATAAATCTGTCTTCCCTGGCATGAGTTAGGGATACCTGCTGTTATTAATGATACATATGTTAAATAGGGGCTATTTTGCCCTCCAGAATTGCCTCCTAAATGCCATATCCCACTGTAAGGGAGAATAATTTCATAGTAAGAACCACTTGTCACACAAGACTTTGGTTTTCTTTTTTTGCCAGTTTGAATTTTAATTATTGGACCTTTTCTCTGTTCTGTATGCTCAAAATAGATCCCATTGAGGATCAGCGATGACTGTAGGCCACCTCAGTTTCCACTCTACCGCACTTTAATCAGATCCAAAGGAAAAGAAGGAAGGTTCATAGTCTCAGCTAACAGCTTTCTTTTTCCACTCAGTTGTTTCCATATCTTGTTTTAAGCACTAAAGCAAACTTTTGTTTTTACTTAAAATGTATGATCTGAATTATTAATGTAGGCTACTAGATGCACTTCATCTTTTCTGTACTTTGTCAAGATGCTTTACCTGAATTACTTTGCTGTCTGCCTGGGCTGTAAAAACAACTGATGGATGTTGTTATCTGTCCAGTTCCTCCCCTAATGGGAAAATACAAGACTTTATTGAAAATGGTGCAAGATATTTCATCATTTTGGCATTTTGCATTTAAAAAGCATAACTTAAATCTTCTAGTGTTCACAGAACAAGCAGCACGTTTTGCTATATAGACCAGATGTTTAACGTATGCTGAACTTGTTGAACCACAAACACAACCAGATGTTGCCTAGCAATTTGAAGCAGTTGAATTTATTTCCTATTACAAACTGATTTTCTAGTTCATAGTGTTACTTCCATATTGCGTGTTGAATTAGACAATGTTGACCCCTAGAAAAATAAGGTAATCATTAATTGGAGGCTATACTGGTTTAATTCAGAGCTGCATACTTTTAAAGATGATCTGAAATCAAATCTGCAAATATTGAGATAGTCTACCTGGTATATAATCTATTGAAACACTTTCACAAAAATATTCAAGGGGCCGATTTCTCGAACCTAAAACTAGAATGCATACATGTATATATGGACTTCCAAAAAATCCCCAAAGAAGGGGTGCCTCTCAGACACATTGTCAGTAGCATTAACTCAGTCACATGCAACATTGCAAAAAATCTTGGTACAATTTTGGCTGCGCTGGTTGGAAACACTCCACACCACATACAAAACTCTGCAGACTTAATTTCCACAGTCCAACACCTGAGACTGGCACCAAGGGAAACTATTGTTTCCCTTGATTACATCAGAGGCAGTGTAAACTGCCAGGACTCAGCTGGAACACCATAAATCACTGAAAGACAGAACCAATTTAGAACCAAACCAGATTTGTGACTTGTGACCACATATTTCAAGTACAGAGGCAACTTTTACTGAGAGAAACATGGGTGGGCCATGGGCTCCCCAGTGTTACCCATTGTGGGCAATTTGTACATTGAGGAGGTAGAGAGGAGGGCACTCAGTGCTTACAAGGGAACACCACCAATCACTGGTTTAGATACGTAGATGACACTTGGCTAAAAATCCAAATCAAAGAAGTTGATGCATTCACCAACCACATCAACTCAGTGGACAGCAACACAAGGTGTACCAGAGAGGATGCCAAGAGCAACATGTTGCCTTTTCTGGACTGCGGTACACATTGCGGAAGATGGGAGTCTCAAAACTTGGGTTTACTGGAAGCCCACACACACACAGACCAATATCTGCATTTTGATTGACCTTGCCCACTGGAGCACAAACTCTCTTTTATCAGAGCTCTAAGTTACCGGGCCTACAACATTCCCTCTGCAACACAGGAGAAACAAAAAGAACACAAGCATTTCAGGAAATCACTGCATGCTTGTGGTTACCCAAAATGGGCCTTTGTTAAATCAGCCAACAAAATTGGCAGAAAACAACAACACAGCATCACAACATACCAGTAAGTTTCAAACCTAATAACACTCTCAGACAAAAACTGGTTCATCCCAAAGACAGAACACCCAAACCACAGCTGAGAGGTGTTGTGTAAGCGGTCCAATGCAGCGAGGACTGCTCAGACTCCTACGGTGAGAAACTAAATAACTACATAAACGCATGGAGCAGCACAGGAGGGCCAGCAGCTCAGAACAAGATTCAGCAGTCCACCTGCACCTCAAGAACAGAGTACACACTTTTAACTACAATGATTTCCAGATTTTGGACAGGGAGAACAGGTGGTTTTGAAAGAGGGCTGAAAGAAGCCATCTTGGTCAAAAAACAAAACCCATCACTAAACAGGGGGGTAGATTACGTTTCCAGCTCCCCAGTGTTTACAGCTCGGTCCTCCAACACATTCTAAAGAGATTACATCAGCAGTCTCATCAGGATTCAGGTGACCAAGTACTCAACTTACACAAAGCAATAGCTTCTAACAACCCAGGACAGTGACAGGTGGGTCATTGATTTGCATCTGACTTGGAATGCGTCTATGAGGATGGGCCTCCATGTCCTTTAAAAACAGCAGCGCTCCAACTGCAGGTTGCTTAAGTGCGAGCCACCAGAACTGACAAAAACTCCTGGATAGGTATCGAAACATCTTCAGAAAGAACTGAGCGAAAGTCCGGTTGCCTCCGATTTAAGCCTGTTTGCTGTTGCCATGACCCGGATAGCTGAGAATTTGCACAGGCATGTTGAAGCATAGCCATGGAAGAAAAAGCCCTTTTGCAAGCCGGAAGACTTCGTGGGAGTATCAGGTATTCAACCATACCAGTGTGAACCTGAGTCCGGAGATACAGCTGCAGGTTCAAGTGAGGACTTTTCAGACTGGGACTCTGATTATGGGGACCATCATGGCCAACAAGACGAGGCACAAAATGACCGAGTAGGGACTGTGGAATGGTAAGAACTGATTGGATCACATCCATGCCATATTGTACATTTTCCAACAGGTGGTTTTAGTGCATTATTTGGAATTTGTATTCTAGAGGGGTTTAAAAGACAACGAACGCATGCAGGTTAACAAATCCATGACAATAAAGGAAAATTTACAAGACTAAGATTGACAAGAACAATCCTGTTTTTGAATTTATCCTGTTCTTGTTCAGGGATGTAAAAGTCCTGTGGACCAAGAACAGAAATTTGTTTTTTGTATTTACTTTACCAGCAGTATTATTTAGCATTTTGTTGTCTATCCTAACAGTAATAACTCCTTTGACTTTCACAAGTTCAATAACTCCAAAACCAACTGCGCCAACGCAAAATGTTTTCTCATTGGTTATTATGTTGCTGTTGAAGTTCCTCTGGGTTTTGTGTGTAGAAAATATGTGTTCCCACTGATTTGGTGCTGATTCTGTCTTGCAGGACCTGGAGTTCTGAGCCTCCTGTAATATTTACATGATGAAAACCAGATACAAAAGCAAGTGTAATATTTCTGAAATTATAAAAGTGTACAGTAGCCATAATAATAACAATAATAAAATGGTAATAATTTTTATAACACATTGTCATAGCAAGACCATGTGTTAAAAATGACAATATCCAGAAACATTTTGTATTTACCACTAAAACGTGTCTCCGAAATGGCTGCTCTTTGCTCCTGTCATCCTTCCTCAATGCTCTTTTTGTGTCTCTGTCCTGTCTCTCAAACCCCCTGTTGGTCAAGGCAGATGGCCGTTCAAACTGAGCCTGGTTCTGCTGGAGGTTTCCTCCTGTTAAAGGGGAGTTTTCCTCTCCACCGTTATCCCATGCATGCTCGATATGAGGGATTGCCTCTCTGTTAGTTGCATGTAGATATTCAGAATTGTGGCAGGCCCATCGGTACTGTCAATATGGAGGTTATAAACTGCAAGCTATAAAACCAAGCAGTTTTTACATCTTCCCTTCTAGATGCTGTGATGTTTGTCCTGAAGAGTCCATGTCAACTGCTAAAATAATAGAATAAACTCTTTTGGTCTGGTTGATAAGTAGGGACAAACTCCTCTGCTGTTTACAAGAGTTGTCTCTGTCATTAAAATGAACTTGGTTTCTATGGGAACTCTCCCTGTTGGTTACTACGAAACTCATAAGTTAATGCTTCGGAGAACCTGTTATTACCTTGCATCTCCTTTAGTAAAATGAAAACCCGCAGGGGAGCAAGTTCATTAGAAATTTGCTAAGTCTTTGTGAACTAAGGCTCCTGTTGTGTTCATAAAAGCCCAAAATACACAGACACGGCCGTGGTCGTGTGTCAAAGTCTTCGTGTGTAGCAGTTCTGCACTTTCTGCGTTTGGTGCATTTTGGGAATATCGTGTTTAACTCAGTTTCCTCTTTTGTAATACAATACTTTGTTATTTGACATGGTAATGCCTTAGCTTTAGGGATTGTAATCTATCATCTTGGTGGTTCAATCACTTTTTTTTCAAAGCCGAGGCATTGTTTCAACAGACCTATTAGATGAAGTCATGAATTTTTCCAAATAAACGGTGTCTTGTTACAATGATCCCACCCCTTGGTCCTTTTCACATTCTGTCACATTGCAACCACAAATTTCAGTGCATTTTTATTGAGATTTTATGTGTTGGACCAACAGAAAGTAGCAGTAAACAGTGAAGTGGAATGAAAAATCTGACGAGCGGGGCGTGTGTGTGGATTCAGCCAATACTCTGCTGCCATTATAACTGCTTTGTCTTGGCAAAACAGTTGAAGCTCAGATCGGAGGAAGAGGATATCAGGGAAGCTGTTTTCAAGTCTTGCAACATATTAATTAGATTAACCTCTGAACTTTGACTCGGCCATTTTACTATGCGGTATTTTAATATTTCCATTCCATTGCAGCTCTGGCTGCATGTTTAGAGTTGTTGCCCTGCTGAGAGTTGCACCTCCGCCTCGGTGTCAAGTATTTTGCATCCTCTAACAGATTATTTTCCAAGATTGTCCTGTATTTATTTTTACCCATTTTCCCATCAACTCACCAACTTCCATTTCCATGCAGAAGAAAAGCCTCCCCTCAGCATGGTGCTGCCACAGCCATCTTTCCGAATTAGAGTGGTGTGTTCAGGGTGATGAGCAGTGCCAGTTATGGACCACATGTGGCGCTTTGCATTTAGGTCAAAAAGATACATTTTGGTCTCATCTGACCAGAGCCCCTTCTTCCACATGTTTGCTGTGTCCCCTACATGGCTTGTTGTGAGCTATGAATCGGACTTCTCATGTTTAGAAGTCGTTTCAACAAGAGCTTTCTTCTTGCTACTCTTTAATAAAATGTCAGATCTGTGGAGTGCAAAACTGCTTTTCCATAAATAATTCCCCTTCTTTGACACAATTTTGTGCTACTATGTCTATTAATGAAATACACTAGAGTTTCGTGTTATGTGATAAAATATTTAATTCCCTGTACACTCATACTACTCCAAAACGAAACCCTGGTATCTCTAGAGCATGTAGATTTTGGATCATTTCATCTGCAAACACAAACAATATTCCCAGAACTAAGTTTTATTTACCAGAAAGAATTAAATGTGAATATAAAAAGATGGTAATTATACAACTTTACTGCATCTTTATTAGATGTGTGCATACCAGTGCTAGCTGATGGGTAAAACTTTAATGCACAGCTTCAGGCAGTGTTGTCACTGGAATATGTAATGCATCTCCTGTTGATAGAAAGCTGACACACTTCTAAGTTGCCTTTCTGTGCAAGTGGATGATGTTTGGAAAACCAAAAAGGATGAACACACCAATCTTAGGGATAACTGTCATCTGAATACGGTTAAGTGTTTTATTTTTATTATATCTGTGTTGAGAACAAAATACCTTGACTGGATTTTAATAAAGGGAACAACAGTAATTTGCCAATCCAAAGAAGCAGTAATGCAAATTCATGATGGAAAAGAATCATTCAATATTCTGGGATTTTTAAATTTTCCTACCCTCTAAATTTAACAAAAACATACAACTCTGAGGTGGCAAACTTAAGAAGTATTGCATGGACACTTTAAAATGTAATGTGGGCCGTTTAGGTGAGAATATATGAACAATCCCTGCTTTAGACATCAGCAGTTTTCGACTTCTAGTTGTTGGAGCTGAAGCTCCATTTTTTTTCTGTAAATAAAACCCATCTTATAAACAAGTGGCATTTATGTAGTTACCGTATGAGCGTTATAGATTACATGCACTCTTCTACCTCATTTATTTTAATATGTTAAAATGTCACCACAACTGCTTAGTTGGAACTGTCACCTCAGCAAATGGCTCATTGGAGGTCTCAACTCACTGACTGCAGTCCATAATGCTTTGCTCTGCTGCTGCTCCTGGGAGGGTGAGCGTGTGACAGAAAAAGACAGAAGGATTGTGAATTCTCCCAAATCAGCTCAAACCATGTTTGGACAAACATGTGGTTTTGGTAATACCTGAGAGTCTTTTTTACATGTCATAATCACATTGTTTTGCTCTTCATGTTAACATCTCCTGTGGGCTTTGACAACCCAGGAACATCTTTTTAATAATTAAAAATTATAATTATAAAACCTTTTTTTGCCCCTTTTAAAAGCTGTGCAATCAAGAAGCTAATTGTTAAGTATTCCTTTTATCCCAAACGGCAGATTCAGTTTTTTCCATTTGCTAAGAATGAGACAAAAATAATACTTCTGTCATCAGAAAGTTGCCACCACATCTTACTTTGGCATACAGAAGAGTTTATAGTCCCTTCAATGACTGCAATTCCTGTGTATCCAAAACAAGCCCAAATCAGCATCCCTTCATCACCATGCCTGACCATTTGAATACAAATTTTGTGCTGATCTATTGCGTTGGCCAACATGTAGAGCATTAAGGATATTGTACTACACACGAAAAAACCCAAAGTAATCTAAGGCATTTGAGTTTATCCTCTATGTAGCTTCCCATTTGATATTTTTAGTTATACATGTTTCTGTTTGTGTCACTTAAAGTAATTTTGTCCACAGTTTTCTTCTTTTACCTTGGCCATTTGAACAGAATATATATACTTTTGTTGTGTAACATAAATTATGGCCGGCATTGGTAGAACCTACAGCATCATCAATTTTATTACTTATTTGGGCCTATATCCCACTTAAAACTTGGAGTACAACAACAAAATAAGAAATAAAACACCACCACATAGTTTCAGCCTGCAGTCAACTCATTCTGGGAAGGTTTTAAGTCTTTTATTATAAAACCAAAAGAGCTTCTGCATCACGCGTAGTATAATAACAATTCTCGTCAGCAGGACTGCTCAGTTAGACTTAAAATCAATACTCTGGCTGGAACAGATTTAAATAAATAGAAATATTTTGAGCCAAACTGGCCCTGCCAAAATTTATATTCACAGAATACAGTCCACAGAGCATGTCAGGAGAAGCCAGTCAGCTCTCGCTTTGGGCGCGTGCAGGACATAAAGATAGAGCGTTGCGACTATTTCCGGACAATAAAAACCCCTTTCAGCCTCTTTCTGGTTTGCATGATCCATAAGGGTTCTCCTCTCCCCTTGTGAATACATCTCCCAAACAAAGATTACATTTGAACTTAATCCGTCCTGTCCTCCTGAATTAGACATCCACGTGGACTGAGCCTCCTGCCAGAACCTAAAAGAGGAAGCTGAAAGGATGGGTTTAACCGTTGTTAACATCAGGATCCAGCCGTGTCATGCCAAGGGAATGGAGACGGTCCCGTTTGCTCGACTCCGACTTCGAGTCTGGCCACTGGACTCTGTCAGTTCCTCTCCGTGTTCCTCCGACTTCTTGTCGGCGATGTTGGCGAAGAACTGAAGGGTGACCGAATCCCACTCCTCTGGCAGCAGAAGCAGCAGAAACCCCAGGCAGATGATGCAGGTGGCTGCCAGTCGCACCACGCTGAAGATCACCTCGTGTTTCAAAACATCTACAGCTAGACACAAACGAAAGACAGAGAGGGCAGAAAAAAAGGGCATGGAGGGTGTCAGGGGAAACAAAAACAAATCGAGATTAATTACATTAAGTAAGATAAACCGCAGGACACTGTGGCTGTCGGGGATGAGTGTAACAAATGCGGCTTATGATCAGCACAGGCCATCCACTTTATCCTCTCCGCCTTTGCAATCAGGGGCTCTGGGACAGGTTGACGTAACCCACTGACCTTCATCCGGCCCATTGTGGTTAAAGAAAAGACGCGGACTGCAGGCATGTAGTGTCGCCTTGGCAAGCTGATCCTCCCTCAGCGAGATGATTGTTGCAGGGTCTGTTGTGGCGCACAGACGATTGGATTTCCAGGATGGCAGAGGCAAACTCGCTGAGTAATCTGTTTGCACCTGTGGTCCTCAGTGCTGACCTCACAATGCAAGCATCCCAGAATATGCGGGCCGTTCGGTCCTCGTTAACGACTGCGTTCGCTTACAGTGTAACCGAGGGGATCAAAGCCGAACACTGGGGGTAATGTCAGGGATAAGGACAGAAACACCTACCTGCGTTTCCCGGCACACTGAGCAGTGTCCCTATGGAGATGAGGATGGGATAAGTCAGCACCACTCCCACGTGGACCAGAATATTAAAGACTGGAAAAAGACATGGACAAAGTTATGTAGAACAAACACGTTAAATAATGTGAAGAATCAGTTTTGGTGGTAAAAAAAAAACATTTTTTGAGGTTGTCATCAGAGGTAGTAGTAACTAGTTGCATTTACTCAGTTACATTTACTTGAGTAACATTTTGAACAAAATGTACTTTTAGGAGTCGTTTCACTTTTTAACTATTGCTGCTTTTAAGTAAAATGTCTGCTCTACCCACCGTGAGTAACTTCACTGAATAAAGAACCGACTTGTTTTTACCCCCAAAAAAGAAACACCTACAGTTTAGGTTAAAGTAAACTTGTTTGGACACAAGCTATTTTCTGTCTGCTTTATTGAGCCATTTGGAGGTCTTGTCAATTTACAGTAAGCAGCAGATATTGTTACTGGAAGTGCTTTGTACCGTTCTATATATATACTGTATATATACTGTATATACATTAACTGCTGTAAGAAATGCTTTCAAGTTTTATGATGAAAATGATTTAGTAAAGTGTTTCTTCTGACTGAAATTATTTTGTAATTATGCTATTCTTTGTACCCATTTCTTAATTTTAGTCTAAAATACCAGAAATTGTACATAACTTAATATTTTGTCTGTCCGATGACATAATTTTAAAATATTAAATCAGATGCTTTGATTAGTTTCTCAGTGCTCCAGTAGCGTCCTTACCAAATACGTTTTTACTCCTACTTGAGTAATATCTTGGCTGACTACTTTTTACTTTTACATGAGTAAAAGTATGTTGAAGTAATGCTACTCTTACTTGAGAACAGTTTTTAGCTACTCGACCCACCTCTGCTTTTCATAAAGTTTTCTGTACACACTGAGATCAACAGGTTGTACTTTTATAACATCCCAAATATTGTCAGATATAAACTGGGAATGCTGGTGCGTTGCTTCAGTTGGGTACAGAACCTTTTACACTGCAGGCATTTCTTTTAAATGCTCAGAGCTCACAGTGCCTTGAATCAGCTGCTTAAACCTTTTTACATTTAATACGTTAAAACCACCAACATGATACCCCTAAATAAAATCCTGTGCAACCAATTGCTTTCTGAAGTCATCCAAGTGGTAAATATATCATCTGTGTATAAATACAACTGTTGTAGAGAGATGTAAAGCAGCTCAAAGAACTCTGTTCAAGTCATCATCTGAAAATGGAAGAGCGTGGTACAGCTGGAAATCTTCCATAAAATGGCCTTCCACATACAGGCTAGGCAAGAAGGGCATCATTTAGGGAAGCAGTGAAGAGCCCCATGGTAACTTTGGAGGAGCTGCAGAATTAAGCCATTATTATAAAACGGTCCTGAGAATAAGTACTCATCAACTTTACCCAACAGTTCTCTTGGATTTACGGTAAACATGTGGAAGAAGGTGCATTGGACAGATGAGACCAGAACCCAGCATTCACAACACTATATAATGAAAGAATAACACTCCACATCCCATGGAACACCTACTCCCCAACCACGTGACATGGTGGTGGCAGCATCATGCTGTGGTGAAGAACATAAAATCTGGTCAGACTTACTGTGAAGGTACTGTGGATGGAGCTAAATGCAAGACAATCCAAACTTCTTAGAGGCTACAAAAAACTTGAAAATAGAGAATGTGAAAAGGTTGTCGTTGTTCCAATCCTGAATTTATAATCTAATATGGCTGCCATGGATTTTCATAACCTTATTTAGAGAAAGTACAATAGATAATAACATGTGAACAAAAGTACAATATCCAAAAGAATTAAACAGACAGATATTAAAACTAATTTTGAAACTAAATTGCTGCTTTAGGGTTTTAATTTTTGAAGAAAAAAGTTTGTATTTTAGGCTGCCACGCATTTAAAACCTACTGGTAGCTAAAGCCAGAAACTCTTTAAACAACATTTGCATCTTTGACCATTTGTAAAAGTTTCATATAAATATTACTGCACGACCTCCTTTAGTGAAAATATTGCTAAGGTGTTTGAAAGACATTCCTGTAATCTTGTGTTGCCAATTGAATTTACCCTGCCTAATCCTCCTGCTTTTCCAATTTCAAACTAAAACATTTCTAAGCTGGGTTTGATGCCATTCTCAGATTCATGTTCCAAATTTCTGAGGCCACCACGCATCACCAGTGAACTTGTACCACACTTTAAAGCCCAGACCTACGTATATCCAACAGAGAAAATTGATACAACCAGATACTTTCCACCCTGTCTGACGGGGTTTAAGCTATTTGGCTATGAAGAATGGGCAAAAAAAATCTACAATTTCCCTTTAACCCCAGAATAATATGCTACTTTGTGTTAGTCCATGCACATAAAACCCTAATAAAATACAAATTTGTAGTTGTGTGGTGATAAAACATGCAACGGTTCAGTTCATAGGCAATGTCCAATTAAACATAACAATAGGCTAAATATATACTTTCTCACCCAGCCACAGTCCTGCCAGTCCAAACAGGTAACCCCAGGGTAGTGAGGACAGGGAGCCCAGGGGCTCCACCCTGGTGAAGTAGAGAATGAGGGGGACACAGGAGATGAAAACGAGGTTGAAGAAGCCCATCGTGGAAAGAAAATGAGCCACCTCTCCAAGGTTGGCACTACTGAGGAACATCTTGAACAAAACCTGGAAGGTGAGGAAAAAATGAGACACCCAAAGCCGACACAGAATGAACTACTGTGTAGGTAAAATAGTTATAAAACCCATCAGTCTGACCTTATAGAGAGCTGAAGTCGAAGCAGAGCCCACAGCCAGTGCCACACCCACAAAGGAATCCCCATGAAAGCCATCTGCATAAGCCATCATGACGATACCCGTGATAGCCATTATTGCCGCAACGATCTGTCGACAGAGAATAAGAGCCATCAGAGCCATCAGAGCCAAGCGCACACATTTTCACAAACTGTCTCCGTATTTCATACAGACCCGAACACCCATGAACCGGTCCTTGAGGACGATCCATGAGAGGAGAAAGACAAAGGCTTTGTGGCAGCAGTAGAGGGCAGAAACATCGGTAGCTGTCAGTTTCTTCAAGGCTAAGAGGTACAGGTAGTTGGTCAGTGTCCACAGGATGGAGAAGGGTGCTGTCCTCTTTATGAAAAGCTTCAGAGTGATTCCATCCTCCCCAAAGAGTTTACTGCACTCCCTGTTCGAGAGAAACATCGCATTAGAGCAAAGTTTGGCCAGTTTGTTTAAATAGACCCAGATCTGCTCCATTGGATATTCAGTAATTCATGATGGTAGCTGAGGCATCATGTGTTCATTTACTTAGAAAACAAACTTTTCAAAATGTCAGTGATCAACTGTACAGTTTTAAAAATCTGGGCTCCAAGTGAAAGACGTTAAAGAGCATCCTATTTCATATAAAAAAAGATTTTCCACCCATACGTCCCATGCACATTTAGCCCTAAACAGCGACGTTGAATGTCTTGGCTTGGTTAGCCCAATTTATCAAGTCCAACATCCTTCAGACCACATTTAAACATCAACAGGCTTATTTCTGTGGACACCTTTCAAGCACAATTTCACCGTGTTACGACAGAAGGGAGCACTGTCCTTCCAGTTTAGCAAAAATCTGTTTTCAGGTCGCTCAGGAGCAAAGTTTTTTTTTTCTCTTGTGGAGAGAAATTTAGCAGTAGATTTAAACCCTTTGTACGTAAAACCCATTAGTTGATAAAACACATATTCATTTGTAAATCTTGATCTAAAAGGGTGTCTGAAATCTTCAGCCAGTATTGAGCCCAAAAGCTCCTTTTTTAATCTTAATGGCTTTTTAGTTTTAGGAGGTTTACCTGAATTTCTGAATGGGAGTCTGCTTCTCGCCCGTGACAAAAACATGTCCAGAGTAGTAAATGGGGAAGAAGAGGATGTTCCAGTTGCTGCTGAACCAGGAGATGAAGAAGGGACAGGAAAATGACTGGAAGGTCAGCTTCACCACCTGAGTGGTACCCACCCAGGAGGAGGACACGCATAGCACCATCAGAAGACCCCCCAGCACCTTCAGAGCTGTGTTGGCACATGTCTGATAGGACCGAGTCTCTATGCTGGCGTCGCTGCCTGGGGTCTCTGGACGAGACTCTGAACCATCCTCTCCTGGGGAGACAAAAAGGAGAGAAGAAGGCTCCTGATAAACATAATAATGTTTATCATAATGTCTGCACCAGATTCGGACTGCTGCATGACTCTCTGGCTCGCGTCGCATCACACGAGCATTTATTGATCAGTTGCCCCCACTGATCATTATCTCAGTCTGCATTTCTTGCTGTAGAGGCACTAGCGCCTGATGAAAGGGTTTGTTTAAAATGGACTGGGTTTGCACGGTGGCTGTCCGTGTCATAAATATAGCTCTGTCACCTCATGATGCAGCACGTATTGTCTGGCCCCTGTGGTCAGGCGTGTACGGTCACCTGATGCCCATTAAGCAAGTGTAAGTCTAACCACATGACATTCCACAAGAAAGTCATGCCAACCTTGGTCCTCAAGCTGGGGCAGACCAGCCGTGTTTGTACTGATAGTCCGACAGGTTGACTAATGTTGCAACGGGCAGATAATACTTTAATCTTCCATCAGTGGAGCAGAGTTGGCCTTGTGCCCTAATGCATGAGTAAACATCTCCTGGACCTTAACTGTGCTGTACTTGAAGCGGCGTCTACGTGTGTGCATTTAATGCTTAGACCTTCTTTTTTTTCTTCTGTTTTTTGTTTTTTTTTACCTCTCAACGGTGTGATCAATTTACACCAGAGCAGGAATAAAAGATGACATGTGCTGGGTGCTGTTTGCTTTTTGCTAACTCAGCTCATGAAGCTCTGCTGTTTCCATCACGACTAGAGAGGCCACAGCCTCTCGTGCTTCCTCGTGATCGCATCGGATAAAGTTTTGTCTGCTATCTGCGACGAGACCGCAGCAGCAATTCAAGTAACTGGACTGCAAGTGGTCTCAGTGGTGCGTATCATCAAAGTGCTTTTTAGCCACATTTTACAATCCAAACAGACATTACCAATGTTTTAGAGGAAACGTTGGTAGTTTTGTTCAAGAAAAAACAAAAGGAAAAAAAATCGGCACCTTAATTTTTCTTTAAATCTCCTCTTAGGTCGACAGCTTTAACAAATTCATGAAATTGTCACAGGAGCATATTGAAGATTGTTGAAGAGATTTTGAAGTCACAGATTGAGGATGGTTTCTGCTGTCTATCTTACTAACCTGAAAACATAAAACTTCAATGCAAGTCACAGCGACGCAGTTTAAAAGGCAACGGATCAAAGCTTGGAATCTAAATGCTGTGCTTTTAAAACAGCATCCATGTTACCTTACCCTCTTAAACCTTTTCACATGTTTTTATGTTACAAACACAAACTTCAATGTATGCTTCCTGTATGGTCCAACAAAAAGTGTCTTTACAGATAAACATCTGTAATAAAATGCTCTATTTAGCTCCACGAGTCAATGCTGTGTAGAACAATGCTGCAAATGTTTAGGGGTATCTCACTTCCAGCGTTACACATCTAGGAAATGCATCGCCAGCTCCTCTCTGCAAAATAGCTCAAGCTCGGATGGGCTGGAGAGCATCTATGAACATCAATTATCAAGTCTCGCCAGTCTTTTTTTGGCCCTCTAATAGGTTTTCTTCCACGATTTTGTCTGACCAGCTTCCCTTTTCTCGCTTAAAAACAGCATGACGCCACCACCACTTTGTTCCACATTCAGAGTGATTTGTTCGGGCCGATGTGAAGTTAAAGTTTTCCTCCACACACGACGTTTTGCATGTAGCCCCAGAAGGTTTCATTTTGGTCAGTCCAAAAAACACAGTTCTTATGGCTTCCTTCTTGCCCCTCTTCCTTTAACACGAGATAGATGAGAAGGTTTTGATGCCTCCGGGGAGTTTCATCAGGGAAATCAAAGAACTTTCATGAAATAATTTAACTATTAAAAATAGTGCTGCAACATGTGAACTAAAACAGATATAAAACATAAAACGTGTGCAACTACTTGTCCAAACTGTAACATGTGCAAAGTTGCATTAGTTCAGCTGTGTAAATTGCCGTCAGCCTTGGTAGTGTGTGTCTTATCACACACTTTCCAGGTTTGTGGAGTGCACAACTAATACTGCAGTTGTCCTGCCAACAGATTCTCCCACCTGAGCCACTGTGGCACTGCTTCTCTGGTTATTCTCTCCTTGCCCCGCCTGTCAGTTTAGATGGATATCTTAGTACGTTTGCAGCTCTGTTCAGGTTCAGATCAAGGACTGAACAGAGCTCTGTATGATGTTCAAAGCTTGGGATAATGTTTTAGAACCTAAATCAATTTAACTTCTCTACAACTACACGTTCTGTAGTTTTTTGTTGCGGTAGTCTTAAAAAAAGGTCTTGTTTTAAATGACTTCTTTCATTATTGTCCAAACTTTTTCCTTTTACAGTTATTCTCTGACTGGGATGGAGCCACACTAAACAGGGAAAGCGGAAAATTCACCACCAACATCGTTTTTCATCTGCAAGATCATCTGGGGATTTGGTCTAATTACATTCTGTCGCAGCAAAAGTTCTTAATCAACCTCATGAGCCTTCTGTGTGCTGGTAGGAAAACTGAGAACTGATATTTTTTTGCAAGATTGAGAGAGATGTTTTCATCTTTTTATTCATCTTCCATCCACCAAATGAGCAGAGCATGCCAGTGGATACCAGCTTTTCTTTTCCCTTTATGAAAGCCAACACTCAACACTTTCATGCATCCACTATATAACTCTATTTGCTTGCATCAGAAAAAATACTGCTCTAATGAACTAAAGCAAGTTCCGGATGGGTTTTGCACTCTAACTAAACTAAATTACATAAAACTAGGGATAATTAAGAGGAATATGCTTAAAATATGACTGTTTTGTCATTTTAATAGAGAAAAAATGAAAGCATTTCCAAATATATCTACTTTCCTGTGTTTCTAAAGAAAGAAAATTAAAAATTTATCTGAGACAACAGAGGATCATTCAACTCCAGCTCCTACTCGGACAGCTTATCAAATCTGTGTGACGCAGTGTGCTGCTGGAACCTTGCATTTCAATCCATCCTGCGTCTTATCCCCACCACTAAAGCTGCATGCCAGCAGCGCTGATTGATGGAGCCCCGCTGAATCCAATAAGAAGCTCCCAGTAATGTCTGCAGCGCAAGTGAGCCTGACTTTGAGCCATACGCACAAAGTCTTTATCCTAATTAGGCTGAAAGCTGTGCCGTGGATCTGATGAAACGGGCCAAAAGTTGATTAGATGTAACATTATGTAATCTCTGATATAAAAGGTGGAGGTGGTGGGTGTCTTAAGATAAAAAGAAGAGCTTTTTTTAAGTTAGATGTTAGGAGGATAGTAGAGCAAGATAAAAATAGGTAATGTTTGGGCAGCAAAAAGAAAAACACTTAAACACAAAGTATGCTGGTTTCATGCGGCATTTCATTTTACTGTGATTTCAAACAAAGATAACATCTGAAGTTCTAGAATTTAAATTTTTACAACAAAGCAGATGCATCACTGATCTCAGAAGTCATCTATGGTTACTCTATTTCTGTTTTAAAACATAAAAACAGTCTGGTAGTGCCAAAGAGCCTTCCTGAGCCAATTCTGCCGGTAACCCACTTCATGCCGAGGCTGAATGGCGTCCGGGGCCTGTGTAGTTTGTTCAGTTTACCTTCAGAGTTGGGGCAGGTCAGGACCTGAGTGCTGTAGGAGCTGAGAGGGGCCACTCGGGCCGAGTGCTTCTTCATTCTCCGCTGGGGGCGCCACACACTGTCCTCCTGTGGAAGGTCTGTGTGGGGGTGTGAATGCGGGTACAGAAGCCGAACGCTCAGCAGCTCCCTCTGCTACCTCGGTACATCCTCAGAATGCTGACTCCCCTGCTTTGTCTCCACACACTTAAAAAGCCCCCTTGCCGTCAGCGGACCGGCTCTTCCGTCTTTGGCCCAGACTTTCTGGAACTCTCAAGCCCAGCTCCCTCACCGTTCCTGATGCGGTCCTTCCCTCCGAATAGTCACACAGCCCAGCGGCGGTGCAGGGAAGTGGAGACTCTACAGTTGTGCTGGTATGCAAAGCTCCAGCATTGCTACTGTCTCCAAGGGAGAATACACTTCAAGTCTGTGTGGCAAGGCACAATCACTCACCTCAGCTCTCACTGTCCTCCCCCTCTTTCCTATCTGTCTCTCTGTCTCGCGTTTCCCCTCCTCTTGTTTTTGCTTCAACAAATCAGCAGCTTTGTTTGGAAGGTAACCAAGCAGCCCTGGCTTATTATGCTGCGTTAGCTGTGCCCCATCCTTTTCTCCACTCCGTCCTCCTCCACCCCCCCTCCACCTGACCAGGCTACCCTGGCTTCTTCTACTCTCTTGTCCTGTATTGCCGCCCCCCCAACAACCTTATTGGCTCATCTCCTGCTCTTGGCTGCTCCTTGACAGTCAGATTTATTTGCAGAGCTTCTCCTTGTTGTTTCTCCCACACTAACCAGCTGAGCCACAAGATATAAAAGAAAGAGCTTTGTTCATGTTAGTAACATTTCAATACAGAGGATTGGGATTTTAAAACAGCTGTACTTTAACCAGCCTTCATGCTGAGAGGGCGAATAATACTCCACATATCCTCTGTATCCACACAATTATTGTATCACACATACACTGTATTGCCAAAAGTATTGAGCTTAAGTGACATCCACTCTTAATCATAGGGTTCAATATGACGGTGGCTCACCCTTCGCTGTCAAAACAGTTTAAATTCTTCTGGAGAGGTTGTCCATAAGGTTTTGGAGTGTGTTTATGGGATTCTTTTGCTCATTCTTCCAAAAGCACGTTTGTGAGGTCAGACACTGATGTTGGATGACAAGCCCTGGCTCTCAGTCTCCGCTCTCATTCATCCCAAAGGCGTTCTATCGGGCTGAGGTCAGGACACTGTGAAGGCCAGTCAAGTTCATCCACACCAAACTCTCTCATCCTTGTCTTTATGAGCCTTACTTTGTGCATGCAGCCATGTTGGAAGAGGAAGGGAGCATCTCCAAACAATGTAGGAAGCATGGAGTAGTCCAAAA
This sequence comes from Fundulus diaphanus, assembly GCA_037039145.1. NCBI lineage: Eukaryota > Metazoa > Chordata > Actinopteri > Cyprinodontiformes > Fundulidae > Fundulus > Fundulus diaphanus. The sequence goes on from CM073138.1 coordinate 13,059,798, forward strand.
TCTCTAAGAGGCCAAGCCCAGCTCCTGAAACCTCACACCAGAATACCCCTCCACTGAAACTTAAACTTGACGTAACACAGTCAGACAAGCACTGTTCACCTGGCAACCAAGACCATATTATCAGATTCCCAGATGGAGAAGCACGATTCATCCCTCCAGAGAACTCGCCTCTGCTGCTCTAGAGTCCTGCGATGACGTGCTTTACACCACTGCATCCGGCGCTTTACTTTACACCAGGTGATGTATGGCTTGGATGCAGCTGCTCGGCCATGGAAACCTGTTCCATGAAGCTCTCTATGCTTTGTTCTTGAGCTAATCTGAAGTCCACATGAAGTTTGGAGATCTGTAGCGATAGACTCTGCAGAAAGTTGCAGATTTCCATTATGAGAATGGGTGAGTGAATACTTTTGGCAATATAGTGTATGTATTTTTAGCATCGATGGGAAAGCTACATTTTAAATATACATACTTTATTGCATTACCAAAAGTTAAATGCTGATTAAAAAACATAAAGTTTTTACCACAGATTACATATATTCAAATTAAAATGTTCAATTTGACTAAAATTTTCATTGCATACATTTTTTTCATACATCGTTTCTGGGGTATTACATAACTGAACGCCACTGCGGAGGGAAGGTGCAGTTTATGGTCAGAGGTTTTTCATACACAATAATACAGACAGCATTCATGATGGTAAGAAATGAAAGAACAAAAATTTTAATATTAGCTGCCCAGTAATTATTTTTACTTCCATTAAACATCAGAATTTTACTAAACATAATTTTCTCAAGACTATAAGTAAACTATTCTGTTGTTTCCAATAAACAAGCAAGTTTATATATATGAATGTTGGCATCCATAGAATATTGATTTATTCATATGGTACCTTTTTAATTTAATGTGACTTTTCTAATCCATCCATCCATTATGTACAGCCACTTATCCGTGTCGGGTCGTGAGCGGGGCTTATACGTATCTCCGCCGGTTATTGGACGAACGTTGAGGCCGCCAGTCGATCACGGGGTGAGATTTTTCGAACGCCTCCGAAAAATAATATTAATATAAAGTTGTACTGAAAATAAAACAAAATAAATACTATTGTCTCAACAGAGTATTTATTTTTTTCAACAAAACCCAAAACCTATTTTATTTGCAAATGTCTAAATATGAAATCAAATATTGTAAAGTTAAATGATATATTTTTGTTATAGAACTTATTTACCGTCATATTTTAAGAATAGATTACTGAAAAGTGGATTTATTTCAGTAACTCAATTAGCTAGGTGAAACACATTATACAGATTAATTACAGCAGAGACTGATGTTTTAAAACCTTTGCTTCTGTTAATTATGGCGATTTTTCGCACACAGCGACTGAAAACACGATATTTAAGATTTTAATATTTCATCAGACCGACAAAAAAAACCCACTTTAATACAGAACATGTGGAACTTAATGAAAAGTACATTTATTTCCTACTTAAAAGTTGTCCTTTTCAAAAGGCACTTATCTATCCTAAACTGAATAGCAAACCTCACCCAAAGCCATAATCTAATTTATTGAATATAGAATAGAATAGAAATATCTTCATTGTCCCACAATGGGGACATTCACACGTAACGAGGCAAAAACACATTGATAGGATATACCGGAGTTACACACTAGATTGAGTAATACGAGTAAAAAAGCTAATTTAAAGTTAAGTTCTTAAGTATAAGAGATTGAAATTATCAGAAAGGGGAAGAAAGAAAATATTATGATATATAGCATATTCCGGTGAAAATGCACAACTGCATTAAAAATGCAATATTCACGTTAAATAGAGGAAACACAGCAGCCGATGGACAGAACGATGTGAGAAAACTATGACTGTATATAGATAGTCGTGTGGATTTTATTATTGTATGATATCAGTACTTTTGATAGGTGATTTTTATATATTCATCTGCAGAAAAGCGAGTGAATCTTTCCTGTTCAAAAGCTACATTAAATATAGGAATTTGATCTCTTTATTCCATCACTTTTGCACACGAGAAACCCTCCCATCAAAAGCTATATGTCAAACTCCGGATTGTAAACACAAGTTTCCATTTCAAGGAAAGCCCTCTGGTCATTGAATCTTTATCAGCGGTTTATCTGCCTGAAGATTTAATGGACTGCGGTATTGGTTCAGCCTCCATTTCTATAACATGCCATTGCCTAGTGTGCGCAGTCGGATGTACGGGGCCGTGCAGCAAGTAAGCACATTTTTAAATAACATCCCATCGAACTCTGGATGAAAACTGGTATTTTGACATAAATACCAATTTTCATATCATTATAAAATTATTTGTATTATAATTTTTTTCATAATGCAATAAAAACATGAAGACATAAAACATAAAAAAGCCCAAAAATTTCGAGTGTTTTGCTGTATGTTTACTGTGCTTGTTGTCCACCCAACTTTTATCTTTTTAAAGTCCTCCTCAGTTAAAGTTTATTAGCATTTCTGTGTTTGGATGCAGGTAAAAAATAATTCACTGGTGTCCATTTTCAGTACTGTAATCCAGTGGCCTGCAGCAGTATCCATGCCCCTTGAACTTTTTCCATATCTTGTTCTGTTACAACCGCAAACTTCATTGCCTTAAATTTGATGTTTTGTCTTGGACCAATGCAAAGTCGCACATCATCGTCAAACGGAAGAAAGTGAAAAGAAATAGAAATCTATAAAAGTGTGGCACGCATTTTTATTCAGACCTCTTGAGTTAACGCTCTTAAGAACCACGTTTGCTGCAATTTTTCACCCGCTTTCTGCATTCATAGACCACAAGCTTCACCCGTTTTTCATTCATTATCAAGTATTGCCTCAGAGTCTTGGTTGGACTAAGGTCTGGACTTTGACTGGGCCATTCTAATATATGACTATGCTTTGATCTACACCAATCCATTCTAGCTTTGGTGTTACATTTAGGTCTGCAGAAAAGTGACCCTCTGCTGCCCAAACAGCTTTTCCTCCTAATTTGGTCTGCATTTAGCCTCATCCATATTCTGATGAGCTTTGACCAGGTTCCCTGCCCCGGGTGAGGAAAACCATCCCCACAGCATGATGCTGCCACCAACATGTTCCAGTTTTCAGTGCTTTGCAGAGGGAACAGTTTATGTCTGGTATGAGGACCCTGCATAGCTTGTGGCAAACTGCAAATGACACTTTTCATGCCTTTTCTGTTTTTTTTCTCTTCTATAAAGGGCATATTTGTGAAGTGCACAACTAATAGTTATCCTGTCAACAGATGGCCCCACCTGAGCTGTGGATCTCTGCAGCTCCTCCAGAATTGCCATGGACCTCCTGGCTGCTTTTCTGAATGCTGTCCTCCTTGCCTGACCTGATAGATTTGTTTGAAGGCTGTGTCTTGGTAGGTTTAAAGCTGTGCAATTCTCTTTCCATGTTCAGATGATGGATTGAGCAGAACCTTTTTTAAAAAGCCATACTTTGCTTTAAACGTCTCTACAACAGATCTATTTAGGATGCTGTGCAAATATGGACTATATTTACTATGTAGATGACTTCAGGAGGCAATTAGCTGCACAGGATTTAATTTAGGGGTCATATTAAAGGAAATGAAACTAAATTTGTATTAGTACACATTTTTTTCTGTATTTATTGTTCTTGCAAAAATAAAATAATAATAAAAACCATGCACCATCTTCCTTCCTTTCCAGAATCATGGATTACACAAAATATCCCGATAAAATATTTAGAAGCTTGTCGTTGTACTGTGACAAAAATCAAAACTGTTCTAGCAGTATAAATGCTTTTGCAACACACTGTGTGTAAAATCTATTTCTGTGGTCAGTTGATACAAAATCAATGAAATGTAACTGTTGTGAGAACAGAGTAGAGGATATACTGGAGGTATCGATCCAGCAAGTAGGGTTAAACTTAAAAATAGCTTTGCTGATGAATGGAGCCAATGATCAGACAGTCGGCTTGCAGAGAAACAAGCCAGTCAGCAGAGTCCTGGATCCTAATCAGTATCAGATAAATGCCTGGAGTTAAGGCACAGCAGGAGGCCAAGGTTTAATTTCAAATAGTACATCTAAAATTTGGAGACAATTGCTTATGTCTCTCTGTTTCACCTTTTTGATGCTGTCCAGCCAGCAACAGCTAGGTTACATTATAGGCTCAACTCTTACACGCTCCGTCTAAGCCAGGGGTGTCAAACATACGGGCCGAACAATTTAGTCTGGCCCGGTGGCTAAATGCATTATCATTATTCAACAATGATTTTTTTTTTTTTCTCCCAGTGTCCTGTCTGGCAATGTGGCAATAAGAATTGTTGTCTTAATGCCAAAAAGAGCTCATCAGATTTAACTTTCACAAGTGGAGCAGTACGGCTTTTGCCATAGTGCTCCGCTTGATTTATGAATGTGAATAGTTTTATTATGATTCATGCAGGGAATATCTCAAATGATATGGACACTACAATGGGAAAGTAGGAGAGGAAAGGAAGAACAAGAAGAAAAAAAGAAAAAGTGAAAGAAAGAGGAGATAAAAGGAAGAGAATGATAAAACAATTATTGAAAAAACATGTACTTCGTTTAATTGAAAATCTGCAGTCCCTTTATTGTCCACGAGGGGCGCTGTGTTTTAATCAGCAGATGGTAGCACCGAGCTTCAGATGTGGAAAATTGGTTTTAAATCATTTCTTAATTTTTATCTGTTTGATGTATTTTGTCATGCAGGACAGTGTTTTTAAGTTCCAAAAAAATTTAATAAATGTTTTTCAACATTGTACAATCACTGTGATCAGTTCTTATGCATAATGCACTTAAGTAAATGTTTAACTGAGTAAAAGTATTGTTGAAATTGCACATACTTTTCTTAAAAACGCTGAGGTTATTCATAATATATTGTGTAAAAGTGAAATTAATTTAATATAAAAATTAACAACAAGTCCACTTTTATGCGTTCTACTTAATCTTGCAATGAGTTTACTCGTGTGGCCCTCTTGAGATCAGATTAAGCTGTATGCGGCCCTTAAACCAAAATGAGTTTGACACCCCTGGTCTAAGCATTATGTGTTTCCAAGTTAAATTCAATGGAACCGATTTCTTGTATTTTAACAGTTTTAAAATAAATAACTGAAGCAACAAAATGTGACAGTCACAGGTTTACATACACTCATCGTTGGCATAAATGTAATAATAATGTTGGGATTTAAATTCTTGGTTTTGGCATTTGGTATAATGTAAAAAAAATTAAAACCAAGAATTTAGTACACACGTTTCATTTATTGTGCATTTTCCCTCACCCAAAAAGGCTCAATATGTGCATACTTCTCAAATTCGTTTAAATGTCCCTTAGTGCAGAAAAATACCACACTTTTTGTAGACATAAGCAGAAATGGTGGAGAGTTTACTGAAATTGGTTAGTACCTGTCATTGCCCCAGCTTTTAAGCAAAGTCCACAAAATTATAATAGGAATAGGAATGACATGGGTGCCAGTCCAGAAGCTTAATATTAGCCGGCTTCATCTGTTCCACAACCAGCTTCGGTCTGTGTTTCATTGTCCTGTTCCCCTGATGTTCCCAAGTCTCAACCAACGAGCTATTGACTCAACTTAAAGCTGAAGAATTTCCTGTCCTAATGACTTTGTCCACTTTGTGTGACGCCAAGTGCCAATGGCATGAACACAAGACCCACAGCATGATGCTACCACCACCAGGCTGGACATTTGTAGTAATGTTCTCTGAAAGCCTCACATTGTTAGGACCCCAAGAAGAAAATCATGAATTTGTGGCGAAATAGACCAAATCTTTGAATTATCTGACTATAAAACAGCCCTCCAGAAGCTGTTTGGTTACTTTATGTTCAGAGAAGCTGATCTGAGTCCAACTTGAAGGCAATGATTTAGGAGGCTTTCTTGGCTGGCAGTCGTTTTGTTCAAACTGATTTTACAATATGCTTCACTGCAGACAGGGACCAGCCACCATTATGTCAGTATATGATATTGGTTGGGTTGTGATCATATGTTTGGGCCTCTGTATTTTTAGAGAAAATCCCCTCAAATTTTTAAACTTTAGCAACCAAATTTTGTTTTGTTTTTGGGGATTTTTTTTTTTTTAAATCACTGACGTTCTTATTGACGTACAATCGTTCCACCCTGGAAGTCCAACAATTTCAATGCATTTTTGGATTAGTATGACATTCATGTCAGTGATATGTGAATCGCCACTTTACATACAAACATCACTCTCAAATTGTTCTTTTAAAAAAAAAAAAAGCAATCTGTAATGTCAGAATAAAACTAATCAGCTGGAAGCTGGGTTTATATTTAAAAAAATGGTCTGCATGCAGAACAAACCCCAACACAATTTAGTACATCATCCTCGCTCTTTACCTCCATAGCAACTGTGGTGCTCCTGTGCACACTGACGCATTCAACCCATTCAGGCTCTTTTGTCATTTAGATGAACCAAACGCTCCTCGGTCTAGAGTAGAAAGCTCTTTGTCCTTAGCGCCTCTCTGTTACACTCATCAGGTTCTGCCGAGGTCCAGGAGCAAAGAACAGAGACACACGATGCTTATTTTAGCTGAAACCAGGACTAAAAACCTCCGAATATTTTCCTGCCAGGCAGTCAGGTGCGTTTACAATCCTCGCTGTGGCATCGTCTCAAGTCAAAGTAAGAGGAGGGGAGGATGAGGACACCTAGTGCTGGATGCGATCGATTACAAGCAGTAACAGTGCTGCCTTTTTGTGAAATGAGACGATTTGCTCAGAGAACAATCGTTTCTCTAAGCTTTTAGTGCCTCTCAGCTATGCAGATACAATTAAGGAAAATAAAAAAAGAGACAAGTAACTGCGTTCATTTATGACTGTGTGTAAGTGCCAGCTTTGGCAACACATTTTTATTAAAAAAGAGGAATGCTACTTCAGTGAAAACAAATTAAATTGGTAAAGAAGACCATGTATCCTTAATTACAAAAATGTACCAAAGATAAATTCATGACAACAAATGAGGGATTTTATTGGTTAAGCATTCAAATATTGTTTTACATACAAATATTTTTATGAAACTTTGACAAACTCTTTTGTGTACTGTGTTTAATTTTAATAGTTAACTTGTTTTACGATGTATTTCATAGGTTCATTTGTTAATTACACGTGCATTTTCTTGCTTTATTTTATTATACTTTGTAATTATTATATTATTATTATTATTATTATTATTATTTATTTATTGCTTAATGCTAAAATAAAATCCCATGGTGCTTCTACATGGTATTAGTCAGGGGTTCCCAAACTTTTCAGCCCCAGACACCCAAAATAACTGTCACAAGCTGGCAACCCCATTCTTTACTTTTTTATTTTTGGAAATTATGAGAATAAAATTGAAAAATTACAAGAAAAAAGTCATATTTTTGTGAGAATTCTTACAAGAAAGTGCAGCCTTACCCCTAAAAATAGAAATGTGGAGCATCTCTTAAAGTTATACTTTCATATCGGTTTCATAAATAAGAAAGTGCTAAATCTTTTTAGCATGTTAGCAAATCATCAAATCTTCTCGCGATCCCAAAGAGGTGTCTTGCGACCCCCCAGGGGGCTCCGACACCCACTTTAGGAACCCCAGAGTTAGAGCGTGTACACACTTATGCAACCAGTTTAAAGCAACTTTTGTATTTTGCTATGACTAAGTTTAAAAATTGGCTCATCTGGGTACTTCTTTTTACTTTCGTATTCAGGATTTCTGTACCCATCCCTCAGAGAGACTTTGATCCCTCAGTGATCAAAGTCTCTCTGAGACATCTTAACAAATACATGCTATGTATTTGTACTAATAATCCAAATGATCCCATGCTGTGAGGTTATATGTTATGAGAAGTAGCAGAACAGACACCACCAATACATCTTTCCTGTTTAGTACTTAACCGGTGGGTTTGAGGCTATGTAATGGACCGGTGACCAGTCCAGTTGTCGTCTGGCTCTCACCTTTTGACAGCTGGGAGAGTCCCCTGACCCTTGATCCCATATGTTCTGGACAGAGAGGCCAGAAAAACATGTAGTGACAGTGGATTTGTTTATTTGAGGTATTACGGCTATCCACCACAAGAGGGCAGTGTTGTGCTTCATACAAAGTACTGCCCCCATGCAGCCCTCAGTGAAAAGCAAAGACATTAAGAACCAGCTTTCTGGATTGTGCTTTTTTACCCCTCAATTACAGGAAGTGTCTTAATAGGCTTACACAGAGATCAGCTAAAATACAAAATCTCCCATTGGACACTACCAACACATCTCTCCTATTGTGGTGTAGCTTCAGCACAGGTCAGTTATTCTGTGCCTGCCGCTGTAGTAAATTGCATCTATTACTTGCAGGGATGTGCTGCTCGTATATAGCCAGAGCTCAAGACTAACAGCACCCTTGAAGCTATTCAGGCAAAGCTCATATCCCATTCGTTGGGCTGGTTATAAATAGCAGAAAGTGAGCAGGCCTGGGGTAAGGACAGTTCAAAATAAGTCTGTGTGCACACAAAAGATGTTACAGAACGAAAGGCAAGGTTTCACCGCAGTGAAGTGAACTAAAAATTACTTCAAACTGACAACTTTCAGTTCAAGGTTATTCTTGTTTCATTGTCAATGTATCTAGATTTTCACTTAACAAGAAGGATGGCTAAACGCATCTATATAATAGCTGGCAGTCTTCCCTTTTCTTTGCTGTGTAATTTCTGTTCAGGATGTGCAGATCCTGCTGTTATTCCCACAGCGGTAAAACTTCTGACTGTCATTTTTCTACGTATTCACACAGCAGGGTGTGTGTGTGTGTGTGTGCAGTAAAACTATTATCAAAATGAACTTCTTTATAGAGGCCATGCTGCACCTAAAGGAGTCTTAAGGAGCTCAAATGCACTGTTGTTTCTTTTAAATATGCTTTTATAGACTCCTGTTATTACTGCAGCAACGTTTACCAATTTGTGAAAGCTCAGATGACGTCGTCTGGTTTTTGTGAACTTCTGTCATGTTTAAGTTAAATGGACAAACACCCATGGATTTTTTTCAAAGCAACACGCTGGTTCCTTGTGTGACATCATAGAAAAATCTAAAGAAATCAGCCAAGATACAGGAAGAGGATTGTGGATCTCCACATGTCTGGTTCATCCTTGGGTATGATTTCCGAATGCAACGTTCATCAGCTCAAACAATTATGTGCAAACCTAAAGCTCTCCGAGAAGAGAAAGTCCATTCCAGCCGTTCAGGAAGGAGATGGGTTCTTTGTCCCAGAGATGAACATGTTTTGAAGTGAGATGTGTGATTCAACCTCAGAACAAAAGCAAAGGCCTGAAGCTAGAAAGAGATTGTCATAATCCAATCCCGAAAGGACACTCAGCAAGGAAGAAGCCATTATTCTTAAAGCAACATAAGGCAGATTAGTTAGCAAATGCACTCAGGAATAAACATCTTGATTTTTGGAGACGTCCAGTGGTCTGAGGAAACTAAAATTAAAGTGTTTGGCCACAATGACACTTGTTACATTTAGAGGACAATGGAGGAAGCTTGCAGGCCACAAAACACTATCCAAACTGTAAAGTACCAGGGTGGGAGCATCATCTTGTGGTGATATTTAGTTAAGACAATAGTGGATATCATTAGGAAATTTTTTTTTTCTCAAAACATCATTCAGAGGATAATACTTGGGTCTTCCAAAAGGACTATAACCGTAATGAAACAGCCAAGTTAAAGCTATAGTGGATGATCTTTTCCAGCTTCAAGTTCCTGGGGGATCATCTTATCAATTGGTTGTCCCACATGCCAATCATTCTGACGTGCTCGTTCTTTGTTAGTTTCCACTTGCTGGCTGCACAAGTACACTTCTACTGTTCATGTATCTGGTTAGCTTCAGTGTTAGACGTTCATAGTAGCTCCGCTGCTCTCACTGTATACTTTGGAAATGGCTGAGAGTCGCAAAAAGCAAACTGTGTAAAAGTTTAGGAGCAGAAGAAGAAGGCCTCAGTAGAAAGAAAAAGGACCAGAGTGTCAGGATCCCCAGGAGTTTGATTATTTAGTTCCTAAGGTTCCTAGGGATCCTGCAGTTTTGTTTATGTGCTCTCACTTCACATTATTTATTAATCATTGTTAGCTTCGGTTCCTGTTTCAGTCAGTTTCTGTTCATTATGATTTTGGTAGTTCTGTTAGATCTGCTAACCTGTTCTTAGTTCTCCTCGTGAGTTATTTGGTTAAATCTGTCCATTCGCCATGTTTTCCTATTGGGTTCTTCTCCCCTACTGTTTTTGCCATATCATCGCTGTCTCTCCCTCTGGTTAATTACTTCTACACGTTTCACTTGCGCTAAATTGCTCCACCTATCTTCCCTTCTGTCAATTCCCTCATTTAATCAGTCAGCTCAGTCACTCATTGTTAGGTCCTCTGCCATGCTACACCGGTTCTGGTCTCCACCTCAAGAATCAAGATAAAAAAATCGTCTTGTTCCTGGTTCCTGTTTTACTCTGCCAGTCTACTGTATAAGCCTTGCATTATTTGTTCAATAAACCATTTTATTGTGCAACATGTGGCTCCTGATTTTTCTCCTGGTTCTGGTCATTCTGGTCCACAATCACAAACCCTGACGCAGAGTGTATTTGGGAGATTCTTTCACGTGTTCCCCTGAGCAGGTAAGCACAGGTAGGATGGACTTGCTCACACACAGTTAATCAAAAAGGGACTTGGGCGTTTCTTACTTGGTGTCAGGACTCAGTTTCACCTACTTCACCCTGGACAGTTCCAGCACCTTCCACCTCCCATGCAGCACAGTTCTTCCACTCACCTGATCACTTCCACCTGCCGTCACTAATCAGGGAAACTCTGTCCACCTGCAAGCCCTACTATATAAGCTCACCTCAGCCAGCTCTTCCCCGCCGGATCGTCATCATTCTTACCTCGTCCTTGCCTCGCTTACTGCCTGCCCCCCCCCCCCTACGTCCGCCTATGCTTCCTTCGTCCTCCTGCCTGCCCTCGCCTCTCGCCTACCTGCCTGTGATCCCTCACGTCCGCCTGCTCCAGCTTCACCGCTCCAGCTCCAGCCATCTTCATCATCCCTCCGCTGCTGTTTGGTACAGTCTTCTGGTCTCCATCTCCACAACTCATCATCTTCAATAAAAGCTCTTAAAAGTTGCTCTGTGTGTGGCTCAATTCGGGCTCAACAACCAACACCTGACACTTGAATTTCCGTAAAAATCGTCCACTATACCTTTAAGTACAAGGTGGCTTAAGGCCAACAGAGCCAATGCTTAGGAGGGCCTTCACAAATCCCTCAACCTTGTTCATAAAGAATAGTGGGCAGAGTTGAAAAGGTCTGTGTGAGCAAAGTTGCCTATAAATCTTAGTACCACCAGTTCTGTCAGGAGGAACGGACGAAATTTACACGACGAGGTGCCTATTATCAGAAATGAATGGATGACGCGAAGGAGGGAACCATCCGACGCGAAGGACAGTTGCTCCCACAAAGTCCATTGATTGCTGATAATGGACAGCGCGAAAGTCATTAACCCGCTTATACCATAGTCACTTACGAAATAATTAAGTATTAAATGAATTATTAATACTTTATTGTTTTTTTCACTATTAAAATCGTTAGTTTTTCGAAAGAAGCGGCTGAGAGAACTATATAATATCTTATTGTGAGTCTTTCTTGCCGTTACCAGCTAAAGTTTGAGCCAGACAATAATTTAGAGCAATCGGGCTATTTGGCCATAAATTGTTTTTATAAGTGTCCTAAATTAAGGACATAAACGTCTACATTTGAAATTCTGAATCCCTTATTCTGGCATTTAGCACACAGACGTCATTTCAACATATCTGAGCAATAGGAAAAGTTTAATCTCATTTATTGTCATACAGCGAGAAAGAAAATGTGTCTTTTTACAGTCATGTATATAAATACCTGGTCTTAACTGTACACGCAAGCTAAAAGATTGCACCCATATCACGAGTAGCTTTGTCTCTTGAAGGGTTACGTCTGGCCTCAAACCCATGTCTCTGCGGGTGTCCTTCTAAGGCCATCTCTAAATCTAGTCCACAATCTCCCTCTGAGGCATCTTGTAATTCAACACAGATGGCAGGTGGCAATATCAGCAAACTGGCAGTAAGATCTTACTAAATATATCATTACCCCATAGGGTTGGCGGGAGGAGCCTTCTGTTCTGGTGGGTGCTCCTTTGTCTTACAGCCTCGGTGGAGAAATGACACTCACCAGGTTGAGAGGCATGCGATTCTGGAGTAAACAAACCAAGGTGCCTGACTGTGATTCTTCAAGGTTGACTAAAAAAAGTTGCTGTCATCAGGAATCAGCTTGCACATTGAAGGACTACTAAATGGTTGTCCCTCTGCCCCTCTGATCTGATATACAGCAGCTTCAGTGGTCTTGAAATTCCTTTTACAATCCCCATCTGCTCTCCGTATCTGAAATTACATCCCAGGTGAGAGCCCATCTTTCATTCCCCACCACTCTAGTTTATAGCACAAAAACACAGAAAGAGGAAAAGGGCAGACTTTTAAAAAATGTTTTTGCATCTCCGTTCTTTTCTATAAGTTAAAATTATTTCATTTGTATGTCTGTTAAGGAAATTGTACAAATGCAAATTCAGATTTTTAGTCCTACATCTTTAGTCCGAAATGTAAATGTTTAATTTGGATCTAGAAGACCAGAAGAAGAAGAATCATGCCATCAACAACTTTTGGTTAAAGTGTTTGAATGACCAAATGTAGTCAGATTTAAACCCTAAAATTCAATGTACTTTAGTGATAATTTATGTGATTGACCAACGCAAAGCAGTACATGATTCTGAGCTGGTAGGAAAAAAAAAATTCTATTTGGTTTTTAGACCATCCTTTTTTTTACCAATAAAATCTAAAAAGTACAACGCCAGTTTGTATTCTGCCCCATTCACTCTCAGGGGTTTGATTGCTGTTCAAATTCACCCCAGAAAATAAATCTAGTTGGTGCGTATAGCAGAGCTGCCAACTCACCAAGACATGGCCGTCCACCTGTCCTGACAGGCCAGGTAAGGTACTTTTAATCGTGCATACCACAAATCTGGCATTTATGTAAGGCTGGTGAGAAGAAGTCCTATTAGCAGTTTGCTAAAAGCCATGCAGGGGTCACAGCAAAAAAGATGGAAGATGGTGCTCTGGTCAGATGAGACCAAAACACCATCCGTGGTAGAAAACTAGCTCTGCACATCAACCTGAACACCCCCTATATTTTAAAACATGGTGGTAGCATCGTGCTGTGGGGATGCTTTTCTTCAACAGGAACAAGAAAGCGGGTTGGAGTTGATGAATACAAGGCGATCTTGCAAGAAAACCCATTAGAGGCTGCAGAAGACTTGAGATTACGACCCTAAACACAAAGCCAGAGCTGCAATAGATTTATATATTCAGCATATTCAAGTCTTAAAATGGTCCAGTCAAAATTCAGACCAGTTTCTTCCAAACTTTTTTTGTTATTTAATATGGAAAGAACAAATTTAGAGAGAACTGTTTTTACCTTTTAACCTGCTCAATAATGAACTAAACACAATTTAATAAAACAAGCAAAGTAGTCCTATTTTTGTTGAAAAGGGATCTGGATGTTGAGATCCTAAATATACCACAACTTTAAATGCAAATGTAAGCAACAAGCTTGGTTAATAAAGCACAAATACTTTGTGTTGTTACTAAGATTTTTCCATTTTAAAGAAGATTTTAATTTATATGGATCGTTTTGAAAGGGCTCTTATTTTTTGGGCAAAAGCATCAGCAACCTGTACTGCTGGGCAAACTTTTTACCATTCTTGAATTTTTCAAGGTGCTGTATATCTATTAAAATATCTTCCGGACAACAGAAGAATACTAAAGTTTCCTTTTGTTCAGAATTTCTTCCACAAATGTTTCAGCTTCCCTTTAGTCTTGAATGAAATGTGGGATTGCATTCATGGTTAATCTACTGCAATTGACAACCTTGATAAACCTGACACAGTTAACTAGACACGGGCTTATTTAGTTTCCTTTAGCTTGATTTAAAAAAAAAATCCATTTATGTGCTCCCGACTCATCTGAAGGATTCTCATCTGAATCCATTCTCAACTAAATGAGAACCCCCTCCCATCCCCCGTTTCCTTTGAGATTTTAAACAGCCTTGTCATTGTGATAAATAACGTCGCTAAATGCAACATTTTAGCAGCAGATTTTGATTGCTAAATCCTAAAACACAGACAACATCCCTGGTATTGAGGCGTGTTTTGAAGTCATGGTTTTGAAGCACAGCTCTTGTGAAATGGCTTGAGGGAGAAGTTGTGGCGCTTGTAAGACTAGCTCAATTTAAATGAAGGGTATCAGGCTGTGAATCTCAAGGCATTTGCGCTACATTTCTGAGGATTTGCTATACGAGAGCATCCATCATTTTGTCCCTGTTTTTATTAAAAAAGTTCTCGGAAATGCAGTCAGTTTAGCAGCACAGAGTTTCAAGGCAGTCTGGGCCATTGCCTCGGGCCTTGTAAAGTTCTGCTGCTCTGCACATATAATACCTCGATATGAGAAATCTATATCCAGCGCCAAACTCTTTCCACGAAGCTTTACTGTAGTATGTCTTTTTTTCTTATTGTTCTCCCACTGGCTCAGGCAAGAGTTTAGCATAAGTGGACGCATGTTTCTGAGGAACAAAGTGCACCATCAGCTCTCTTGTCCAATCCCTGCTGTTGTCTCAGTCAGCAGGATTGTGAATATTGGCCTACAAGTCACAGGCATATTGAAAACCTAAAGCAGAGTAGCTGCTGAAACAATGCAATGGTTCACGTGGTTTACACCGCTCATGTAACCTCACGTGCATCCCAGGGGCAGATGGAGTGCTGCATAGATTTAGGCGTTTTGCATGCAACCTTTCGTTACAGGCTGCAGTTTGGGTGGTTGTTTGCAGGCTAATCTGATGCAAACTCAATCTGAAACAGTTAAATTTAGATTTAAGAAGCAGTGTGAGTATTTCTTGCTCATTTGCATTGCATCCCAGAGACGGATTAGCCTCCGGCAGACAGAGACAGCGATGCTGAGCAGCTCCTTGATGAGGTCAATTTGAAACCAATTAACTGGGATTGCACAATTAGACTGCTCATTTGCTATTGGAAAAAAATACTTTAGAGGACATTCTTACCATTTACATTATGTTACTATTTTTTTCTGTATTTTGTTTCGCTGTTTAACAAAAATCACGCGCAACACGTCACGCCTTGTAAACACACGCGTGCACCTGTCGCATCCCCTCATCGTCCCACCGCTCCTGCGTCTTTTCACTCACTTCTGTGACTGGAGTAGCCCGGGTTGTAGCCATAGTATCCAGTGATCCTGAGGATCCTGTCCTCGATGTCGTGCACTCCGTTGGCGGTCACTTTCGGGCTGTTTCCCGCTGAAACGGCGCGGCGGCCGCCGGTCGGCGTCGCCTTGCCCGGCAGGTACGCGCTCTTCAGGGGCTCCGGCTGGATGCAAGGCTGGTCCCCGCTCTCCAGATCACCCTCGGTGCTTAACATCGCGGGTCCGAGCGGGGCAGGACGAGGGCTGGTTCGGAGAAAACTCTGATCACCATGCAAGAGAGAGAGACCCTCGGTGCTGAATCAACAATTAGCAGCAGGAGGATGGCACTCATTCAGCGTTCACATTCCTTCAGTGATGCCCCCCGACGCCGAGCAAGGTTATCAAACTCCTGTGGCCTGGCGGGCACGAACCACTAGGGGGCGTGTTGCTACTATCTCCTAATTTAAAATGGTTTACGACCCCTGGCAAGGGGTGAGCTTACCTCTGCAGGAGGAATTTTCTCTCAGTTGTTAGAATTTATATAACAACCAGACATTTTAGGGGTTTCACGAAATGGTAAAATCTTGTCATGAACACTCGGATCTCATATTCACTTTATCTGTTCAATTTGCATGCTTTCTTAAAAAAATAAAATAAATCAGTGTTAGAGAATATTCATTTTCTCTAAAAAAAAATTAAGACAGAGTAGAGGTTTTCATGCCTAAATTATGAGCACCTCAATCCAGACTTTTTTTTGCAGTAATAAAAAAAACTATTCATTTTATAAACAGCAAAGCTTTTTTTTATCTCAACATTCATTTGGACTTAAATTGTGTAAGTGACAAAATGATAACATACACTATGCTGCCAGAATTATTTGCTCACCCATCCAAATGATTGGAATCAGGTGTTCCAATCAACCAATGGCCACAGGTGCATAAAATCAAGCACCTATGCGTTCAGACTGTTTTTACAAAGATTTGTGAAAGAATGGGTTGCTCTCAGGAGCTTAGTGAACTCCAGCGTGGAACTGTGATAGGATGCCACCTGTGCAGCAAATCCAGTTGTGAGATTTCTCACTCCTAAATATTCCATTCAACTGTCAGCTGTATCATAAGAAAAGTGTTAGGCCATGTAAACTGATGGAGCGGAGTCAGTGGATGCTGAAGGGCATAGTGTGAAGAGGTCGCCAACATTCTGCAAAATCAATCACTACACACCTCCAAACTTCATGTGGCCTTCAGATTAGATGAAGAACAGCGCAGAGAGCTTCATGGAATGGGTTTCCATGCTCGAGCAGCTGCATCCAAGCCATACATCACCAAGTGCAATGCAAAGCGCCGGATGCAGTGGTGTAGAGCACGCCGCATTGGACTCCAGAGCAGTGGAGAGGCGTTCTCTGGAGCGACGAATCGCGCTCCTCCATCTGGAAATCTGATGGATAAGTCTGGGTTTGGCAGTTGCCAGGAGAACGATACTTGTCTCACTACATTGTGCCAAGTGTAAAGTTTCGTGGAGGGGGATTATGGTGTGGGGTTGTTTTTCAAGAACTGGGCTTGGCCCCTTAGTTCCAGTGAAATTAACTCTGAATGCTTCAGAAGATTAAGACATTTTGGACAACTCCACACTCCCAACTTTGTGGGAAGTTTGGAGCTGCCCCCTTCCTCTTCCAACATGACTGTGCACCAGAGCACAAAGCAAGGTCCATAAAGACATGGGTGGCAGTCTGGTGTGGATGAGCTTGACTGGCCTGCAAAGTTAAAAAACAAAACTGGACTTTTTTCCAAAGTTTGAAGACGTTTCGCTTCCTATCCAGAAAGCTTTCTCCAAAAAGTCTAGAGTAGTGTGGAGTTCTAAGCTTTATAGTAGTGCCCAACAAAGGCCTTGTAATGGCTTAGATAACATGCAAATTGAACCAAAACAGGTCCAGCCCCTTAGTAATGGGGAGTCGTTAAGGTCATTGTTGGCCTGCAAATTAAACGGAAACTGGTCCACGCCTCTGCAATGGGGATTCGTTATGGTCGTTATTGGCCTGGCTTACGAGAGCGATGTTTTGATCACCTGTATGGATGTTGCAGAGGCGTGGACCAGTTTCCGTTTAATTTGCAGGCCAACAAGAACCTTAACCAATTTAATGTCTGTGTTTGGGTCCAACTCTCACCCTACAAAACACAACACATACATTATTTTCCAGTGTACTTTTAAAAAGTTGTGCCTGATCTGCCCCTTTAGTGCTTCATCTTGACTCAACCTCATAAACCCCTATACAAAATTGTGCCCGATTAAAAACTTTCATTTTGATCCTTGCAGCAATAATAATGTTTGATATTATTCTGGGGATTTAAGTTTAGCACCTTGTTATTTTAGGTTCCTAGCTCTCCATATTTCTAGGGTAGCAGTTCAGGGTGAGGCAGAGAGACTGAGGGTGTTGCCTCATGTGAGCTTCAGGTGCTGTTTTGTTTGCCCTGTCCTGCTCTTCATATACAATAAGTTAAGAAGAAATACCGCTGTAACTTGCTTTAAGAATTAATAACAATAACGCCTTCTCAAAGGGCTTTTTTAATAATTTCTTGCTTGTGGCTTCATTGTTAGGATAACTTTCCCATCAACCACCAAAATGCAAGAAGTTGTTTAAGGATACAAGATATTTCCTTTATCTAAAGACTAATTACATGTTTTAACACATACGAGTGTTCTAGAAAGATCTGCCGCTCAATAACTGCTCAATTAAATTACTCTTTTTATTCTCCTCCACTTGTCCATCCTTTTTATATTTATTCGCTGCGCATTGTAAAAAGAGGGAAGTTATTGGCTAGAGCCTTAGAGAGAACAAGAAAAGCCATTGAAAATAATGGAAATGGAAAAAGAAGCAACTTATATAATATAAAATAAGTCTAACATTACTTAAATCCGTTTGATTTAAATGGATTAAATTTTTTTACAAAATACATTGATAGATATTTAGGATGATAAAGATGAATTTCTATATGAAATGCAGAAAATATTAATAAATTAGTCTTATATAAAAGTTGAAACTTGGCCGTTCCTGTCTTCACTCAATAAGTGACCATCTATGTTAGAAATGTTTTGTTCAAAGTTAAGCAATGAGATTATGAAGTTTGTTCACTTTTCTGCGTGCCATACAAAGTTATTTCTCCCAATTTTTAAGCACCTATTATGAATTTTATTCTAAGGTAACCGCCAGAGCAATCTCTTTTCCTCAGCTGGCCACAGGTTTTCTTGTGCCAGGCTCGGGAAAAGCTCTTCTTGACTGGATCCCCCAGCTTGCAGTGCTCCAAATCCAATAACACAAGATGCAGAATTTCAGTGTTTCTCCGATACGCCTCTTTCCAAGTCTTCCCCTCTCTGTGTGAAATTGATTACCGGCGCGTGGAGAATTTGTGCCCCTGTTGGCTTTGTTGTGCAGAGGCATGCCGGGGTTTATGATGCCCTTGGACGTCAGACGCACTTCCTCCTCCTCCTCCCCCCCATCTTACTTACTAAACCAATTTCCACCTCACATTCTTTTGTTTCAGTTTGTTTTGTGCTCCAAAGCACTTATCTCAAACATTCAGTTCAGGCACAGCTTTGTGGCTGCAACAATGAGACGCCAATGCCCAGAAACTTTCCCCCATGCCTCTGGTGAGTTTATCATTGGCCACTCTTTTTTACAAGTATGCGCGGCTACAGTCCAATAACAAAAAATATGTTTTCTTCATTTGCCTAGTTTTGTCACAGTTGTGGACAGTTTATACAGAGCAAGTTCTGAAAAGTTAGGCTTGAAATGCATGATGAAGAATTCAGCTCAGAGAGTAAAAGGCTTTCAAACACAGGCCCACGTTCTCACACTTTCAAGCATAAGATGTGAAAAAACGTGTTCTGACTGGTAAGATTTAACATTTTGTAAAGTGTTCACATTTTGTTGCATTACAAGGAAATGTTTGATGTATTTTATAAGATTTTTACACATGAAATTAATCCAGCGCATAATTGTAGAAGCGAAGGAATATGTAATTTTCAAAAAAAAAAATGTTTAAAACAATTCAGTTCCGTTTTTGAAATATTTTCCTGCACACACCCAAACATGAGGTTCCTTTTTACTTACTTTTATATACCCCTATATAAAATCCAGTGCCACCAATCTGACTGACCTTTCAACCGTTCTTCTTTGTAAAGAAGAAATGTCAGTCATCAGGTGTATACAGCTGCCTAAAAAAATCTGCAGCTGTGATTACAGAAAACGGTGGTTGTACAAATACACGCCAAACACAGATTTCTTATTGTAAAATGCTTGGAAAATCATGTTTCCTTTCAAATTCGTTATTGTGCACTTCTTAGTGGTGGCTGTCACATAAGATCCCATTACAATATATTGAATTTGACGGCTTTTAGTGTAACATTATGTGAAAAAGTCTTTTCAAAGCATTGTTCGTCAAGCAATCATGTCATTATAATGCTTGAAGCTATAATCTCTATTTGGGAAAAAAAAAGAAAAGCATCTCGACGAGTGTTGTCGATCTTTGAGCTTGTCTTTCTTTTTCTGTCTGATTTATACATATATGTAAAACTTTATCCATGCTAGTCCGCCGTTCCTTTAGCGCTTCCTTCTCTTTATTTTAGCCGTGGTGGATTTTTTTTCCCCTTTTGCTCTACAGCAGCGATTATTCTTTGCAGCATGTACGGATGGAGTGTGCATAGAACGTGGTTTCTATTTTTAGACATTCGATCTAATTTTTGATGCTGAGGGATGTATGCTGGGAATATTTTTGGACATTTATATAACACCAGTAGTATTACCGCAACAGCTCTCTGACTCTCCTCCTCTTCACTTGTTATAGATTTTGTAACCCACAACATAATCCTTTGCCTTGATGGAATAAAAAGACACGCCGTGGAGACAATATGTCCAGTGGGAAATCATCGCTGGCCGAACAAAAACACACGTACCCCCCTCTGCGGCTCAGCAAGTCACCTTAGAGGTCCGTGACTGACTCCCCGGCCACTGGCTGTATAAATATTCAATGTGCACTAAAGATAACCTGGGCTGTGGAGTTTAGGGAGAGGAAGGGCTGTTTGGCAGGTGGAGGGCGTGTTTTGGAGATAAAAAATTGTGGTTTGCTTGGAACTTCAGCTAGCAAAGGTCATATCTGAAAGCTTTGTAAATATTTGATACAATTGATGGTTAAGTATTTGTGGTATTGTACACCTTTTAAGAGAGAAAAGGAACATGGATACAGTTGGAGTAAATAGTCATAAGAGAACCCCCTGAACTATATTCATATCTATAAACCAATCAGTTTTACAACCTTTCAAAAAGCTATCTAGAAAATGTATTATTTTAGTAGGGAGGTCAATTTACCACAAATGAAAACAGAAATAGTATTGCTTTGTATTTTTCAGAATTACAATTTCTTGAGTATTTTAATTGTAAAATGAGCGTTTATAAGATAAACCCAAAGAGGATCTGGTAATAGTTGTGAACGAGAATTAATTGTAATATTAATCACACTAAGATCTACTAAATGATGATTTAATTAAGCAAAAATACTGCTGCTAATTCTGCTCTGCAATCAACTACTAATGAGGGAAAATGTTAAGAATAGGGAACTGAATGTTCAAAGTATATATTTAACTGATTAGAGAGTTAACCTTTCCACTGAATAAAAAGACAGGTTACCTTTCAGATTTTTTTTAATGATCAAAATAAAAGTTATCAAAAACAAACTTTGACATACAGCTGAAATCAAATAATTACATGCACACAAAAATTGTGGGAATGTCCAGCCATCATACAGTGCAGGAAGGAAATGAGTTGAGTGTCTCTATGTCTGCATATCAATCCAAGAACCCCAAAGAAAAGACCTACTGCAGATCCTGCTGAAGCTGATTATCCACAGTAAAACAAGTCCTGCATGATCCTGAGCTGAATGCCCCACAGACAGGAAGAAGCCATTACTCCCACAGCGACATAAAAAGCCAGTATAAAGTTTGTAAATACACTTGAATGCACTTGAGGACAAACGACATTGTTTCTGGAGTCTTTCTGTAGTCTGATGTAATTAAAATTCAAGTTGTATCACTGTTGCATTCAAAGGAAAAAGGGGGAAAGCTTGAACACCTGAGAACACTCTCCTAACTATGAAGCATTGTGGTGGCCGGATCATGTTGGATGGTTGTTTTGCGGCAGGAGAGACTGGTGTACCGCATTTTTTGGACTATAAGACGAAATTAAAATCCTTAAATGTTCTCAAAAATTGACAGAGCGGCTTTTAATTTTGTGTTTACTGACCGATTCTATGTGCCACACCACTTAATGGGTATTCGTAGCATTACACTACGCTGTGTCACTGTCTGACCTGTAACAGGACCTCTGAGTAGTCTACAAGACTGCCTGACTGTGGGACTCTGCGTTTGGGGCCAGTGGGGCCAGGCCCCACCAGATGTTGCTGTGGAGCTCTATGTTCACATTAATCAGTGGGACCTGATTGTATTTTATAGCGCAATATTGTAAAAAAGATCCACCAACGTTTTGCTTAAATAACAAACCTCTGAAATTGCAGTGCGCAACATGCTCAGTAGACAGCAGTGGGGCACAAATCCTCTGGTCCCAAGCTCGGAAATGCTGGAAATGCACACGTTACGTTTACCGTCTGCCGGATAGTGTGCAACAATCTAGTGTTGGTTTTCCTTGTTGGTTCATTGAAGGATTGTTGTGAATCTTTTCTGTTCAATAAATTAACATTATTAGTGAGCCTTTATTTATAATTGTATGTATAAAAATTAACTTGCATTTAGCTTATCCATTTATCCCTTGTGAGGTCGCGAGTGGTGCTGGTGTCTATCTCCAGCTATCAATGGGCGAGAGGCGGGGTACACCCTGGACAGGTTGCCAGTCTGTCGCAGGGCAACACAGAGACAGAAAGGACAAATTCACGCACACTTACACCTAAGGAGAATTTAGAGAGGCCATTTAACCTAACAGTCATGTTCTTGGACTGTGGGAGGAAGCCGGAGTACCTGGAGAGAACCCACGCATGCACAGGGAGAACATGCAAACTCCATGCAGAAAGTGGGCAAGCGCTGTCAGCAGATCGTTAAAATATAAAATGATTTTACTGCATTTTTAAAAACAGAAAAGCTAATCTACTTGCTTCTGCCTATTTTTATGCCTACTTACGTGGGATTTTAGCTAAGTATTGTATTTACAGTACAGACTAAAAACTGTAGCTCAGAGCCCTGCCTTCTGTCACCACTCTGACGTGGTTGCGAGCTGGTATTTTTCCTTTAATGCTCCATGCGGGACACGTTCTACCCAAAGCATGTTTGCACATGAAATTTTTATTAGCAAGCCTCTGTCCACCACACTGAAGGTTATTCTCTCCGTATGCATCCAATCTCAGTGAAGCAGGCCCAAACATAATGTTTCTAGACAGGAAACTGTCAAGCCATGGTATTTCTTTGACATGTGGCTTGAGGAGGAGAGTGCACTTAGTTTTTAAACCTTGCTGTTTAATACAATCTATACATCAATCCAAGTGATTGTGAAAGTCAGTGTTTTCATCAATAAGTGGCTTCTACTATATCTCTCTTTTGCATATTTATATTCTAATCGTTAAACCAAATCAATGTAACCTGCTAACAGAGGGTTAAAACGCCACAATGCCTTGCCATCGTGTTTATACCCCATGAAATATATCACATTTTGCCATGTAGCAGCCACAAACGTTATTGTATTGTTGGTACTTTATGGGATAGACCAACACAAAGTGGTGCATAGTGGTAAAGTTTAAAACAGGAATTGGTTATAAAATAGAGGTGGGCAAGTACTTACCCATGATGTTAGAGTGCCACACACACACATATACACTCACCGGCCACTTTATTAGGTACACCTGTCCAACTGCTCGTTAACACTTAATTTCTAAGCAGCCAATCACATGGCGGCAACTCAGTGCATTTAGGCATGTAGACATGGTCAAGAGAATCTCCTGCAGTTCAAACCGAGCATCAGTATGGGGAAGAAGGGTGATTTGAGTGACTTTGAACGTGGCATGATTGTTGGTGCCAGAAGGGCTGGTCTGAGTATTTCAGAAACTGCTAATCTACTGGGATTTTCCCGCACAACCATCTCTAGGGTTTACAGAGAATGGTCCGAAAAAGAAAAAACATCCAGTGAGCGGCAGTTCTGTGGGCGGAAATGCCTTGTTGATGCCAGAGGTCAGAGGAGAATGGCCAGACTGGTTCGAGCTGATAGAAGGGCAACAGTGACTCAAATAACCACCCGTTACAACCAAGGTGGGCAGAAGAGCATCTCTGAACGCACAGTACGTCGAACTTTGAGGCAGATGGGCTACAGCAGCAGAACACCACATCGGGTGCCACTCCTTTCAGCTAAGAACAGGAAACTGAGGCTACAATTTGCACAAGCTCATCGAAATTGGACAATAGAAGATTGAAAAAACGTTGCCTGGTCTGATGAGTCTCGATTTCTGCTGCGACAGTCGGATGGTAGGGTCAGAATTTGGCGTCTACAACATGAAAGCATGGATCCATCCTGCCTTGTATCAACGGTTCAGGCTGGTGGTGGTGGTGTCATGGTGTGGGGAATATTTTCTTGGCACTCTTTGGGCCCCTTGGTACCAATTGAGCATCGTTGCAACGCCACAGCCTACCTGAGTATTGTTGCTGACCATGTCCATCCCTTTATGACCACAATGTACCCAACCCATGATGGCTACTTTCAGCAGGATAATGCGCCATGTCATAAAGCTGGAATCATCTCAGACTGGTTTCTTGAACATGACAATGAGTTCGCTGTACTCAAATGGCCTCCACAGTCACCAGATCTCAATCCAATAGAGCATCTTTGGGAAGTGGTGGAACGGGAGATTCGCATCATGGATGTGCAGCCGACAAATCTGCGGCAACTGTGTGATGCCATCATGTCAATATGGACCAAACTCCCTGAGGAATGCTTCCAGCACCTTGTTGAATCTATGCCACGAAGAATTGAGGCAGTTCTGAAGGCAAAAGGGGGTCCAACCCGTTACTAGCATGGGGTACCTAATAAAGTGGCCGGTGAGTGTATATATATATATATATATATATATATATATATATATATATATATATATATATATATATATATATATATATATATATATATATATATAATAGATATAAGAACAGACCACAATAATCTCCCTGAACGAAGTCCAGTGAAGAACTGGACAGCACCCAAATGGCAGAATTGGAAAGCCCCAGGCCCGGACATAATCCACACCTACTGGCTGAAGAAATTGACTTCTCTTCATGAACGCCTAGTGGCACAAATGAACCAACTACTGACGAATGGGGTCGACCCTGAATGGCTGACAGAGGGCAGAACAGTCCTGATAATGAAAGACCCCCAGAAGGGGATGGCCCCTACCAACTATCGGCCAATAACCTGTCTCTCCACAACATGGAAGCTCCCGTCAGGCATCATAGCGGCTAAGATAAGTGGGCCCATGGATCAATACATGAATGAGGCCCAGGAAGGCATAGGTAAAAACACCAGAGGAGCCAAACACCAGCAGCTGGTTGACAGAACAGTCACCCTAGACTACAAAAGCAGACAAACAAACCTGTGCACTGCATGGATTGATTACAAGAAAGCCTATGATTCAATGCCACACACGTGGATCCTTGTCTGCTCAATGGCTAGAGAGGGCCTGACTGAAGGAGAGCACTGAAGCACTGATCTTTGCAGCACAGGAACAGGCCTTGAGCGCCAGACCAATAGAGGCCCAGATCTACCATACCGGGCAAGACACCAGGCGCAGGCTATGCAAAGAGACCCAACAAACCATGCAGCATCTTACAGTAGGGCGTATGATACTAGCAGGGAAGGAAAACATGGAACGCCATTACCTAGTGGCTGGTATAGTGTACATAAGCATCTGTCTGAATATCAACTGGAGACCGCCAGGTCAAAATAGGATCCACCCCCCAAGGTGGCGAAGAATGACAGAGCTAAGATCCTGTGGGATTTTTAGATACAGACAAAATAGTAATGGCCAACCAACCGGACATTGTGATCATTGATAAGCAGCAGAGGACAGCCGTTGTGATCGGTTTGGCCATCCAGAGGGATGGAAACATCAGGAATAAAAAGCATGAGAAAGTGCAGAAATTCCAAGAGGTCAGGGAAGAACTAGAGAGAGCCTGGAAGGTGGAGACAACAGTGGTGCTCCGAGCACTCGGGGCAGTAACCCCCACTCTGGAGAAGTGGCTCCAACAGATACCTGGTGAAAAATCAGACATCTCAGTCCAGAAGAGCTCAATCTTAGGAACAGCTAAGACCTGGGAAGAACCCTCAAGCTTGAACCGCTCCGGTGTAGCTAACTGTCAGCGGAGCCTACGGGCTCGTCCCCGCGGCTCCCGGGGTCTTTGGCGTTGTGGCTGTTGCTCTTCCCAGGGATAGGGGAGGCAGCTTTCCCTGTGTTGGCCCCTCTTGGGCTCCTTTGCTCTGAAGAATATTTGAACCTCACAATGCCTCTGGAAGGCATTGAGCATCACCTGGATGGTTATTTGATTAGAGAGTTAACTTCTAGATCTTCTCCCATCAGGTAGGAGATACAGGCCCAATAAAGCACAGAGAGCAAGACAGGATAACAGTTTTCATCTGTTAGCCATTGCCACACTGAACTCTGCAGGACCGCATATTGTTTATATGAACATGTGCAATAACGTAACACTGTGCAATAACTTAAAACTGTGTGGGAAATAACTTGATACTGGGAACTGAATTTTTTTTGAAGCAATCCCTACTCCTGCTGCAGTGTTCCCCTGCATATACTTTCGTTTTAGGCGTGTTTATTCAGGCTGTGTGTGCATGTCAGTTGGGTGGGGGTCTCTGGGACTGTGCAGTGTGGTAAAATCCCTTTGACTTATGCAACTGTACTTTTGCATTTCTTTTCTTTTTACCTGGGCACCGTTGGTGGAGTGCACGTGAATATGTTACAAATGACAACGATTAAATGTTATTCCAATAATGATCTTCTGTGTGTCGAACCTTCACATAAAATCAAAATAAAAAATATCACCAAAATAAATCAAAGTTTGTGGAAACTAAAATTTCATAGGATGTGGACATCAAGGCAGAGCACATCGCTCTGTTTTATAAAACAGCTATAGTTTATGTAACATTAATTTCATGGTACAACGTATCTAATGCTCTTCTTATCAGAGTGGCTAAATTCTAGATTTTTTCCGGAGGATCTTTGGATGAAATTAATATTCACCTGAGGAAGCATGTTTAATTCC
The DNA here is from genome assembly GCA_037039145.1 of Fundulus diaphanus. Classification (NCBI taxonomy): domain Eukaryota; kingdom Metazoa; phylum Chordata; class Actinopteri; order Cyprinodontiformes; family Fundulidae; genus Fundulus; species Fundulus diaphanus. The sequence goes on from CM073138.1 coordinate 13,086,402, forward strand.
CTCATCAGCCTGCAGCGTCCTCCTCTCTGTGGTCATAATGATGAATTAGTGCCGGAGCGCTAGGGGCCTGAGGAGCACAGTCTGCATGCAGAGAGGACGGTGGATTGTGACTTATGTTCAGATGCGTTTTGTTTTACCCACTCTCACCTGCTCTGAACTGATGTCCGTATGTTAATGTGTCGGCTCTTCAGACCGCGGACATTTCCTTTCAGATGCAGCGTGAAGGTATCAGTAAAAACATGTTCCAAGATCAAAATGTTGTCCTTTACCTTAGAACAGAAGCTTCCTCGTCACCGGATTATGATTTTATTAACGTTTAGGTGAATGCTTTAATTATGCTTTATGGGTTTGACACTATACTACAACCTTTGTGTTTCTCAAATGAGAAAAAAAGACTGCTTCCCCTCCCCTCTTGTAAAAATATAATTCTTTTATTTCTAGTGCTTGTTTGAAAACTAAATTAAAGGTGTTGATTATGGGGGGTCTAATCTGTTATCAAGATTTTTCCCTACCTGCAAAAGTTTGGAGGTCTTACAAGAAGTACCACTGCAGATGCTCTAAGAAATTGTATTTCATTTATTTTTTCAGGGGAACCTTCGTTACTTTTACTCTTATTGTGCTTTGTTAAATATCACTGGGACTTCTGCACATTTAGTCGCATGAAAACCAATAATATCGAAGTATTTTTATGGCATTTTAAGTTCTAAACTAATTCAAAGTAGTGCAGTATTATGAAGCTGAAGGAAAAGTCTTACATGGTTTCAACATTCTTACAAATCTGAAAAGCGTGGCATAAAATAGTACTGAGCCCCCTGAGTAAAATCACCTTTCAAGCAATTACAGCTGAATGTCTTTTTCAATGTGCTTTTGTAGATCTAGAAATCCAATTTCATGTTTTGTCTTGGTTTTTTTGACTTGTTTGTTTTTGACAAATTTAGTCAAGCGCAGTCAGTTTGCACCAAAGCTGTTTCTGAAAATATATTTTCACATCTTGTAACATATTCTCAGTTGAATTTAGGTCTGGACGTTAAACACATGAATGTGCTTTAATCTAAACCATCCATTGTTGCTCCGGCTGAATATTTAAGGTTTTGCTGGAGGGTGAACCTGCTTCTTACCTCAGGTCTATTTTAACTGACTTTCTCCCAAGATTGTAATGTATTTGATTTAATCTATCTAAATCTAAAGCTGATCAGCTTCTCTTTTCTTGCTGAAGAAATGTGTCCCCACACCATAATGCAGCAACCACTATGTTTTACAGTGGTTGTTTTGTGTTTAGAGGGAATCTCCCTTGCATCCATTCTGACTTTCTCTTTTCAAACACATAAACATGACCTCAACTACAACAATTTAGTCTGTTTGAATTTCAAAGCTTCATACCAGAACTGTTTGCAAGGTTCAAAAGGTGGATGTGTTGCTTTGAGGCGGCTGGATGGAGTTTAGGTGGAGCTGGTAATCATCCAGGAGACATAAAAACTGATTTACGACTCTACGCTTGACTCTTTTTTTACTGTTGCAATACATTTTATAGAGACAGTTTTAATGACCGTGCAGCTCACAACGGCGTTTTGCTGCAATAAATGGAACAACAGGCTCTAAAGAGGTTCTGTTGTGCTTTTTTCCTCTTCAAATAAAATGTAACTAAACTGTGACAAGAGACTTTCTAGAATTATGCTCACAATTAAAATGTAATCAGTTATTTGCTTTGTTGATGACAACATTGTTGCCAGTGCAGACCGTGCGTTAAAATAAAAAAGGAAGGCGGAGAAGAAGAAAGGTGGGATGTCGAATGATTTTTTGATGGAGTTCTGGGCAGCTCTCCATGTAAGCTGGTAAAGCCTGGTCAGCCTTGAAAATAAAGATTAATGGAGCTGAAAGTGGTGAGGATTTGACTTTGATTTTGAGTTGTGGAGATGAGATGCTTTTATACATGTGGTTTAGTTGTGATCTCTCTCCCAAAATATGTTTATTTCATAATTCCACATTTCCCAAATGTAAAATCACATTTATCAAATAAGGCCTCATCGTTTCTTGCTTAACAGGCAAAACCTAGAGAGAGAAAAAAGGACGTTTGCAGCAGAAATTTCAGATGAGCCTGCGGTCAACCAGAAACATATTGATCCTCTGATCCTCTGAATCCTTCATCATCATGCATAATGGCACACACCTCCTCGAAATGTCAAGATTTGACCTCTGATCTCATCTCGTTGTGTAGGTGCAAGGTCACCGTTTGTGCCACTGCCACGGGGTCAATGGAGAAGGGATCACAGAGAATCGATGTTCAATCAGAGCTTTTATGAAACAGAAAACATTCTGAAAAAGGTGCTTGACAAATTACAAATATTATTTAATGCAGATAAGGTTCTAACCAGGTGGCTTGTTTTGATTCCGTTTTATTCCGTCAAATCTTGACTTTGATACAAATGGTCAAAAGAAGATGTGGAGAGTATTGTGTTTTATGCACTGTGGACTGTAAAACACAAGTGCAAAATAACTACTTTTTTTATAAGGGCAACAAAAGTACAATAAATATTAATGTATCCATCATCTATAACTGCTTGTCCATGCAGAGTCACAAGTATTTGTCCTTTGCTAACCTATAATATAAAGTAGCCTAAAGGCTCCTCTGATGGTACCTAGATTGAGATATAAATTATAGATAATTATTGGTTTTATTTATCCCTTTTATTGATTTTATTGATTTTATAATTTCAATGTGCATGTTTCTAGTGTTTCTGTTTTTATCCTTGGTAAAGCTCTATAAATGTTTAGAAAGTACCATGCTTCATGAACAAAATTTGAATGCTTGATTTGTTGATGGTTTCATAGTAAAAGAGGGTAACAAACATTCAGTCACTTATTGGAAGGCTGACTTTGTCTGTCCAATGCATTAAAATTGGTTAAATACAGCCAGACTTGTTTGAGAAAGAGTGACCCATATTCTGGTCTTGTTGCTGAGAATACACCTAAAAGATTTCTGGACCAAGAAAATAGAAAACAGTAGACCTGAATAATTTAGGACACTGTTTTTCTCTCTTTCAAAGGGGACATCCACTTTTTTAGCACTTAAATTCATTTTGTTGTGTACTTGGAGTCTTTAATCACGCAGACAAATGTCACTGTAGTCTGTCCAGGAGCTGTGTAGATATCTTTATGTCGTTTTAGGGCCATATTTTCAGGCCTTTAATTTTTCTGTTTTCTATTATGTTTTTTTTTTGTTTGTTTGTTTTTAGCAATTACGTCACAGTATTTGCTGCAGAGCAGCTAAACAAGATCATGAACTTCCAGATTATCGAATCCGCCATATTTATTTCTCTGAAGTTAGGTTGAAATGCCTCCTTTAGATTTAAAGAGACAGCACCAAATTGAGTTATCAGACGCACCTCAGAACTGGGTTAAAAGGAGGAAATGTGAGGGTAAATTAACAAGGATTTCAGACCAAAGCATTGCTGTTCCAATTTAGCTAGACCACAACTGAATGGTTTCAGTGTGAATCCTATTTAACTTGCATAATAAAAAAATAAATGTTTTTTCTGGTTTTCCGACAAGGTCGCACTCGGTTTTTGTTATTTTTGTCTAATTTTTCTGGTTCGGCAAGATAGACTTTCCTGCATGAAATATTCTTTAACATTCGTCAAAAGATTTTTTGGTAACTTCAGTGTCATGCTTTGACTAAAATACAATGTCAAGCTTTCCTTTTCTTCAGTTTACTTTAATCTAATTTGCTTAAAGTATTTTAAACAACCCTGTCATGATTTGTCTACGTGAACCCGGACAGAGCACGCACACTCAGAGCTTATTGTATTACAGTTTATTGAAGGTAATACAATATTAATGAGTAGGATGATGATGACCAGAGTTAGTAACCGGACTGGAGATGATGGGTGCAGGAGCAAGCTGACTGGAAGAGACTGGAGAGAGTTCTTGGAGATGCTGGGCTGCTGTCAGACTAGAGGTGCAGAGCGAAACAGTTCTTGGGGTGAAGGACTGCTGGAACTCAGGGTAACAGGCAGTCCAGCAACAGAGCAGAGAGCAAACCTGGAGCAGAGGGGTGGCAGAAATTCCAGCAGCTAACAGAGGCTTGACTAGAGGCACAGAGGAGGCAGGAAACCCAGTAGCTAGCAGAGGCCTATTGAAGTTCAGAGGTGGCAGGAAAATCCAGCAGCTAAAACGGGGAACAACCAGGCTGACAGACATGAAGTGAGTGGAGCCTGATGAGAACAGGACTAGACAGGCGTGGTGTAGGTAGAGACTGAAGACGAGCCGGCGATGAGGAGCAAACTGAAGGGAGCTTATGTAGGGAGGCTGGCAGGTGACGTGAATCCTGACTAATTAGTGCCTAACAGGTGTGACTGATTGCTGAGGGAGTGAAGGGTGAGCTGAGAGTAGGAGGAACTGAAAAATAACAGGGCAAAAAGCCAGGCCAAAACTGAACCATGACAAACCCTACCGAAACAAAATGCTGAAGCTAAATAAGAATAAATGAACACTTTGCCATAAAAACACAGAATGAACTAGCAACAATAATAAAAAACATTTTAGAAACTACAAAGCAATAAAGGAGAACTAGATTTTATAAATGACAGAAATTAAACCTGTCTAAGATGCAGAGGTACTGTAGGTCATTAAACAATGTAGGAGCTGCAACAGTGAAAGTACCATCTCCTTTAAGTTTCTGCTTTGTCTCTGGCACGTTCAGGACCCTCCAGTTCATGTCCAGACAAACCCTAAATGTGATCTCTCCACCCACATAACAGCTGAGGAAATATTATTTTCTATAAAACTGTGCATCCATTTACTCTGCAAAACAGTTTCCTTTAATCTCAAACTTCCTTAAGTATTGTGAAGAGAAAAAAAGTTTACATTTCCTAGATTTCAATCACCTCACCTTTCCTGTCATGGCAAAACTTGCAGGTCTAAAAAGGCAACAGAAGTTTCAATTGTTTAAAAAGGTTGCTGACAACATGCTGCATATGGGGAACTTATTTTTCTTATATTTATTTATCTACTTTCGGCATTGCACTGTTTCCACTAAACTCTTTTCCTTTTACTAACTGTATAAAACAAAACTCAGTATTGCTGCTTAAAATGTAACTTTGTATTTTGAAAATGAGTTTTTTTCTAACCGCATCAGAAACTGAACTTTAACGATTAACGATGTACAGTGTCTATTTCACCTCTACAATGGAACTGCAACATTAATGCTATATCATAAAGCCGCTCTATTACGCCTTACTGAATAGAATAGAAACAAACTTTATTGTCCCTCAGCTGGGAAGTTCAGGTGTACCAGCAGCAAAGTGAAAGGCAAATGGAGGCATGTAGATATATATGAATGTAAAAGAAGGTAAGATAAGGAAACCTTTGTTGTCCAACTATGGGGAAATGCGAGCGTGACAGTGGAAAAAGAAAACAAAAAATAATGAAAGAAAATATAAAAGCAAAGAACAAGAGACTTTACACTAAGGGCATATTTGCAACATAAATAGCATGGTCAAATTAAATAAATGTGCAATTGAGTGGGATGATTTAAAACGTGTAATTATGCAGAAAAACAACAAAGGATAATTTACAAGAATGGAGAAAAAAAAACTATTAGAGCGCCCCCCTCTGGTTAATCTGCCAATTTTAGAGCCAGGACTTCTCCCAGATGCACTGACTAATCAGAGGCAAAAAAAAGGCTTATCTTGTACATACGATTTGGGGTTTTTGATGTTCAAACAGATGCAGAACTTCTCAAATGGGAATTTGGGAATCATTACACAGGCAGACCTTTAAAGATTGGCCAGTCGCTTTCATGTTAATGCACAACTGCTTTCATTTTCTCTGTCACATGAATGATTTAAGTTGATATTCAGCTATGCACGTAAGATTTGTTCACTGCCTGACATTACATCAAACTAGACTTTTCCTGTTTTAGACCAGCTAGATTGACTGTGTGATCTGTATTAGGTGAATACCAGAATAAAGAGAGAAAGTATTACTTTCTTCAAAGTCCAAATTTACTCACAACATGCCTTGAAACAATTTGTGAAAGCACAGATGATGGCGTGACGGCTTTGCAAGCTTTGAAATAAGAAATTCACAACAAATGACATAATAGTGACAAACCTGTGGATGTATTTTAAAACAACACCCCAAGCACACTCCTCCTTTATTTGACATCATGGAAAAACCAAGAGAAAACAGCCTGAACTCAAGCAGAGGATTATGGACCTCCACAAGTCTGGTTCATCATTGGCTACCATTTCCAGAAGCTCACAATTGCTAATTCATCTGCTCAAATAATTAGCTAGTATAAACAAGATGATAACTTCTAGGCATTGTGCCATTCAAGAACAACACAGGCTCTTTATCTCAGAGATAAACATGATTTGATGAAAAAATGTGTGTCTCAAAATAAAAATAAAAACTTTGTTAAAGGTTGCTGGCTTAAGTGAGTCATTATTTACAGTGAGCTGAAAGGCCACTCAGAGCAGAAGAAGCCATTACTTGAAAATCAATCTAGGTCACAGTTTGCCAATGTACCAAGGCCCAAAGACCTTAACTTATGGAATCATGTCTTGTGTTCTGATTAAACTAGATTTAACATATTTTGGGGAGAAGTTTGCAACCCCCAGAACACCCATCCAACTGTGAAGTACAAGGGCGGCTGCATCCTGCCGTGTGGCCTGGTGCGCTTCACAACATACATGGCATCACGAGAAAAGAACGTTATGTGGAAATGTGAAAGAAGCATTTCAATAAATCAGACAGGAAGCTGAGGACAGATGGGTCTTCAAACAGACAGCGACCCAAAGCATGTTGCTAAATTAACTACAAAGTGGTTGAAGGACAACAAAGTCAATGAGTTTGGGAGCATGACAGCCTGCAGACCTCTAAATAACTTAAACCGATTCCATCAAAGTATTGTGAGAAGCTCGTGGAAGGATAACAAAACTGTGTGACCCAAATGATAACAGTTTGAAAGGCATTGCTCCAAAGCAGTTAGTAAATGTATTTAAATTTCTGAATCTCAAAATGGGTTGTTGTCATCAAGTCTATATTATCTATAATATAGAGATTTCTTTAGTTTTCTAGTTGAAGCTGCCAGATTTTTACTTCCCGAGATTTCAACAAGTTGATGATGCCATGTGCAACAAGGTGCCCTTAGAAGAGAAACAGTCTCACACCATCATAGATCCTCCACTATACTTAACAGTGAGCATGAGGTGCTTCTCTATATAATAATCTTTTGTTTCACCCTAAACCCACCTGGAGATTTTAAAATTGTTAGTCTCACCTTCGTTAAACCAGAGCACATGGCTCCAGTTAAAGTCCCAGTAAAGTTGAGCAAAAACCAGATAAAGTTTTTTTTTTCTTTTGTTGCCATCCTCCTTGCTGTGTGTGGTGGTGAGATAAGTATGGTTACTTGTCCTGCCTTGGGGTCAATGGCTGGACAAGGAAAGGAAACAAGAGAAACAGACAGTTAAAACAAGTGTCTGTGTCAGGTCGAATACACTAGAGAAACAAGAAGTCATGAAGTCCTCATTTGAAGCTCCTAGACATGCTAATTAACTCAAAATAGCAAGGCATAAGCTCCAAAATTGCTTCAGTTAAATTTATTTCTGAAGGGATTGTGTTGTTTAGTTAATTATTTCTTTAATTTTGTTGTTTTCCACACTGAATTGGTTATTTTTCACATTTCTACCAATTAAAATGGAGGATACATTCAACATTCATACAATAAAACTTTATGAATGTCAGTTTTTCCAGAAGTTGCATTTATAGCCTTTATAGGACTTTAAAATTTTAGACATTCTTTTCAAAAGCAGACCATAGAGCTCCTTCGGGTGTTAAAAGACACCTCATTAGGGCAGCAAGATATTAGGAAACCTTTGAAAAAAATATTATTGTTGTAGATTTCTGTGATTTTATTGAGTGTGACTAACCCACATTTTACTCACTCTTCTCTTTCTTTTCTGCTAGCTTCGCATCTCCATCAGTCTCTGCGAGCTTCAGCATCCCTGCCACTAAAATTTATATCTAGTGTCGGCTTTAAGGTCAGTCAAAGTTCGTCTAAATGACCATATAGATTATTGGCATTCAGAGTTGAACGCATATCACTTGAAATTTCAGCGAATCGAATGCTCATCAAAGCAATCCTTCACAATAGTAATACTGCACACATTGATATTCCAATGCTTTTTTAGTCTTCTATATAGACAAATTTCTAAAATATGTAATAAAGAGTAGATTAAAAATAAAAGTTTTGGTATCCAAATTGAGCAAGCGTTAGTTGAACAAACATCTCTTTTCAGCAGCTTGTTTCATTTAAAATTCTCACCCGGTAAATATTGATGAAAATTACCTATAATCCTCTAATTTACCAAGATAATCTTATGTCTTAATTTTCTCTTCTCGCTTCTGGGCCAGCTCAACCCAGAATGACTAGAATCACCAAATCAAGCCAAAAGTTATTGCATTGGCACCTCATGACACTTGTTTTTTACTTATTGAATGAGTCAGGTTGCTCCAGAATTTCCCAACTGCTTTCTGGGAACAGAGATTGGCCGCAATTTTAGATGTAGCAGCGATTGCCAACTCTCCCAGAGCTGAGGTTTGTACAAACTCCAATTTATGTGAAGATATAATCTCTCTATAAAGCAGATCACATGGAGCATAAGGATAAAAGTGTCAAGATCATGAGAAATGAGTGCAGTAGTAGTAGATGGCTGTGTACGTTTCTAGTTTGATACTTTAACAACTACATTTGAAGGCAGACTGAGGATTTTATCTGTTTTGGCTCAATTCTGAGATTCCATCCAGCACACAGGACACATGTATTCTCCTTATGTCATGTTTGGTTGGTTGTTTGCAAAACCAAAGTGCTGACAGGAGTTTGGAAGCGGCATAATGAATAAAAGTATTTATTAAACAAAGGATAAAGCTTACAAGTGTTGTGGCACAAGAGGAATAGAGAAAATAAGCTGACTAGACAGAGGACCAGAGTAAATGGCAAGAAGCGGATATGAAAGGGGAAGGATCCAGCGGGTAACAATGAGGATCAATGAGCGTATGTACTGAGGGACAAGTGGAGAATGACATTGAATGCAGGTGAATTAATCAGGAGATCATGTGAAGCGGCTGGAACAAAAGGAGCGCAAAAAGACTGAAGAAGAGACCTATTGACATGGATAGACCTGAACTTGGATACAACAAATTATCAAACCAAGGGGAAATTGAGATGTGACAGAAATGCTGAATGGTGAACGGACAAAATTTACATAATATTTTTCTAGTCGAGTGCTTTATACCATAGTCAAATTCACCCACACAGTCATACACCCATACGCAGATAGGTAGGCAATTTGGGGTAAAGTGCCTTGCCCAGGGGCAAATCAACATGTGGCGGGGGAAGCTGGAATCAAACCCACAAGCGTCCAATTGTAGGAAAACTACTCTACTCACAGAACCACACAATAATACTAAATTTGCAAAGAACAGAAGACAAGAACAAACAGAGAAACTGATCCCAAAGGAATGAAGTAATATGGCAAGACCTATAGAACATAATAAATATCAGAGAAATTATGACAACACAAACACAATAGAGAGCCTAAACCTGACACCTCAGGATCACTACACCTTATCGCTCAGTTAAAGTATTTGTCATCCAACTCTCAAATCTAACCTCAAATTAGAACAAATTATTTTTCCCCCAGTACTTTAGATTACTTTAGATTTATTTGTTTGTTTAACAACGTTTTGGGAATGTTGGAAAAATATATTTCTTTCTCAAATTAATAACCATAGATGTGTAATTATTTCTTATATTTTCTAAAAGAAGTCTCCTAGTCTGATAAACAGTTTTACTGCTGCTGGATTTATGAAGATTTAAACATTAATGTTAGGAACAAATGATGAAATATTTTCTTCACGTGTTATAAAGCTGTATATATTAAGATAAAAAAAATAAAACTATAGGATTGCAGACTTTTTTTGTTCTGTCCTGACTTTTTAAAACAAATAAAAATGTGTTTTTCAAGCTGTGTGCTGAAGTTCTGATGTTTTTGTACACAACTTCTGTTTTTTTCAAGACAATTGATAAATTACTGCTTAGTGTATTGTGCAATGTTTCCGTCTTCTGCTCTGAATCCTGTCCTCGAAAGAAAATCTGTTCACAAATTTGATGGCTTGGAAGCAAATCAAAGCAATAATCTAATTGCCTAATATCCTTGCTTCAATCATTGAGTCGTTTGGAATGACCTTTTCATTAATTAATAATTTTAGATTCTCCAATGGTTTGGCTTGTTTAGTTTTCATATTTTAATGCCAAAACCATTTGCTTGGATATAGCAATAACTGCATGGTGGTTCTTGTACAATCATGCAAGAGTTCATGCCCCTTGAACTTTTTCATATTTTTTGATGTTGCAATCTCAAATTCAGTGCTCTTATTGGGATTTGTTATGAGAAACCAACACAAGATATTGCATAATTGAGGAGTTCAAGGGAAAAGGATGCATGTTTACCAGGTTTGCACTTCTAGAGCTTTGCCTATCAGATAGGACGAACAGAATCTATGAGCTTTAACGTTTAGGCCAGAGATTCTCAATTGAACTTTGACTGGTCCATCCTGTTTGACCTCAGAAAGCAGCTCCAATTCCCAAGGGACGTAGTAGAAGCAACACTAAGACCTCTCTACGCTGTCAGAGCAATGCAGGACGATGTTGCTGGTGGAGCGCACTGTTGTGGGAGAAGGGGTAGAAGGCAGCCAGCAAGCAGAAAAGTGCCAAGTACGAGACCTGGCAGCCGACTGCAGGACGACAGGCTGGAAAACCATCATGTGTCCTATCAAAGTGGGATGTAGTAGCTTTGTCATGCATAATTGCGAGTAGAATGAAAATGATACATGTTTACCAGGTTTGCATATCAGATTGGATGAAAACCATCTGTGAGTTGCAATGTTTAGGCCAACTATTTTCTATTGGACTTTGACTGGTCCATTCTATCACAGAAATATGCCTTGGTCTAAATTGTTTAATTGTACCTATGTTTGGGGTGCTTTGTCCTGCTGGAAGTTGAACCTCTGGCTCTGATGCACGTCTTCTGCAGTCTCAGACAGGTTTTCTTCCAGGTTTACCCTGTTTTTAGGGTAGGGTTGGTTCAGTGTTGTGATCGCCCTGAATGGTTAGTCCTTTAAAGTCCGATAGAGGTAATTGTGAGGAAACTTCACATTCAAATATATATATTGTTGATTAATAAAAACGTCAGACTTTCAAGTGTTCTTTGTATCGTAATTAATATGTTACACTAAAAATACATTTTCCTCATGTTTTCTGCATTTTTATATAGGGTGTGTATAATATATTCATTTGCATGTTGTAAACTGCATGTTCAGAAAAGTGCTGACTTTGTTGAAGAGTTAGAGGCCTCAGAAATATTTGTATCAAAAGTGATACATTTGGAGTTATGGTCAGCGTTCTTCCACGTTTGATACAGTTAACGTCAGAATTGTTCATACCCATACAGGATTTAGGATTAAAGTCACATTTTAATATGTAACCATTATGTTTCTAATGACTGGAAGTAAAAAAGAAAGTTTTGGAGTGGCCTGTACAGAGTCCTAACTTGATTCAAATAAAGAACCTGTGGCAGAAGCTGAAGATTAGGGTGATGGCAAGGAAACCCTCCAACCTCCAAATACCTCTTCTAAATACCTGTGAAAACAGGAAAATAGCTGTTTGATTGGAGTTAGATTTCTGTAATGCTATTAATGATTTCCCACTAATAATTGAGAAGGAAATAAATAAATCTCAACGTGCTGTTTTTTTAGTAAAATGTAAATATGGAAAGATAAACATTTCTTGTCAGATCCTCCTTTTACGTTGTTTTATATTTTTTTTGATACTCCTGTCTCCTTTCATATCAGAAACATGTTTTTTAAATCTTTTAAATATAGATATAAGTATGTCAGTCAGGGTATGAATTATTCTGGACTTAAAACTAAGTCCCCTTCTAAAAACATCATAAAATTCATAGAGGTTTGTGGCTGTTAAACAACAAAATGTCAAAAGGGTTCAAGAGATAAGAACGCTTTTGTAAGGTATTATGTTTTACAAAGTGATCTTGTGGTCTCTTTTCTATATTGTTCACAGCAGAAAACTGTATAATTTTTATTCTTCTGTTTTATTTTTCATTCTTGCATTCTTGCACAAATATAAAACCTTCCCAGTAAAACTTTGTGTGCAGTGGCCATGCCTTCAGAAACTCGGTTTGTTGTATTTCAGTGTGATTTATACAACAGACTCCAGTCTCCCAAGCCATTAGATGTAAAACTCAACAGTTTGAGCTGAATACTATATTTCATAATCACTTATTCCCTACGCTGTAGTTCTTGATGCCTCGCAGCTGTTCGACATCTGCAAGTTTGCGTTTCCTGCCCGGAGTAGAGAAGGTCCATCAATGCGTGAGCACGTTTTCCAGGCTTGCATGGCTCAGCCTGTTCCTGTTGTTTCCAATGCCATGTCTGTGAGGTCTGTAACCCGATCCCGAACACAGGGGGAGTGCAAAGGTCAGATGTTGTAGACCACCATCCACAATGCCACAAGGCATTCTGCCTAATGGTAACAAGCCTCATATTCTCTGCACTGACTGGACAAATCCCTGGTCCTAAAGAGACGACATGAGAGTCATTGTGCAGGATCCTCCAGTTAAGCTGGCATTTCCTTTAGTGACTTCTTCACATAGATAACAGACTTCCCACAAGGGACAGAGGGAGGGGGGCACACGGATAATGCCTTGTGTCTCGTGAGTGTGTAAAACCCACTTCCAAGAACCCATTTGAGATCTTATCTTCTCTACAGAGGGCAGCATAGACAGGAGACAGCGGTGGACGGGGGCTTCCCCTCGAGTTGACAAGCACTCAGTCCCTTAAGTTTCAGCCCCCACCCCACCCCCTCAGCTCCCAACAGACCCATAAAACTGCCGGGTATCTCTGCGGTGAAAGTGGACGATGTCACGACAGACAAGATCAAGATTCCCTCTGGTCACACTGTGAGAATATGTCCCCTCAGGAAGAAGCAGGGATAATAAGGGGAGGAGGACGTCAGGAGGAAGAAGGGGGGTGGGGACCACTTGGAACTGTGCCATTAAAAGTGACAGATGTGGAGTTTCTCTCCACGCCCCCGTTTAAGAAAATCAGGACTCGCCTCTTGGTTTAGATCTTAGCATTTTTTCACGCTTCCCTGCATGCTCACATCTTTGTGTTATGACCACACTGTCACATAAATCACCAGCTTTCATCAGACGTCTAAACAATCTCTCCGTCTGCGCCATGGTGGACGTGCAGGTGCCTGTTGGCTGGTGTTTCTTTACAGTCAGGTGGAGCAGAGAGGAAGAGGAAGGAGACCCCCAAGGTTACTGTGGAACATTATAGCACAGTGGCAATTGTCCTCCTCCCAAATATGTCAGTGTGATGGATGAGTGGATAAGCTGTTAACAAGAGGCAGTGATTCTTCTCTGATGACAAAAAATCTTGATGAATGTCTCCCTGCCTCAGCTGTCATAATCCCACTGTCACCTAATCAAACAATAATATTTTTACTAATTATTGAGCTGTACTGGTTTTATGTGGTAAACCCATCTTTTAAGAAATGGCACTTTTTAAATGACTTTGATATAAAATCAAGGGATTCCATTATACAAATCATTGCAAAGGTATACCTACACCTTGAACTTTTTCAGATTTTGCCATTTTACCACCACAAACTTCACAGTATTTTAGGGGGACGTATGTGATACATGAAACCAAAGCAATGCATGATTGTCAGGTAGAAGGAAAATAATACTTGGCTTTCAAATAAAATTTGCATTTGCATGCATTTGTGTTCAGCCCCTTTTACTCTGACTCCCCTAAATAAAATACAGTGCTACCAGTTCCCTTCAGAAGTTGTGAAATAACAAAATAAAGTCCACCTGTGAGATTTAATCCCAGTATACTATAAATCTTAATGCCTCAGTGGTTTGTTAGAGAACATCAGTAAACAAACAGCATCATGAAGACCAAAAACACACTTCAGAAAAATCATTAGGATAAAATGTAGTTCATTTTGGAGAAGTTTTAAGTCAGGTTAAAGGTATATACCAAAAACCGTTTGGTCGTGATAAAATAAAGTTATATACACCAAGCCTCCGTCCTGATAATGTTTTATGGTCCTTTTTGTGGATAAAAATAGCCCCAGCACCGGGCGCGATGACCGGATATAAACAGGTGTGGCGCCATCTAGTGGCAGAATTATCATAATGCCGGTTTGCTTTATTTTTAAATCAATTGAAAATAATACTGGATACTTGGGTGTGACTATTTATATATATTTTTTTCTTTTTTTATGTGTCCTATCTGGCTGTGTAGCATTAAGAATTGCTGTCTTACTGCCAAAGAGAGCCCAACAGTTTTATTGCGTTCTCCATAGTGCTCCGCTTGATATTTATGCAAAAAACTTTATTAGATATTATTTTGGGATTATTTCACAAGAGACTCAGCTGCTGAAATCCTAGATGGTCCCACCCACTGTAGCATACAGCAACCCTGCACTAAGGTTGTGAAAATTTGACAGACAACACAGCAACACCAAAATGGCAGAGAGGGCTGTTTTTGAATTAATGAAGGAAGAGGAGGACGAGAAAAAAATGTTGGAAGGGGAAGAGGAAGAAGATTTTTTTGTTATTTTATGATTGCTGAACAAGTGAATGCAGGTGGCATGTTTGACTCCTCAGTATTATCAGAGTTCAACCAGGTGAAAATAATGTCTTAGTTTGACAAATGCATGAGATGGACGATCTAGGACGGTTTTCATTCTTCAGGATGTCGGTCAGTCGTTTTGACGACCGTGTTTGTTGGATCACGCCATACATCCACAGAATGCTAATCTCTGCCCAGGAGAGATTAGCATTCACACTCCGAATTAAAAAAGGGGAAATTTCCACTTTTCCATCTATTGAATGAAAACGTTGCAAATCTGGCTGTTATGGAAGAGTGGCACAAAGTGGACAAATTTTAATTTAAGTCTATCTTTATGATTTGACTCATTCACATTAGGCTCATTTTATTATACATATCTGAATGCAAATTTCTCATGTGTGTCTTTTAAAGTGTCACAAAATGACATTTGTTCGAAATTAACAAAACTGGAACTGTGTGTTTTAAGAAAATGCTTATTCTCCAAAATATTGACTTGGATTATCATTATATTAATGCATACCCCACATTTCAGCAATTTGTAAGAAAACATTTAAAAATCATGTAAAAAGAAAGGTTCCACCTCTCACTCATGTACTACTTTATGTTGGTGTGTTACATAAAATTAGATATTTGAGGGGAACTCATATGGAAGTAAATATGTGCCATCAGAATTTGAATAAAAAATACCTTTGAAATTTGAATGTTGTATGAATTTTTTTTTAGGTTAAAAATATATTCTGAATTTATTTTAATACTGAAAAAGTAAGCACTAATATACAACATTCAAATTTCAGAGGTATTTTTTATTCAAATTCTGATGGCACATATTTACTTCCATAAACTCATAATTGTTTTTCAAGGCACTGTATGTGAATATATTGTTTTTGAATGCTTGTTCACATAATGGATGACAATAAATAGAATGTTTTATTGCAGACACTTTATCTCTGCATAATAATTTACAGATTAAACACTACTCAAAAAAATAAAGGGACACTTTTCAATTAGAGTATAATATCGAGTAAGTCAAGCTTCTGGAGCATTGATCTGGTCATCTCAGCAGTAGAGGGGGCTGTCAATCAGAGTCAACTGTTCTGGTGATAATGAAAGTAACAACAGGGACACCAAAAGGGACACATTGAGATGACCCCAAAACAGGAAAGGTTTTTCAGTCAGAGGCCCCGGATATTTTTCCCTGCTCATTTATTTTGACTGCTTTTCAGAAGTTTTGCATTTGACCTTGGTCAGGGTTACTACTGGTAGCATGAGGCGATACCCTGACCCTACATAGGTTAGAAAAGCAGTCCTACTGCACCAGGATGACACATCAATGTGTGCTACTGGAAGAAGGTTTGCTGTGTCTCCCAACACACTCTCTAGATCATGGAGGAGATTCCAGCAGACAGGCAGTGTCTGTTTGTGCAAGGAGGAACAGGATGAATACGACCAGAGCCCTGGAAGTGACCTCCAGTGGACCTCTGGCATGAATCTATCAGACCAAACCATTAGAAACAGACTTCATGAGGGTGGCCTATCCACCGCTGTGGAGCTTGACTCCATTTGCCAGAAAACACTAGAATCTGCAGGTTTGTAACGGCCAACCTGTTCTTTTCACAGATGAGAGCAGGTTCAAATTTAGCTCATGTGACAGACATGAAAGACTCTAGAGAAGCTGCGTTGAGTGTTATGCTGTCTGCATTGTTCAGCATGACTGGTTTGGTGCTGGGTTAGTGTTGTTCTGAGGAGGCATATCCATGGATGGATGTCCAGACCTGGATGGCACCCTGACTGCCATTAGGTATCAGGATGAAATCTTCAGAACCGTTGTTAGACCCTTCACTGGTACAGTGGGTCTTGGGTTCCTCCTGGTGCATGATCCCAGACTCATGTGGCAAGAGTATGCAGGCAGTTTGAGGATGAATGAATTGATACCATTGATTGGTCTCCTTGCTCTTCTGATCTAAACCCAATAGAACATCTGTGGGACATCATGTTTAGACCCATCCGACGACACCTGGTTGCACCTGAGGCTGTCCAGGATGCTCAGAGATGCTGTGGTCAGGATCTAAGAGGAGATACCTCAGGAAATAATCTGTTTCCATTTTGAGTAGCTGCAATGACATTTCAGCAAACTGGGCTAGCAGCCGCATCATGTTTTTTCAGTTTCACCTTCTCATTGACTTCGGAATAAGCCCTCGGTGGGTCGGTCATTTTCATCAACTGATGTGGCATCCTTTTGTCCCTAACACAAGACCCGTTTCATATCAGTATGAATATCCAGGATGAATCTTTTTCTAACAGAGATCTGATGTGTTTTTCAAAGAAATTCTTTGTTTTGTTTTTTCTAAAGCAGTTTCATTTTAATTAATTTCACTTTCAGTTGTGCCTATCTTTTGTTCTTACTCAAAAATGAGTATAACTAATGAGCTGACAGTGGTAAAGTCTCCATCTGCAGATGGAGACATGAATACCACTGTTGCAGTCCTGCTGATATGGAGGCTGTCTGCACATCTTGACCAGTGCTATCCAAACACTGTTGGTTCCAGCTTCTCATTTATGTTTAAGTGTATTTATCAGTGTTTGTGCTCATCTGACATCAAGCCTCCTTTTTAATCCCGGGTCATTCAGGTCTACTTAAACAGTGAAGCACAGAATATAAACACAGCCTTATTAGCCCTGCCACACTTAGTAATCCTCCCTGATGACCCTCAACCACAGCCAGATCTTTTTTCCTCAGATGTGCTTTGCTCATTATGGGGATTCTAAGGTCTAATTTGCATCAACAAATGTATTTTTCCACACAGCACAGAAATAAGCTGTCATCAGGTTTTTAAAAGTATAACATATTTGTATTTCAAACGAAAGAACGCTGTATCAACTGTCAAATGCTATGAGTCTATTTTACTGCACAAAGATAGAATCAGCTCCTCCAAGTGTGAGAGCATGGCTCTCAACCAGAAATAGGTGGCTTGACCTCTCCAGAATCCTTCCTCAAGTGGAGAGTTTAACTATCCTGGGTTCTCGTGAACAAGTGTGGTAGATTGACAGATGGATCGGTGTGGCCGCCGCGGTAATGCGTACGCTGTACTGATCCGTTGTGGTGAAAAGAGAGCTGAACCGAAAAACGAAGCTCTCGATCTTCCGAGACTCACCTGTAGTCGTGAAATTTTGGTCATAGCTGAAAGAACAAGATCCTAAATACAAGCAGCTACAATGAGCTTGCTCCACAGGGTGCCTGGGCACTCCCAAAGAGATAGGTCGAGGAGCTCGGCCATCCAGGAGGGGCTTGGAGTATAGCTACTGCTCCTCCATGTCGAGACAGAAGTCAGTTGAGGTGGCTCGGGCATTTGTTCTGAATGCCCACTGGATGCTTCCCGTGGGAGGTGTTCCAGGCATGTCCCACCGGGAGTAGAGTCAGGGGGCGTCCCAGTACACGCTGGAGAGACTATGTCTCTTGGCTGGCCTGAGAACATCTCGGGCTTTCCCCAGAGGAGGTGGAGGAGGTGTCTGGTCGTCTCTGCTGAGTCTGCTGCCCCCACGACCCGGTTCCAGATAAGCGGAAGACGGCAAGTACACTATAAGAAAGGAGGACTACCCTTAGCTGTCGATTTGAGCTTCTCAAGTCTGTAACTAGATGGTTTCTACAGAGCAATGATCCCAAACACATGCTCAAACTGATTTTGAGTGGATAAAGGAGGCTAACATTAGGCCTCTGGAACGGCCCTGACATCACACCTGTTCAAAATTTGAACCGAGTGAGCGGTACGGTTTCTGATAAGAGGAGTGATCAAATGTCCAGCTGAATAATGCTTGTTGAGTTTGTCAAAGGCAACAAAAGAGTTTATGTTTAAGATCTGACTTGAATAAACGCTTTTAAAAATCATTGAGTTGTGTATGATGTGTGGTCAGTCCTCACAGAGAATAAAACTGGATAAATTAATTGTTAAAGTCTGAAATAAATATGACATTCTTGCCAATGATGAGGGAACCAATCCTACTCTGATATCCTGGAGCCAGTTTTTTCTTTGACCGTGCATCAAGCGGTTTGAGTGGCTCTTACATTGGTATTAAAAGGTAAAACATGCCACAAAAAAGAGGACGCCCTGTTGACCTCTCATATTTGTCACATTTTGCAAATACAACACATATTATAAACACCATACAATACAAATTAAACATCCCTCTGAAACATTGTGTGCTGTGCCACAAAGAACATAATCTGTTTTTCAGGGGTTTTTCTGTGTAAAAATGTGCAGCATATTAGGGCTCTAAGAAGCATTTATGCACCGTTTCTGTGATTGTGCACAGAAGTCAAAATAAGGTGGGAAATAATTTGATAAACTGTTTCAAACTGCTATATAGTAGATAGCATCTGGCTATTTTCTGTGGTGGTTGTTGCAAAATCTGATTTACAGCCAGTCACATTACTTTTCCTTTGGATGTTAGCAACTCAAGAAATAATAATGAAAAAGATATTATCAGTGCCAGGAATGTGCTCTGGACCAACACTGAGCTCCCTGACTAGTGTGTAAAACACCATGTTTGAAGAAAATTTGGACATTACGAGGAACCTGCCCTAAGGTTAAGCATGGTGGTGGCAGCATCTTGCTTTTAGAGATGCTTTTCTTCAGCAGGAACAGAGAAGGTGGTCAAAGTTGATTGGAAGATCGAGAGAGGTAAGGTCACTGCGTAACCCTGGAAGAAAACCTGTTAGAAAATGCACAAGACTTAAAACTGGAGCTGATGTTCATCTTCCAGCGTGAGAACCCAAAAACATGCTGCCAGCGGTACAATGGACTGGTTTAGATCAAAGCATATTCAGGTGTTAGAATGGCCTAGTCAAAGTCCAGATCCAAATCCAAAGATTGAGAGTGAAACGAAGTTCACGGATGCTCTTTAATCAATCTGACTGAATCTGAGTTATTTCACGATGAAAAGTGGACGGCAACAATCCGTTTCTACATTTGCATTTCCTTTAAGAGGCATGCATACATGTGCACACCACACTTTGCAGATTTTTGTTTATGAAAAAAATGGGAAAATGAAAGCCATGCATTATTTTCCCTCCTAAACTTTTTCTCTTTCACATATACGCCCAATAACTGTAGTTGTGAATGTTTAAAACTTCAAGGGATATGGATACTTTTTCAAAACACTGTAGATAAGAATTGCTTTCTGCTTCCTTTGTTTTTACAAACAGACAAACCTATGTTTTGCTTTTTGCATTTAAATTTGAACAGCCTAATGTCTTTATAGTCATAGTTTAAAGTTTAAACTGATGATATTTTTTTTTTATCATTGAATGGTTGCAATTCAGTTGGTCACTTCAACGTCAAACCACAGTTAATTAAAGATAAGTCCCACAGATGCTTGCAAGGACTCCACTCCGTTGTTACATTTTCAGATTGGTGGTTTTAATTGTAGTACTTCAGTTCAAAGAGGATATCTGTCTGACAGGCCGTTCGGACTCATCAACACCTTATCATGCATGTCACAGCATGGCATTGTGGACATTCAACAGACAGCCTTAAGCCTTGTATCTCGTCCCTCTGCTCTCCTCAGGATCATCATTTGTCTTGCGCCTCTTTTTTCCCTAAACTGTTTACAGACCACAACCAAACAGCCAGTGACTGACCCTCAGATCGTCTCTGTCTGTTTACTCTGTGAGCCAGAGCATTCACGTCAGAGCTGGGCCTCGGGAGCCAAAGAGTAGGACTCTGGGGATGCTGCATTTGGGGCCCGCGGGAACTGCAGGTGCATTTTAGCCCGGAGAGGATTTAATGCGAACGTATCAGCGATGAGAAGAGGGGGAGTGGACCAGTCTCTCCCTTCTGATGTCCATGATTCCTCTTCCTGGAAGAGGTCAAGGGTCATTCCCTGGATCAACACTGGGAACAAAATAGCAAATTCAAAGCAACTGCAGCCGCCCAAAGAAAGCCAACTTGCCAGCAGGAATCATCAGATCATGACGTTTTTATCAAATCTGCTTGTTTGGCTTTTTCCATGAGAAAGTTGGAAGCTCACAGCTTAGTACCTAAAGGCAGCGCCTCCCACAAAAAAAAGGACTCCTTCGTCATGTGTTTGAGGCCCAAGGACAGCTCCCCTTCCCATGGTGCTCATGTTCCTCCCCCATCCCCGGGGGGAAAGAGGGCCAGGTTCGACTGTACGATCGTCTGTGTGACGGCCAGTGGGTGAGACGGGAAAAAGAAAGACATCTGCTTCTCATCTCTATGGGAAATTTCTTGGAGATTGAGATGGATTCCCCCACACAGAACCCGCTACGTCCTCTAAAGCCTCCAGTTTGCAAGCAGACTCCCTCAGGCCTTGTTGGTTTAATACAAAGTAGTTCATTTCAGAAAGTGTGCCTCGTCCTCTGTTGTTAAAACTAATCTAGGTGATCATTTGTCCTGTTGGCATCACGCTCTATATAATATTCCTCGTTTTAGGCAAGGATGTGGTGAACATTCTTGCAGTTCAGGAAACAAATCTGGCACGCATGCTGGATGATTGCGTCTGATGACGTCTGTGGCTCACCATCTTGGACTCATTCTTCTTCCTACTGCGATGCCCGGGGGCACGGCTCTGTTTCTTTTCACCTAATTAGGGCTGCACATTTTCACTAATTTACAGCCCGGGGTGTGGGGAGAGCTTTACGGGCCTGTGTTCATTCAACACCACTTGTTTCAACTGCTTGCAGCTTATCACAACACCTTCTGACTCCCAACAACCCTTTCCAATCAGCTCCGGCACTCAAAGGCAAGACCCGAACAGTGTTGATTTTGCTGCTGATTCTGAGCTCGTTTTAAAAAAAAAAAAAATCATTTTCAAAGAGGTTCCTTGGCGAGATCAAAGCGTCTACCATCAGCCGAACATTTTTGTCAAATCTGAAAGTAATCAAAGTGGAGTTTTCTGGAAAGTTCTTGGAGACTGGGAGAATTTTCTGTTTTTCATCATACAAAACTTCAGTAGACAGATTCATTTTAAGTGTTTTATTGGGTACTGAAATCCCGCAACATTTTATTCAGAATTTTAAAGGCTTTTTGTTGTAATGCAAGGAGTTACACAACTATTTCACATTTTTGTATTTCCCAAAAACAATATATTTTCCCTGCGAATGTAAAAGCCTGTGGGTTCCCAAAGTGGTGGTCACGAGATGACTTCTCGTTGGACCACCTTTTGCAGTTCAGCAATACCTTGATAAACTGAGCAGATATTTCAGGTTTACGCAGCTACATTACTGCCTACATCGAAATAGTTAATTTTGTATTACAGGAAGTGTAATGTATCAAACGTTATTCATATCGTTATTACGTTTCAGAGCTTATGTTCTTGGAGTTTTCTGACTTTGCATTGTCAGAGAATATGCTTGTTTTATTATAGCAAATCTATGCCTTTAATCATGGAAAGTGAAAAAAAAATTCTCAAATATTTATCTTTTCAACATCAAAGAACATTCAAGTCTTTTCTTGTAAATATGTTATATTAATTCCAAAATTCCAGAGTTTCTTTATGAAAATCTACTCCTCCGTGGATTGTTCTGGAAGAGTCATATTACCAGAACAAAGTCTTAATATTACAAGAATAAAGTCACACAATTGTTTCAAATCCCTGATACTAATAATAATTTGATATTGATATGCTAAAAAGATATTGTATTGCCTTATTTGTGAAATCTATGACAAAGTATACCTTTGTAAGATGCTTAACGTTCCTCATCTTAACACAAGGAATTACTTTTTTTTGGTATCAATTCCAATAAAAGTACTACTTTATTCTTGTAATTAACTGTATCAGCACTGTGTTTGAAAGTACTTTATAAATAAACTTATTATTATTATTATTATTATTAAGAGGAAAAAAAGCCTGTGGTAGCTGCAGGCATTGACAGCTTAGGTGGAAGAATCTGTCAACAGGTCAACCATAAGTCATAAACCTCTGGCCTTTATGGTAGAACGACAAGAGAAAATCCTTCAGGAATCCTGTTTGCCACAAACTATGTAGGGTACAATGCAAGCATGTAGAAGAAGATGATCTTATTATGTATGGTAGAAAACTAACCCTGAACACACCATCCCCACTTTGAAACAGGGTGGTGGCAGCATGAAGCTGTGGAGTTGATTACCGCCACTTACAGGAAGATGGATGGAGCTAAAAGCGGGACAAAATAGAACAAAAGCCTGTTAGAGACTGTAAAAGACTCGAGACTGGGGTTCACCTGGGATTCTGTGGTGCCACATTTGTTTTGTTCCAATCAGACTGAGCTTGAACTGTTTTTGCAAAGAATTATGGGCATAAAGTTCAGTCTCTGTATGTGCAACGCTGGTAAAGGTAACCCCCCCCCCCCCCAGACAACCTACAGCTATAATCACATTGATAGGTGAGTCTACAAAGTATTGACTAAATACTGTCTGAAAGCAAATGCATGAGACACCTTTAAAATGTTATTTGCAAAGGATTTTGTAAACAATTTACAATTGTTTTCTTTACCCTTCATAGTTATGCACTACTGTGTGTGTGTGCAGCACATGAAACTCCTCCTAAATAATGTTACAAAATGTGAGAAGGTTTAAGGGGAATTAATAATTTTGCAAGACTAGGTGCATTAAGTCAGACTTCGGTTCTTATTACAGCACAGATTAAAATTTTTATCCATTAACATGTTTAAATATCACCAAATCCTTCATGCATTTCAGTGGATTCGCTGCTGGTTTGTTCATTGATTAGAGTGAGAGAAAGTGCTTTAAGCTATCTTTCTCACAACCTTTCTTCACCATCCCAGAATCCGTTTATTTATTTGCTTATTTTATTTTGAGGGGTAATGGAAAATACTTTTCAGCCGCCGAAAATCTTTCCTACAGTCTTCCCTCTCTGCTTTTGCTTTTACCTAAACGTTAATATAAAGTGCATGTTCAGGCTTTAGACTCAGCGCTGAAGTCAGACTGTTTTTTCACACCCTGGTGGTCCTCATTTATCTGTCCCCTGAGGGCACGGCACCATCTGAGATTGGTTGTCTCTGCCATCTTCCTGACAGCAGCACTTCAAGAGGAAGCACAGATATACACCTCGCCTTGAGTAATTTAAGCCCCTGTTGTCAGAAAGTGTTCAGGAGCGACACAAAACCTAGGTAAGCAACGCATTTTATGCCTCAAAATGGATCCTCCGATGATGAAAAAGCTGCAGTACGGCCAAATTCCCATCCGTCGGATGTTTTATTTATTGTTTCAAGTTATTAACTTTCCCTTGCTCTTTGACCTCCACCCAACCTCTCACTGCTCGGCTCTCATTTCCTTGTTTCTTGTTCTACAAGCAGAAACTATTTTAATAAATGTATTAAATAAATCTCTTTGGACAATTTTGGTGCACTTAGAGTTTGCATAAACACTTGCACACACATGAACTTCACCTAGCACTTGTTCAGGCCAAGGCCGGCTTCTGAATGTTTGCTCTTTCTATTACAATCCCACAAACCACTACAGATACAGATACTATAATATTTTTGCATAGGTTATTTGTCCTGTTGAAACAATGAGTATTTTTTTTTACCTTCCAGTTTAATAACAATCCACATTTTTTTACAACACACATTCAGAAAATACACACATCCTTTTCAGATTTGTTGCCTGTTTTTTTTTAACTCCTTTGGACAGATCCATATAGTCAGCTTATTCTGCTTACAGACTTTCTGATCATTGAAGATAACTAGTAAACAGCTGCATGCTACTATTTGCATACATGAAAGATTTAATGTCTTATCATATTGCAAGAAGGCATTCAGGGCGGGTTAAATGTTGATGTACTGAACTGAAGAATACCCAAGGACGCAAAAGGGAAAACATGAGTGGTAAGAATCTCTGCTCTACAAATTATAGACCTGTCCTGAATATATTTGTTCTAAGAGACATGCAGTCTGGAAACATTCAGTGTTACTCTTTGTTTTAATTTAAATGAGAGGCAACTTGTGTAAAAGTCTCAGCAGCAAGGCGATGAAGACCATGTCCAGTAGAAGAAACCTGTGAGTTCTCAAACACAACGCTTAGTTTGGAAAGTCTAGATGAGGTTGGTGGCGGACTCTGATTCATGAAAGTTTATAATCCCTGTATTAAAGTAAATAATCCTACTTTAGTATCATGTGAAGTTCGAATATTGAGGTGCAAATGTTGCTTTCTCACCTATTTTGAAGCTATGTGCAATTTGCATTTAATTTTGTTGTATCTGCAGCAACTGGAGTTAACATTTGAACTTTTTCCCCATGTTTGCCCCATTACAACAATCTTTTTATTGGGATTATAACTATATGATATTGGCTATCAATGCACAATAGTGAGAAGAAGGGCATGTGTGACATGCATTTGTATTTGCTGAACCATCTTTTGCTGCAGTTGCAGCCTTTTGGGAGGTTCTCTACCAGCTTTGCACATCCAAAGCGTGAAAAATGTACCCGTTCTTCTTTGGAAAATAGCTCGTCAGCGTTCAGATCTTTTAACACAATCTCAGTTGTCTTTCGGTCTGGACTTTGACTAGGCCACTTTAAGATATGAAGATACTTTGATCTTTGACCATTTTACCTGTGACTGCCGAAGGAACGCATATCCTCAGCATAATGCTGCCACTACTATATTTCACTGCTGGAAAGATGTGTTCAGGGTCATATGAAGTGTGATAGTTTTCTGCCACAAATCATGTGTTACATGTTATCTGATCAGAGGACCTTCCTTCAAACTTTTCCAAAACGTAGTCCCTTGACCTGTCTGCAGCATTCCTTGATCTTCGTGTTGCTGCTTGTTCACTTATGTTCTCAAAAAAACGAACAATCTCTGAGGCCTTTACAGAACAGCTGTATTTACCCTGAGATGCACACACTGAATTAGGGGATTTTTGTGAATGTAGTTGTTATGGATTTTGATTAGTTTATCAGAGTAAATGGGAGTTTAATGCAAATGCAGGCTACTCTACTTTATTCATTACTTTGTGTTGCCCATCACACCAGATTCCAATAAAATAGACCGATGCATTTGGTTGTAATGTGGCAAAAGGTGGAAATGTCCAAGGGTGGGAATACTTTTAAAAAAAGGTGCCGTATTTATGATGAATGGAAATAACCCGTAGCTACTGTCTCTGGGTTACTTTTTAAATGTAGCAGATGTGTTTGTTTTCCGAGGGAGCCTTTTAAATCTTCTGCTTTGAACCCGCGGGGGATAAACTAATTTGAGGTTTTGTAAAAACATTATGTGCTCTGAAAAAATAAATGGTTGTACTCAAGTGTGAGTTTAGTCCTGTAAATCTCCCCAGCCAATTTAAGTTATGTTTATTTAAGACTCTCCATCTTCTGCGAATGAATGTAATCTCTTTGCTAATCAATCTTGGCCGGCTATCAAAATTTATATTCCGTTATGTTCTGCTTTCTTTATCTCTTCTAATAACATGTCAGATTGCACAAATATCTTGTAGGTTTACAGGGAAACATACAGAGGTTTGCAGCTTGCACCTGTTTGAGTTTGAAGCTTTGAACATTGTGTTTACATTCGACCTAATTTTGGCTAGATTACGTAAAGACAGAATTGTACCATGAGAAAGATGTTTAAAACATCTCATTAACGGTCCAGAGCTCCACCAATGAACTTAGGAGCATGCTCCACATGTGGGATCTCTTAATGGAGTTCAGGGTATCACTGCAGTCCTGCAGTCCCTGACTGCAGGACTGCATGTGCACAGTTTGCACAGCTTGCTCTTCATTTATAAACTCAACAGCTTTTACCACCGGCACAGACAGAAACCATGATAACTCACTCTCGGTGTTGTTTTTCCCCCCTTTTCTATATTGCCACAGGTCCTTTTTTCTCTCCTGCTACTTCTGAAGGTGATGAAATTTTATCTTAGACAAACACCCTGTTTCCTTTCAGAACCGACCGCCGGCTGCTGCTGCTTTTTGTCCACTTAACACGGATAGTATAGGCTGGGCTCTCTTTCCTGGGAAGAGAAAATAAACACTTTGTGAAAGGATTCATATGACTTGAGGTTTTTTTTCCTTCATAGTTTATAGCTGGCACTTTCTGACACACCTACACAAAGTTGAACCTGACTGTGAATAAGAAGAATAAGAATGAATGATTTTCAAAGCTTTTTGCTAATTAAAATCAGAAAAGTGCGTTAAGCATTTGTATTGAGCCACACTGTGCCACTAGCCTATAGAACCACCTTTCTTCGCAGTTACAGCAAAAAGCCTTATTGCATGTCTCCACAAGCTTTGCACATCTAGAAATGGACATTTCTGCCCATTGGCACATCTATCAGATTAGATGGGGGACTTAAAGTTATGGTTTTAATTAAGTTTCTCAATTTTGATTGAGGTATGACCTTTGACTGGATCATTTTGATCTAAACCATTCTCTTGTAGGTCTGGCTGGATGTTTATGTTTATGTTGTTGTGATATTAGATGAACCTTCACACCCTGATCGCATTTCTTGCAGAATTGTCCGGTTGTTCACGCCATCTATCTTCCATCAAGATCTGCGCAGCTTCCCTGTCCTCGCTGTGTTTTCTGGATGTTAGTATTCTGCCATACATTTTGTATGTCGTCTTTGCTCTAATCTGACCACAGCACATTCTTGACCACGTTTGCTGTAGCGCTTGCACGGTTTGTGGCGAACTCAAACAGGACTTCTTATGGCTTTCTTTCAACAATGTATTCATTTCTATTCTTCCATAAAGGTCGGAATTTTTGCGGTAACAACTAATAGCTGTTGTTAACATTTTCTCCTACCGCAACATATGACCTCTGCACTTCTTCCACAGTTACCATCAGCGTCTCGGGTGTTTCTCTGATTAATGCGCTCACAGTCGTGTATCTATTAGCTATTTTATATAGCTGTGCAATGCTGTCGTGGGGTATCGTCTGTACACAAGTAAAAGGGGCTGAATACAAATAAAGAACATCCTTTTTAGTTTTTTTTTTATTTCTAAAACATTCCTGTCTTTTTCTCCACTTCACAATTGTGTGCATATATGTGTTTCTCTACCACAGAATATCCTAACCAAGTGTATTTAGGTTTGCAGTGGTAACATGACAAAATGTGGAAAAGTAAAAAAAATAAAAAGTATGAATGATTTAGCAAGCCACGATAAATATCATTAAGAGGCAAGATGTTTTAAATTAAATATTTGGTTCCATAATGCTGAATTTTAGACAAAGAAAAAGCAACATCTGTGTCCCTCATTAGCCATTCTACTCTATTTTACCTTAAAACATCAAGTCTCAGAGTGTAATTAAATACTACAAGGGTAACTCTTATTATATTTGGAGTTTGTCCCACTGGAAGCTGGTGTTCATGATTGCCTGAATCCCCCCACTCTGTCCTATAATTGTCCCTTCAAATGAAAATAAAATGAGTCATATTGTCTTTCTTTCTTCTTCTCAGCCTGTGGTTAACATTGTCCAATACACAGCTGCATAACAACAGCGTCTGGAAATGACTGGTTTACGACACATTCAGGGTGAAACAGCTTCCATTTGCCTGTGAACAAATCAACCGACTTCCTTAGAAATATGAAACAATGCCAACATGAAAGAAAACAGGATGACACCTGACAGCCTTGAAACAAAAACGTGTCAGAGGTAAAAATATGTCTTGGAGGTGTAAACAGGATTCCACCTGTTTGAAACGCAACACCATTTTGTGATATAATCCTAATTACCTTGTGAGGTAAGCATCTCTCTGCTTAAAGCTTACTTATTTCCTATTTATAAAGCCTTCAATTTTATCCTTTTATGTTTCAGTCTCTTGTGGGACGTCAGAGCTAATTAGTGACAGGAAGGCAGCGTTTGGGTGTCAAATGCGCCCTTATCCTGTTTGGGTCCGCTGTCCAGGTGGTCCATCCTGACTCACATCATATTATATAATTTCCCTGAGTCTTCCTGGCCTCAGCGCTTCGGGATCAGCATGAGCTGATTCATACGGCTTGTTTGTGACATCGTGTCTGAACACTCGAGCTGTTAATGACATCCTTCAAAAGTCTCCGTGCACCCCTTAAAGGCCGCGCTGTGAAGGGAACTGAAGTTGGCCGGGCAATGATGAATGGACATCATTAATGTTGTTCATCTGTTTACCTTTACACTGCAGTCCTGGTAAATGAGGGGTCAACAGAAAAAGGGAAATGTTGCTTACAATTGCTCTCCAATTTCTGAGAGCCACCCACTTAGATTCCCCAAGATTTGGAGGCTCTGCACACTTGTAGGCCTTGTTTCTTTATCCGACTGATCTTTTTTTCCATTCTTTATCATAATTATCCAATCTATCTGTCTGGAAGGAAAAAAAACAGGTTACTTCTCTTTTGAAAACTGATATCCATTAACTAAAATGGCTACAGACCCCTTTTTTATGGAATAAATCTTTATATTTCATTAGGAATTGTAATTTTTCTTCCCCTTTGACACCAAACAAGGAGACATGTGGTTAATACCATCAAGCTTCCCGGTTTTAGCAAGAGCAATGAGGTGCCTGTAAGTGGCTCACAATCTGAGAGCCCGGAGATCAATCGACTCCCCCCACCAACCCCAGGATGAGCCCGCATTATTGCTAGTCCCAGGTTGGCTTGTCTTATCTGCATTTATTTATAGCGCAAACAATTTGAGTGATCTTATTAGACCCTATCAGCTGGTGCAACTTTAAAAACAGAGATAGATCACGGACCAGATGGCGAGACGGGGGGTAAGAGTCTGTCTTTGTGCTATGGGGAAACAGTCTGTGTGTTTCTTGTAGGAGGGAGCAGAATGAACAGCTTTTTCCTATGTTGTTTAAAATATCTTTAAACAAAATTGCAATTCTCACGTCAGTTTTATCATTATAGAAAATGGAAATTATTACAATAATTTAATAGAAAGAGTGAGCTTTGTAAACAGATTGTGTTTATTATACTGTAGTTTACAGCAAATGTAAATCAGTTGTTGTTGTTTTTTGGAAAATTAGATCGTTATAAAAAAAGAGAAAAAAAACAACGTTTAACTTGAATATTAAGAGAGCTGTATCCAACCATAGCAATGGAAAGTTCAGTGGAAAGAAAAAGTTTGGTGGAAAAGGGTGCACAAACAACAGGGATACCTACAGCCTTTAGATGACTGTGAAGCAAAACTAATTCAAGAGTTTGGGCAGTTTGATTTGAGAGCCACCACAAAAGCCGCATCCAGTGCATGAGCTACAACTGTCTCATTGCTTGAGTCGAATCCCTTCTTAACCAGAGATATCAGAAGCATCTTATCTGGGTGAAGGAGAGAAAGGATTGAACTGTTACTCGGTGAGTCAAAGTCCCCTTTTAAGATAAAAGTACATTTTGTTTTTCATTTGAAAATCAAGGTCCCAGAGTCTGGTGAAAGAGAATCCAAGCTACTTAAGGCCCAGTGTAAAGTTTTCACAGTGAGTGATGTTTTCTTCTGCCATTGGTCCACTGTGTCAGGACAGACGTCTATCAGGAGGTTTTGGAGCACTTCCATAAAGTGCTGATGAGCTTTATGATTGGGCATGTTTAATGTTTTTCAACTGGACTTGGCAGCTGCCCATCCTGCAGAAAGTAACTATGCTTGGTTTAATAACCATGGTATAAATGTTCTTAATAGACCTACATTCTGATCTGATCTAATAGAAAATGTTTTCAAGATAAGATGAGAAATTCCAGGGCCAATAATGCTGGCTATGAAAGCAACTACAGCCTCTTTAACACCACAGCAGAGCCTCAGGCTGATCTCCTACATGCTACACTTCATATATGCAGTAATTCATGTAAATGAGGCCCTGTCTAAGTGAGTCCATATACCCAGTGTAGAAAACTATTAGGGAAATTACATTTTTGAGGATTAATATCTAAAACTGAGCAGCTGCAGTGCTCTTAGTCAGTAACAAATACTAATTCACCTCAAACCTGTGTACAGTGCTCTGCAAAAGTATTCACCCTCAGTGGCTTTTACTTTTCTTTTCTTACATTCAGCCTGTAATTTAAATGTTTAAATGTTTTTGAGTCCTATTTTTTGTGATGGGCCTTTGCAAAATAACTGAAGTTTATAAATTGAAATAAACAAAATATATAAAAAAGGGTATTTCTATTAAAAATTGGCGCATGCAAATCTATCCAACACTTTGCTATGAAGCCCTTAAAATATTCTGGTGCAGCCAATTACCATCAAAGTTAACCTAATTAGTGAAAGGATGTCCTCCTGTGTGCAATTTAAGTGTCACGTGATCTCTCCGCATAAACACACCTTTTCTGAAAGCCCCCAGAAACTGCAGCGCCACAAAGCAAGAGGCAGAAGACCAAAGAGCTCTCCAAACAAGTCAGGGACAAAGTTGTTGAGAAGAACAAGTCAGTGTGGGGTTATGAAAAATATCCAAATCTTTTACATTCCCCCGGAGCAACATTAGATCTATCATCTTCAAATGGAAAGCACCTGGTACCATAACAAATGTGCCAAGAGAGGCCCACCCACCAGAATTCACACACTGGGCAAGGAGGGCATTAATCAGAGAGGCAGCACAAAGACCAGAGGTAACCCTGAAGGAGCTGCTGAGCTCCGCAGCAGAGACTGGAGGATCTGTTCATAGGACCACAATAAGCCATACGCCCCATAGAGCTGTGCTTTATGGATGATTAGTCCGAAAAAAGCCATTAGTTAGTGTTAAAAATAAGAATTCATGTTTGGAGTTTGCCAAAAGGCACGTGGGTTACTCCCCAAATGTCTGGCGGAAGATGCTCTGGTCAAAATTGATGAACTGTTCATCCTCCAAAAATGCAAACCCAACAAATCCCATCACCGCAAGAACACCGTACTCAACGTTGCTCTACAAAGAACTGACTTTAGGGGACATGGAAAGTTGTGCATGCAATGTTTTCAGTTATTTTTTGCTATTTGTTGTTTGCTTCACAATAAAAATCCATCTTCAAAGTTGTAGGCATGTTCTGTAAATGCAATGGTACAAATCTCCAAAGTAAAAGAACATGGAAAATGTCAAGGGAGGTGAATAATTCAGTGAAGACTATGCATTTAAGAATGTAAAAGTAAGGTTTGTGCGTTCTGTCTGCACCATTATTGGGCAACTATTAGTTATTAAAGTTTTATAGCAGATAAATGAAAAGGAAAATGTTCCCATCTCATTTGTTTATTTTATTTGTTAATGATAAAAAATGCAATAATGTACAAATACCCATTTCTGATATAAACATCAGTAGCCAATATGGCCACTCTTCTTTTCCATAGCAATCACAAACCTTTCATTCAGAGTCTGTTCGTTTCCTAATCTTTTGACTAAATAAATATTTAAAATATTACTATGTGTAATGCTGTGGTATTTTAATTTACTTAGCTGCACCTGTGGAACATTCTAAAAGCAGAGGTGTAAATTTATCAAAATATTGCAGCAACGTCTAAAAGACGAAAGGTTGAGACACCATTGAAAACTTTAGGTTGATAGCGATAATGAAACTTTCTTCAAGATTTATATTTTTTCTGCCCCTTGAATTGTGTACCAGGTAGAGACACATTTTAGAAAGATGTAACCATGACATCACAGCATAACTGAAATGTTTTGGATCATCCCCAGCTGTCATTAGTGACTGATGCTTTGGCAAAACTGGGGAGCGGAGCGGGGGTGTTCCAGCGCCTGGGATGTTTAGAAACGACACACTCCTAAGTGTGGTCTGTTCAGTAGCAAAGGGCCGTGCAGCTACTCAGCGCTGCAGAAGGAATGTATGGAAGGCCGAGGAATCCTCCGCTTGCAGGATTTCTGCAAACACAGAAAGTCTCAAACAGAAGAGTAACTTGATGTGTGAACGGTATGCCTCTCTGTCTTAGCTAACCTGACTAAAGACTAAAGCCACAAAGGAAAATCTCCTTTCACCCTGGAGCGCACAATGAGTATACCATACTTGTCAGCAGTGGAAAAAGATCTCTAAATGTTTACCCTCCCTTAATAGCTCTTACAGAGCATCTAAAAGACTCAAAGGTTGGCTCTCAAAAAGGTTGAGTGTGACCTAAAAACTGCTGGGTTATGTCTTTAACCCAAATTCAGGATTTTTTGCTGTTAGAACAGGAATTGAGCACTTTTAACCAAACATTAGATCAAAAATGGTAATTAAATTAGTTGGTTTTAAGAAGAGACAGCAAGGAGCCTAATCATTCTTCATAGACCCCCATTTTAAACAAAAGAGTCTTTCTGACTGTGTAAAGGGACGCATATATGACCATATTCAATAGGGATTTTTGGAGTATTTTTAAGATGTTTTTTGGAGAAAGAAACTCCAATACCAACACGAGATCTACCAAAATATACATAGAGAGTTTGATGAGAGAGAGAGTTTTTTAATGAATCTCTATGTGAAAGGACTGCTGATTCTAATGTGAATCCAGACCTCCCAGGCATTACATATCCACATATGGTTAATTACTTGGTCTTCACAAAAGCTATCTACACCTCAGAAGATTTGACAAAAGCCTTATAAAAGCTTTACCTTACCAGCAAGCTGAATTCTTGCGGTATTTGTGCATTCACAAACCCGCACAATCACGTTGTAGCATTATGGTTTAAGGCGGGACATCCCAGCTGTGACGAAAGCAAAAGCTGCCAAGCTCACAGCCAAACCAAAACAAAAATGGCAGCACAGGAGGACGCAGGCGTAGCTGCTGCTATCACATCTGTTTTGTCAGAGCAAGAACTGCCTTGACCAGCGTAACTTATTATGGTTGATTGGCTAACATGATTGGCTAACATCAACCTTTGGTAGGCACTAAGCACTTTCCAATCAGTTTAGAAAGTTCTGCTGAATATCCCTCCTTTCCCCGAACGGATTTGATGGGAACAGTCCCAGATTAATGATGTGCAGAACTAAACCGAAAGTGCTATATCAATCTGGCTTGCCAGGTTAATAAAAGCTTGTAAGCCTGATCATGTTCAGATAAATTCATAAGTTAAAGAGTCAAAAGTCTGTATTTGCCATCCAGTTAGAGCTTTGAGGAGATAAGAATCTTGTGCAAGAGCAGGGTGTCATGATGCAGCCTGTCTACTGCAACATGCACATTTGTTTTGTAACTTTTCGCCCTCCATACATTCCAGTCTCCTCTCTACATCAGTAACTATCCACACCTGTCAGTCATCATCAGCCAGCATTCAGCACACCTGTCAGCCTCACTATATAAACTCCCAGTATTCAGTCCTTCATTGTCGGTTCTTTCTGTTGGTTCTGTTTTTCTTGCTTACCTCTGTTCTGCTGCTCACCTCATCCAGTCTCGTCCAGCCCGAAGTTCCTCCAGTCTGTCGTGCTGCTGGTCTACCTGGTTCCAAGTCTCCTGTCTGCTGTGCTTCTGGTTCTGCTGCCTCCATGCTCTGGTTCCTACCTGCTTGCCAGTTCCTGCCTTCACCATCCTCCTACTTCAGCTCAGTACAGACTCTTGGTTCCATCCTCCACCATCCACTAACTTCAATAAACTGTTAAATTTACTCTGTTGTGGTGTGTTCGGGTTCAATAGCAAATCATGACACAGGGAGGTTCTTCCGAGATACCAAGAGCACACTTTCCTGTTTTTGATGTCGACCTGCTTTAGCACACTGAATTCAGCTAGATAAACCTTCAAAGGTCTTCTGATGACATGTGGAAAATGTATTTAAAACAGCTGTGATGGGTCAGGAAAACATAATAAAACATGCAAGACAGTTGGTGTCATGATGCTGTAGTGCGTACGTGTCTGCAGAGTCTGTGTTCCTTCCAGAGCCGAGGATCTCCGCTGATGGGCGTGGCAGGTCCCTGACTGCACACCTATCATCAATCTCCTCATTCTGCCTGCTGGGGATTAAGGAGCTGTTGGCCAACCACTCCAGCCACTAGTGTCCTGTGAAACCTTTCTAGAAGTTATTACTGACAAGTTTTCATTCTTCTTTACCTGTTTATTCCCTGAACTCACCTTTTCCTTTCTTTTAATAATACCTTTATTTATAAACCATTTTCAATCAAAGTACTGAACAATAAGTGATAAAAAAATAGTAAAACAAAAAATAAAAAATACAATTTAAAATCAGGTAAGTACAGGTAAAAATATAAAAAACCAAAGGAAACACCAACATTACAA
Organism: Fundulus diaphanus; assembly: GCA_037039145.1. Classification (NCBI taxonomy): domain Eukaryota; kingdom Metazoa; phylum Chordata; class Actinopteri; order Cyprinodontiformes; family Fundulidae; genus Fundulus; species Fundulus diaphanus. Next base: position 13,121,228 of record CM073138.1, read on the forward strand.
CAATATTGTTTAGGCATTGAATTCAGCTGCATAAGGTAAGGTAAACAAGTGGGTCTGTAGCTTGGCTTTAAAAACCTCTACAGAACATGCCTGCCCAATGTCTAAAGGAAGATTGTTGCACAGAGATGGGGCACAAAAGCAAAAAGGATGCTCCCCTACAGTTTTTCTTTTAGCCTTAGGAACATTTAAAAGACCGGCGCCCTGTGATCGAAGACCAAAGGACAGGTCATGCATCGAGCCCTGTTAACAATCTTAGTTAATCCAGCCAAGGAGATAACCTTGAATTCCGAGGACCCTTGACCAACAACAGCAGGAAAAGCAGCTGGTTGAACGGATGAACCACCTGTGGAATGAGTAATTTAGTTCTCAGTGCTTCAACCTTGTTTCTAAAGAAATCCTGAGCTGTCAAATTTGGTAAAGGGTTGTAGTTCATTTGTGTCACACAACAGAATGAGTCAATGAGCCGATTTATTTATTTATTTATTTGGAGAGGGGTGGGGGGGTCGTTAAGTGACTTTGAAAATAGCATGGTTGTCGTTGTCATATGGGCTGGTTTGGTTGTTTAAAAACTCTGATGATCTACTCAGACTTTTACACACATTAATCTCTCATATTTGCAGAGAATGGTCCAATAAAGAGAAATTGTCCCTCCAGTAATTATGTGGATGAAAAGGCACTGTTGACATCAGAGGAGAATGGCCAGACTGGTCCATGACATTACCAAGGTATGTTAGATATCAGTTTTGAAAGCCCATCACATAAAAACTTGAAGCACATAGGCTAAGCCAGAAGAAGCCCTGCTAGTACCAACTGAGAAAAATTTAAAGGGGACATGTCAGGCTATTTTAGCGTTTCAATACATTTTGTTGTGCACTTTGACTCTCTATGACTGCAAAATATTTGAATTTAGTCTCTCTAGGTGCTGCTTAGATTTTTTTATATTTTGTTTGGCTCACATTTTTCAAGCCATTCAGTTTTCTCTGTTCTCTATTATGTTTTTCTTTTTTAAACGATTACATCACAGTATAGCTGCAGAACTGCTAAACAAGGTCATGGACTTTCACAAACCAACTTTGCAAATCTACAGTTTTTATGGTTTTCACCATGATTTTGTTTTGTTGTAAAGGCTGAAGGATGCTGTAGCTACTAGTGTATAAGTCAAAATGTTCAGTTGCTGGGTGTATTAACCCTCACAGTTCATCACACCGTCCCCCAACATACTCCAAAAATGGCCAAGCACTGTAGTTCTACTTTATATTGACCACAACTGAATGATTTCAATGTATAAAAGAAGGAACTGAAAAGCATGATATGTCCCCTTTAAATAGCACAGTCTACCCGAGCTCAGTTTCTGACTATGTCCATTCCATTATGGTCAGTGTGCATCAAGCTTCTGATGGTTATTTCCAGCTCAATAACAAAGCTCAAATCATCTCAAAGTGTTTTTTTGTTTGTTTGTTTGTTTTTTAAATAACAATGTGATTATTTTGTTCATTAAGGAGCATAGAATAAGTTCCAGGATTTTTGCTGATGTCTGCCACCTCTGGCGACAAGTTGAAATGACACCAGTACTGTGCACGTGCATACGAAAAGAGGAAATGCATCTGCTGTTGCGACTGCACAGGTTTTTTGTTTAGAGGAGTAATGTCCTTCTTCCTGAGGTAAGAAAGCTATAAAATTAAAGTTAACCCACGTTCTCTCACTAATGCATCGATTGCAATGGAAACTCAACAAAGTGGTCAGGTGAACGAGAGCGTGCAGCGTGTCAAACCCACGCACATGCCTAGAGAATTGGCCCCAATACCTCTCTCATGAACTGACTAATAATCCAGCCTATACAGGCAAATGCGGTAAATAGAGTATAATTCATTTTACACATCAGGCAATCGTAAGGAAATGTATGGGAAAGAAAACAACTTGCACTATGCACCTTTAAAGCTTTAACCAGACAAAAGAATCATTGAGATCAAGACCGCCTTCCCAAGGGTGACCTGGCCAAGATTGACATCAGCACAGGCCATAGAGACAAACAACATTTACAAAATAACCATTAAATTATGTACAGTGCGAGTAAGGGTTCACTGTACTCACATGGCTGTACTCCAAGCATCTCCATAGTCAAAATAAATCAGTTTCAGCACCTGTGGGATCTGGTGTACCAGTAGATTTTCCTCATGGATGTGCAACCGACAAATCTCTAGCAAATTCTTGATGCAACAATGTCAATAGGACTAAAAAAATCTCTGAAGAAGGCTTCTGACACCTTGCTGAATTTGTATCATGAAAAACTAAGTCAGTTATGAGGATAAAAGAGGGTCCAGCTTAGTGCTGTTAATGTGTACTCAATTACGTGGCTCTTAAATGCATATTCAATTGTCAGTTAAAGCCTCATAAAGGTATTTTCTTTTTATTTGATTATTGCTAAATAATTTGCATCACAAAAATAATCTGTGAGGTCTTTCCATTACAAAAATCTACCATTTAGAACTGCATGATTGTGCAGTTGTTAGCAAGAAGGTGCGTGATTCAAATTTTCTGCGTGGAATTTGGATGTTCTCCATGTGCATGCATGGGTTTTCTTTGGGTACTCCTGGTTCTTCCACTCTCCAAAAAACAATTTTAGGCTACATGTCAATTAGCCACTTTAAACTCTAACACAATAACAAAGTTACTTTAACACATTTTCTGGGGTTGAAAACCCAATCCAATATATTGAATCATATTTAGAACACAACCTTCTCTGTTAAATGAACCCAGACTTCGATCAGTCCACATTTAAGGCAGGACCGGAAGAACAAAACAACCCAAATCGGGTTGTTTTTCGCCCAGTTGTAATCGGTGTGCAGTCTTTACAGTAAATCCCCCAACATGTTCAAAACTAGAAATGCAGCAATGACTGAATAACTGAGAAGACTGAGATTCAAAGATGCTGCATATCGACTCTGCTCATGTGAGGACACAGAGGGAGAACAGGGAAGGGGAGGAGATTTAAATGTCCAGTAAAAAGGTGGTGCGGGGAAATTTAGACTCAAGTGTTTCTTTTAGCCGGCTGGAGCACAGAGCGGGACCAGAAACTGAAGCGCTCAGGCCACAACTTATTGAATGTTTCCAGAGCGGCTCTTTTTCTAAAGACTATATTAAACAAAAAAGACTTTGGACTGAACCAACTACTTTTTTTCACTTTGCTTGGTCATTTTTTGCTTGTTTTGTCGTCCTTTCACATTTCGACTCGCGTACTGAACCGTTTATTTATTATTTCTTTAAGTTCCGACTTTAAGTGCAGATCATAAAGGACTGTTTCGTTTTGAACTCCGGCACTTTATCCGGGTCCCTGGGGCCTTTTTTCATTAGTAAGCACAATCTTGTTCACTTTACACGCGGCCGCCGGCCGCAGCGGTGCTACGTGACTCCTCTCACTCCTCTCACCACCCGGACTGGGAGCAGATGACTCGGGAATTCCTTGTCAGCATCTTTATTCTAATCTGACTGGCTCATTTTTGCCGGATTTTTTAAAATATTTATTTTTTTATTGGGTTTTCTAAACCTGCGTGGAGGTGAGCGTCGCGGGACGTCCATCTCTCTGCGCGCAAACACCGCGAAATGACACCGGGATTTGTCCTCGTGACTGTGGTGGCGTTTTACCTGCTCCCCTCACCTGTACAGGTATACTGTTATGACCTTTTAAGAGTTCAAGTATAGGAAGCATTAAGCCTATTTATTTCGTTCTCATATTGTTTGTGTTTGAGCTTTTATTTTTATATTTACAAAACACCAACTTATTTATATTTTTATAAGCTTTCAGAAAGTTATGGTCATTTTAAGATAGTCTGATGGTCTAGCTTCACTTAAAATATGAATATGAAATAAGTAAATCATTAGAAGGCACTGATGACCAGAGCCGGTCCAAGGTGTTATGAGGCCCTAAGCAGAATCTAATTTGGGGGGCCAACTTCCAGTTAAGCATACCAGCCACCACTTACCTCCTTTTTTAGGTATGCTACTGTCAATGAACATGCTTCTGCAATTTTTGTTCAGGTCATCTGATTGGTAATTAGAATAAAATACTGTAATATACCATAGAGTTGTTAAAAAAATTGCTTGCTCAAAAAATTAAAGAAGTGTGCAACTGAGTAGGATGATTTTAAGAAATGTGCAAAACATGTATGTTTATTTATGCCTGTAAAACACCTACAGAATATTTACATGAATGAAAAAGTCTGTGCAAAAAACAGCAGAGGTATAAACACTTGCTGAGTTTGTTGGGAGAAGTGGTTATAAAAGTCTTAATAGCTACCTTCTGAATCACAATTCAATAAAATTGTATTCATATAGCGCCAATTCACAACACACGTCATCTCAAGGCACTTTACAAAGTCAAATTCAAGCAAATCAGACAGATTGGTCAAAAAGTTTCCTATCTAAGGAAACCCGGCAGATTGCATCAAGTCTTGACAAGCAGCATTCACTCCTCCTGAAAGAGCGTAGAGTCACAGTGGACAGTCGTCTGCATTGTCGATGGCTTTGTAGCAATACAATGGAGTACAATGGAACTAAAAAGCATTCACACCATTTATCTTTAAAACCAATCTGAGTATGCTTTTGTTTTTAAATCTATGCAACATAGCATATAATAACAAACTGAAAGAATGATTTCATTTATTTTTATTTTAACTAACAAATGCATTTAAACATCATGGGCACATGCAGGGAGAACGGTCTTTGTCAGTGAGATTATCAAGAACACATTGTTTACTAAGGTGGAGCTACAGTGTTCCCTTGTGGAGATAGGAGAATTGTTTAGAAGGTCGACCATTGCTAATGCCTTCTTCTAATTGGGCCTTTAGAGTTGTGTCCCCAGTCAAAAGCCACTCTTCTCTAAAATTTACTTATTTCCTTACATTTTGTAGAAACGCACCTTAGAGATTGCCTGACCAGGAGATACACAATGTTCTGGTCTCAGGAAACCAGAGTATAATTGTTTGGCCTCAGCACCAAGCTTGTCTAGAGAAAATGGAGGTGCTTTCCTCGCCGTAAAGCACGGTGGCGGCAGAAACATGTTGTTGGGATCTTTTTACATGGCAGGAACTGGGGCATTAGTCTGCAGTTAGGATGACCGCAGATTAGAAATGGATATATTGTTAAAGAAAACCTACTCTGTAGTGCTCTAAACCTCAAACTCAGGTGACAATTTATCTTCCAACATGTCAAAGGCAAAGCACGCCACAATGACAACAAGGAGTGGCTTTAGAGCAGATTGTCTTTGAGTGGCGCTGCCAGAACCTGAACTCAAATCTAATTGTACATCACTGGAGAGACTTAAAGTGACTGTCTATGCTGCACAGACAACCAGACTCAGCTTGAGAGGATTTGCAGATAAGAATAACAGCAAACCCTCAAAAACAGGTCTGCAGAGCTTAGAAGAATATACCCAACAGGGGCTAACTCACAGCAAACTGCTGAATGCACCGCAAATGGCCAAATGCGCTGCAGAGTAAATTAAGCAAAATTCAAAAAGCACAAACACAAGAAAAGCTGCAAAACAAAAATGTTGCAATCATATTAAACACAGACAAAATAAATAAAAAATGCTGCAAGTACCAAAAACAACAGCAAGTTGAAAAAAGCTGCAAATTCACTCTAAAAAGGCAGGTAAGCAACATACCACCAGGGGGAATAGGGGAACTCAGTAAAGACAAGCATGCTAATATTACCTATGTAAATATGCAGATGTTCTATAATATTGTAAAAGATTACTGCCACAAGAACAAAAAGACAAGAGCAAAACATACTTTTTTCCCTCCATTTTTCTTCTGGGGATCACGTTATGTCTCTATTGAGGGTCTGCTTTCATATTGACTTGGAGGTTGTCTCCTGCTAATGGTTGGGCACACTTGTGTTTTTTAGGGCACGTTTGCAGCTTTTTGAAACTTGCTGTTGTGTTTGGTACTTGCAGCATTGATTTTGCTTCGTCTTTGTTGTTTGAAATTAATTGGAGTTTGATAATACTAACCTGGAGATGTCCACGTTGTTCAGAAGACCACAACAGCTCCGGGTTCTTTGCTAGAAAGGGCAATTTTGAATCCAATAGCAATGAAGGAATTTCAAGATGTATGCATCAAAACATATGTCCCTAACAAATTTCACAGCTAAAAAAGGTTCATCAAACAAACCGTTGGTTCATACCTTTACAAACAGAAATTGGTAGGAGTTTTTAGTTTGATGCTTTCAATAAACAGGGGGGGGGATCAGATTCAACAAATTAAGGTTTGCTCACAGCTCGGCCTGGCCTTGGTGATTATGTACAGTAATTTGTGGTTTCAGTGACTTTTGAATGAACGTCATTCAGTTCGGTCATTCATGAGATGAACGTGAGAAACTGCTTTACCATTCGTCTGCTGCAGCACATGATGCAAAGCGACTCCCTGTTAAATTTGGAGAAGCTCTAAGCCCATAATTACAGACACATTCTTCAAAGACTAGCATTACTGACTTTGATTGTTCTCACTCTATGGGATTTTTGTCAGTATGAAAACATACGAAGGAAACATATTTGTTTCTATCTTAGAGAGACTCTAAGAGCATTTTGATGGTATGCTCTGACATCGTAGATAGATTACAGAAGAGGTGCGTAGATCCTGCTCAGCTGTGTGAGGTAAAATTTGAACATTTTTCCCACACCTGCAGCTTCCCTTTACTGTCAGTGTCTCTGTTTCTGTACATTTTAATGGAGAAATGCAGCATTCGGTATAACATCAAGACGAGAAGTGTTTGAGGTACCTCTGTCAGGCAGCGGTGAGTGAGTACAAAGCGTATCTGTTTTCTGTTTCCTGGCATCGCCTGGTGGTCTATTAATGAAAATCTGCTTGAGCAAAGTAAACCTGAAACTAAAGAGGAGACTCTTTCAGAAACATGCGTTGTGTCACAGATACTTGAAAGAGGACATGTCATTGGACAGCGGGACACATGAAGCTCTTGAACATTTTCAGTCTCTGATTTCCATCCAGTGTGGCAGTTGTCTCTGATGCCTCTCATGTTTAATGCAAATCTAGGTCCTTCCCTCATTTACTGCCACTTGTCACACTTCACACACCACTGCAGCCTGTTGAATCAACGGGCTTTTACTACTCTGTATTACACGCTGACTCAGTGAGGCCTTAAAGGTCTGCAAAAGCCCCACGTCCTATCAGTTTCTCAGGCTGGACACTTTGCAGCTGTTCTTAAGCTGAGATTTAGTACAAAACACACGGCATCCCTGCATTTCCTCCAATCCGTATAATCAGCTCATGGCTTTCTTAGTCAAAACACAAATGACAAAGCCCAGGGGCCCCAGTTTCAAGCAGGTTAAATGCCCCCTGCAGCTCAAAAGACTGATGGCAAGTGTAAACAGCGCAATCTCTGAGATTTAACATCCAATCTGTCAGATCATACAGAGCCAGTCCTAGGTCTGGATACTCCTCTAACCCTGCAGATGTTTCTGCTGCTCATTAATAAAAGAACATTTCCTCTCCTCACTTTCTTTTCAGCAAACGCCTTCTATAAAACCCCCCGAAAGATGGAAATTCAACATTTTTCGCAAATTTCCCACTGTTAGAAATGTGGCATGAAGGAATTATGTAATTTTTTTTTTCATAACAGTCACAGCTGGAGTATCTATCAGCAGCCTTGTGAATAAAGAGATCACTTGTTTCCGCTCTGAAATATGGATCAGCCAACAGAGGGTGGGGTTTTTGCTGTTTCATAATTCTTTACTAAAAGGAATTTTTCGCTTACATAGTTCAGCGGGTCTAAAACGTATGTTCTTGCTTTCCTATCCTCACTGACCAGAAACTGGGAGTCTGCTTTACTTTATGGAGCCTTTGTAGAAACCAAAATCGTCCTTAGGGTCAAAGTTTTAAGTGAGGTTCTGTTAAAAAGTTGTAAGCAGTTGACATCTTACCTAAAATAGATAACATGTGTGAGTTCCTACCGCACTGTACATAATGTTTCCAAGAACCAGTCTAATTTTATGGGGCTGTTCTTTTATCGGTTCCACCACAGGAGCCAATACCAAATCACACTACTGGGGTGCCCCAGAATACAGCCTTGAAGGATTGTGATACTTTCTTGATGAAACGTTTAAGTGTGGGTGGAGTTTTATAGCTTAAAGGGCTAAACATTTCAGCACTAGTTTAATATTCCCAGCGTTTTCTTTCATTCTTCTTTCAGTTTGAATTCCTTTTTGGCTCATATTAAATAAACTGAGACTGATATGTGTTACCTCCTGGGCCTCTTTTTGTTGTGGGTAGAAATCTGTTTAATCAATGACGCTGAAAGCAGCAACACTTCTGCAGAAGTAGGACTGTCTAAGTGTCATGGGACATAATTACATAAAACAGTGTGGCTTTGGATCCCAGAGCTGAAATGCACATAAACGGATGCCCAGGAAAAAAATAAAAGGTTTCAGAAAATAAATTTCTCCAGGAAAATCATCATTGGTTGCACAGACAAAATCTGTTGTTCCTTTATTTGATATTAGTCTAGTTTAGTGTGTTCTGGAAGTTGAAACGAATGGCTAGTCCAAAAGAGGCCAAGACATGAATACTAATCATGAATAAAAATTATGATAAATAAGAATCTTTTATTATGATCTTAAAACTAATACAACCATAATGTTTAAAGGGGGGACCCCATGCAAAATCTACTGTTTCAGTCCTGAAAAATATTTTGTTGCGTCCTTGGAGTCCCTAAGAGTGCAGAAAAGTTTAATTTAACCTCTCCAGATGCTGCGCAGATATTCATATTCTGTTTGGTTAATATTTTTCTATCCGTTCAGTTCTCCTTGTTCTATATTACTTTTTTGAACAATAACTTCACAGTATTTGCTGCTGAGCTGCTAAACAAGGTCTTACGACTAACCAATTTTGTGAATCCGCCAATTTTATTTCTTGCAGCCATTTTGTTGTCCAAGCTCAAGGATGCTGAAGCTACAAGTGGATAAGTCCTAATGTTTGGTTGCGTATAAACCCACAAGAAGGAGTGGGACACTCTGGAACATGGAGAGGGGCAAGGTGTGAAGGTCCTCATTTGCATTTAAAGTGACAGCGCCAAAGCAAATTACTTTCAGACAGACCTCAGAACGGGGGTAAACGAGGAGCCTAGGAAGCTAAAATAATGAGGACCTCAGATCACAGCATCACAGTTCTACTTTATAAAGATCACAACTGAATGATTTAAATGTGAAAGGGAAGGATTTAAAAGCATGGTATGTCCCCTTTAAACCATCATCATGTTTGCATTAAGTTGTTCTTTACACAGAAGCTCATAATCATTTTTAATTGAAAATGGAAGAGGTGTAGGAGTCAATGCACCTCCATTGTTCTTCCTAAGCACTGACAGCAGAACATGTAAAGCATTTGTGGTCAAAATGAGAGAAACAAAAGTAAGTTGGTGTACATATCAACAATATTTACACTCCTCAAGTAAATGCATTATCAATGATGTTTAAATTACCTCACATTTGTCTCAGACATGTACCGTGAACAGAAATGTTTCATGTTTGGTCCGTGGTAGAACTTTTACACAGGAAGATCATAGGCAGTGCACTGCCTCCAGTCTTCTCCTGCTTCTATGTAAATAACAACTAAATCAAAACATGAGTTTAAAAGTAAAAAAAAAAAAAAATTAAATCTCCCACTATGACTTCTCTGAGACTGGAGTGTTTTAAAATGCTAGAAGTCCATTTTGGACTATGTCCCTATAAGATTAGCTGTTAGCTTCAGCCTCTAGGACCAACTAATCAGGATTTATACTAATGCCAAGTGACTTGTCTGAAGATATTAACTGCTTTTAACCTTTTAACATTACCTCACTCCAACGATCTGGACCTGACAAAGCATTGTGCCAAATATTCATTGTGTTAATTTTTCTTCCAAAAGTGAACACACTGAATAAGTATTTCTGTTCTCTTTTTATTATGAGAACCTTTTCATTCGCTCCTTTTCAGGATGGTTTAGTGCACTATAGGGAACACAGTTATTGCTTTATTGATTTTTATGTCACCTGAAAAGAGAATTGTTCAAGAAACCAGTTAATTACCAGCTTCTGAAGAAATGCTAGGTAAGGTTTCTAATATGTAAAAAAGTGCATGCATAGATTTTTCCTTTGATTATTTCGATAACTTCTGTATTTATTCACTTTTCCCTTTAAATGGAAGATTTTTATGTTAATTTACTAAAGCATAGAACGTTGGTATGTTTTGAAAACATTAATGGTATGTTGATGTAGTTATGTGTTATGACTCTAGAGGTATTATATGAGCAAGCAACTTAATTTGTTATTAAAGGGGCCTAGTCACATACTATGACTTTCTACGCCAGTAGCTAGTAGTTCTGAAATACATGTAGTTCTGAAACCCAGTTTGAATTTTCACGGATAGCTACACCCTGTTAATGTCATTGCTGATTGATTTTTGTATTACTACTCTAGAGTGAGGGTGGAAGCACCTGGGTTTCCCATCTGAACAATAGTGACCTCTTGCTCACCCTTATACAAGAAATGACGGAACAGACAAAAGAGCTTTGCTAAAATGTGCCGCAGCTGTTGCTTCCAGCCCAACTGTCAGCTTTTCATTAGTCGTATAAAACTGTCTCAAATGGTATGTGTGTAAATTACCTTCTTTATTTTCATGGTTGTGTGTAAAAGGGCTGAAGAAATGTTGCATCAGCAGTTCCAAACATGACGGCCATTACCCTATTGGGTTTGGCACTCCTGATAACCTGCTTTGGTGTAACAGGAATTTTAGCCAAGGATGCAGCTTGTAACCCTCCTTGTTATGCAGTTAAGAAATTCTTACGTGATAAAACCACAAATACCAAATATAATTTGGTTTTGCTTCACTATTAGATTCATTTACAAGGAAGGCTTATTCCAAATGTCTCTGACTAAAAGTTGAGGTAATTAGGATTCTTTTCTATGATAAAACCAAACAAACCAAATATTAGTTTCTTCAGTAAAACATTCATCATTGCACCAGCAAAACCTGTTACATATAGGAGTAAGTCTTAAAAGGATAGTTTCTTTTCTTTTGACGTAGGATATGACCAGAGAGTATCTTTCCTGTCGATAACTGTCTATTGTGTTCACTAAGTTGAAACAGAGATTAGTTTTCCAGCTAATAGCTAATTAGTTGTATGCCAGGACAAAAGCGGACTTATGCCATCTAAACAGCAATTCCTCTCTTAAACGTGTTGTAGCGGTCCTTGAAAGACCTAGGGCGGTATTTTGAGGTTGTAGTATTAAACCCTCCATTTGTACACCTCTGAACTGTCATGCAAGGTATGGAGAAAACAAAGCAGTCAACATATGAAGAGATAGCTGTCAACTACAGGTCAAGTCATACATGCAGGCCTCACAACACCTTCTTTAACAAAGATGCTAGAGCAAATCTGGTCTACTGCTGATAAGATACTGACTGGCTATAACCTCTGAGGGGAATAGTTCAGATTTTTGGAAGTTTTCTGGAGCTTTTATCAGCACTAGTGTCCTTATCTGTGATAGAAAGACTGTGAAATAAATCTCAGAGCAGTGGTAAGTTGATTGACCACAAGACCTGTAAAAGTAGAAGGATGTACCATCGGACAGCCTGACCCAAAACCCAAAAGTTTACTCCAATCTCAGGGGGATGTAATTGCCACTGATCAGATTGTTGACATTGTTCACCTGAGAAAATAGTGGCATACTTATGAGGCATCTTTTGTGAAAGTGTTGTCCTTTAACATTCACTTTAATAGAGTTGTATGTCATGGATATAAATGTTTTATTTAACTTGTTTGAAATAGATAAAATCTGTTAAAATGGAGGCTCCATCTGATTATCTTATCTACCAGAATGATATGAAAGTGAACATGCTCCTTTATTGTTTGAACACTATTGTTATTGGCTTCCATTTCTAAAGGGGAATTAGTGTAAAGCAATTTACATTTGCAGTTACAATGAGCCCAAATCCCCTGGCCTATCGTTCCCAGATACCGGCTCCAACTTCCAAGACTAATCAAACACAGCTTGCCTAAATTTCAATCTATTGTAATTTGCATGCATGAAAGAAACTTGTGTGGCTAGGACACCAAAACTGGCTCGAGCCCAGAGGCTCACAGACTCTAAAACCCAGCCCTGGGTAAAGGACATATTACTATGTTGGTAACGTCAAAGGACATCTCTTCAAAAAATGCGAACTATGTCTTTAAAGCTGTGGCTCTTGTATCATTGAGGACATGGCGTTACACAGGTCTTTCCTTGACATATTCATCTGAAGAAAAGCCATACTGGAGACTGATCATGTATGTTGCACAAATGTGTCTGTTATCATTCATATTTTCTTCCACATATGTTCATGTTTATCCCATCTGTTTTAGTTTTGGGCGTTATAAAAACAAATTTACGGGTGTCACCATACGGTGTCATAGGCAAATTGAATAGTTAAATCTGCATTCGGCCTGTCAAACCCTTTAAGTTTTGTACCTCTTGCACATCTTTCTAGATTAAATGCGTGCTCACAAGGCTGAGTAGTGGTAGTGACCTGCTGACTGACGGCGCTTGTATTTGCGTTGTTGGGGTATTTCTCTCTAGTTGTAATTTCCCAGCCCAGGGGAGATTCGCAATTGCAATCAGGAAATATGGATTTCTCTTTCCTTCTGCTCAGGAGGAGGAAGAGGAGTGGTGATGCTCGGGGCAGCCGTCTACTCAGCAAGCTTTAATCTCCCATCTGGATGTAATTTACTGTGGTTTACAGAAAAGCGTTTTACTGTAATAGGGACCACAATTACCACCGGTCAGTCTTATCTTAGGACCTGTGCAATGTGTGCGTGCGTTTGCGTATGGGTACACCATTTACACAGTGGTCGTGTCTGTTTGTGTCTATGTCTTTGGGGAGACATTTGTGCATTCATTAATGAACTCACACTAAGGAAGCTGTGTTTATCTAAATCAGCATCTATATGGACCTTTACCTCCTCCATTTTCTGTTGACCCTATTTGCTTTTGTAAAATTCTTTTTTAAAAGTGAACAACAAGAGAAAACATACCTGCCTTTATTGTGAGCGAACTCACTGTTAAAGATAAAATATTTATTTTACACAAGAAACTCACTGTTTGACCAGTTAAAAATGTTTATTACCTTGCAAACGTGTCCATACATTCTGTTACATTAGAATCACTACATTGTAGTGAGTTTATTTTTTAGACTGACACAAAGTAGTGAATAATTGATAATTGGAAGAAAAATTATTCATTTTTCAAAAATGTTAAAAGTCTAAAAAGTGTGCCATACAGTATATAGATATTTAACCCTTATTACTCTGTTAACCGTAAATACATTCTTGTGTGATCAATTGCCTTTAGAAGTGACTTAACCGGGGAAAACAAAAGTCGACCCATGAGGGATTTACAGTAATCTCAGGAGAAATCCAGCTGTTCTGTGAAGCCGTCAGAGGTTTACAAGAGAACATTAGTGAACGAACAGCATCATGAAGACCAAGAGACACAGCAGGCATGTCAATCAAGAATCTTAAACAAGGCATAAATTTTCCACAAACCTTGTTATTATTATTATTTTATGAAATCAGTCGATCGCACTGACCAGCACGCAAAAACGTTTTTAAGCTTTCTTGAGGTCGTTTTTGGCTTTTCCGAATAAGAGTTATTGCGAAAAACGGGGGATGGAAACACATTTGCCGAATAAGTTCTGACGAAGCGAAAATTTACCTCACATGATTGATCAGCTGTTCCTGCTGTCGGCGTCTTCCCCGATTTTCCCATAACATGTGGTGCTGCCACGTATTTTGACAAAAAATCTAAAAAAAAAAAAAAAAAAGCTCATATATGTGTATAAAATTTTCTTTTTGGGGCCCCAGCCTGTCATGGGCCCTCGGATTTATTCTAAATCCCCCACCTATATGGCGCCCTTGCCCATAACGCACATAGATTTGCATTTTTTTCTCAACGTCTCCGGACAGCAAGTGACATCGGCAATAGTAGCTGACATGACAGCGAAAATTACAGCTCGTCTGATAGCAACACAATCCTGAAAACATTTTTCTCAGATGTGTGGTCCGTGCTAGTTTTCAGTTTCTACTTCCTGTTTATCACAGCCAGGCATAACGTCAAGTTGTGATGAAATGATATGCTTTGTGTAGCCTGGTTGATTAGCTTCAAACCAGTGGATGGAAGCACGCCTAATTCGCATTTTCATTTTTTCCTTTTTTTAGCCCAGAAAAGACCAAAATGTAACTTTTTGCCTTGTGTTTAACACTGCACATCTTCTTGAACACACTGCCCCCTACTGTGAAAAATGGCGGAGGTAGCATTGTGTTGTGGTGATTGAGGAGGGGCGGGAAAGTTGTGAGAGTTGGTGAGAAGATGGATCTGGTTAAATACAGGACAATCCTGAAAGAAGATCTTTTATAACAGAAGGCAGGGATCCATGTATGGTGTTTTCATTCATTTAAATTCAAAGTAGTTTTATTTATATAGGGGCAATTTACAAGAAATATGACAACGAGGCACTTTACAAAAACGGTCAATCATACTTTCCGTTTTGATCCTAGTTCTTAAACAATACAGTCAGATTAAGTTTATTATTCAAACTGGTAAATAAGTCACAGACTTGCAGGAATGGATTTCCAAATTATTGCTTTAAGATTTGGAATCTGCCTGACAACAGATCAATGTGTTTGTTTCCTAAAAAAATGGAAAATAAAGTTCAGTGAGTGATTGTTATAAAACGTTCCCCATGTGTTTTGGTTCGACATTTGATGGTGTTTTGAAAGTGACCTCTGATCATGAGCTCTGAGCAGACCCGGCTGGGTAATATCAGACCTCTAATGTCACTGCTGATGTTTTAGGTTCACCTGCCTCATGTATACAAAACAGGGCCTGCTTTTCCTTAGTAGGGGTGGAAAATATTTGTTTGTTCTTCAAGCGACATGGGAGGCCTGTGAAATACTGCTGTGGAGTTTGTTTTTGATCGAAGGAACCTGGATTGAGATGAAGGATAGAAGAGGAGACCAGTGTTGCATCCAATGCGTCAAAGTATCTCTGTGGTCTTCCTTGGTTAAGTCTCAGTCTGAACAATCTAAGGAAATGTTCCTCTGTGCAACAATTATGCTTTTTAAGAATAAAAAGTTCAAATGATGGAGATGTCTGAACCACAAGCCTGTATCTGAGCCTTGGACCTTTGGTCCGCAACATCAACAACACAAGTGGGGCAAATTCTGACAGAAGATGATGTCTAGTGTACTTCAGTGATTCAATGTGTTCATTTATATATATATATATATATATATATATATATATATATATATATATATATATATATATATATATATATATATATATATATATATATATATATATATATATATATATATATATATATATATATATGTATATATTGCAAGAACTGTAATTTACTTGAGTCATTATTAGCTCAAGTCTTGAGAACTGAGGGGGGGATTTCCCAAATCTCTGCCAGTCTGCTTTTCCTCATTATTAAAGTAAACAGTTCTGCTGACGTGATCCATGTTTTGGTTTAAACTCTGATAAAATGTAAACTGCAAAGCCCACTCGGCCTGGTGACCTGACATCTCTGAGGTAATTTATCTCAGAGCCATGGCAGTCAGAGCGATCACATAATAAGGCTGGAGTTAGGGCAACTGCAGTTGTTGTGTTGTCAGAGCATGCACAGCATGTTTTGTTACCAAACCTTGTGATATTTAAATGTTTTTAGCCATTACTTGTCACATTTAGACTAAAATCCATAAAAGAACTGGAATGACATCTTCCAGTTTTAGCAGCAATGTAGAATCAGTAAGAATAAACCACACGGACACTGAAAACTAAGCTCTTGCAGACGGATTTGTGGAGAACAGCTTCTTGACAAAGTCTGTTGACAATTGTAAGATGCTGTTGGCTTCGTTGTCATTAAAATCTCATGTTTTGTCAACCACTAGATAAATGTTTTAACAAGTCATCCTTACGTCGGATCATCCTGTTATGTCCTCTTGATACCTTTGACCTTCTTTAGAGAATATCTTAAATATTCAATATGTTTGATGATTTTTTTTTTTGCTTGATGGTCACTAGTATAGCTATTACTTGTGTAATGAGTTACACATTTGAACCAAAGGCAAAAATTTAATAAAATGAACTTAAATTTGATTTAAGTAAACTCTGTCATAGCAAACTGTCATTTGAACATGTTATGAAGCCAAACATCCCACATCCTTACTGTCACTGTTTTGTAATCCAGGGGAAAGGACAGAAGGACTTTGTTGTTAACTAATCGTACCAATGTCCTTCATTCTTTTCAGTTCTTCAAAAATACATTGCCAATTTTTTTTCCGTCTTGGATTCAAATCTTTTTCAGCAAATTGCCGTTGTACCTGCTGTTGAATTGGCCTCCTCCGCTTGACCCTCTACGCTGAAATAACTTTGAACCATTAAACTGAATCTCCGTCATGTTTAAGTTTGCTCCCTTTGCACGCTGCCCTCTCTCTGACAGATGGAATAAGCAAGGAGGTTAAAGATGACGCAGTTCAGCTGTGAGGGACGAGAGAGTGATGATGTTCGGGGCCTCTGCGGCCTGAAAACAGGAACTCTGGGGCTAAGTGAGCCCTCTAATAACACAGGAGTACAGCAGAAACTCTTAGCAGTGAGTTGCGATGCAGTCCAACACCCACTGCGTGTATTGGTCCTCTTTATTTTTCTGTTCCTGTTTTATTTCTCCTGTTTACAGTCCGTAAGTCAGCTAAATAAAATAGAGAATACAGCACCTTCACAAACCACAAGCTTTGACATATTTTATTAGGATTTTATAACAACCACAATGTAGTGCATACTTGTCCAGTGGTAAGAAAATGAGCCATAGTTTCCATTTTTTATAGAAAAAAAAAAGAAATGTGTGGCAGTCAGGCATTTGTATTTATCCCCCGTAAATCAAAACTTTGTGGAAACACTTTAGCAGCTGTGATTACAGCATCAGGTCTTTTGGGGGATGTCTCTACCAGCTTTTGCCCATTCTTCTTTCCAAAGTGGCTCATTCAGACTGGATAGAGAGCAACTGTGAACATCAATTTTCCAGTCTTGACAGAAATTCACAATTGGATTTAGATCTGGACTTTGACTGGGCCGTATTAGCCCATAATGTATGTTTGTGTGGTTGTGCTGCTGTAATGGGTAAAGGTGGTGCTGCCACCACCCTCTTTTGCTGTGGTTGCGTAGCATGATGTGCAGAGTTAATTATTCACCTCAGCATTTTGTATAGTCGCCAAAATGTTTAATCTTGGTGTAACGTGTTTAGCCCCATTTTAATCAATTTTGGCTGCCAATTTCTTTTCATTCAATTGTTAATCTGCATCTGAAAGGGAAACTAAGTCTTTATATTATCAGAAGACAAAATACAGCGGATTTATACTTTATAAGGAGCATTTCTTTCCTTTTTACTTGCAGGACATGCAATTAGGATCTTCAGCTTGATCATTTTCTTCTGCTTCTTTTTTCCATTGCAGCTTCTGCCGAATGGTGTAGAAACTAGCCAAAGTTTCACAAATCCGCAGAATAAACAAGACAACAACAAAAAACAAGAGATCATTATCTGCCAATATGTTATCCGTGTAGCCTTTAGCAACTGCTACATGTTTTAAAAGCTAGTCTATGAAAACAATGCATGAAAATTACACAAGACCATCTTTGACCTAGTCAATGAGAAGTAAGCCTAAATGGAAAAAAAAAACCTATTAAGGGAGCAAGGTGAACGAGACACTAAGAAACAGAAATTGATCTCGCTTGTGGGGTTTGACCGTCAAGATCATTCATAATTTACTGATATAAAATCCGCCTCTTTTTCCACAACAGCCAAACCACATCCAGTCACCATTAATCACCAAGTTAATACTGCCAAATGCATGAGGAGGAGGGAACAGCTTTCTGAGACATCTCAGGCAACTTTTTTTTAATATCATGGCAGCAACTTCTCTGATACCCGTCTATTCTCAAACACAACATTCACCCGCGATATTGTCTTGTTATGACAAGGCTTAACCCATGACCCCTTCAAGAGCAAGTGAGTCAAAGCCAAGAAGAACTGGTAATGTTTAGAAGCCTCATAAAACAAGAAATAGAAAGAAAAAGTGAAAAGATCTTAAGACAGTTATTGCTGGAAAAAGGTTTGTTTTATTCTGACGTTGCTATAGAGAATGGAAAATAATCAGTGCTTGACTGAGTGGAAGTGACATTGAACAATAGCCTTAAAACTGCACTGTGACGTTCCCATGCTGAGCATTAAAATATATTCACAGAGCATAGCTCCTGTCCTGCTGTGTTTTTGTGCAGCAGCAGACACAGTTGGGTGGACGGCGCTCTATAGAACAACACTGCTGTCAGAGGAACAGCTGTACATGTCAGCCAGATGATGAGCTGCTCCCAGAAAAAGAGGGAAAAGCTTCATCTGTTTCCCGAATGCTGAGAGGACAGAGCCTGAGTGACTTTGTGGAGGCCTGCTGGAGGAAGTGTCATTTAAAAAAAAAACACGTTTACAAATCTCCTACTTATCTAGCTAACAGTTTAAAATGTATCGCTCAAATGTTTGTGCGAGCTGGAATTCATCTTTGGACAATCAGGACATTCCTCCTAAATCACGCTGCTTGGAAAAAGCGTCCGACTGTGGCAGTGTGCCGACAGATACCATCCTCATCCACAACCTAATTTTGGTTCAAAACAGGAAGAGGATACTTTTTTTTTTTCTGTGAACAGATGGTGTGAAAACAACTGTCTGACATTGCATAACACCTTTCCATGTATCCGAGTCTGGAGTGACTGTTTCATTTAATCACGCTTTTTTTTTTTGTCACAGAGAAAAAAAAAAGATCAAATCCAATTCTTGTTACGAAAGATTGCGGAAGCAGGTTGTCTGCCGCCTGCCCTGCGCTTCTGCCGGAGGGTATTTTGTCAAACCTAGATTTCCCTTCCTGAGATGGAGTCAAGCAGAGGTTTTGTGTTTTCCCAGGCGAATGAGAAATTCACTATGTTTATCGGGGGGTGATGGGAAAAAAATCAAGACGGAGGGGGAAGCCATCAATGGGAAAATAAATAGAGAAGAGAATCTTACACCACAGGAAGCAGGTTTTTGAAACCAAACAGTCGGGCACACGGTGGAATATGTCAATGAGGATCTGCTGCTTATCAAAAAGATTCGACCAATATAGGGCGGGGGGAAACATGCGCTGTCACCAAGAGAGGACATAAATACATACCCTTTTGGACATTAACTGCATGCTGAGGCATTTTTTCATGTTTTCATGTCCTCATGCCTAGGCTGGAAAACTGTCTGGGTCCAAATTTTCCTGTAATGGTTTCGGCCCTAGCTTTTTCTTTCAGTATCACTGATTCTATCTCTGTGTCTGCTGACGCCCCCTGGGGGGTTACACAGGGCTCCGTTCTTGGATCTTTTCTGTTTTCTCCGTGTTTCTCTGTGTTTTTTTCAGAAACATAATGTTTGGCCTTGCTTAGGCTGTCACCCCAGGCTGTGTTGCCCTAGAAAGACAACTATTTTGCCCTCATAAAACACTGTTACTGACAAGCAGGAGCCTCGGTATCAATCTTTCCTACATGGCTTTAGAAAGAAAAAAACTTTGGTTTTACATTTGGTGTGAAAATGGGCCTTCTGTCACATAATGCCATGTTAAAACCCAGCCTTTTCCAGTTGAGTTGACTACTATAATGCACTTCATTTTGAAATTAGACTTTCATTTCTAACAACTGCTACAAATCGCTGCTGCTCGATTTGTAAGTAGTGTCGACGGAAAAGTGCTTTTTTCACCCTTTTTGGCTCCCCTTCTATGGCTTACAGTTTATTCAAGAGTTTGTTTTGAGACTGATCCAGTCTCTTAATAGCTGTGCTCCATTTTACCACTCTGAACTGCTGCACCCATATATATTGTCTAACTTCCTCAGGTCAGTAGACCAGATGTTATTAAAATGTTCCAAAGACACGATGCATATTCAGAGGTGATGGAGCATTTTCTGTTGTAGCTCTGAAGCTGTGGCAGGTATCTTTATTACTGTTTTTGAAGCACAGTTTAATCTCAAGCTTTGTTGATTATTACCATACTTTTATCTATTCTTTGTCATACTTGTTTTAATTGTTGTTTACTTCTTTGTTATTAACCGTCTTGCTCTTTTGTGCTGTTTTACTGTTCAGTTCTTTGCTCAACCTTGTTTTTTATGGTATGGTAAAAGCATCTTTTTTACTATTGCTTTTTAATAAACATTTTCTGTCTTTTGCAGAATGTACCCATGCAAGACACCAACAGCACCGTGGAAGGTAAGTATTTCTTTTTGTTTTATTTTTTAAACTATCCAAGTGCTGAAACATAATATTAAGGAATAGTTCAAGGCTAATAACATTACATACAAAAAGGTATTTTTTTCTCTGTGGTATTTTTCCCTTTTTTTCTTAGTGCTCTTTTGTGGTGTTTGGGTCAATTTTCCTCCTCTATAATTTGTTCTCCTAATTTGAACCTTTATGTTACCATTTTGATCCTTTCTGTTTTTCTTTTGCGCCCATAAACACACCGTGTAATATGGCTTTTGCATATTAATCTGTTTCTCTTTGAAGTTACGTATGTTTTAACGGGTAACGGATATAAACTATCTTAAAAATGCTCAAATCTCACATATCTCATGTGAAGTTTGCATTGCCCCCTATTTCCATTTATTCTGGTTCTGGTGGCAGTGGCTCTACTCTGAGCTTCTCACCCTATCTCTAAGGGAGAGCCCAGACACACTACGGAGAAAACTGATGTCGGCCGCTTGTATCTGCAACCTCGTTCTTTTGGTCACGACCCAAATCTCATGACCAACGATGAGGGTAGGAACGTAGATCAACCGGTAAATCGAGAGCTTCGCCTTTTGCCTCAGACGCAGCACCGATCCGCCTGTTGATCTCCCGTTCCATCTTTCCCTCATTCATGAACAAGACCCTGAGATACTTTAACTCCTCCACTCGGGGCATAATCTTGACAGATTATGATCAGATTCAATGAAAATAACTCTTGTTGGACTCTCTTTCGTAAGTATCATTTATTGCAAGCAGAAAACAACAATGTATAGAAAAAAAAAAAAAAAAAAAAGTTTTTGCAGCACTAGTGGCCTTTAGTAGCATACTATACATTAGTATACATCTGTGCAGATATGAATAAATGAATGATTAGTACGTACAGTTGCAACCGGATTGTTCCAGATTTTAAAAGTTGGGTACCAAATGTCCCAAATGTATCAAACTTCCCTGGGATTAAGTGACCAGCACCCTTCTGTTTGTCACTGTGGTTGTGATTATTGTCATTGTTTCCACTCATCAACGTTGTCTCCTTAAAATTTAATCAGTTATGTTTTTGTGTCACTGAATTAATGAAATTATTCAGATCAGGTCTTTTGTATACCTGATCTGAACTGACTGAAAGTCAACCAGACCCAACCACACATGCACATCCACACACAAATGAAACCACAATAGATTATTTCACCCATATTTACATTTTTCATAGTAGAAGTCAGATCTTACAGGATAAACCTAATTTCTCAGTTATTTTCGCCATACATAGCTGAGATGTGAGATAAATGACAAAGCTCGGGAGTCAAGTTGCTTGATTTGAATCTACACAATATCAAGGCATGCCAGAGCTAAAAGGGATTACCCAACTCCTGACCTTCTTCCTCACATCCTTTCCCTCCCTCACATCACTATAAATTAATGCTGCCAAAAGAGAAAATAAACTGCAAGCTAAAGATTTGCACATCTCCCAGGATCTGGAATACGTGCAACTGAAAAAAAGTTCTGCTATGCAGAAGACATACAGTCGAGTCAAGGAGTAGTAACTGGCCAGCAAACTGTCCCTTTGCATTGTATTACAACATTAAAGTTCACGGCCTCATCTCCTGACCGTGGATGCTTCCCCGACCGTCTCCTCCCAGCCCGTCTGCTTTTATAAACAGCTGTTGTGGTGTCAGGCTCCAGTTGGTGACCTCTGGGGGTCAGTGCAGTCCCAGAGGTGCCTGCGGGGCAGCCCAGCTCCGGTTCCAGCAGGGTTCTGTTCATGGCCATGTTCCCAGTGTTTGTTTTCTCCTCCTTCTGTGTTTGGCTATAGTCGTCCCTGTTCCCCTCCACCCCCCCCCCCCCCCCCCACCTCCACCCCCACAGCAAGTAGGACACTTTCACACATGTACTCCCACAGGAAAGTGTTCTGCACATTGTACAAATGTTTTTCTTTTTTTTTTTACAATAGGAAAACAGGATACACTGTATATCACATCTGGCTTTAGGTTTCTGTATACATCACATGAGCATGTCATTATTACCCTGTTTAAGTAATTACTCATAGCATTTGTGTACAAATAAATATAAACCAATAGTGCAGTTTATTTACAACTGATGTGGTAATTTTCTTTCTAATTAAATATCTTGGGAATGTGCTCTGAACGGTCACTCTCTGCATCTATATGTGAACAAAAGGTTTATTTTCCAAAGTGGCTTATCCTCCTGTCGTTCCTCACAGTGCTGATGTTTCAAGAGGTGTGGGGTCGCAGCTTCTGCCGCACCATGGAGAAGCTGGTAGAAGTTGTCCAGGAATACCCAACAGAGGTGGAGCACATCTACAGCCCGTCCTGTGTGCCGTTGGTGAGGTGCGCCGGCTGCTGTGGCGATGAGAACTTGGAGTGTCATCCTACTGAAACTTCAAATGTCACAATGCAGGTAAGAAAACAGCAAAAATGTTTATACATCAGGATATTTTTTTATTTTTATTTTGACACAGCATCAAAAGCTCAATGTATTTTATGGGATGTTAAGTTATAGACCAGCACAAAGTAATGCATATTTGCTAAGTGTTGCATGATGCATGGTTTCCATGTCTATTGCAAATAAAAATCGCATAGTTTTAATGATCATGTGTTTTCATTCACTTTCATTTCGATACTGCGAAATAAAATCCTGTGAAACTAGTTGTGTTCAGAAGCCACATAATAAGTAAATGCTTGTCCAGCTGAGTCAGTATAAAGTCGGCGGTTCTGTTAAGGCCTCAGAGGTTTGAATATTATTGAATAAAAAGACGTAAAACACAGCAGACATGTCAGGTCAATATGATTATGGAGAAATTAAAATACTATCCCAAGGTTCAAACATCTCCCAGAGCACTGCTGAATTTATAAACGGAAAATGTGACGAGTGTCGCACAATCGCAAACCTACTATAACATGTCCCTCTACCTAAACTGACAGAGCAGGAAAGGAGAGCATTAATCAGAGAAGCTCTGGAGCTAGAGGATCCATAGGCTCTTCAGACAGAACATCTATTAGTTGTTCGACTCACAGATTTAGCATATTTAAGAGTGCTGAGAAAAAAGCCATTGTTGAATGAAAGCCAAAATTATCTTAAAATGTGCCACAAGCCATGCTGGGGACACTGCAAGCATGCAGATGAAGGCTCTGGTCGGATGAAACCGGAGTTGAACCTTTTGGCTGACATGCAAAACTAACACTGCATATCATCTTGAATACACCTTCTGCACCTTGAAACGGAGAGGTCGCAACCTCAGACCGTGGTGATGCTTTACTTCATCAGGGACAATGAAGCTGGTCAAAGTTGATAGGCAGATGAATGGAGCCAAAGACAGGGCAATCCTGGAAGAAACTTTGTTAAAGGCTGCAAGACTTGAGGCTGGGACAGAGGGTCACCTTCCAGCAAGACGACATACAGCCAGAACTAAGATGGAATGGTTTGCGCTGCAGCATATTTATGTGCTTGATGGGACGATTAAGTCCACACCAAAATCCAAGTGAGATTCAGTGGAGAAACTTGATGCTCAGAGAAACTCCCCATCCAATCTTAATGAATTTGAACTTTTTCTGTGCCGAAGAATGGCCAAAATCTCAGCCTCCAGATAGGACTTGCTGCAGTAATTGCAGCAGAGGGTGGTTCTACAAAAGTTTTTACTCAGGGAGCCTGAACACAAATTCACAATATACTTTTCAGATTTGATCTGATGTTTTCTTTAAAATGTTGAAAACTATGTATCGTGTTTTCCTTTTGTTTCTTTATAATCCATTGCAGTTTTTGGTTGCAACATAATAAAGTATTTCAAAGTTTAAAGACTGAGTAGTTTTGAAAGTCACTGTCCCATTCTAACCATTTCTTGTGACTCTGCCAAACAGCTGTTGAAAATCCGGCCGTCAGAACCAGGTGAAGAATATGTTGAGATGACCTTTGTGGAGCATAAGACATGTGAATGTAGGTAAGAAAACATGAAAGAGGTTTTCATAATCGATGACAAAAAACCCCCACAAATGTACAAAAGATAAACTGCATCCTATTATGTACATGTATTTAGTTAAAACCTTCTAATTAGTTTCATGCCCAGTAACAAAATGAGTCACAAACCTCCATGGTGGTCGTTGACTAGGGTAACTGCTTCTAGCAATGCAAGCTTTATAACACTTAATTTCTCTACATTTTCTCTACTGAAACACTAAAGGAGCGTAAATGTGTGAGACCAATTTAATGATACAGAAAAGTTTATTATATAAACCTTCTCTTTTTTTTAAAAACACTGAGTTAAAAATTTGCATACTGTTTTAAATATATCAATAAACCCCCAGAAATAATAAAATTTCACTTAGCAGGTTGCAGAGAAGCTACACATTTCTGTAACTGTCACTAAAGTCATAGTTTTGGTTGAATGCTTGACAAATCTTCTCTTTTCTGAATTGGCAGCGCTCGTGAAAATTTCCTGATTTCCCAGTACGTACAAAGTTTTTAGGCATTGTTCATAGATTTTTACTAAGGTTGGGTGTTTGGCCACCTAGAAGCTCAATGTTACCTTGCTTATCCATTCGTTTGGATGTCTGTTTTGGATCATTGCCCTGTTGGAGCAGCTGATGTGTTCAAGTTTCTACCACCTAGCTGCAGATTTGAGGTGAAGTGAAATTTATATTTATTTATATTTCTTCCTAGTGCAACACATGAGTTTCTGCAAACGTTTGCCCCCAAACCTTGTTTTTCATATTATTTGTAGTTGTTTGTATTATCACTCCACTCAAAATTAATAGTTAAAGACAGAAGATAAAAAGGCTGTTACATAGTTAAAGACAGAAGATAAAAAGGCTGTTACAATAATCTAGACGATGTGACATAAAAGTATGTATAATCATGTCTAATTTGGCCGAAGCGTAGAAATATTTCTTAGCAGAATTTTGTTTTTCTGATTAACCCGTAGAATGGCAATCCAGTGAAATAGCAGAATCAAAGTAATACCAAGGTTTCTGATGTGACAAATGAGGCCAATACACCAAGTAATGGCTTAATTTGAGATATTCTGTTCTCGGGGTAAACAATTAGGGTTTCAATCTTATCAGAACTCAATAGTTTTCACAGAGTCACTGTTTGATACTAAGAAATCCTCCTTGAAAAACTGTTTTAGTACTAAAACAGTTTATCAAAGAGGACAACTTTAAATATTTAGATGGTTTAAAAGAACAGTAGAGCTGAATATCATCAGCATAGTAGCAATAAGACACATCCAAAAACTGCCCGATTATTTGGCCAGGGGGGAAATGTACAAAAGAAAGAGAGTAGGTCCCATGTCTGAGTCCTGTGGTACCCTACATGAAAGGTGTTATCCACTTTAGAGCAACATCTGATAGGCCGTCTACATTTCGGAGCATTTTAATAAAAATTCTGTGATCTACAGTATCAAAAGCAGATTTAAGATCAAGAAGGGATATCAATCAGAAAAGAACCCAGAATCAATCAATGCAGTCAGGCCGATGGTAAGTATATGTAAACCAGAAGTATACATGAGATAGCCATATTGGGTTTTGATGGTCAAGTTGGGAGCTGCACTTTGTTGGTTGCAGTATCACCATTGCCTTGCAGCAAGAAGTTCCTGGGTTCAAATCCCAACCTGGGACATTTCTGCATTGATTTTATTTTGTGCTCCTCATGCATGCATGGGTTTTCTCTACTCCGGCATGCTCCCACAGTCCAAAAGCATGGCTGCCAGGTTAATTGGTCTCTCTAAATTGACCATAGATATGAGCATGTGCATCGTTGTTTGTATTGCTGTATGATGGACTGTGGCCACCCAGCCAGGGTGCTGTGTCTTGCCCAATGACTGCAGGATAAAGGCACCAGCCCCCCATGACCCTGCAAGGACAAGCAGGTATAGACAACGAATGGATCCATGGTCAGACTGGTGAAACAGTTTGTTAGCTGAAGTTTCAACTTCAGGGCAGGCAATGCAATTGATTTGAGAACCTGGAAATTCAAACTTCCAAATGGTAATGGTAGCATAGTGGCCCCGGCCTAGAAAAAAAATATAATTGTTGCTGAAAAATATGATAAAATACCTGGTTTTAATCATGTTCCAGGACCAACTTTCAGGCACAGCATTATTATATCACCTGTTCAGATCACCTAAAATGATTTTAGAATCACCATTTAGCCAGGGAGAACATTTCTAGAGGAGAAACATTGAACAATGAAAGCAACTCCACAAATGCACAGGGAGGAAAGGGGTAACCCAGGAAGTTACTGTGCAACAGGCAGGTTCAAATCTAAAGACTCTATGGTATGAGGTGGCAAGCCCATTAAACAGTAATTATTTTTTCCTCAAAATTTGTTTCATGAGGCTGAACTATATACTATAAATGTAAATTTTAGGAGATCAGTTTGGTAATTAGTTTCACTGAATATTTAAATAAAACCACACATTGATTTGTTCTACAGTAATTTATTTACATTTTCTCCTCAGAGTGCGGAAACCTTTGGTAAAGGTTGGAAGGTAAGAACTTTCTTCTGAGATTAATGATTAAAAGTAAAAAAAAAAATCCACAATTCAAGGGATATTTGATTTTGTTTTTTATTATTGTGTAGGAAAAGGCAAAAAGGAAGAGGAAGAGGAAGGAAGAGAAAGGAGAGACAAAAAACAAAAGACTGCGACAGGTAATGGCACACTCTTGCTAAGGCAATTAAGTTAAAATACCAACCGATTGTCAAACGAATGTCAATAAAGATGCAATATTTAACTCTTGGTGTGCTGCAGGTGCCAGATTCCTCGCAGGTAACTTTAACGTCAACCCAACCTCCTGTTGCAGCGTGGCTGACTATTTATCTCCAGCCCGGTGAAAGCATGAAGAGTCTCCACTCTTCTATCAAAACCTGTGTGTCCGCTGCCAGAGACTCCTAACAGCTGGCTTGGTTTGCTGATGCGCTGGCCTAACGATGGGCAGGATGTCTGCAATGATGAGGTTCAAAAGGACGTGCGTTTTGATTGGTGGAAACACTCTCTGTTACACACCTGACACAATGGACATCCCTGGGAGCCAGTGCAATGTAGAAAAGAACAAACTCGTGTTTCGATCTTCCACTTGATATTATTGTGTCAGTTATTTGAAGTTGTCCGTTTCTTCTGTATTTAAAGGTGGTTACATGTGCTAAATCTCTATATTTATTGTTAAAATAGTTGGACCAGCAACCTTTTAAAAGTTTATCTTTTCCTGAAACATCATTATAAACACATTGACTTGTATTGGCGGTTTTATTTTTGACTGAATGTACAGCTGCTTTGTACATGTAACAATGATATGTCTCCCTCTAGTGTTAAGAAACAGGCTGAGAATGCTCAATATTAAAATATTTTATTATGTGAAGTTGTTGATAATATTAGACACGGAACAGTGCGGTGAGTTAAAATCTGCTTTATCATCGCAGTTTCTTAATCTATTTATAAGGTTTGTAGAATGTATTTACCCCATTATAACATGTTATGTTCCAATCCTCAACATTCACAAGAAAGAACTGTTTCGCTGTTACCTGTCTCCACTTGAACAGGAACATTTAATATTAACATTAAAAAAAACTTTAAAAGTGACACTGGAAAAGCAAATCTGCCATCTGATCAAATCCCTGCAGACGGAAAGAGAAAAACAAATCCACATGCGTGACCCGAACTCTGGATGAGGCCTGGAAGAAGTAGTAAACAAGAAAACAAATTTCTTTCCTGTAGCCCATCCATAGTTAAGTGGTACTGATGCATTATGAAGACATTTACAACCTGTTTTTTTCAATCACAATGTTGAAAAGTGTTTCTCTGCTTTGTGTATTTCCCATCTGGTAACACAACACTCCCTTAATCTCGCTCCACAGGTGACTTCCTGAGTCTGTTTTTAAAAACAGTCCAGTATGGAAATTGTCAGTAGAGTGAGATGTTAGGTTTTTTCTTTTTTTTTCTTTTCCTTTTTATACACCGAAAGAAGAAAATCTTTAAGAATGCAGAAACATTTTATCCGTGCTATTATTTTTATTTCATTTAAATATTTATTTTGTAATAAAATTTTTAAGATTGTCAGACACTGACTTGTGGGATATTTGTTTATTTACTGACATGTACTAACTTTTGCAGATGCTAACAGTAAGAATTTACATTAAATAATTTACCGGCAGTCAGCATTCAAGTCACATTATTTGCACCATTAGATAGTGACATTTTAAACCGGGCGCTGATATTACCAAAAGTGCTCCCCGATGCCGTCCTGAGTGGTGCTGAGTTGTTTCCCTGACAACCGCGAAACATGCCTTGCGCACACGGGTTATTAAATCCCTCGACACTGTTTTACAGGAGCAATCCATCGTATGTTCCTTAAAATCCCGCTTTGGTTGTAACAATGATCACATTTTATGACTCCACATTTGAAGATGAAACATGTAGCTACCTAAATACTTTAACAAAATTCTTATTACCAAAGAAAACGTTTGAATGGGTTTGCCTGTAAGACAAGGTAATGGTCATAACCGCTACGGCTAAAAAAGCGTAACAAACGTTAGCTTCGGCAGTGTCGAACAGCGGCTGGAGTACAAACTTGGATGTCACTATCATCGGATATTAGTTTTAAAAAAACGAATTGCTGGTAAGTTTTTTTCTAAAAAAAACTATTAGAAATATAGCTAGTTTTTTAACGTAAATGCATTGTAGTTAGCATAAACTCACACTCGTTAGCATTACTTAGCTGTTTGTGGTAACAGCAAAGGTAAGCGGACAGTAAACAGGGCGACGTGCGGCTCGTGTTCGGTCGACACAAACAGTAGCTAATGTTTCTTGGTGCTGTTGAAGCCTGGTTGCGGTTATAAGATAAAGGTAATCATTGCCTAGCAACTAGAAGTTGGTAAATAACCGTTGTGCTAGTCTAAGCAACATTTTATACTAACTTAAATTATTTAAGCTGCCTCGTGCTTCACTTTACCCCATGCTTAATAATATTACTTAAAAACACAGGCTGTGGAAGGATGGCAGGCCATTAAAACGACAGCTAAAATCAGTAATGGGGCCATATTTGATGTTACACTCAAGCTAGCGTTACGTAGCTAGCGTCTAACCTGGAAAACATGTTCAGAGCTCACTAGTATGCCAAATAGGTGTATAAAATATGTTAAGTTAAGATGAAAAGAGATTCATTTATTGTCACTATAAATAATACGATGAAATTGTGTTGTTGAAACGTGTAATGTGTGTACAGATGGGTACATTTTTTTATAAAAAAAAAAAAAAGAATCATAATAGCGATCATTTAAAAAAAAAAACAGGTTCGGGAAACTCGCTTTGCAAAAATAAATAAACAGATAAGAATAGAAGCGTGTTCTTGAACTCGTAGGGAGGATGCATTTCCTCTGAGGCCATTGTTTTGTCTTACCTTCAGTAGAGAATCTCAGAAGTTGACCTGACTTACTGAACTGATGAACAGTACGTGAGAAAAAAACAGAATAGTGAAGTCCTGGAAATGTTTTGCATGACTGAAATAAGGTTACTGGACTGTCAGTCCATCAAAGTAGAATGAGTTAATAATCAAAGCTTAAGGATTTGTTTGTTTTTTCATGTAGTGTTGATTTCATTGCAGGTGAAATGCAATCAAAAGTCCTAATTTTTAATTGTGTTAAAGATTAGAAGCAAATCCATAAATAATATATTAATTATATTTAACAAATGTGTCTTGAAAATTCTAATTGTTTTCCCGAATAGAATTTATACAGGTTCCGCTCTCTGTTTAATAATTTTAAGGATGCATTTTGAAGCACATCATGATTTTTATCATATCTATCCGCCTTCAGATAAAGTGTGTGGGTGGGCCTAACACCGCTTGACTCAAGATGATTAATTCCAGGAGGATCTGCTGCGGATGCTATCCAGTCAGATTTAATGCCTGTTTGATAAGCCACAGTGTCTGGTTTAATTTATGTCAAAATGCACTGCCACCATGGAGCTGTATTATAATAATAATATAATTAAATACTCAAATAATCATCCATCACCATTCAATAATTTACCAGATTTAAGTAATCGTTTGCTCTATATGTCATTTAAAGTATACAGTGGGGAGGTTAATGCATAAACTCCTCTATAACTACGTATTTAGTGTCTTTGCTCTCTTTGCACTGTGCACACATAAACATATTTAACTTAAGGCGTACGATGTTTAGTCCAAGACACTTGAAGTAGGTAAGGATTAAACTGCTAACCTTTCTTTTGTTAAATTATGGGCTGTATTTCTTATTTTAACTCAGCCTGTGCTTGCTCTGTAACTGCTGAAATAAAACACATACTTTCACTTTCAGTATCTTACTTGACTCAAATTAATGCCTTCCAGTTTTCTCTTTGGCCTTGCAAACCCTAAATTCAAGAGATGATGCCATCCCTGTTTCTATGCAAAAAAAATAAATAAAATTACACTGTTGATATAATTTAACTTCCTCTTGTGTTTTTTTTTCCCCCAGTAGATACCGGGATGAGCAGTTTTAGCAGACCGGGCACACTAAGAGTGCCATCATTTACAAGGACACCGCTGTTAAAAATGTCTAAACAAGACCTGGAGAGAGATTCGGGCTTCTCAGGTTTGTTAAGTCTACGTTACCTGATCTTATGATATTGCTTTTGTCCACATTGAAGTATTCAAAAGAAGTTAGTGAAACCAGTGAAATATCACTTGGATTTTAAAGCGTTAGGGGCTGCATTGCTTATTAGTTATTCACTTAGTTTGCTACTTTGTCTTCTTCAGATTTCAGCGTTGTAGGTGTTCAACTTGTGCAGCATGAAACAAGCATGTGTTAACATTATTGAATGACTTGGTTCTGTTTTTATTATCTGTAAACCATAATTATCATTACAGATAGGATCATTTATTCGACTTAGGGTTGCCGCAGAATTGGTGTCCTCTCTGCTGAGATAATACGCTGCGGCACCAAAAATTGCAATAAAACTTTTAGACAAAAAGTAGATTTCAGCCTAAGTTACAGAGTTTTAAAAGTTCCTGTTAGTGAGTCTGCGTTTTCACCTATATTTAAGTGATTTTCACTTTAGGGCAAAAATCATCCTGTAAAATGTAAAAACTAGGCCGTTATGAGATTAGATACTCAAATCATTGAACATCTGAGCATCACAGGGGAATGACTACTTATGTTACATTGTGTTTGTCCAGTGTGGCATTTTCGTCAGCTGTGTTCAAATAAGCAATTCCATTATTAGAAATAGCATTTGGTCTTGAGAAAAGTAGTCAACCCAAATCAAATCTAGAGATCTAGGCAGCGCTATCTACGTGGACAGAGCTCTACGGGAGATAACCTTTACAATATCAAGGCTGACCTGAATTTGATTCAACCCTTTTCATTAGGTTGATGCTGTCCTCCTCTTCAGGGTTAAGAGATCTGTATCTACAGCTGCCGGTGTTTACAGCTCTAATGTTCTACCTTTCTGCACAAACCCGTTTCCTTGAAAACATGATCAGACCCATATGCCAACCTTCTCATTGTCAGATGCCAGCTCAGAGTACCTCAGCGCCGTAGAGGTCACAGACTCGGAAGATACTGGAAGGAATGGGTCAATAATTGGCCAGGAACCAGCTGGACAGCAGGTGGCTGTGGTGGGAGGATCATACCCTGGACTGTCTCCAATGATCATCATGAACAACTTTGTCCTAAAGGAGGTAAAATAGGACGATATACTCCGTCTCTGACTCTGCAATGCAGTGTTTCTAACTCCTATAGTTTTATACTATCTTATAGTGACAGTAAAAGGTTTGTTTAGGGCTTACAGCTTATGTATCGAAATGTTTAATAAACTAGTAATCTCTAGGAAGTTTGATCTGAATGACGCGTGTCGCCTACGTCCAAAATCTTTCAATCGTCCCACCACTTGCTGCTTTTTGTAAAAAGCAAACAATTTGAACATAATTGGAGATGCGATTTCAATTTCCCTCTAGCTTAATCCTGTCAATCTTAGCTGAAACTGATTTCTGTTTAAGATCTACATTTAATGCTATTCCAGTTTTTTTTTCTAGCCTTATTGCTGTGATTCTTAATCATTTATATTCAGAGGACCACAGACGCCCTAACAATGGAGCTAGTGGAACAATGCCTCCTCCATGTTTTTGTTTACCCTTTTTTTGCCTCAAAGAATCTGAGCACTCCCTGTGGTCTCTATAAAGTCTTTGTTAATTCTTATTATGCTTTTTTAAATCCACAAAATAGATCTAAGAAAGTATTTATAAATTTTAGTCACGCTGTTATTCGACTCTGAGTTGGTTCAGTCCAACTCACCCATGTGCCACAGCGTGATTTGTAAATAAATGTCACATTATCTTAGCAGGATCTGTCCAGCAGAAAGCCACGGGGAGGCACAGTTAGTGAATTTAAATCAGCTTTTTAAGTGTCCTTGATCTCTCTCACTCACAGCGGATCAGATAAAAACAGTCAAAGACAAGCATTATCCTGGTGGAGGCTGCTCGGTCCCGCCAGTGTGATGCAGCAACATGAACACACATTCTATAAATACTCTTATTAAAGCAGCTTATATCCGTACAGCAGAAACTGTGGGGAAAAAAAATCTTTTATACTAAGGATTGACTTCATGATCCCCCACAAGGATCTTGTCAAACGGCATCCTTCTAATCCACCAAGTGATCAGACACACGATTGTGGCAGAAATGTATTAATAATTAAAAGAGCTGACTTCTTTTTCTAAGTTATGTGTTGTAGTTTTTACGCCTGGTTAGTTAATATGGGGACGTTGAGGAGCAACCATTCAAAAGTCCTAACCTTTTCTTTTTCCCTCAGTAACAACTATCACACCCTTTTGCATTTAGATGTGGTGTGTTCACTGATCAGAAAAAAAGTTAGGATTTTTGAGCTTCCGGCCAGCAGGGGACCAATCAGGGCCAGTCGGGCTGAAAATCATCAGCTGATTTCTTGGTGCATTGATGCAACAGGAATTTAAATTGTTTTTCTGTTTTTTTTAATCATTTGTTGCTGTTTTTGAATGTTACTAGTTGACAATTCTGCTCATTATTTACTAAATTGGTATCATAAAATAAATCGAAGCGTTTTTTTTTCTCTCTAGCCGTCCTCCATGGCTCCACAAGAAAAACAGTGGGGCTTTCCTTCGTCAGTGGAAGTGATGCCCCAATCCCAAGTGGTTCTACTTCAGCCAGTGGTATCAAACGGGCCCAGCTGCTCTCCGAAGCCCGGCTCTGACAACATGCGACAGTCAAAAAGCTACACGCCTATCATCAAGTCATACCCCAGAATTGCCCCCTACCCAGTGGATACCCCCTCTAAGAGCGTCGGAACATCAAGGGTGAATCCAAGCGGAACAACGGGGAAAGACCACCGACAAATGAGACACCACGACCCCCAGAGGCTTGACGTCACCCCCAGCCCGCTGTCAGCTCTGCAGACGCAAGCTCAAGCTGTCTCCAACTTTCAAGCATCCACCAACAAAGTTCAGGCTCAGCTGCGTCAGGAGCAACACTCTGACAAATCTCTCACCGCACCAGCGGAAAGCAGCCCATTGGCGACCTACGCGTACGAGGACCTGAGTCCTGTACCCGACACCGGCGACCTGCCTGCGGAGAAATATCAGGATCTCATCTCCATGCACAGTAACAAACTGAAGCGCTTCAGCAACACCTACAACATTCTCCACAAGTCCGGCCTGCTCGGGATCACCATGCGCACAAAGCAGCTGATGAAAGAAAACAAGCGCACCCAGTGCCAGCTGCACCTGCTTCAGGAGCAAACGGCCTTGCTGCTTGAAGCTCTGAGTAGCGGGGATCCACAGCTCTGGACTCAACTCCAGGCCTCTTTGCAGGACACGGAAAAGGAGCAGTTCGAGGTCAAAGCTCAGAGGGTCCTAGCGTAACGTGTATGTGGACGTAACGAGCCGTTCTGAATCTGGTTTAAGGAGGATTAATAAGGAGGTCATCAGATGCTGAATGTGTCACTTTGTTATGACAAACACTGCTGAGCTTTCACCAGTTTATCAGGTGGTTATTGATGTACGGTGCCTTGCAAAAAGTTCACATACCCCTTCAAACTTTTTCACATTTTGTCACATTACAACAACAAACATCAATTTTATTTTTTTTATTTTTGGTGATAGACCCACGCAAAGAAACAGAAAATTGTAAAGTAAAAGGGAATTTATGGTTTTAAAATATCTGAAAAGTGTGGCGCGAAGATGTATTCAGCCCCTCTGAGTAAATTCTTTTGTAGAACCACCATTTGCTGCAATTACAGCTGCAAGTTATTCTGCGTATGTTTGTGTGAGCTCATCTAGAACCTAAAATGTTTGTCCATTCCTCTTTGCAAAACAGCTCAGGTTCTGTTAGATTGGAAGAAGAGTTTTCAGATCTTGCCCCACCATGTTGCTGAGACCCTGTTTCATGACTGGGA
This sequence comes from Fundulus diaphanus, assembly GCA_037039145.1. NCBI lineage: Eukaryota > Metazoa > Chordata > Actinopteri > Cyprinodontiformes > Fundulidae > Fundulus > Fundulus diaphanus. The sequence continues at coordinate 13,156,026 of CM073138.1, forward strand.
TGTTCATGCGGAGCGTCGCTCTGCATCACGTTGGCGTTTTGCTCTCATCTGACCAGAGCTCCTGTTTCCACTTGCTTGCTGTCCTCCCCTACATTTCTCTTTAGGTGGACGGCCATGACTTAGCGGGTTAGCAGCTGCGTCACACGGTCTTATTTTCGTCTGATGGACTGACTGGTGCGTCAGGAGAGTTTTGAAGCTTGGTTCTTTTTAAAAATCTGTTTATTGTTATAACCGTACCAGCGGCGGCTGGCGATAACATTTTAGGAGGGTGGTGCTAGGGGGTCACTTGGCGGCTACTGGATTTTTATGTCTATTCGGTCCGGTCTAATTTCCTTTATCTGCTTTTTTTTTCCCCCACCACCTAAAGCCTCATGAAATTATTTTGTGAAAAAACAAACAAAAAAAACCCCATTAATTCTTTGACTGAGCTGTTATCTCCTCTGTTTGCATACATGTTTCAGTGACATTCAAGCCTGCGTCTTTAAGCTGACGAATGAATCTGATTGGATGAAGAATGACTCCGTTAAATGTTCTTTTTATAGCACTTTACAGCAGCCACCGATGATCCAGTAGTGCAAGGCACAAAAAGCTCTAATTGGCCACGGGCATAGAGAGCTGCTACCCAATGAACATCTTTAACCAATTAGAGACCAGCGTGAAGTCACATGGAAGCCAAAACATTACAGCGACACAGAAACTCATTTGTCCAGCACCCCTTAGTGCTTAGAAGGCCTACACAAAAATATAAACCCAAAAATGAAACGGGAATACTGGGAAGAAAATATAAACCAGGCGGCACTGAACCTAACGCTGCCTCTAACGTTTTCACAACTTTATCCCTGAACTTATTCAGGAATGTTAGACTAAAGGGCTTGAATTCATGCACACACCAGACATCTCAGAAATGTATTTGTTTAAAAAAAAATGCCATAAAATGATGTCGAATTTTTGTTTCACTCCAGAATTATTCACTACTTTCTGTCACATCAAAATTCAACAAAGTTTGACGTTTTTTTTCTATGATCACAAAATGTGAGAAAATTCAGGGGAAATAAAATCTCGTGCAAAGCGCTGTAAATCATTATAATGCAGAGATCTGAAATCAAGCAACATTTAGCACTGCTGGTTTTGACATGAGTCTGAAGGACAGCCTCCGTAACGAATGGGAGTTTGGAGGCATGCTTACATTTCAAACCCTTGCCTATAGCAACATCTCTGCCTCTGATGTTGCAAAATGGGTGAAAGTGTTACTTGCAGTAGGGCTCCCTGACGCGTCTGTGTCAAACACCTAAATAACGCTTGCCTTACAGCCGATAACGGGCCAGATGGATGTCTGATGTCTCGTGCATCTCTGACAAAATAGCTCAACGTGCTTTCTTTCTTTACCTTATTCTTTGAGTTTGTGGTAACTGCATGAGCAGATGCCTTAAGTGTTAAAGTGTGAAGTTATTTGTTATGTTCTCAAGCAACGGTTGAAATACACTGAGAACAAAGAGCTGGGACACTGTAGACTGTAATTAGACAGCATATCACATGTTGAAACCGGCTAAATTGGGTTTTTTTAGTCGTTTTTTTTTTTTTTTTTCCTAGCAACACGCTTCGCAACAGGGACAGGCGAACAGGTCCTGGCTTATCTAGATCAGATGACAGCTTTTCTTCATCGTGTCAGAAAGTGTTTTATGTAGAGTGCCGTAGTTCACTGGAGGATGCTGTAACAAACGTGTCACTGGTGTTGCTTTTCAGACGTGTGCCTGGGTCCACGCAATGATTGTCAGGAGGGACGGTGGGATTCATTCTTTTCAAAACAGCCATGTATGTGCTGGAAAAGCAGCACTAGGTGCTGGAAAATAGCACGTTACATTTAATCAGTGCCCCATGTTACTTTCGTGAGACAATCTCTGCCTTTAAAAAAATGTATAGAGCACCATGCTATAAAAATAATCTTAATATAAGAATTCAAAGCATGGAGAGAAAAAAACATACTTAATAGGCTTAGCTTTGACATTTCAGTCAAACTCTTCCAGTTTGACTCTTCCTGAGCCTCATCAAAGTCCTCGATGAAAAATGTTCTCCCCTTAGTCCAGGGTTCTAGAAATCATCTGCATGTGTTGGTCGAACGCAAACTGCATGTATGGGGTGTGGCCTTAATACCCCTGGAATAAGCATTGTGCTGTGTTTGTGATTGTGGAATAGCATTGATATGTGCAAATCTACTTGTATGAAATCTGTTTGTTTTTCTGTTTGTTTTGGGTATTTTTTTGCAAAAAAAAAAATTCTAAAATATGTTTCCCTAACTATATCTTCAACCTTCAGTATTTTCAATTCCAGGTTTCTAACCGTTTACTCCCATAAATTCATGTCAACTCTCATGGAAAGTTTCCAACTTTTGCAATTTATACCCAGTAGACCAAGAAGTACCAGGAATGGAGTTTAGTCGGGGACTCTGATGCCGTTCGTCAGTACTAGAGATCATATCTTGACATCCGTAGTTGAGATGGAGTTCTCACTGAAAACCACAACCACTGGTTCTTATCACAGTACCAAGAGATAATGAAAACCCAAAGTTCAAGCGTCGTTATTCTTTGAAAATGGTGCCCGCAGTCACCAGCGTTGCTTAAAACGAGACGTTTTCTTTACTAAGCACTAGATGAGGTCGTTGAAGTATTCTTACCATTCGTCTCTTACATTCTAATAACACTAATTCTTTTCTTATTCATCAAATGAAAAATGTGCATTAAAAAACATGAATTGTGTCAATTGTTGAAATATTTTTCTAAAGTTTCAAATGTATTGTTCAGTGTCAGTATTATTTATTCCTTTTAACTTTGTGACCAAGAATTGAGAAAATTCAGTGACTCGTTTTAAGAAGTGACCTGGAGACGTTTGCCAGTTTCATGGTGAAATGTATTCCTCTCAGTCGTCTTGTTTTTGTTCATATCTGTTGAAGCGGGACAGAAATGTAGCAACGACAGTGCTGTAGCCATATGATTGTCAAGCTTCTAGATCTTTACTTTTTCTATAATTTCATGCTTTATAAGTCTCGGTATAAACGTGTTTTTTTTCTTGGCTATAGCTCTTCTTTTTGACTTTGGTCACAGGTTTATTGACTTGTTCAGTGCAATGAGCTGAATTGTGTATTGAAGAAATAATGTTTATCTTAATGCCTGTGCCTTTTAATTCTCCTCATGTTTGTGCTTTATATTTTTTTGTGCAATTACCATAGATGTGTACATTTCTTTATCTCGTGGAGGGAAGTTGAGTGCATTCAAGGGACTCCAAAGATGTATTTTCTTTCTTTTTTGGGGGGAGGGGGGTCTATTGAGATGCTTTATATCCTATCATAAATACAGTCACATTTGGAGTAGCCACACAGTCTTTGAAATTCTTGGTTGTAATTCTGTTTGAACATTTGAATTAATAGTTTTTAGGCAAGTAATTAATCAAGTTTAAAGTGAAGTAAGGGGGTTAAATTTTCTTTTTTTTCTTCTTTTTTTTTTACTCTATTTTTTCCTGGTTTTGTGACATGTGCATTCTCTATCTTGTCTTTATCAAAGCTCGAACTACTTAAGACCATTTCCTTTCTATGAAACTAACATGAAATGTTAGTTTTATAGCTGAGAATGTGTCAATATTAAAGATGTGGGAGGAAAAGAAGTAACTGCTTGGTGTGGTTTTAAGTCTTTTAAACTTTTATTGCAATACAGAAATAGGCAACATTGTCTTGGAAAAAGTATGCTTGAAATATCAAAACACCTTTAACTTCAGACTAAAGGTCAGCAGCTGTAGTTTCAACAGAAAACAATATTACTTGTAATGCTGCCTGTCCTGTCATTAGCAAAGGAAGAAGATAGTAAGTTTTCACCTAAAGCATGGCACATTGTGAATAATACCCTGGATGTTATAATTCCCATTTCCCCCTAACATTTGTCATTAAGATACATTTTACTGCAACCTAATCAGTCACATCAGTTTGAGTGGAAAATGTCACCAGGCTCAAGTCACGAAGCAATACTGTAGCGTCTGGTTGTCTATGCTGCCGATTAACTCTTCACCTCATAGCCCTTTAACAGTGAAGACGGTCCTAAGTTTCCTAGGCACACCGTAGAGTCAAATAAGGAATTGAGGACCAAGGTGTTTTGAAAGATATTTTCTGAACACTATGCATGCAGAGCCACCTGGTTGTCCTAATGCAGACGTACAGTACAGTAATGCTTGGAATACTGCTGGGTGTAAAACACAACGGCCACCTAATTTATTGGAACGCTTAAAGAGATGTGTAAAAATGAGACCTTTAAAAGAAATCATTTTATTGCAATACAATGAAAGTATAGATATATATCACTTTGTTTTACTTTTAAATATTTTTAGGGCCAGGAATGTTTGTTAATAATCCACTTTTATTTTTTCTATTGAGTGAAAGTATTAGTTCTCTTACAAAGGCTCTGGGACGCATGGTCTAAATAGCTTTCTGGTGGGCTCCATCTTTAACATAATGGCCACAGAAGTGGTCCACCAAACACAAAATCTGCCTTCTTCCATGGCTATCCCAGTCCTCAGCCTGTTGTCTTCTCTGCAGCTCACCTGCGGGGTCAGCCGAACAGAAAAGCATAGGAAGGGACCCAGGACTCCGGGATGTTGCATTTTTCTAAAATCTTCATGTTAAGATTGTTATTTTAATAAAAGCGGAATTTATTTTAGGGTCTTTTTACACATCTTTACCAGAGGTACAGGTATGTCTGGAAGGTGCTGTATAGTCAAATTTATGATCGACTTTGGAGGAAGGTACAGAATAACTTATTTTTCCTAGTATTGCCTTTACAAATGGCTCTTTATGAATAAACATGTATACTAAGCACCTATTTCACATTACTAGCATGGCTCCTGCCTTTAAGAGGACGAGGCTATCAGCTAACTTACTACATTGTAAATTTCAGACGTCATAAAGCATCTGTACCAATTAAACATTTATTTTGACCTACAGTAGATGCCAAAAATAAATTCTATAAGAGGGGCTCTTACTCCAGCAAATAGTTAACTGTCAGTCTTGCTTAAGTGCGTCTGTGTCTTCAGAGTACGTCTCCACTGTTTGCACAGGCAGAATAAGGCCAAGGATCCACCGGGCGCCAAAAACATCCTTGAGGTTTTCTCTCCAGGGGCTGCGATTCTCCACCAGCTCCCCTCGCTGCATCTGACACCAGGTCTGTCCCCGGGCCACCAGCAACACCTGCTGGCAGCAGAAGCCTGCACACACCAGGCCGATGCCCAGCCACACATAGAGCATTAGCACCAGGAACAGCTGCAGGCCTGAGATTGTGCCTGAGAGAGGGAGGATGGCATGAATTCAGAAGCAAAAGAACCCATCAAACGCTGGTTACTCATCAGATTTAACAGAAAAACTCACCCATGAAGAAGTAACCAGTGGAGAGCGGTAGCAAGGTCAGGAAGGTCAGAGGGTTCTCAAAGGAGATGGAGTACTCCACTGTGAGGAAGGCCACGCCTAGAACCAGCGAGTACATGCACGTGCATGACGTGTAGATGCAGAACATGATGAAGTAGCGCATGTTCTTGTTGCCGATGCAGTTTCCGGTGAAAAAGCAGTGGTGATCCCTCCTGAAGATAACCTTCCTGCACAGTTTGCAGAAGTGACGGCCGTTCAGGAGGTAGTGAGCGTCCACTTTGTCCGAGCAGTGTGGCGAACACACCGGGACCGCTGTCTCGCTGGCACTCTCGGCTGGATATTTGATAGTCATCATGTAATTCCCCAAAGCGTTAAACATCAGGAAAAGGAAAACAGCTGTGTGGAGGGCTGTGGAGCTCCTCAGCGATGTGTCCGCATTGGGGAAGATTGTCGGGACAAAGAGGCAGAAGTGCAGAATAAACGTCACTGCTGTGGCCACGAAGAAGTACGCAGGTGCTACGGCATTCAGCAGTCTCAGCTTTAACATTCTGGTGAACATGTCTGTGTGAGAGCAGAGGAGACAATAAACAGAGGGAATCAGAAGAAACATACTATAGGTAGTAAATTACAGAGCAGCATAACGAGTTATTGTGAACTGGAAGAGAAGTATGGTAAAGCTTGTTTTATTTATTTATTCTGATGACCTTAAATGTAATCAATCGCTGAAGTTGTCGTGAAATATCAACCAGGGTTAGTTTTCCAAACAATATCCCAAGTGTTGATCATTTCACAAAACACTGTTCAATACAAGGAAAGGAAAATGAAAGCATGTGAGACGACAGCAAATCCACCAATTGATGGCTGCCCACCTGAATTGCAGGCAACTCTAGAAAAAGGTAACTCTAGAGGAACTGCAGAGGTCCAAATGTCAGGTGGGAGAATATGTTGATAGGACATCTTTTAACTGTGTACTTTAGGGTATCAGGAGCAAAATCATAAGAAGTGTGCAAGAGACACAGAAAACATGTAGAAGAAGTCAGTCTGGACAGATATTGTATGTACCAAAATTTTACTTGTTGTCACACATACAAAAATATGTGGAGAAAGCCCTAACACTGCACATCACCCTGAAAACACAACCGCTACCATGAAACACGGCAGATAAATGGAGCCAAATATAGGCCAATCATGGAAGAAAACCTGTAAAAAGGATTTGAGACGTGCGGAAAATGGCAAAGTCCAGACCTCCATCCAATTGAAAATCTGTGTCAAGGCATGAGAATCGCTGTTCACGTAGACTTTTGATCCAACCTGACTGAACTATTTTGAAAAGAAGAATTGTAGAATTAACTTTCAGCTTGTAGATGGACACATCAAGTAGAGACAATCCCCAAAAGACATGTAGCTGTAAGCTTGCCGAATTATGGTTCTACAAGGTGTTCACTCAAGGCTCTGAAAATGAACGTACAGCATGCTTTTTTAGGTTGTATCGAGACAAAATGTGGTGTTTTATTTTAGTATAGCAATGATAACAGTTCTTAAAAGTCGTTATCTTTTTCCGTTTTCAGACAATGCTTTTATTCAAGTTAAAAGCATAATTGATTAAGGTAATTAAGAACACAAAACGATCACAATGGCCAAATTATAAACATGATGTATTTCTAAAAGGCATAGTTTGGCTTTTGCAAAAATGTGAGTGAAGAAAAAACAAATCTGTGGAGGAGAGGAACTAATTTCTGAGCAAATTAGGGTCTAGGGACTCTCAGGTGCCACTGAGAATACCAAGAATATCTCATCCTTGTTTCAGAGGTCCACTAACCTACAGCAGGAACAAGCTCTGGATATGACAAGCTTCAGACTGAAATTGAAACTATAAACGTAAATAGATATTTATGTCAACACTATGATGTGATATGTCTATCAGACATTTACGCCTCTTATGTTTTCAAAATCCCTACACAACGATCTGCGTCGTTGCCGGTGATGCCAACAATAGCTTTGTTTTCTCTAATTTATCTCCATGGCGACAGACGAGCCTACCTGCAGCTGTCAGAGAGCGGAGGAGCTGTCCTTTCAGCACCACGGAGCCTCGGCTCGGTGCCCTGCTGCCTCTTTCAAACGCAGTCAAGAAGATGTCTTTATTCAGCCACGTTAAGGACTGTCATCACTGGGGTGCTCGCTTGTTTTTCTACCGCCCCCTGCTGGTCTGGATACGTCTTTAATCTTTTTTCTTTTTTTTAAATGAACTTGACGCGCTTTTTACACTGTGCCTGCCCTACTCACCTTTAAGAGGGTCTAGATGAAACATTTCCATTATTTTCAATTTCCGACATACCAAAATGAGATTTGCTGGGAATTGCCAATCCATCTATCAGTGCCTGAAGTACATCAATGAGTTTATTAAACAATGGCTAGATTATAGTACAAACACCCTGAGCAAACTCCATGCTATGTAATCACTTTGTTAGAATATTAGTTACAATTTTTTTTTGGAGATGTATGCTTTTAACAGCCTTAAAATAATAATTTTCATGTTGGGGATATCATCTGACACCTTTGAGTTTGGTGTTTGTAGACCCACATGGAGGTTTAGAGTCCAGATTATTGATTAGACTCTTAACATAGACTATTGGGATCAGGGTCCCACTTGGGGTCATGAATCAAAAAGTATGGGGTCTTGAGATCCTTTGCAGAATTTTTTTTTAAATAGTAAAACAATCCTTAGAAACAGACAAAACCAATCATGGTTGTTCATACTTTTTGCATTAGTATTATACCCATGGTTAATTGATTTTGTAGAAAAATAGGTAAACAAATATGCACACCACACTATACATAGCTTTATTTGTAAAAGGTTTTGAAATCCACGTGTCATTTTCTTTCCACTTTACAATTAAGCACCACTGTCTTTTTTGTCACGTAAAATTCAAATAAAATACATCAAGGTTGGCGGTTGTAATGTGACAAAATATAGAGAAGTTTGAGGTTTATGCTTACATTTGCAATTGACTCCAGAAGGTGGCGACCAAGCCTCAGTAATTCAGCCTCTTCATGGGAGCTGTCAGTTCAGGGGTCCTTCAAATGGAACAAAGCATCACATCAAAGCAAGATGAAATCACCTTGGATACAAAACTGCTCTCCATTCTTACACACAAGAAAGTTTCATACACCAACTTGCTGTGGGTTTGGAGAAGCATTTCAACAACCCACAGTGGTTCTTCATAAATAGCAGATCGGGTCACAACACACTAAACAAATGTTTAAAATATTAGAGCGAAAAGACTCTCTATGTCTATATAATTTGGCTTCATCTGTGGTTGTCTGTTCAACAGGAGAGATTTACAGCTTATGACATCTTTTCTAAATCTCTGAATAACCTCACTTTTCTGTGTCGACATCTTTCACCAGTGGTTTCCAACGGTGCATTCAGTTTTGCATCCAGGTGATGACTATATTACTCCGCCATCCTCTCCACAAAGAAATTATTTACTACAGAAATGGTAACGAGCTTAATTTACGATTGCATTTTCATTTAAAATTTATTTGACATGTGTCACTCTTTGTGACGTGTGCTGCAGACTTTCTGCACACGTCCCCCCTTGGAAATGAGATTTTGATCTCCATGGGGTTTTCATCTGGTTAAATCAAGGAAATGAAATGAAGACCAAATAAAATGTTGATGATGATTCTATAACAAAATTAGTTTGTCATCCCAATGCTACTTTGGGATGCATCCAAACAAAATATGTAATGCATTTATCATAGTTACACGAGTCATGTCACTGCATTTCAAGATATACGTGTGCCAGGGCAGTTTTGTTCAACAAAAATGATGTTTCAAGATGGTATCCTAATTGCCTGATTTAATTTTAATTTAATTTTTATTAAGGATCCCCATTAGCTGTTGCCATGGCAAACAGCTAGTCTCCCTTCACCATCCTCACCAAAGCCCAACACCAAGCAGGGGAGAATTGTTCCTTTTCAGCTCAGGCTGGATGTTTGGGGTTTGGGGAACACTAGAAGGCTCTAATTTGTTTTCTTCCAGGATTTCACATCTTCCATCTTCCCATCAATTCTGGCAAGCTTCCTTTTTTTTGCAGGGGAACAGCCTCCCCACAGCATGATGCTGCCACCACCATGTTTCACTGGCAGGACAGTGGATTTAGGTTCATGTGCAGTGCTGAGATTTCTGCTACACACAGCGCTTTGCATGAAGTTAAAGCTTCATTTTGTCTGAGCAGAGCACCCTTTTCCACATGTATGCTGTGTCCCCCACATGGCTTGGACTTCTTGTGATTTTCTCTCAACGATTGCCTTTTTTCTTCTTGCCACTCTTTCATAAAGGCCAGGGTTGTGGAGCGCACAACTAATTCTCCCCACATGAGCTGTGGATCTCTGTTACTCCTCCAGAGTTACCATGGACCTCTTAGCTGGTTTTCTGATAAATGTTTTCCATTCCAGACAGTCAGTTTAGATGTTTGGCCGTGTCTGTAATTACAGACAATGAATGTATTTGAAAGATATTATTGGGAGGTATTCCAACATTGACCAAAATGTTTAAGCCTTGTTTTGATATTTTGGTGAGGCACTGCATGGTTTCACGTTATTAATTAATCTTTATGACAACCAGTTTGTTTTCATCAAGAAAGAAATATGATATATTTGTCCTCTTTTGTATTCCAGTACTTTATTGTTATATTTGCATGTAGTGGGAAGTTGACAGGAATTGAATTTCGATTTTTGTGTACATTGCAGTAACTGCTATAATCCATGATACCATTAAATCTGCCACCACATAGCTCAGCATTGTGTTGTCTATGTTCCAGTGTTTTATATTCCTGAGCATCCGTGTTGAATTATGCTTTCATTACTACCAGATTCAGTTTGTGAACTTACATGCAACCCTTGTATAACTCTCGAAAATATAAACCTGATTTACTGAGATTTATAGTTTTTAGTTGTGTCATGACAAAACAGAATCAAAAGGATGGTAATTCGCAGATGCGCCCTTAGCAGCCTTTACGGTAGGAGTAATTGTCAGACGGTCTCTGAGTGGGTGGGAGTTTCTTTCGTTCCTTGGAGAGAGAGAGAGAAAGAAAAAAAACAGCAGCATCCTCATCACCAGCTGTAGACGCCAGCGATCAGGAAGCTCCGAGAGGTGAGCGATGTGAAATTTAAACTATCCGTTTGAATGCGCACTGACGGGGTTAGTTGCGCTGTTTGTGGCGCAGTCGTCTTTATTAACTCGCTCAACGGGGAGAGGTGCTGGCAGATTTGCGTGCCGCAGTAAGCAGGGGGACAAATCTGAGCCGCCAAGAAATGTTTGACTGGCGAATAAAACCTCATTGTTTCCCAAATGCGAAGAAGGCGAGACAATGAGGTGGACGTTAAAAAGTTCATTGCGCGGGTTGATGTCGCTGCTGCCTGCTGAGGAGGGGGAAGATGTTCCTGGCAACGTGTCAGACAGTGTTACACCCAAAGCAGGTGCATCGTTTCTTCCTCCCACTCTAGCACCTATTGTTCCGCCTGTAGAGTCAGCTGGGTGGTAAACCCTGCATTAACTGTTGTTTTGATTTTGGGAAATTAGAAAATCTGTGAAAGATTTCATTCCTTCTGTGATCAGGCTCCATTCCTCCCGCTGCTTTTCAGTCTGGACTCTGCTGGAATCACAGACACAAAGCCTGTTTTTGGTCAGCTGAGAAAACATGTTGACCTGTTGATTTATTGAATTGAGCTGCATATACGGTGTTTTTCCAAAAAAAAAAAAAAAAATTCACATCCCTTCAACTTTTGCCACATTTTTGCCACATTAAAACTGCAAATATCAATTTAATTTGGGGGATTCCTTTGTGGTAAACCAACTGAAGAGCTTAATTGGGAAGAGGAAGGCAAAGGATGCATGGCTTTTCAACTTTCACAACTTGAAATCTGAAAAGTGTGGTTGGTTTTTGAATTCAACCAGTGGTTAAAAAACTATTAGAACCACATTTTGCTGCAATTACATCTGTGATTTGTTTGGTGTATGTCTCTTCCAGCTTTCCAGTTGACAGATTGGATGGACAACGTCAGCGTTGGTTTTAGCTTGGACTCTGACTAAGCCATTCTAACTCCAAACAATATTTCACTGTAGATCTGCCTACATGGTTAGAGGTTTATACTAAACCTCTGCAAGTCTCAAGTTTTTGAAGCCTTAAATTGGTTTTCTTTTCTGGTCATCCTGCATTTAGGTTCTCCCAGATCCCCACCACCTGTAGCCAGCCTCCTCTGGGAATATTGTCTCGTTTGAACAGAGCACCTTCTATTTAAATGTTTTCTTTGCCCCCTTACAACAAATTTGTCAAAATGCACGCAGGATCAATTTCTTTCTTCTTGCAACTTTTTTTATAGTGGAGTCCACACATAGTAGCAATAATCCTGTCAGCAGATTGTCCCACCTGAGCTGTGGAACATTTTGCAGCTCCTCCAATGTTACAATGGACCTCTTGGCTTCCTCTTTGATTAATGCTCTCTATCCCCAGCCTGCCAGCTCGAACGGACACGCATGTTTTAGGATGTTTGTACTGAATTTGATTCATGGTTATCAGAGTAAAGAGGCTGAATACAAATGCATGCCAAACTTTTTCTTCTCAAAAACTATTATGCACTAGTTCGTGTTAATCTATGTCATAAATCTCCTTTAAGGTATGTTGCCAACTCTCTGTTACGCTCTAAAAGAAATTCACACTGATGCCATTTGTACCTAACCACGGAGAAGGGAGATGACCTTAAGAAAGGCCAGATTTGTATTCACTTTTGACATTTTTACAGGTCAGAAAAAAAGGTGACACCATAATGGAAGCTTTGAAAAACAATCTTGCAGTGTTGGCAGATGTGCGTTAGAAAGCTCTCCACAACTGATAACGTCGGGTAAATGACCGTGATGACGGTAATTAGTGTTGTTCATCAGAGGAGAGAAAGTGGATTCTGTTTCCAGGCGCCCATTTGTGAATCACCCTAAAATAGAAATATTTCCTCATGTTATTCAGACTCTTAATTTTACAAAAATAGACCGTTTCCTTGGAGCTCGACGAACATTGCTGCCTGTGAAAAGCCAATAACAGGAAATGCATTCAATGAATGGAAAAAGCATGAATTTCCTCTGAACCCTTAAAAAGAAACATGTTGTAAAGGTTAGAGGATTCCTGTTTGTAGGTTCTTGGATGCACTCAGTTGGAATGAGGCCCAGATGTGCAAGAATCAGACTCTGCAAAAGTATTCACAACCTTTCAACTTTTTCTCTTCTTGCCATGTAGCAAACTTTAGAATATCTCATGTGGCAGTCGAAGGGTAAATTATTCTGAAGTGAAAGAACAACTCATAAAAAAAGTCTGGGATACTCACAGAACAGCTCTGAGGTAAGCAGAGGTAAAATTACAGGTGAACTCTGAAGGCAATTGGGTGGACAAAACTTTCTTCAGGGGATCATTTTCCATATACTTTAATATTATGCACTACTTTGAGGACCAAATACACAAAATCCTCAAGATTAAAAACGAAAGCAATCCAAGTTTGTGGCTGTAATGAAATGTGAACAACATTTAATGTCACAAGCATGTGCACAATAACAAGAATTAGTGTTTTCATGCACAATCTTGCATTTCTTTTTCCCTCATTGTTTTTAATAATGCAATAATTTTGTAGCGTACTATTGATTTTAAAATTTGATCTAACACTGGGGATGGAAAAGTGCACTCTGAGACTCTAGGGAAAGGGGAACAAATGAATGCCGGCCATCTTTAAGTATCACACAGGCATTAATATTTCAGTAGGTTTTAAGCTGAGATTGATAAAAGAAGCTTACACACACACACACACAAAGACACACTTGCTGCAGAGTCAGGGTTAAAGGATAGATTTGGTTAAATTTAAAGCTCGTATGTCATCATTTTGAAAACTTTCCCTTTACAGTTATGTTCAGGCTTGTAGCTCACGATTGTTAAATTCAATGATGAAAATTATGAAAACAATGTAAAAAGTCATGAAAGAAAAATTGTTTGTTACAGTAGTGTCTCCCTATTTTACTAATCCAGATGAAAAAGCTCTTTTTCTGTCACAAAATACATTTATTAATGACATACACCCTTTGGAGGCAAACAGAAGGCTAATTGTGATTTATTTATATTTAGTACTTTCAATATTTTTTTGGTGAATAATTTTCTTCATAGCTTTGCTAAATTGTGTCGGCTTGTTGCAGCACGTCGAACAGGTAGACGGCTCGGGCAAAATGATCAACCCTTACAAATAGCGGAGCGTATGTAGAAATGTCCCTTTGTAGTTTTTATGAGTTATGACTTTTGAAAAGTCCAACGCAGGCCATTCATATTCAGAGAGATCACTGTGGTTAGAGAGGAATGAGGAAACCAGACAGCGTGTGCAAAATTATGGCCAGTGCTAAAACTTATTTAATGGGAAGCAAAATAAAAAATGGAGCGAAGGCTGGATATGCAGGAGTGAAATAAGGGATTCACTCTTGATAGAGACCCCTTTCACGCCGCCACACATTCATCTTCCTATAGACTTTCCCACGTGTTCCCTCTAGAGGTGATGATTATAGTGCTGTGCTATTATTGGGAGGGAGACGTATGTATTCAGATCCTCTGAATGTGTATATGAAGATAATTTGTCCCCAAGATAATTAATGTGACTGTGCAGGATGATTGCATCATGTGTGAGTTGCATTCATGTGAGTCATCTCCCCAGCCGCATGTCTCAGGCTGCTGGGTATAAATGAAACCGTCAGATAGCACTTTGGTAAAACCCCTTTATGACAGAATATCGAACACAAACAGGGGCTTGATGAGCCCACCGTTAGCTGTGAAACCTCCATTTGTATTCCATCTGTCATTTAAGCGCAGTTGCTCTGCTCTTCAGGCTCCACTTTGTTCTTTTTACGTCTTGTGGGCTCCCTGCTATTTAGGATTCAAGCTGTGAGTTTTCCTGTTCCACAGGGGTCCGCCGGATTGATGCGAATACACGCAACAGCATCACTGATGTATACGGACTAACCAACATCTCTTGGTAATTTATCATAAATACTGTACATGGCATTAAATATTCATGGCCCTATGCAGACATCATTCATCAGCCGTCATTTGTCACTTTGCTCTGGCTGCTGTCTGAAAAACTGTTTGTTCATTTTCTTTCTGGTTTTGGCAGAGCTAATCATGCAGCCACCTGGCAGAAAGTGAGACTGGACTATTCAGGAGAAAAGAGGGACCACCATATATACAGCGCTTTGAGTTACATGCATGCTTGAAGTGAGGTAGACCAGACACGGATGAGCTGAAAAAAAATGTGATGAAGCACATTTAACGCAACATGCTTTTACAAAACTGCACGGTTTTCAATTGTTTTTTTACAATTTTAAAATCGGAAAAGTGTGGCACAATCTCTATGTACCAATCAGGCGACTTCAGGAAGCATTTGGTTGCACAGGATTTATCCATCCATCCATTTTCTAACACGTCTATCCCTTGTGGGGTCGTGAGGGGTGCTGGTGCCAAACTCCAGCTGTCAATGGGCGAGACGTGAGGTTCACCCTGGACAGGTCAGTAGTCTATCACAGAGATAGACAGGACAAACAACCATTCTGGCACACACTCACACCTAAGGAGAATTTTAGAGAGGCCAATTAACCTAACAGTCATGTTTGTGGACTGTGGGAGGAAGCCAGAGTACCCGGAAAGAACCCACGCATGCACTGGGAGAACATGCAGCACAGGATTTAAATTTATGGATATCAGATTTAAGGGGACCGACTCCTTTTGCAATACATGCTTTTCCATCACTTTTTTATCTAAAACGTATCTTTAGACCGTTTTATTTTTTTCCATCGAACTCAAACTGTTGCGCTACTTTCTGTTGGTCTGTTAATTAAAAGCCTAATAAAATACGCTAAAGGTTCTGGTCGTAATACAGACACTAACTTTGGTAATTAGATGTATACCAAGAGCATTTATTGTCCTAAATAAACCTTTCTAAGGTTATTTATTTGCTATTTCTAGTGCTGTGTGGGTGAAGTTTTTTCACATTCATCCTGCATGCATGTAGCTCCACAGAGGCCAGATGGGTCCTAATGAGGAGCGGTCCAGTCCATCTAGCAGCAGCGGGGCAGACGCGCATGCTCTGTAAGCCCCCCACCCTTGGGGGCTCAAAGGGAAATGTTCACCCACACAGAAAGCAGGTGTTGCATTGGATGAACACAGTCCACGTTTGCAGCCATCGTTCCAGCTACGATCTGTTATGTTCAGCCCTCGGAGAGATCCTGCATGAGGGGGTAGCCAGAGTGAGCTATGAAGCAGACACGCCTCGGTGATCTGTGTTTGTGAGAGCTGCGATGAATAGTGATCCATGAAACGGGCAAAGCCCCCTCCCTTCTCCTCTGCTGAGCAGGTGGTGAGCAGATTGTGTTAAGCCTCCGCCCGTTTTCCCCCTTCGGGCCGAATCTGATGAGGCTTTCCCATCCACACATCCAACGCCACAGCTCCAACCTAAAATTATCACAACACAGGCCAGCAGCTTCTGTGGACTTCAGAAAAAGAGCCACGCACGCCTTACGTCCCGTTTAACACATATCAACAATTTGATGAGCCAAAGTTCATCAGATGCTCAATGTTAGGAAGGGTTTATTTTTCAGATTGAAATGTGAAGTGAAACACGTGAATTTCATTGAAGTCTTTTGCAAACAATCCCAACTACTGTGCTCGTCATTACAACAAATAACG
Source organism: Fundulus diaphanus (assembly GCA_037039145.1). NCBI lineage: Eukaryota > Metazoa > Chordata > Actinopteri > Cyprinodontiformes > Fundulidae > Fundulus > Fundulus diaphanus. Next base: position 13,172,187 of record CM073138.1, read on the forward strand.
TCATCCTGTGCCCTAGATTTACATTGTCGGGTGAAACGCCTCAGCGTAAATTCATCTTGAATTACAATGGCATAATCTGACAGGAAAACAATGTAGACAAATACAATCCATAATTTGAGTACATCTACTCAGTGGGGTAAAAAATATAATGTTAATAAATATTTGTTTTAGCAAACTCATTGGCTTCCATGGTGGAGGAGCTGTGATGCTGTGGGCTGTTTCTCTTTCAAAGACACCTGGGAGCCTTGTTGGTGTTCATGGCATCAGGAACTCTTTGAAGTAGCGGTAGATTTTAAATAGACGTCTGGTTCATTCAAAAGGCGATCATTGAGCAGGACAATAATCTGAAACATAGCCCAATTTAGACAGAACTTGGTTACCCGACGCAAAATTAGCCTTTTTTCATGGCCATCCAAAACTTTGGAGGAAAATAATACAAGAGAGGACCCGGGCTCTGAATAATGTAGAGATTGTGCAAAGAGGATTGGTCAAATATCTTTTTCTCTGTTTTGCACTAACAGTATAAAATGTTCAGGAACAAGATCAAACATTGTCTTGTAAGCAAAAGATGACTTTGCAAAGCATTAACATCACGGTTACCAGTCATAATGTCGCCATTTTGTTTGGTAAAACAAACATCTTACCTTGGGATCTTTTCCCCACACAAAGAAAATTACCTAAATTAAATGTTATATTTTGCTAAAACCTTCATCGTGAGATTTTTCTGCTGCTACAAAAGATGAAAGCTGATTTATTCACATCTTTACCAGAGATCACAAGGAATGTACTTTTATTTATTCCTTTTTTTCTGCAAATGCTATGAGACGAAAACATGCTCCACAAACCCCACAAAGGCTTAGTCTTTTTCTGCAACCTTTAACATCTAAATGCTTCATAGGATAAGTTTTAGTATTTGATAACAGCGTGTCACTTAGTATGACTTATGTTATGACTAGAAATCAAGCAACAGTTTGATATTTCATCACACTTTCTTGTTATTGTTAAAATGACTGAAAAAAAGTCTTCTGCTCAGCCACAGCAGAAACAAAAACTGAATGGATTGGTTTAAAAGCCGTAATGAACTGTTTAAAACTTTGGCTTTTCCTTATTTATCTCGTCACACATTTTCAGGGATTTTAGAAATGCTTTGTGCATGTGGATAATTGGAAGGTTAGCTTTGACCTGCAGGAACAAAGAGGAGGCATGAATGTGTTACTGCAGCTCTTTGGTGAAAGAATCGCTGAAAGAAATAAAGCTGAATGAAAATTCACCTCTTCTCTGCGCTAACAGTCATGATTACAAGTGCTGTTATCAAGGATGAATCATCTATAAAAGGGTTAGATTGTTTTTTTAATACCACAGTACCAGGTTTTTTCTCACAGATTTACACACCAGTGGCTACAATGCAATGGTAAGATACAGGAAACACAGATAATATTGAATATTTTCAACCTTTTTTTAGTGTTTGGGAATTTTTTTTTTAGATCTATTTGACACAGAATAAATATCTAAAGCAGTAAAATATTCAACTTTCTGTAGACAACCTTAAACTATACCAATGCCTCCACTGTGAGTAAACTTACCGTATACAAATTTATCTCAGATTTATCTTTCTGGTAGACGTTTAAAAACCTGCCTGCTTGCAGATGCTTTAAGAAACTGCAGTTTTTCCTCTAGGTTTGACTGTATTTATATTACAACAACATTTATATGGATACATCTTGAGATACATGCAACACTGTGAGATTATGAAACCCTTTAAAAAAGGATGTTGCTGAAAAAAAATCATATTATAGTTGGTATGTTTTTCATAGCCAGTGCACTTGTACTGTAAATACAGCCTACTTATCCAGTGCAACTCCAAAGTTTTCATCCTCTCAATCCGTAGATCTTTTGTGAATTGGTTGCTTTGTTGGGTTAGCTTTAAAGGAACATAGTGCAAGTTTTGAAGTTAAATATTTTTTTTATTTTCTTTCCCATTCATGTCCTTACAATTGCCCGACGTGTAAAATGAGTTATCCTCTATTAACCGTAGCTGCCTCTATAGGCTGGATATTCAATTCATGAGAGAGTGATTTGGGACGAATCCTGTGCGCATGGGTGTGACGCGCTGCATGCTCTTGTTCACCTGGCTGCTTTGTTGAGTCTTTACTGCAGTCGATGCCTTAGCCAGAGAACAGGGGCTAACTTCAATATTTATAGCTTTCTTAGACCAGAAGACATCACGGCTCTAAACAAAAGACCTGTGCAGTCGCAGCGGCAGATGCTTTTCCTCTTCTCTCATGCACGTGCACAACACTGTTGTCAGTTCAATTTGTCACCAGAGGGGGGCACACATCTGCAAAAATCCTGGAACTTATGCTATGCTCCTTTAAAAATCATGTTGAGAATTGGATATTTACCACTTTATAGCTGTGACATTTTTGTTCTCATTCACAGTACGCTCATACTTTTGACCTACGCATGCAGTGCAACTCCAGAGTTTTCATTCTCTCAATTGTTGGCACAGACTTAGCTTTAAATACCTTCCGTAAAATACAATTGGGTTGAGCCGTTCCAGAAGCTCAATGATGGCCTTTACTCTCTGTTCCAAAATCAGTTCGGGTGTGAGCTTGAGATGATTGTTGGGTTAAAAAAAAATCCAACTGTGTCCAAGTTTTAACCAATGTTATCCAATCTGTTACCCGTTAAGTGGTCTGAATGTTCAGGGAGCAACCCAGAAACCAACCCGTGTCAATGTTTACAGTAAAGCAAGGTTTGCATGAACATAGATTGAGAGGCTGCTGACCAGGAAAAAATCCCCTGTTCCAAAATAATCACTTTGGCCACAGTGAAAAGAAGAAAGTTTTGAGGAGCCAAGGTGAGTCTCTCAAACCCAGCAGGCATGGTAATGGCGTCGTCCTGATGAGGGTCTATTTCACTGCCAGTGGTAGTGATGCTTTACATAGTGTTGATGAATAATGAAGAATACCTCCAAATTCTTCTATTTCCCTCAAAATCAACATCAAGATGGTTAAAATTTATTTCTATATTGTTATATGATCCCCAGGACTTTAAAGCTGGTTTAGGAATGGATAAAGCAGGCTTACATTGAGCTTCAGAATCGCCCCTATCCTAAATACTATTACACATCTATGATTAAAGACATCACTGTGTGAGAGAACAAACCAATATGAATTAAATACTAATAACAAATACTAATACTTTTACATTTACTGTTCTAAACAGTAAATGTAAAATTAAATTACCAGTCAGATTTTGTTTAAGGCCTCCAAAAATGTGTGGTGTCTCCTCAAATTGCTAACACAGTCAATCAATTAGTGGGGGTGTATGAATATATTCGAGCCTGTTTGGATTAAAGAAAGCATTATTGCGAACCCAAAGACATAGATGTTCAGATGACTGTTTTTAAACTACTTACTGGGCCTGCAATGTAAAAAAAAAAAAGGCCATAAAATTTAGTCTTTTTAGTTATTCATACAAAGAGCAGTTTAAAAAGCCCTTTAGCTTCAGTATATTATGACATTTACCAACGCTACTGTGTAAATGTAGTACCACGTTTCTCATGTACTGCATTAATATGCTGCGCATGTGGGGAAAAACGTTTGCTGTCTTAATACATTTTATGCAGGGCTGATTAGAAAATAACTAATTTGGAAGCAGAGTATTTTGTTTGGCAAAAATGTAACACCTTTTATGGGAATTGATGCAAAAGGCATGTGAGACTTCCTGTGCCGGTACTGGAGACCTGCTGATCTCCAGCTTTTTGCTTCCAAAAGCAAAAAGGGTCGTTAGAGAAAACAGCCAGATTAACAAGGCAGTGCGGCCTTGAAAAAAAGCCTGAAAACACGACTCTTATTTTCACCGTGATGTGGAAGCATCCTTCAGATCGGCCTTTTCTTCTCACAGCGGCGACCAGTTGATTAGTTGCAGATGTCCATAAGTCAACGGAGGCAAATGTTTTATTTATGGCTTCATTCCTCAGAGACTGTAGAGCCAGCGTTCTGTCATTCCCCTCAGGCGGCCAGTGTTTCTTTATCCAATTGAAAATTTGACAAAAGAATGAAAGTTTTACAGGCGCTGTCCACCAAGTGCTTTATGATAGTTATCAGACTGTCATTCAGTGGGGAATTTCAATTTAACCCAGTTTTTAAACCGTAAATGTAAAATTAGATTACAAATCAGTTTCTAATTTCTGCATTATCAGTCTTTAACTCATGACATATATTTATCCTTTGCAATGTCTTAAAAGCTGCAGGGCTGTACATTTCGAAGACTGTACTTTGGCACCCCTGACATAAGTGTTTTGTCTATGTGCATCGAATCAGAGACCCATCTAAAAGTTGCAGGACTCCCACCCCCAAGGACTGGAGTTTGACATCCCTCCTTTATCTAATCAAACTGGATTTGAGCTCTTTTGCAAAACAGAATGTAATGCATTCCCCATTTTCAGATTTCACTACTTTGTGTTGGTCTGTTGAAAAAAAACAAATCTGGAAAATTTTCAAGGGGCATAAATTTGAAATGTCAGGCAAGGCCCTGTGGCTGCAGACATCCAACTGAGTCGCTGTTTTCATTGTGCGCTTGTTTCTTTGCTAAAATTAACATTAGCGTTTGTTGTCTTTCTTATTATTTCTTCATTAGAGTCAAATATGTAGTTAGTAAAAGAACCATCTTTTTCTTTAAAACAACCTAAGGGGGATTGGATTAAGATATTATTGGGGACACGGAGATATCTGGTTTTGATGAGGGTTTATTTCAAGTTATTGATCCTCTGAATGACAGTATTTATTTCGAATCCCCCTCTAGCTTAATATCTCCTCTCTAATTCAAAGACAAAAGCATGACGTCTCCATCAATTCTCATCTTTCATTTAATGGAGACTAAATAAAGAGGACGTCTCCCCATTAAGTGACTAAACGAACAGATTTAGATCTTCCCAATGCGAGCAGTGCCGACCCACACACGCATAGAGAAGCCTCAGCGGTTTTCATCTGCCGCAGTAAACAGATTGGCTGACCTGAGTTTGCTTTCCCTCCACTTCGCCTTTTTTTGTTAGCCTTTCCAAATCAAACTCGGGTGTATTTCCTCCCCAGCTGTCAGCTCCTGTACTCACTTCAGCATCTGTGATTATCAATTGTCTGAACTGAGCGTGGACGAGGGATTTCACTCCTCCTGCAAGAGCTGGCCACGAGGCTGCCTCACCGGCCAAACATCAGTTTGTAAATCTGCTGCGCTGGCTTTGGAAGCCCGATTCAAAGGAGGAAAGGAGACGAGCAGAGAGAGAGGATTAGAAAGACACCACATTTGCAGATTTGGTAAAGCCGGGGGAGAAATGGATACGTCGGGATCAGCATGAGCTTGTGGGAGTGTTCGAACATGAGGGGATGTGATGGGGACAGTAGCTCAGCGTGAAACTGCTGAGTCATGCTGTGGCGTTTTCCCAGATGTTGTCTTGAGTTGGCCTGTATCCCTCAGCCTCCTGTCTGCCCCTAAAGGTGGGGAGTGAAGGAGTCTCATGTTCACATCCCACACAGCAGAGGACAAAGTGAGTATCAGCAGGAGCTGAAAAAAAGGCTGTCTTAAGATTCTGGATGACTCTTTTTCAGGCTCAGCGTGGTTCCAGTGTGCAGCTACGCAGTTATGTTTATCCTCAACAAGGAGCGATTTCTGTTTGATTTGGCTGCTGTCACTTGATGTCTCTGTTCACACAGCTGCTCTGTGTTTTGCTTGCTTGCTTCTGTTTATCAGGAACCTCGGAATATGAGAATCACTCTGCTCTGAAGCTGATATTTAGAAAGATGAGACTCAAATAAAAGCTGCTCTGTACTTTCCAAAATGAAAGCCTCAGTCGCAAGCGCTCTTTAAATTGACTCCAATTCTTTTTAATGTAACATGTCCGTGTTTTTCTTGAGTTGCACTGAGAAGCACTTTGAGATAGGATATCTGTTAAAGGTGCTGTATAAATAAGATTTACTTCACTTGCTTACTAACCCTCCAGTCTGACGTAATCAAACGGTTTGAGCACCGCCACCTTTTTAGGGGCTTTCTTTCGCAAGGATTTGTGAGATCTACGAGTTCCTGAAAGGCTTGGACTACATGACATAAGCTGAAGTTTAAGGTTAATATGATCAGATGTGACATCCTGTTGTCAGTGGGCGGAGCTAAAGTGATGTCAATTAGATTATAATGTAGGTGTGTTGATGAGTGGATTGTGATGGAAAGGATTGTGATGTTCAGATCATGTATGTGGGTGAAATTACTGTTTCACATTTTATGGTGGGAAGTCGCAGTTTTAGTCCTGGCCACGCCCACATGCTTTTTCAAATAGTCCAGCTTTTTATAAGTTTTAATCACCAATGACTCACAAATGTTAACTTTTTTAGTTGCAAACTAGAAATATTGTAAGATCAGTTTGCTCAGATGCAAACAGTATAAAGATCACAAAACGGGGCGTTTGATCAAATATGTCTAACTTCCTGTTCGTTGGTCAAGGTTTGGGGAGGAATTTAATCTAAAATGGCCAATTTCCTGTTGGGAACATCAACTTCTTCATAACTTTTAATCACTAAGGCCTTAAGAATTTGTTGATTCATTTGTTTAAGTGTTATGTTGAAGTCTGTAGGAGGGGTTTGTTGTCTAAAGTTCCCTACATGGCCGGCTTCCTGTAGAGCTTGGCCTTAAATGGCTCCAAGAGACTTTTTGACTCTATTATAGATCTGCGGCAAATTTTATGAACCATGGTCAGAGCAGAGGCTGCTGCTGATTATTTAAAATGGTGCTGTGAATGCATTTGACATAAATCTACATGGATATATGGATAGGTGTTGAAATTATATTGAATATGTCCAGTTTGGTGAGGCTCAGGTGTGGTAGGTTCAGCAATTTTCATTGAAATTATTTGAAATTAAAAGTTGTCCTCTACATCTTGTTGTCCATGTTTTATTTGGTTGTTTTTGGGGGTTTTTTTCCATTGTTGATCTGGTCAAGAGGATCCAGAAGTAGCATCCCTGAATGAACCATGTTACTTCCTGTTGCCAGTCGCCAAAGCCTAAATAATGTAGCATTATTGCCCAAGTTGTGTTTTTGAGTAACCTACATGAATCAGGGTGACTTCAAGGGATGTTCAGTTGATTTTTGCGTTTAAAATAATTTGGTCTTTTTATGATTCTATCTTTTGGTAACTTTTTATCTCCAGTGCCTAAGAAATACAGTGACTGAGGCTTTCAAGATGCTTAAATGAAATCTGGTCTATGGCTTTAAGATGTTATGCATCTTTGACAACTTTCATAATTTTGTCCAAATCAAGAATCGTTTGAAATCTTCTAGGCGACACTGTTGATGCATTTCACCATGTACACATAAAGTGCACAAGGCAATATGTTTGGGCCGCGTTTATTAATGATGTCCGATTTTCACAGACCCTGATCAGGTGCCAATCTTTATGTTTTGGGAAATGGCATACACATAACATCTGGCACAAGGAGACAAGATAGCAAACACTTGCATTTCAACAAGGCCTTTTTGTAAAATCCCTTGGAGTGGTTAGCAAAAAATTTGAAGCGTAAAAAGTCCAAATGGAGATCAAAGGTGTCTGAATTATTGTTCTAAATCTGGGTTTTATTGCAAGAGACATTTTGGTTTGTCTTGGAAAAATCATATGATTTTGCAATTTTGAAAGCTCTACTTGAAAGTGGTCTGAGGGGCTGCAGCCTAGGGGGCGGTGTGGAGTCATTTTCTTTTCATATTTTCTCCTCCCACTACTTTAAATACAGGTAAATTTCAACTGATATAGACAAATGCACCAAATTTGATCAGTTGTGGGGATTGTTTAGGGTTTCAAAAAGGCAATTTATTTTGCAGAAGATTAAATAAACATCAAATAAACAAGCCTTTGCACAGGTTTTGTTTTTTGAGTCCAGTTGCTATTGTAAAGGATGTTTCTGTGGAAACGACGCCACAGACTGGCAGATTGTGTTATGTTTCTATTTGTCCACTGGGAACCTCCTTGCTGTCATCTCCACAGGGAGATTCAGTATCTGAATATTGACTTTAAGCTGTCAGGCTTCTCAATAGGGACTGGGAAGGAGCTCACAGTGGTGCAGAAGGAGCTGCTTACTCTACGCCGTGTCGTAATTTTTTTTCTCTGCTTCTGACGACCCCTCCTCCTACATTGACTTTTCTGCTGTTGCTTCAGTTGCACAACAGACGCCAAATCGTAATTGCTTCACAAAACGACAGCGTAGGCTCTTAAGAAGCGGCGTCATTGGTCCGGTGATGAATCACAGCAAGAGTTGGTTCGGTAATCTGTGCCAGCTTGAAGACCTTCAGCCACAATGTGTTAACTTGCACCGTTTGTGAGGACCGGCCTGTGAGGCCTGAGATAGTTTTAGCTGGCATTTCCTAGAACTCCACGGCGCTCTGCAAATTTACTATGAAGACTAATCTATAGTTTCACCATGAAATCTGATCCGAACTAGTCCATGTCTTCGCAGTCATGTGAATTTGCTGTATTGATGCAAGCTTTGTCTGCACTGTGTTGCTGCTCCATTGCCTCTGTTTATTCACTGAGGAAGGTACACAAGCCAGAGCAGCTGTGGGTCGGTGCTATATTGATTGAAAGTGAGATTAGCATGTGCTGCTGGAGGACAGATGGTTCAGTCTCTGGTCACAGCGCTGACCTATGCGTGCTCTGAAGACTCTGACAAATGCGGTCTTTAACAATCTGTTTAAACGGTCAGTATGTTTTCAGGCTGCCAGCAGCAGCAAATGAGGACATGGTGTTTCCAGATTGTGGTGTTTCTTAAAAATTATATCCCGGGAGAACATAGTGGGGAAATCGTTATTTTTAGAAATGGCTAATTTACTTTTGAGGAATCACTGCCTTTAAAATTGGGATTTTTATTGGAGTTTCATGCAATTGACCAGCACAGGCCATTATATCATTGTAAAGTGGAAGGAAACTGTTGTTTTGCTTTACCGAGTGTTTGACAAATAGAAATCTGAAAACTGCCAGATGCACAGTTTTGCAGAAGCACTGTGAACTATGTCTTGCCACAAATTCTTGGATATTTTTTATGTCTGGACTTTGACTAGGCCATTCTCAGTTGATCTTAAGCATCACACTGTAGCTCTGGCTGTATGTTTTGGGTTGTTGTCTTGCCAGAAGGTGAACCGCCTCTCCAGCCTCGACCCTTTAGCCGCCTCTAACAGGTTTTTTTCCAGGACTTGCTTGTATTTAACTCTTTCTATCTTCCCATAAACTCTTTTCTGTCCACGCTGAAGGACACTATGCCCACAGCATGATGTCTTCGCCTCCCTGTTTCACTATGAGGGTGGTTTGTTGAAACTGATGTGCAGGGTTAGTTCAGATGTCCTCCTTCCACATGTTTGTAGGTCCTCTACATGGCCCACCGTGCTATAAACCTCTAAATTTCTTCATCATTAACCTGTCTGGAGTGTGTCTGGCTTCTTGTTGGTCCACTAACATTGTCTAGCACATTTTCAGGCCATCACCAAATGTATTTATGACAAATAGACTGCACCCAGGTGGACTGTATTAACAAATTCTTTACAAATCTGAAGAGAGTTGGTTGCTCTGAATTGTATTTTAGGGTATCAGAGCAAAGGCAAGGCAAGGCAAGGCAAATTTATTTATATAGCACAATTCAGTACAAGACAATACAAAGTGCAAAGCAGACTTAATATACATCAGTACATCACTTTTATTTGTGCATTTGTACAAACCCTCTGCTTTGTATTGGACTATCACATAAAACTTGTTTAAACTACATTGAAGTCTCTGGTTGTGCAGTAACAAAACGTTGAAAGCCAGATGCAAACACCTGTTCAGCAGTAATTATACTCTGCTTTCTACTTTTAAATAGCACGTCTCTTTTCTAACATTTTACATATGGCGTGTTCCTTTGCTTTCAGTTTATTACAGCATCTGGGTTTTAAAATAGCCAACAGTGCATCAGTCACCCAGTCAGCGTTTTATGTACTCGAAACGATTCTGGTTTTATTTGTTAAATAAAGCGCCCAACAGTTGCTACTAACGGACCATGGTGCTTATTGCTCTGGTACCAACTGCAGTCCCTAATTAAAAAATTAAACATTATTTACACTTTCACCCCGTGTTACCAAACGTCCTCTTTCATTGCATAGAAATGTCTGTTTTGCAGATTTCTAATTATACTTTCTGAACAGACACAGACATTAACATGTTTTTGAGCAAATAATCTATTTTATTTATTATTTCATAATCTATCCATATCACTGACCTTCACTTCTCTGAAATTGTTGCTAAAGACACCAAAATAAATGTGCGTACATGCGAGCTTCAGCGCCTATGCCTTTAATTGAAAGGACAAAAAGGATATAACGCATTTATGTCGACCTGTCTGTGTTGTGTCTCTCAGATATGGTCCAGTGCTGATGGAGCCGTCAGAGCTGTTTGAAACCCGGGGGCTCCCTGTGGCACCGCGGCACGTCGAGCTGGATGTCTTAAGGTTCCTACAACCGCTGAAGGAGGACAACAGCACGGCAGAGCAATGCTTCCGCTCTCACTCTCGCAACAGCGTCCTCCAGGGCCTGCCGTTTGGTGGGGTGCCCACAGTCCTCTTCATAAATGTGGTTCTTTGGATGGTACACACTCTCTCACACTCCCACAAAGAAGTCTGTTAACTCATCTGTCCAATAGCAGTGTTTCCAGTTTTTATTGTGCTTCTTTTGCTGTAACGGCTGCAATACAGAAAATAGATTCTTTAGATTCAATATATACGTGCAGTTCTGGTCGGGATGGGTGGACTGATAATGCAACAACCTCAAAGCATTTTAAGGACAAAGAATTTGGTGCACGCTGTGATTTGAATGCATTGTGGATGTTCTCCAGTCTACATAGTTTCAAAATGAAACGTTTAGGGTCACATGTATGCATTCACCCTCAACTATTATTCAGGTACCTGATGCTTAGCAGGTTGCAGAGAAACCACATCCATTTTGAATACAACAACAAGCTCCTGTCATAAATTCAGATATTTGATCACTTGTGTTACCAGAAGTGGGAAGAGCTTTTTAAGTCTGAGGTTTTCCTGGCACGGATCGCACAATTCGTACATTTTAAATAGGGCTCAGGTTTGGGCATTTTTCAGAAGAGTCCCAGTTTTAAAGGTATACAGCCACGTTTTGCTTAGAAAAAAAATGACGAAAAACCATTCGATCATGATAAACTGCAATGCCTCGCAGTAAAGTGGCAGCTCGGCGTGATCGAAGACCAATGACCAATGAATTTACTCACATCAGTCAACTCTGTGGTCACATCTGAGCCTCGGCAGGTTTAGCGTCCGCTTCAGTGAACACACACGTTCATACTGTATTCCCAGCGACATTCCAGTCTTTTCCCTCTTGGAATCTTTTTTTTTGCGCTTTTATTTCACTGGATCCATGACCTTTCTTCATGTTTTGTCTGGAGATGCTAATAGCCATTAGCCGCTTCCTTGTTTTATCCCCTGCTGCACATGCGCAGTATTGCACGTCCTCTGTTATTAAAAATAAACATGAAAAGCTTTATTTACTAACAAACTGAGCAAAAACAAAGCGTAAAACACCAAAATAATAACTAATACGCCAGCAGGACATGATAATGTTTCATAAAAACGCATGTATGCACCCAGACTAAGTTACTGACGTATGAATAAATAAAAAGTCAAATAACGTGGCTATGCACCTTTAATTGTCAATCTTTTTTTTTTTAGGGAGACTAGATGAATTTGGAGGTAGTTTTCGAATTTTATAACCACCCACTCTGTGCAATGCACATTACCCCTGGCAAGGAAACCAGTTGCCACCATGATACTACGACTGCCATACTTGATAGTTTATACATTGAACTTATGTTTGATGGCATCATCTTGACTCATTGGGACCAAGCAGCTTAATCTTTGTCCCTTCTGACCATAAAAAGTGCATAAAAGATTGTTTGGGTCAGACGGTATCAAGCACACATCCAAACTGTTTTTGCAGTGCATAAAACTAGCTCGACAGGCTTAGGCTTCCCGAAGGGGCCCTATCTCAACTCCACTAAAAATGCATATACTATGATTAAAACCAACCAAATCAAATGAGCTCTACCAATTCGGATTGGAAAAGTGGTCAAATATCCAGCCAGAACTATGCCAGAAGCCTATCAATGCTACAAATAATGGTTTTTTTTTTCTTTGCGACTTCCATACAAGATTTGTATGGGCGTATGTACACATTTGAGCTTGTATGTATAATTGTGAAGATTTGTTGATTAGAAAAAAAAAAAAATCTGCCTAAAAACTCAAACTTGGTCGCCCAGTTCTTTGATTAGTCTATGTAAAGCCCTGACCAGCAGTGGAGCTTCTTAAAACCAGATGAACCTGATGTAGGTCATCTATTCTTATGAATCCTGCCTGAAGGCTGTTCAGATTACTTTTAGGAAGTCTTCATTCAGTGGAAAAACTCCATTTGCTCTGCTCTGGGATTTTTATCTGTGAAAGGGTACGGATATAAAAATTAACTTTAAACTTTTACTTTATCTTAGTGAGTTAAAATAGAAGAACAATCATCTAACATAAGGCTCTTATCTTAGACGCACCTAAACTCTTTGCAAATCTTTCAGAGGTCAACTGGTTATGGAGGATTTGGAGTTCCTCAAATATAATTTTGAAGAGTATCATGGTGCATAACAGCAGTGACCAGGACAACCAGCTGACAGAGTAATGTGAGACAGGTTTGAGCTACTGGCCTTTTAGAGTACACAAAAGAGCTAAAAAGAAATTAAAATTTCTCATAACTGAAAATGACTTATTAGAAGTAGGATTTATCTCTTTAAAAATGTATACTCCATGTTCCAATAATGTGCACCGCTGCAGCTTAGACACCAGCTTTGACTGACAGCCATGTTTCTAAATATATCTGAAACTGGCATCACCTTGTTCAGACATCATGAACAGACCGATGCAAGCAGACAACAAGAGTGGGATAGAGGAGTTTTTTTTTTTTTTTTTGTGGAAATGAATTCGGCTGTCTAATGGACATTATGTGTCATTCCTCTGAGAAGAACAGTGTTGCCATAAATCCTCGTTTTCCTCCATTTTTCTCCTCTGTCACTACGATGCTTCCACCTTTCTCTGTGAGCTTTGCCGTCTTGAGCAAAACTGTGTGGGCATCGACTCCAGTGAGGCTTCATCCAACAGGCTGCATACCATCATAGCATGCCAAGCATACATTTAACAACAGCTTACAGGGAAAACATCAAAAATACGTACATTTAAGTAAACGGTTGTCTTCAGCTGCATTTTAAAGGATTCAACAGAGTCAGCCACATGGAGAGACAGAGGCAGGGCATTCCCTTTTCACTCCGATACCCCCAAATAAAATCCAATACAACCTTCACCTAATTAATAAATGGAGTCCACCTCTGTGTAATTTAACCTCAGTATAAACCCAGCTGTTCTGTGGAGGCCTCAGAGGTTTGTTGAAGAACATTTGTGGGAAATAAAAACTGCATCATGAAGACCTAGGAACACGGCAGACAACCAAAAGCAGCAGAGATTCAATCTGGGTGAAGTTGTGAAACAATTAGCCTTGGACATCTCATGGAGCTTTGTTCAATCCATCATCCTAATTTAGAGGCAGAATAGCTCAACTGCAAATTTACCAAGACGTGGCTGCCCACCTAAACTAGTAACAGGGCCGGCAGGGAGAGACTTGATCAGAGAAGCCCCATGGTAACTCTGGATGGGGCTGCAGAGAGTTACAGCTCAGGTGGAAGAATCTGTTGACAGGGCAACTGTGCAAGCTGTGCACTCCACAAATCTTTCACCATAATGGAAGAACTACTAGAAGAAAGCCACTGTGGGGAAAAAAAAGTTTTAAAAAGTCTCATCCGCAGTTTCCCAGAAGACGCGTAGGAAAAACAGCAAGGTCAGATGAGACCTTCAAATGCTTCACCCTGAACAAACCGCCCCCATTATGAAACATGGTGGCAGCAGAGTGCTGTGGGAAATGCTGTTCTTCAGCAGGGACTGTGAAGCTTGTCAAAGTTGATGGGAAGATGGAGGGAGCTAAATACAGGATAATCCAGGAAGAAAATCTCTCACAAGCGGCAAAAGGGACAGATCCTTTCAGCAGGACGACAACAACACTAAACATACAACCAGAGCTACTTTGGAGTGATTTTAAATATGTTAATGTTAGAATGGCCTAGTCAAAGTCCAGTCAAGCGTTGAAAGCACAGATGAGGATTGAGACAGAAACGAATATTGATGATCAGACTCTGTCAAATCTGAGCTACTTTTTAAAGAATATTATATATTATATTTATAATATATTATATTTCAATGTTTAGATGTGCAAAACTAGTAGAATAATAAATGCAGCCTCTCCAGGACCCCTTTGCTTCCATCTCACAGTTATGCATTACTTTGGTGTTGGTCTTTCACATCAGATCCCTTGATTGTAATGTGAGAGAGTTTAAGGGGTATCGATATCCTACAGTTGCAGCAGCCATCGTGGCTTTATAAGAAGAGTTTCTCATTTCAACCCAACAGCAGTCATAACTCTGTGACGGATGTTTGTGCGACAAACGGTGAGGGAATATGTTTTTCTTTTGGTTCCCTTGATTATGTCCATAAACAGAAATGCAAACACGTCACGTCCTTGTCACACACGTCAAGTTAAATATACTTCTGAGCATGCAGGGAAGGCATTATTTACAAACATGGGTGTGCTGTTTCTGTTCCAGTCTTCCAGATAATAAAAGGCTTCCACGCCGAGCCGTCAGCCAGCTCCGTTCCGCTGGCGGGCCTCGTCAGTCTTGATCTCCGCTCTCGATCAGCAGCCTCCATCTTTTTTAATTGGCTCATCTTATGACTGCTGGGTTGTCAGGCCAACACAGAGGGATGCTGGCGACAGGCGTGAGTCAAAGCGTGTTTCCCTCCAGGTGACGGGAGCAGGCCTCCGCATTAATCCCATCATCACGCTGAATAAAATATGCGCCGTAAAGCAGAGCTGCGCTTCAACACAGGACAACGTTTAACAGCGAGCGGGGAGCCGGGCAGAGGGAAAATATCAGCGAGCCAAACGGTCGCCCGTTATTCATCCGGGGGGCCTCGGTCGCGTCTTAATTGCTTCAAGATTGAATCATTCAACATTTATGGACGCTTTCCTCCATTACCACAGCTGTCAGAACCAGCTCAGATGAGGAAATGATTTAATGCTGCCATTAAAATCAAAAGCTCATCAGCACTTTTAACCAATTTGCATCCATCATCGCTCATCCATGACCTTTCAGTTATATCCTTTGATACCACTTGACTCCCACTGTTCAACTGTAGTAATTTTTGGGAGTCTTCATGCCTTTTGAACCTCATTGAGACGAACAGCTTGGCCCTCTTTTGAGATGATCCAGGTTTATTTTTTTGCTCTGATGTGGCATTGCTGCCCGGCATGTGTTCCTGCGTTCACGCTGACCTGCTTCTGATAGTTTCCAAGACAACCACACATAAGAAGCACTGGAGAAAGGGGGATGGCTCGTTGTTGCTGAAACAAAATGCTGGAGTTGAGTTTGTTCAATCCCGAATCCAGAGGAAGCTCAAAGATCAAACGTTACGCAGACATATGAGATAAGAACAAAGTGTTTGATTGTGGGAATTTGATTTCCCGGAAGCTCTGAAGTCATTTCCGTCTTGTGTTGCAGTTGTTGTTGCTCATCTTTTCTTGTCTGAGGAAGGCTGCGTGGGACTACGGTCGTTTGGCTCTGCTTATGGAGAATGACAGGTAAATCCCTCACTCGCCGCCCTAATCAGAAAAAATCTGCTATGCTCTGCAGCCTGTGAGGCAGGTCTCAATGTTGAAGATGGGAGAAATGATGCTGAGTGAAGCGGTTCCTCTGATGCAGCAGCTCCCTCTGCTGGTGGAAAAAGCACATTTAGTCCTTTATCACTGTATGTATGTATAGAATTATTTCTGTGTTTTCCAAATATGAAAGTAATTTTTCTGTGTGGATATTATCAAGCTTTTCTTCTCCTTGTACACACTGTTGAAGAAGCTTACTTTATATGCACTTTGAATGAAGTTTTTAATTTTAAAAACCTAAAATCAATGCAAATTTGGCTTTGAATAAGGTGGTTGCAAACACAATTTTTCACATTTGGTCCCATGTGTGTAGTAGATATTTGAAACCAGAAAGAAAATAATTTAATTTGACTCAATTTTATTTATATAGCGGCACTTTCCAAAGTCAAATTCAATTAGATTATACAGATTGGTCAAAAAGGTTCCTCTCTAAGGAAACACAGCAGATTGTATCGAGTCTTGACAAGCAGCATTCACTCCATCTGAAAGAGCGTAGAGCCACAGTGGACAGTCGTCTGCATTGTTGATGGCTTTGCAGCAATCCCTCATACTGAGCATGCATGAAGCGACAGTGGAGAGGAAAACTCCCCTTTAACAGGGAGGAAAACCTCCAGCAGAACCAGAAACAGGCTCAGTATGAACGGTCATCTGCAAAAACCGACTGGGGGTTAGAGAAGACAGAGCAGAGACACAAAAAGCTCAGAAGCACACATTGATCTAGGAATCCTTTCTATGTTATATGGTAATAGCGGGTGATCTGTCTCCCCTGGATGAAGTCACAGCTAACAAAACACCACACAAGGTTTGCTTAGTTTTTTTCAAATGAATCTGAAAAGCGGGATGTGCATATGTATTTAGCTCCTCTACTGTCCTAGCCTTGAATTAAATCCAGTATCTTTTTGACACCATTAGGGAGCGGGACGCTGCTCAAAGTTTATGTGAATATAGAAGGAGCAGAGCACAGGGCAGTCCTAGTAGAGCCATCCTGGGACAGGAGTTCACCTTCCAGCATGGAAATTATCCCAAACATACAGCCGGAGCTACAAGGGAATGCTTTAGATCAAAACTAAAAGTTTTTATATTGTAGCACTCTGAGACTGAAAATAATAATAATCATGAAACAAAGGAATATATTAAAATGGTCCAGTCAAAATATAATTCTAAATCAGATTGAGAAAATGCATCAAGACGGATATTCAGAGATGCGATCCAATCTGACAGACTTTGAGCCGTTTTGCAAAGTGTGTGGAGTTATTTTTTCTAGAATCTCACCTAAATGGGAGTGGTGGTGTAGTTGAAGCAAGGCGCCTGCGTCCTAGGAAGGCTGCAAGTTCTCTGGTTCGACTGCCACTCTGGGCCTCTGAGAAAGACCTTTAGCCCCAGAATGCTCCCTAGTGCCGCTTAGTGGCAGCCTACTGCTCCCTAAGGGAATAGGTTAAATGCAGAGGGTGACTTTCATTGGAGAGCACTGTAGCTACATATCATAATTACCTTAAATCATAAGGCTTGTTGTTCACAAAATGTTTGAGGTAATTTTACCTGCATATTCATCTTTGAGTTGCAACACTAACGGGAAATGAAATACATTAGTATATTTTATTTGTCTTTTAAGTGTTATAGACTGAGTGATCTCCAACACATCCAGGATCATTCTTACCAGAATAAAAGGTGATCTTCATATGCACAATGTTCCCACTGTTCAGTCATGGACTCTGATTTAAGGTTGTGAAAGATGTCTGCTCTGTAGGTTTTCTGCAACTCATTCTGCATCCTGGGCTTGATTAGTCCTGCCTGACCGGAGGCAGCTTCACAGCTCTCGGCAGCAGGCAGCGTCTGTGTATTTCGCCAAGCGGCCGTCTCTTATTGTAATTAAATTACGCTGCCTAATTTGACGTTCTGCTGAACAGTCAGCGGTGAAGCCTAAAGATTGATATCCACTGAGTGTGTCGCGTTGGCCTGCTTGTTTTGATGTCCTCCTGATTCCTGAGCCCCTGGTAGACACTGTTTGTTTTATTGCTGCGCTGATAAGGTCACAAGTGATGATTAAAATGGTTGTTTTGTTCCTTCTTGCCCTCCTCAGTCTTACATCCCTCTTTTATGGAGAACCGAGTGAAAAAGAGAAGTCTCCCTCAGAGTCCAGCCCCTCAGACTCTGAGATAAAGGACATGGTGAGTTTTAAAACCATTAATCATGATGAAACTAAAACCAAAATGCCCTTTTTTTTTATTACAGAACCTGCTTAACATCAGATTGGATTTCTCTTTAGGATGCCACAAAAGCCACAACTAATGGAAATATGTTATTTATTAAGATTATCAGAAAGCTAAGAGGTTATTGCTGGGGGGGAGCTGGGGCAAATTTAAGGTGTTTTTTTTTTCTATGTTACAGTTTTCTCTATTTCCTTACTAATAGGAACAAAATAAAACCAGTTTAACCTGAGATTTAGCTCACATGTGCTACTGTCACAACAATATGTGTGTGTTTTCTACAGTGTTCCTACCCCTTGCAATTTTTCTCATCTTCTTAATGGTGCAACCACAAACCTAAACGTTTTATGGGGATTTTATGGGAGACACCAGCATAAAGTAGTGCATGGTTTTGAAGTGTTAGGAACACGACACATGTCACAAAATATGACACAAAATGTTTTACATAGTAAAATCTGAAAAGTTCGGCTCGCATTGGTCTCTAAAATCTATGTTTTGTGAAACCACATTCCAGTGCGATTAGAGCTGTGAGTCTTTTGGAGACTGTCTCTACCACCTTTGCACATCTAGAAACTAAAGTCTTTTTTATACAATTCTTTGCAAATTATTTCCTCCTCAGTCAGATTAGACAACAGTTTCTTTTATTTTCCACTTTCATGTCTTTCCACAGATCGTCAGTTAAAATCTTCTCTGGACTTTGGGGCTTTCTAACAGATGAATATGCTTTGGTCTGATCCATACATTGCAGTATTGGCTGTATGTTAAAATTCCAGTTTTAAGACCTTTACTGCCTCTGACAGAATTTCTTCCAGGTTAGCCCTGGATTTGGCACCATTCCTCTTACAAATCAACTCTGACCGGCTTCGCTGTTGCTGTTGAGGAAAATCCTTCATGCATGACCACCATGTTTAATCATAGGGATGGTGCGTTAAGTGTGATTTGTGTTTGTAGTTTTCACATATATCATTTTGCATGTAGGTCAGAACAATTACTTCCACGTTTGTGCCAGCTGGTGTGTGAGATGTATAAATCTCAGGATAACATTTTTTTAACTTTAAACTTCATCCCTGAACTGTGCTCCTTGATCTTCATGTGGCTGTTTGTTCACAAAATGACTCAGAAGCGTCGTTATACCTGTGATTTCGGGTCTTAGCGTGTTGGTCCATCACACAAAAACCTAGTAAAATACATTGAAGTCTAACATTGTAATGTCTCAAAATACGATGTTCAAGGGGTACGAATACTTTGGCATGGCACTGTTATAAAATATGTGTTCTGCTCACTATTCAATTGAGTTTTATTTATATAGAATCACTTTACAACACGTCCTCTCAAGGCACTTTCCAAAGTCAAATTCAATCAAATCATACAGATTGGTCAAAAAAGTTTCCTCTCTAAGGAAACCCAGCAGGTTGCATCAAGTCTCTCCAAGCAGCATTCACTCCTCCTGAAAGAGCGTAGAGCCACAGTGGACAGTCGTCTGCATTGTTGATGGCTTTGCAGCAATCCCTCATACTGAGCATGCATGAAGCGACAGTGGAGAGGAAATCTCCCCTTTAACGGGAAGGAAAAACCTGCAGCAGAACCAGAACCAGGCTCAGTGTGAACGCTCATCTGCCTCGACCCACTGGGGTTAGAGAAGACAGAGCAGAGACACAGAAAGCACAGAAGCACACATTGATCCAGGAGTACTTTCTATGTTAAATGGTAACGGCAGATGATCTGTCTTCCCTGGATGATGTAACAGAATGCCAGACCAGGTGTACCTACTATGAAGAGGAAAATGACAGACAGAACATACATTTAAAAGTTGAAATAACAACAAATAATGCAAAACTGGAGAACAGTATCTTATATTATTTTTGATCATTTTTAATCACAATGGTTAAGAAAACGAAACTGTGTTTCAGCTTAGGAGATGTTGTCTTTGTCCTTTTTTAAGTAAAAATAAGTTATGCATAACTTTAATTGTTCTAATTGTTTTTTTTATTTCTTTTTACCCTGCATACCAACTGCTTTTTAAACATAGAACCACAGTTGTGACACACAGTCTCTGCAATTATCCTCTTTGAGCTGCAGCACATTTGATCACCTATTTAGTATTTCAAAATTTATCGTACAATTGCAGGTATAAAAGTACTTTCTCATCCCTCCATGTTTCTATTGTGGTGCATACTTCAGTTTGCAGAAGCTCCTGGAGGCCATCCAATGACAGATTAGTGTTAGTTGAACGCTATCAGACCATCATGAGTGTGAAAGTATAGCACTAACCTGATGCTCGTAAAAATAGTAAAACCCATGCATGCAATAAGTGGCCCTGCTTCCCTACAGCACCACTACCTTTGAGCCAGTGAAACTATAATTAGGATAAACAAATGTGAGAGAATGAGGGGGAGTCTGGTGGAGTCCAGCCATCATCACTCTGCACAATATTTTTAAGAAATACTATCATTACCAATACCAAAGATACTGCGCAGACGACCAGTCTCACGCAGGTTTATTTACAGTAATTACACCAATGTGTCACTGTTAATCTGCTGAATCTATTTCCATGCCTGAAAACTGCTGCGTGCTGAGTTTTTCATAATGAGGCCCGGCTTGGCCGAGATGGCGCGGCCCCAACTGTTTGGACCGTGACTCAGCCGAACTGTCTGTGACTCCCTGTGACACCTGTGTGACAGACTGAGGTCACTCCCTGCATGTTTATAACACTGTAAGTCAAAGAGTCAGACAGGAGTCAGCGGCCTGTGCCCACACAGAGCCAAGGCGGCAGTAAACTGATTACATGCCAGCCTAGACCCATTAAACCACCATCTCTGTGTCACCCTGCAAACCTCATGTAGAGTGCACGCATGTTGCCACATGTAGCGTGTTGTTTGTCGTCTGTTTTTTAATTCTCCTCTCATTCCAGGGCTTCTGCTCATGGCTTTCATCTCTTTACCATATGAAGTAAGTTAACACACAGAAGTTCCTTCTGAAACTATTCTTATCCCCCCCCCCCTTAATCTCAGCTGATGTTGCCATCAAATGTAAAGTCTGTGTTGCAGCTTTTTTAGCAGCTAAGTAAATCGGCCTCAGCCTATGTGGCTTTCTGCTGCTCAAGTCTGAAGGCGCATGAGTGTTTTAGCTTGTAATAGTGTCGTTTTGATGGTCTCCAGGGTTTCCATAGTGTTGTGGTGTCGTTTGGTTGCTGCTGTTTTTAGCTTCCATATCAGCGGCTCATCCAGGGGTCTCTAGAGAAGAGAAAACCCACCCGGAGGGTTCACAATGTGGGCTGCATTTAGACCAGCATGCACTGCTTACCTCTTCTCCAGTGTCTCGCTGGGCTTCCTGAACTTTCTCCCCAGTAATCGCTGTCTTTTAGCTAAATGTTAGAGCCAGTGGTTTGCTCGTGTTGACTTTTAAGATGCAGGTGGGGTTATTTGCCCCGGTTTCCTGTGTAAGCTGTAGATTTAGATCACACTGCTCTAATTGTAGCTGCAGTGGCTGTATTAGAAATGAGTGATGAGGCTCCATACCCAGGGAAGCACAGCTTAAAGCAGGGGTCACCAACCTTTTTGAAACTGAGAGCTACAGTACTTTACTGGTGAAAGGCTGCTAGTACTGACCTGAGAACTAGAAGAGTCAGAGTTCACCTTAACTTTATGTAAAATAAACGTATTTGTCATGCTTTGTTATAGATATTGTCGTTTTTAAATGTAAATACATGCAAGTGTGAATAAACAGGAAGAGTAACGGAATAAAATTAAGTTTTAGATTCAGCTCATTGGCGGGTTGTGCTTTTTTTATTTTATTTTTTTATTTTTTATTTTTAGAACAGGCTCGTCACATAGGCGCCACATGTGGTCCTCTGGAGCTGCTCGGTGCCCACGGGCCCCATGTTGGTGACCCCCGGCTTAAAGGGTACCTTAAGCTCTCGATGGATTGATTGGTTCCTCCTTATTTGTTCCTGAATAGGACGGTGGTACTATTTAGGATTGTTGTTTTTAGGAATTTATAGTATATTTGATCCTCCGTAGTTCAGAATCTAGAAGACTGGTCAAACTTGAACTTAAACACATTGTTAGATTTTGGAAAGGTCTACTATTTTTGTGAAAACACTAAAAGGTTTTCGTATTTGAAATTCAGAAAACCTTAAACTGAGCCTATGGTTAAATTAATCCTATATGCACTGGTCAATTGCAGATTATTTTAAATCACTGTTTGGGCTGCTTCTATCTGGACTTGGAGAGCCTGATCTTTTAAAGAACTCTCTTTTAGGCTTGAACACTGTATATTTTTTGTTTTCGCCAATTTCATACATATTTAATTGTTTTTGTGTGCAGAGATGACGAGATCCGCAGCAAATGCGGCATCGACGCAGTCACATACCTGTCCTTCCAGCGCCACATCATCCTGCTCATGACGATGGTTTCCCTGCTGTCTTTGGCCGTAATCCTGCCGGTCAACTTCTCGGGGAACCTCCAGGGTATGATGGCCTTTTAGGCAATTACCTAGCTCGTCACCAAAGAACATCCTTAACCTCAGGAGATGGCAAAATGTTAAAGAACGAGAGGTCGGACCACAAACGGCCATAAAACATCACTTAGTTTAACCAATGCACAAAATAGTTGAGTTGTGCTGACGTATTCATCTTCTATTCCATGTTTTGTAATATTAAAACAAAACACAAAGCATCCAAACAAAGAACTGTTAAAATGTGGCAGACTGGTACCCAATATTGCTCTCAAAAGTCGTCCAATGATCACCTTTGTGTAGTTTATCTGATGTTAAATATAGCTTTTATTTAAATTCCTGAGAGGTTTGTTAGAGAACATTAGTGAACAAATAGCATCATGAAGACCAAGGCACACAGTAGACAGGTCAGGAAGACAGTTGTGGAGAGGTCTGACGCAGGGTTAGGTTATTAAACAACACCCCAAGCTTTTAACATCCCCAATCGAAAGTGTTGACACTGCAAACCTTCCTAGATTTGGCCATCCACTTAAATGGACAGGACAGGGAGGCCAGGAGGCTCATCGTAGCCTTGTATGAGCTGCAGAGATCCCCCGCTCAAGTGGGGTTGCACCCCCTTCAAATCTGGTTTTTATGGAAGAGATGCAAGAAGAGAGTCAGGAGAACTCCTATTTAAAGCTTGACAGCAGCCATCTTAGAGTCACCAACATTTTACATCACCCTGAACACACCATCCCCGCCTTGAAACATTGTGGTGGCAGCACTATGCTGTGGGAATGCTGTGAGGTTTCTCCAGCAGCTGGTCAAAGTGGGTGGGAAGGTGGGCGAGGTGAATGCAGGGGAACCCTGGAAGAAAACCTGATCGAAGCGAATATATGACGAGAGACAGGAAGATGATTGAACACATACAGCTAGAGCAACAACGGAAAGTTTCCACTTAAAGAACATGCGTGTATAGAATGGCCCAGTCAAAGCCCAGACCTAAATCCAGCTCTAGTAAAACCTGAAAACTGGGTTTTAGAGGTTCTCTCCATCCAATGTCACTGAAATGGATCTTTTTTTAGCAGAAATGTTAGTTTCTAGATGTGACATTCCCAAGACATTTAATTTTGTTGTATGGTGTTTCTATATAGTGCTGACTTAGGTGAATACAAATGTGGGTCACGCATTTCAGATTTTTATTTGTAAAAAATATTTTTCTTCCTCTTCACAATTACGGGCCTCTCTGGGTTGTTTCTATCTCATAAGATATCAATAAAATACATGTATGTTTGTGGCTGTAACCTGACAAAATGTGGAATAGTTAAAGTGAGCACAAAGACTTTTGCACGGGTTATGTTGTAAATGCCTCCGTTTCACACAAGATAAGAATTAATACATAAAATAAAGAAGCAGCGCTATATATAACTGGAGTTTTTGACACACTAGTGACAGGGCAGGTCAGGCTGTTAGAATAGAAACTGCTTCGTCTCCTACTAACGCAGACAGGCAGGTGTTAGAGGAGGGTTGGTGCATGTAGCCGGCTGCTAAACAGCAGCAGAAATCCCTTCTGGCAGCTGGGTGTTTATTTTATACGAGTCCTTGAGAAAGATTTTCCACAATAGGAGGAAGGCAGGGACCTTTTACAGGTCCTGTAAGAAACCGGGCTGTTCACAGAAACTTTTTCAGAAGCTACTGGATGTCATCTGAAGGACCGATGTGTCACCCTCTATTAAATAAACCCATGCAGGCTGCCATAGCAACGGCAAACAAAGGCTGGCCCCAATTAAACGGGAATAGTCAGACATGGCTGACATGTGAGGACATTGTGTAAAATTCATTTGCCTGAACATGGCTTTAATTGTGCCTCGCCCCGCAGACGACAGTGGTGGGATTTTCCTTTAAGTCATGACCAAACAGAAACATCTGTCATGTGTGATTATTCCTACAGGAGACAGTCCCGAAGACTTCGGAAGAACAACACTGGCTAATGTTAGCGCCAAGTAAGTGAAAGACAGCGGGGACAACGGCCAACCCTCATGAACCAAACCAGATCTGTTGATATTAAATAAAAAGTTGCTGTGACTGTTGTGTTGTTTGTGTGCTTCGTAGGGACAGTTTTCTTTGGCTGCACAGCGTCTTTGCTCTGCTTTACTTCATCATCACCCTGCTGTCCATGGCTCACCACTCGGCAAGGCTGGAGCACAGAGAGGACGACAAGGTCTGTCAGCGTCTCGTCACATTTATCGCTACAAGCACGAGGGCAGCAAAATGAAAACGCCTCCTCTCTCTTGCCGTTTTGTTTGTATTCAACATGGAAAACACGATTTCTAGATTATTTTCTGTGTAATCTCCTTTGTGGAGAGAAAGGGCAATATTAGATACGGGTAACCTTCGTAAAACATTTGGTCTTATATTCTATCAAAATCAGTCTGAAAGAGATTTGTTATGTATATCACTCAGGACTAGGATTTATTTCGATTAATGCAAAATGTTAGATGAGAGAGTTCTACAAGTATCCATAAACATCAGGAATAAACTAAATCAAGAGTTAAATATGTTTTGTAAATACTGGTCCATCTAATTGTAGCGTATGAACAGCTGTTTGCGTAGTCAGCAGGTCGATGCCGTTGTTATCGTCGTAACGTCACAGGAAGGAGGTCAGCGCTCTTTACAGGGTGTCTCTTTATGTGGAGTTTGCATGTTCTCCCCGCGACAAAACCAAACAAGAAATGGGCTTGTTTTTGATCAAGGTAAAAATACAAAAAACACAGAAAAAAAAAAAGAAACAAACAAACAACTAAATTAAAAAGCCGTAACCCCTGCAGACTCTTGCTGAAGTTCACCAGAAAGAAAACACTTGAAGTACCATGGTGATTGGAAAGATGGGTCTAAAATTTTAATATTTGAACTCCATAGCAGAGGACATGTTTGACTTAAACTGAAGGTTGCAGTCCAGGAAAAAGAGCTCATATCGGCTGTCTAGCAGGGAGGTGGGAGCTTCATGGTTTTTGGACCTGGCCAGCTCACAGTAACAGGCTCCACCACGACTTCTACCATTTATCAGAGGGAGCCTGAGGAAAGCGTGAGACCACCTGTAAATAATAAAATCACACTGATGCAGAACTGGACCCTGCAACATGACAGTGGCTCCAAATCCACCAAGGACTGGCTGAAATGAAAAAAATTAATAAATAAAATAAAAAAAATCTGGAGTATGAGACTCGAAGCCCAGATCCTAGTCCCACTGAGATGCTGTGGAGCGACCTGAAACAGGCTTCATTTACAAGAAATCCCTCAAACATCTCACAGCTCTTATAATTTTGAGCTAGATAGTTGAGCAGGGCAAACGTTTCCTCAAATGTCACAGACTTGTAGATGCATTTCTCTTGAAAAAGCTTAATATTCTTTTTTCCTTACATGACCGGATGTTGTCACAAACTACAGTTTTTAACGAGGTACGGCTGTGGAAATTGTTGGATCACTAAAACGTTTGGACCTTCGTTTAAACGAGAATATCTAATCTTATGAATGCTATTGTGCCAGTGCTTTTTTTAAAAAAAATCTAAAAATGCAAACTATAAGGATAATTTCACTGGGACAACATTTTAATTTCCCTGTGACCAACAACGTTTTAGACCGCTGATGGTAAATTCGCTCCACAACAGCTAAACTGGGCGTGCGTTTCATGTTTCAGGCCTCCAGGACTCTGATGATCACCTCCATCCCTAGAGAGATCTCAGATCCAGGACTCATCACCAAGCACTTCCAGTACTCCTGTTTCTTCTCTGTTTGTTTTTGTTTGGGTCAAGTTAAATCCTTTTATTTGGTTTTCCATTTAAGTCTCCTGAAGGATTGATCATTGTTTAACCTTTACCCTCCAGCGAGGCCTACCCCAGCTGCACTGTCACCGACATCCGCTTCTGCTTCGACGTTCACAAACTGATGAAGCTGGACTTAGAAAGGTACGGCGAACGTTCCCCAACTAAGATGGCATCAATTTAAAGTGGGGTAACTCATTCTGTGTATCCTGCAGGCGCAAGGCAATGAAAGGCAGGCTGTATTTTGCCACAAAGGCCCAAAAGGACGGGAAGGTCATGATCATGACCCACCCGTGTGCTCAGATATTCTGTTGCGCCATATGTGGCTTTGAAAAGGTAGGTTTAATGAGCCCTTATAGTACTGTAGTCATTGCAAAAGAAGAGTTTTACCACTGGATGGCACTGCAATGCCAAAGTATGAGAGTAATGGCAGTGCAAATGTGGTAAAACTCTGTGAGGGACAGATTATGCTTCTGAGGGTTGCGGTATTATTTTCTGCAGGTAGATGCAGAACAGTACTACAGCGAATTGGAGGAAAAGTGCACAGATGAGTTCAGTGCAGAAAAGCAACGGATCACCATGAAGAGGCTGGGCATTGCCTTTGTGACTCTTAGAGATGAGAGGATGACAGCTGTGTGAGTAATCTGCAGCATGACCCAGAGGTCCTCACATCTGTGGGGAGGGATTGTGATGTCCGTGCTCTCCTTGCCGTTGTTTTTGAAGCGTGGTCTCGCAGCAGCTCTTGTTTGTTTCTTCCAGCATAGTGAAGGACTACAGCCGTGTGCGCTGTCGCAGCAGACCCCAGCAGTCCAGCATCACTACCGTGGTGCAGTCGCAGAGATGGGGCGTCAGCTACGCACCGGCTCCAAGTGACATTATCTGGTGAGTAGCAGGAACGCAGGAGTTTTCCACACAGCCTCAAGTTCCAGCGGCAAATGTCTCGTTTTCTATAACACTATTGTTATAGAAAACGAGACATTGATTTAAAATCTTCTTATAAATAAAATCTCTGGTACAAAAATTGCAACCCCACCAAGACATGGACGTCCACCTAAATTGACTAAACTGAGCATTAAGCAGAGAAATAGCCAAGATGTGCATAGTAACTCGGGAGGAGCGGCACAAAATGTGCACCTCGGGTGGGAGAATCTGCTGACGAGACAACTATTTGTGGATGTCACAGAAGAAAGCTATAAGAATTCCCTTGTAGGTTTCACCAGAAGCCATGTAGGGGATACAGTAAACATGTGGAGGAAGGTGCTTCAAGTCTATGCCTCATCCTGAACACACCATCCCCATGGTAAAAGATTCTGGTGGCAGCATCATGATGTGGGAGTGGTCTTCTTGAGCCTGGACCAGCCAGCTGCTCAGTGTTGATGGGTTGATGGATGGAGCTAAAAGCAGGGCAACCCTGTGAGAAAGCCTGTTAGAAGCTGCAAGAGGCTGCGGCTGTTTGAGGTTCACTTTCCAACAGTACGACAACATGAAACATACATCTGCTTTCAAATTTATTCTGACTGAGTGTGAGCTGCAGTGTTTTGCAAAGACAAATAGGGGGAAAAAATGCCGTCTCTAGATGGTTGGCATGTTCTCCCACAAGACTTGCAGCTGTAATTGCAGCAGATTATTTCCACGTAGTTCGGCTAAATATAGATGCACATCACACCTTTTGGATTTTTCCTTGTAAAGAATTTTGAAAATTTTGTATCATATTACTTTCAGTTCACAAATACACACAAATTCATGTTGATCTATGGCATAAAACACCAATGAAATACATTGGCATTATTGTTTTTTATGTTAATGTGAAATAAAAAATGCATAAATACTTTTTGGCACTGTGAACTGGATGTCAAAGAGGTTTAATTCCAGCTCCTGGAAGAAGACCGGCACCTGTGTCCTGCCTCAATACTGCCATATTCCACGTCACAAAGGTTTTTCAGACCACATTTCATCCTGTTTTCTCTAAACTCTTATCTTCTTCAATGCTATGATGTATAAATCTGACCCAACACGCACCCTGTAAATCCTTTACAGCATCAGCTCACATTCACAGCACAGCCGATGTGATTCTCTAACCTGCATGTCTTTTCACTGTTGGAAGAAACTGGAGCACTTCAAAGGAAACCCACAACAACACAGTTGTTAAGTCTAACACCTAATTTTCAGTGTTTCTCACGCAATTTGGAGACATTACCCCATAATCAGGCCTGACATTTTTGGCATATTTAGGACTCTGGGAAAGAAACGTGAATCATTTAAAAATGCAATCATCTCTGCTAGCAGTCTTTGCTTTTGGAAAACTGTCGTTTAGAAGCACAGTGATGAGGATGATGTATAGGGGTAGTTAAATGTAACGTTGGTGAAGGCGACAGGATCAGTGCAGCGGGCTGTAACCTGCTCTTCATCAGGGACTGGTTATTTAGGAGCACAGAGTTACCCAAACTGACCCTGATATCCCCCCCCCCCCTCCCAGGGAGAACCTGTCTGTCTGCGGCTCTCACTGGTGGCTGCGATGCGTCCTCCTCAACATCCTCCTCTTCCTGCTGCTCTTCTTCTTCACCACTCCCGCCATCATCGTGAACACCATGGACAAGTTCAACGTCACGCGGCCCGTGGACAGTTTGAGGGTCAGAGTTTTCAAGTATGTTCAGAGGCTCGTTTTGACCGCATTGGACCGTGTAGAGTAACTGTGTTTCTCTCGTCTGCAGAGCCCGATCATTACCCAGTTCTTTCCGACCTTCCTGCTCTGGATGTTCTCGGTGCTCCTGCCTTTCATCGTCTATTACTCTGCCTTCTTTGAGGCCCACTGGACCAGGTACTCACCCTGCCCTCAGCTTTTTTTCCTCCTCTTCTAAATTCTTGCCCCTTGACTTCTTCAAACAGACCCTTCATTTGATTCTGCTTATCCTTTAAACTCACTTTGTTTATTACTTTTCTTTTACCCACTTGCATATTTGTTTTACTCTCTCCCTCCTTGACGCTGTCGCTCTACCCGCACTGTTATTCTGAGCAGGTTGTCATAGAGATCTAATAATGAGATGCACAGTAGTCGCCCTGCGCCATTTCTCCCTCCCCCCCCTTTTTTTGTGCGCTGTGATTCGCTGGAAGAGGAGTAGAACAACTGTGCGTTCGGGAGAAAAACCGCCGTGCAGCACCTATGAGCACCGTTTCTTTACATAACCGCCCACACGGATGTTTGTGTGCAGGCGTGATATGTGAGGGAGCGAATGCAAATCCACTATTCACTGGAGGGGAAAAAATGTAGAATGACTGTAACTGAACTATAACAAGTAGATTGAGCTGAATGTGCACTTCTAAATACATTCATCATGTATGTTTTTTTTTTTTTTTATGTGCACTGGTGTGATGGCTCAGATCGGTTGAGAACCAAGTGACGATGCACAAGTGTTTTTTGCTGCTGGTCTTCATGGCGCTCATCCTCCCCTCACTTGGGCTGTCCAGGTAAAATTTCAGCAAAAGCATAAAGCACAGATGTAGTTTATTAATTTAATGCAATCTTCCACTTTTATCACGTGTTTTGATGTCTGCTAATTTGATATGTTTTCTGCAGCCTTGACCTCTTCTTCACTTGGCTGTTTGACGTCAACTTTTTGGACGAGAAAGAGATCAAATTCCAGTAAGAGTGATTTTTTTTTTTTTTAATTATTATTTTATTTAATTATCAAAGGTCAGATTTATTCATACAGCACCTTTTAAACAACAAGTTTGCATAGAATGGATTGAAAGATATGTTGATCAGCAAAATCTTATACTGACGGAGCATGTTGAAGATGGTGCATTGCAAGTTTTTTTAGAAATTAAAAGTATTCGGTGCATTTGGACATCAAAAATCATGATTCAGATTTTAGTCAGATATAAAAAGGAAAAACAAGCATATCATAGCATAAATGCTAGGAGTCTTTAGCCAATTTGGATCCACGGTTCCTGCTGTGAGAACTCACAATTCTTATTTTTAAAAATTTTGAAAACTGTACATAACATTCAGTTAGGCTATTAAATAAATTTCAATTCAGTTCAATTTTATTTATAAAGCGCCAATTCATGAAGCATGTCATCCCAAGGCACTTTACAAAGTCAAAATCCCAATAGAAACAAAGCTTGACAAAATCTGGAAACATGGTAGCAATACTGGTAAAAATAAACAGGTCTTTTGTTTTGTTTCTTTTCATAGGTGTGTGTTTCTTCCCGACAACGGTGCATTCTTTGTAAACTACGTCATTACTTCAAGTCTTATCGGAACCTCTATGGAGTTGCTTCGAATCCCAGCGCTGACGGTGTACGCGCTGCGGCTCTGCTTTGCCAAATCCCAGGCTGAGCGGATACACGTGAAAAGGGTTCGCTGAAGTTTGTTTTTGGTTTCAGTTGCAATATATAATATGCATGTAAAAATGTCATGAACCTGCTCAGTTTAACCTTTTTTATGTCTGCAGAGTCAGGCGTATGAGTTCCAGTTTGGCCTGGAATATGCCTGGACCATGTGTATCTTTGCTGTCAGTATGACCTACAGCATCACGTGTCCCATCATTACGCCCTTTGGTGAGTGACATGCAATTACTCTCTGGTATCACCATCATCTAACCTTCTTTTCCCAGCAGTTTCCGTTCCTCCATTGCTCCCTCTTAGTCAATGTGTATGTGCAGGCTCTCCTTACACAGACTGTGTGAATATGCTGCTGCAGTCCCAGACACCCAGACACAGTGAGCTGCAAGCCAGACGCCCACTCCACTCCTGCCTCAGCCCAGAGCTCACCGAGCTTCTTTTCACTTCTGCAGCCTGATTGGCAGTTTGAGCAGCTACTTTTTAAACTCTAATCTTTGCTTTTAAATAAGCTATACGTGCAGTTTTATAAAAAAAAACTGTTTGTAAATGCATAAATATAAAAGAAATTCAGCAAACAGACATTTTTGGACCCCTTTTACACTGTTTTGAATATCTTTCTAAACTTATCTGGGCTATTCTGTCCACTGTGTTATGTATCATCTGAACCTTTTGTTGATATGACACTTAACACCGAAATGACATTTTAATGTAAGAAGGCATCCGTGCCATGACCCTAATCCTTAGCTCTCTCCAAATGTTCTCTATCTGTAAAACATTAATGTTACTTGCAGCCAGAAGCAACATGTTGGTGAAATAAACGTTTAAACCTTAAACTTAAATCTGCTGGGGGTATTTTGGCTTGTGTGTGGTGTATTTCTATTTTATCACCATATTTTTTATTCATTTATGAAATTATTTATCCCACAAATTGAATGTTTAATGGATGAACATATTTATTCTATATTTTTATTTCTGTTTCCTTTTATTATATCCTGATCATACTTTGATTTTAATTTACAGATTCAGCTTTTTCTTCTTTCTTTGTAGATAACTGTTTTTGATGCCTAGTTGGGGGGGTCAGTGTTTAAATAGTTTTTTTTGTCTGGTTTATTTTGTTTTTCATAAATATACAGTTTTGCTGACATTTTTGTGTCAGCTGTAGACCAAGAATGCATATTTAGGTGGAACTAAATAACAGCAAAGATATAATTATTGAGTCAGTTGATGTAGGTGTATTTCAAGAAAGAGGATGACGCTAATTTACTTTTTAGTTTTCCCTATTTAAACGGCATTCAAATTCTATGTACATGGTTGTTGTTTTTTCTATGCCTTATATTTCCTGCTTTATGCAGGGCCGTTTTTTACTTTCTCAAGATTTAATTATATAAATCAGCGTGATTCTTGGGAAGCTTTTTTTTCCAGCATTCATTTATTCATTCTAGTTTTTGCAAAGAGATGGGAGGATAACGTCGACTTTGACTGCTGGTTATTTGCAAGATGCGCTTAACCGGTGTAATTTAATGTCACTTGTCCCTCCAGGTCTGCTCTATGTGATCCTGAAACACATGGTCGATCGATACAACATCTACTACGCGTACGTTCCCACCAAACTCAACCAGAAAATCCACAGAGCAGCCACCAGCCAGGTCATCTTGGCTCCAATCCTCGGCATGTTATGGCTGCTCTTCTTCTCCGTGCTCAGATTAGGTGCTGGATTTGTTTTTGTTTTATTTTTTATTTGATGCAAAAGACAAAAGTCATTAAGGTACACTGATGTTATGTACGTGTTCTTCTGCAGGTCCAATGCATCCCATCACATTGTTCACGTTGGTGTCCCTCATCTGCTGCATCGCCTGCTCCCTTTTCCGCGTATGGCTTCGGAAGACACCAGACAAGTCAACTAGCTACCAGGTATGCCCTGATTATCTAAAATCACAGCCATGTATTTTAATGTAAGTAGTACTTTTTAAAGCTCTTTAACATCTTTATTGCAGATGTCTGATCAGCCAGCTGCAGAGACGTTCCCTGATGCAGACAGAAGCACGACGGCGTCAACCACTGCCTCCAATGTACAGTACCTAATTTGCTTTTAATAAATGTTTTCCTGTGTGACGGGCCTAACGAGCAGTTACACATCATGCGATCTTTTTAAAATAATTATTAAAGTTACAGATTCGATCATCCAGTGTTTCTGCGTAACCCACAGCATAGAATTTATTTTTTGAAAGAACAAAACTTAATTGTTTTTGTTTTATACAACAGCTTCCAAATGTGTCTGTTGTCTAGAAGCTTTTTCACATTTCTGTACAATAAACAATGAGTTTTATTGAGATTTTATGCAACACTTGGTCGCATAGTTGTGAAGTTGGAAAAAAGGGTTTAAAAGGTTTTTTTTAAATAAAAAATCTACTTAGTGTGGCATGCACATGCATTTAGCCAATCATTTGTAGAACCACCTTTCGCTGCAACATTTGCTTTTCTATTTAAAACTGCAAAATGGATTACTGCCTACTGACTGGTCCATTCAGACCCACAAACCTGGCTGCATGTGTACGGTTGATGTCCTGCTGGAAGCTATCTCTCTGTCCCAGTCTCAGGCCTTTTGCTAGTTTTCTAGGATTGTCTTGCAAGTTAGCGCCATCCATCTTCCAAGTAATTCTGCTCAGCTCTCCTTTTTGTTGTTGAAGAGAAGCATTCCCCCAGCATAATACTTCCACCACCATGTTGTGTGACCAGAGCCACTTTTTCCACGTGCCTGCATGCTGTCTCCTCCCACATGGCATGGGGCAAACGGCCAACATCTTATGGTTTTCCTTTAACAGTTGCTTCCTTCCCACTCCTCCACATTGGTCAGGTGAGGAGAGTGTCTCTCACCTGGGCTGATGATGTCTGCAGATTGATTGATACTCTTCTTACCCGTCTTGTGAGTTTAGGTGTTTGCAGATCAGCCATTCTCTTTCTATTTTCAAGTGTTGGGTTAAACGCAGACCTGTGAGCTGTTCAAAGTTTGAGACATTTGTAATAACCTTACCCGGCGTCAAGCTTGTCCACAACGTTCTCCCTGACCTGTCTGCTGCGGAGCTTGGTCTGTATGATGCCGTTTGTTATTTAATGCTCCCATCGATCCTCTGGGATCTTCACAGAACGGTTGGATTTACAACTGGTTTGAATTACACGCGGTTGAGCCGAAATGTGATGGCGGTTGGTTTAGGACAAAAGTGTTGAAAAGCCATTTCTCATTTTGTTTCCCCCACTTTACATTTGTGCATTCTACTTTGTGTTGATCCGTTACATAAAATCTCAATAAGCTTTAGTTTTAATGTGAGAAAAAATGGAGGCCCTGCAAATGAACTGATGTGCTTAGATCAGATTTAAAAAAAAAAAAAAAAAACTAGCTCAAATTATGATTTTATGAATCGTTTGAATTTGTGCACACATTCTTAATCTTTGTGGATTTTTTTTTTATCTCCCTCAGCTGTTTGTTGCATCTGTGTTGCTGGAGCCAGAGCTGGCTTTAACTCCGATGCCTTCCCCGGCTCACCAAGGTTACGGCGCCATGGCCAGCTCCCAGAGCTCAGGTCACGTACCGGTGGCTGGAGCCGAGGCTGAAGAGGAACAAACGCAAACCCATGAGACTGAGCTCAGAGACCCTGCAGACCCCTACTCTTCCAGCCCGCTCATGGACAGCCCCAGAAGCTACCACTGACAGCAGCTCCCACTTAAACTAATTTCCCTGTGTCCTTTAGTGGTGTAGCGCAGATTATAAAAGGCTGCAAGGCTGCATTTAAACCACTGACCTCAGACTCTAATTTGGCTTCGTCAGACACTGAGACGAGATAGATCTTATGTGAGGACATGAAAAATCTAATGCAAAAGCAGAATTCTTTAAAACAGAGCATTCGAAAAGACAGCAGCTAGCCAAATCGTCGTCTGAACCTGCTTCATACACACATCGAGATCAAGCTAATGTACAGATTATAAAAAAAACAAAAAAAAACAGATTCTATCTCCTACGGCGTCGTTTGCAAGTTTAAAAAGGTTTGAAAGTAACGGGGGGAGAAACAGGCTTGGAGCTGCTATCAGACAGACACGCTCCATGCTGTGCAACTGGAACATTAGCGGAGTTGAAAGTTCCCACCGCAGCGGGTGGTGTGAGCAGGCTTACCCCGGCAGACTGGCAGAGCGGGCCGGCCATGGGTGATATGTGCTTCCTCTGTGAGGCTGAGGGTGAGGGCAGCGAGTTGTGAAGCCATCTGGACACACGGAGGGCAGAGAAAAGCTCTCAGATGGACTGTAGGATGTGTACAGTCTCGCCACAGAGGCAGAAACAGCCTAAAGCTTATTGTAATTTATCTACATGTGAGTTTGCTATTTTTGCTACTGTATTTTTGGTGTCATTTCTGTGAAAGCTTTAAATTGGAGGGTATTCATCGTTCCCTTCTTAATGAGAAAATGACTTATCCTGTTTAGAAAATGTGTACCTGATCTAGTTATTTTTATGCTTTCACTTTCTTGCAGAGAGTTTGTGAATCAAATTTTGTGTTTCCAAGAAATTGGAATATCATGGAAAAGTTTAATTTAGCTTTACAATTGAAAAACTCAAATATCGATTCATTATACACAACGTGATATATTTCAAGTGGCTGCGTCTATTTTGATTATGGAAATTGTAATATTATTTAGCAGATCTGTGTTGTGGCTCATGAAGTACTGACCACAGTTTTTCCTTCCACCCAACTTTCCACTAATCTCCTTTTGAGGTTTACTCTCCTTGCGTAAGTTGTCAGTGACTGTTTTCGGTCTAAAGGACATAAAATAACATTTCTACACTAAAAATCTTTTCTGTTGGTCTTCTGTAGCGTTTAAATTTTCTGAGAAACTGAATGTTGGGTTGTCATTAGATGTAAGCCGTATCAAAATGAAAGGAAATAAACGCTTAGAATATATATCTGTGTGTGTAATGAATCTATAGCAGGAATGAGTTTGGATTAAATTACAGGAACAGCTAAACTTTTTGATGATTTTTCATATTTTAATGAAATGCAGTTGTAATTTAATCAAGTACAATGTTCTGTAATCCAAATTACATTGGGATAAGGTAAATCTAAATGTAAATTTTTTTTTTTTTTGCATAGCTTTAATTCATCATGAGTCATGAAACGTGATTCATTATATTTTATGCAGCCTTATCAGATAGTCAGACAATCAAGAAAACCTGACCAGCACTTCTCCACAAAAGAGTCAATGTGCAGAAGACACATGGCACCCTCCGCATTCATTGGCACCCCGGGTAAAGACCTTTATGAATCCTTGAAGTAAATTCCTCCTCTACTGAAGTAGCATAATCTTCCAATGAAAAAATTTGAAATTATTATTTCAGCACATTGGTGGTAAGGAAAAATTCCTGCATTTAAGAAATATAATTTTCTTTTTTGAAAGTAAAATTGGCCCTAACTTTCATCACCCCTAGGAATCCCTATAAAGTAGATGCGACTAAAGCATTTTTTATTCACATAAAGCTTGTTTTTTAATGAGTTTCAAGGAATGCTTAATTAGCCATTTGTATGTAGAAATGGGGCTTCTTTTTAAACCACTGACAAGTAAGCTGGACAAGGACCCAAGCTCATCCTACCACCACGCCCAGCAATAAATAAATAAAATTATTTTTTTTATTTCTAAGCTTGGGAGGCATGCCAGCAAAAAAAAAAGAAAATTGTGTCCTACCATCACAAACACAAACATGTGGATGTTTGAGAGCTGGTGGCGTCCTGGGCAGGGAGCCATATTGTTCTTTGTCCTAAATTAATAAATATACTTAAATTAAAGGTTGAATATTTCTAAAACGTCTGTGATAATACTATTTTAAGGCATTGTAACCTGGGGGTGACAGTCAAATTGGAGGATGCAGGATTTAGCAGACTCTTTCACAAGTTAAATTAACTTTTTTTTCCTTGCACTTTAGGAAAGCTGTTCCTAAGTTGCTGACCTACTCCTTCAAGTTGTGTTAACAAACTGCAAAACTTTACTGAAATCTCAGATGAATCTAATCGTGAAATATTTGAATCTTACCCTGTGCTGAAAATGAGTTTTACAAATGCCAGCTGCAAATGTTTTAAGAGGCGATAGATTTCATCACCACTGAAGCTCTCGGATCAGTTTGTTTGTGTAAACCCGGTTCTTCGGTTCTCCTGTGCTAAAATCACTTTGTGTCATGTTCCAAACACAAAAAGTAAAACTACAGCTCAACCACGCTGTTCTGTGGTTTCATTTGCACTGATTTTCCTGTCGGCCATCTGCATGCTGGTTACGTTGTTTAGCGCGGGACGTTTTTATGCCTTCAAAGGTTTGCCTGAATAATGCTGAGTGAGCTGAAACCCAAAAGCAACTAATAAGAACACAAAACTTTGATTTATCAATCTGTGTGTGGCTCGTTAAGAATCAGTCTTCTCTTCACTTGAGAGACAACATTTTTAATTAGCTCCAGGTTACACCACACGGTCCTTATCCCCAAATTAAATTGCTCAGTTGTTATTGGCCAAGAGTTGTCTAGCTTTTCCTGATAATTCAGATGGTGTAAAAACTTCTTGAAAACCCTTGGAAAATTAGTAAAAAACCATCTGTCACAAAGTCAAGACTGAACCTAAACTCGGAAGTTGAGATTAACAGAGGGGGTTAAGTTTTTCTTTACATTCCAGAAGTGATCACTTTTTTAGATGTTCTTACAGTGTCTGAATGATTTTAATTATCTTTTCAGTTCTAACTTGGTTCATCTTTCAACATCTTTAGCCAAAGACCTTTGAATTACTCTGAGTATCTACGCCCTTTAAACCTTTGCA
Source organism: Fundulus diaphanus (assembly GCA_037039145.1). Classification (NCBI taxonomy): domain Eukaryota; kingdom Metazoa; phylum Chordata; class Actinopteri; order Cyprinodontiformes; family Fundulidae; genus Fundulus; species Fundulus diaphanus. The sequence goes on from CM073138.1 coordinate 13,209,714, forward strand.
TAGTTTGTTGCGTTACAACCACAAACTTTATTTTAGTGATATTTTTATGTGATAGAAAGTTGTCCATAACTATGAAGTGGTCTTCAAACTTTTAGACTAGTAAAAACTTGAATATTTCGGGATGCATTTGTATCAGCCTCCAGTACTTTGTAGAACCACCTTTTTGGTGCAATTACAGCAGCAAGTGTGTTGATTTACATCTCTACCAGCTTTGCACACCTAGAGACCACAAGCTTTGCCCACCTTTAGTAGGTAAAGTAAGTAAAACTTTATTTATATAGAACCTCTCAAGATAAAAATCACAACATGCTTTACAACAGAAGATAAAAAAAAAAAATTAAAAAAAGGCAGATTTCAAAAAATATGTTTTTGGCTGGCCTTTAAAAGAAACCTCTGAGTCTGCTGATCTCAGAGTCAGAGAGGAAGGGACTCCCAGAGTCTTGGAGCCACAGAAGAGAAAGCTCTGTCTCCCTTAGTTTGAGAGACAATCAACAGGTCTCTATCACTGAACCTCAGAGCCCTAATGGGGGTGTAGAAATATAATAGTTCAGTGATGTATATCAGTGTCTGTCCAGTGCAGAGCTCTCCAAGTCAAAACTAAGATCTTGAAATGAACTATATAATAGACCGGGTGCCAATAAAGTTGCATTATAAGTAGATTTAAAGATCTTGTCAAGAGCGTATAGCTGCAGCATTTTGTACAGACTGCAACTGGTCGAGGGAGGTTTTGGTAAGGCAAGGCAAGGCGAATTTATTTGTATAGCAAAATTCAGTACAGAGACAATGCAAAGTGCTTTACATGATTAAAATATAGGAAAATAAAACAGAATAATGGTAAGACATGTGTAAGGTGCATTGCAATAATCCGGACGTGAAGAACAAAAGCATGAATTTAAATTTCCATCTCAGGACCAGAAACGATAGGGCTAAGGTTGGCGATGTTTCACAGATGGTAGAAACAGCAACGAACTGGAGATTTGACATGATTTTCAAGCGTAAAGCCCGACTCAGTGGTTATCCCAAGATTTCTAACAGACAAGTTAGCCAAGGTGCCAAGAGGCTCAATGATCAGTTTTTTCTTCATTTAATTAAAGCAATCTCTCAGTCATCCAGTTTTACCCTAAACAGCTCTAGCTCAGTCAGGGTATAAAGAGCGTCTGTGAATGTCGACTTTGCGAGTCTTGCCAGAGATTCTAAGTTGGATTTAGATCTGAACTTTGACTGAGCCCCACCAACACAAGAGATAGATGCTGTGATGTAAGCTTTTTCTATTGTAACTCTGCCTGCATTCTCCAGCCCAGACTCTAGCCTGGCCAGCAGGACTGACTTACACGGAGTCAGTCTGGTAAGGCTCCACATGCTCCGGCCTAAAACAGACCGGACTGAAAAAAAAAAAAAAACGGACCAATCACAGCATGGGAGGCGGGACTTTACGGTGCGTAATTCTCAGCGGCAGAATTACCCATAATGCAGCAGCGCTTTTTTGCAACCATAACACTCAAGATACACACAGATATTGTTGTTGCTTGGTGCTTTGGACAATTAAGAAAGTACATGTGAGTAAAATGTTTATCTTACATTCATATTTTTAAGACAAAAGCGGTGAAAATCGTTCACTGGTAAGTTTGCTTGATGGCATGACATGTTTCACAGACTACAAATAAAAAAAAAAAAGAAACAGCACGTTGCTTGGAGTTTTTTGCATCACATCCGCAGTTATGTGATTGGTGCTAACTTGATGACGCTGACCCTGTTAGTCCCGCCTTTGAAATCGAGCTCTTCCAGCTCCTTACCAGACTGATGAGCCGTGTGTACGGCATAAGTCAGTCTGGCTGCCCAGTCTCAAGTCTAACAGAGTTTTTTTCTGGATTGCTCTGTTTTTAGCTCCATGCATGTTCTCATCAACTCTGAAAAACTTTCCTATCTCTGCTAAAAAGAAGCATCCCCACAGCATAATGCTGCCACTACCAAGTTCATTAAGGGGTTAGTTTTCTGCCATAATGTTTTCCATGTAGACTAGAAAGTGTATTTTTTGTCTTAACCCTGCTTTAAAGTTCTCCACAACTTCCTTCCTGACCTGTCTGCTGTTTCCTCGGTCCTCATGAGGCCGTTTTCCACTAATGTTCTCTCACAAACCTCTGAGGCCTTCACTGAACAGCTGGATTTATACTGAGATTAGACTGCACACAGGTGAACTCTACTTACATGATAGGGGACTGTGGTTTAACTGGATTCTATTCAGGAGCATCAACATAAACAGAGCTGAATACAAAGCCACATCCCAATGTTGAGATTTTCAAGTCAAAGAAATGTGTTCTCCACAATCACTATCAAGCTATTTCTGGATAATCTTCACCTAAACTAGTGCACTTTCACATCTCCCACTGGTGCTGGATCCCAGGTATTAAGTGTTCACTTATATACAGTAATCTTATAATTTATTTATTTATTTATGTTGTGTCACTTTCTTTTTTCAAATATCACATTACACATGTCAGCTTACATAATAATATATATGATTTAGCAATGGCACCTAGGTGTTATTCGAGTGTATCTGTTGCTTTATGTCTGTTGGTTGTGCTGTTCTTTTTGTGTCTCTTTCCAGGTGATGGAGCAGACAGAGGACATTTTATCATTCTCTTCCTTTTATCTCCTCTTTCTTTCACCTCTACTCTTTTTTTTTTTCTTTTCTTTCACTTTTTGTTCTTCCTTTACTCTCCCATTGTCATGTCCATATAATTTGAAATTCTCCTTGCAGGAATCATAATAAAGCTATTTACAAGCATAAATCAAGTGGAGCACTATGGCGAAAGCTGTTTGCTCCACTTGTAAAAGCAAAATCTGTCGAGCTCCATCTGGCATTGAGATATCAATTCCTATTGCCATAGTGCTAGACAGGACACTGGGAAAAAAAAAAAAAAAAAAAAAAAAAAAAAAAGAAATGTGTAAAATCCTATTTTTTTTCTCCTTTTTTTACTATTATGCACGACGAGGTTTTGATCAAAGTTTGTTCAAGGTTGGTAACATAAAGCAACGCAATGTGAAAAGCTTCTAGGGGTATGATTTATTATGCGAGTCACCGTTTAAAGCATTTTATTCAGTGTCAGAATATTCTTACCTATTTGACTGATTTAGCAGAAGCATTGTTGATCAGTTTAGCTCGTGTTGCTGAGTAATTTGGATTTAAATCCATTTTCCCATCTGCTCCTTTGCATGACAACATAATACTTTAGGTTAGAGCTGTAGTAAAACGATTACATGTTATTACAATAAAACAGAATCTGTTCCACTCTGGTTTATAAGAAATCTACTTATGGCTCCTCAGATGTTTAACAGGGGAACATAAAAGCTGACAGTCAAGTCAATCCAAAGAATGATGAAGCCAAATCTGTCTGGAGAAAACATCAAAGAGCACATCTTTAAATTTTTGTCTCAGAAGTCTTGTGGGTTTTCATCTAAAATACTTCACTGATCATTAAAATTCTTCCCCTTTGGCAAGGCTAAATAAACTAAATCAAGATATTTTGGCTCTATGCAGACATTGGCCATTTCCATACTTAACTAGCTTCATGCCATGTTATGTGAGCTATACTCCTTAATGTTTATTAGTTTTCCAGACATCTCTTCTCTGTTTTGACGTCGTACATCAAGAATACATTATTTGAGTCTCTGGGTTGTTTTATCAATATAGACGGGGTTAAAAATGTATTTCTGCCAGGCCAATTAATTAAAAGTGCTGTAATCTGAAGTAAAAAAAATATATTTAGCTTTATTACTTTATGATACTGTTCAATGAACTTGTGTTTCTGACCTTTACTGTGGTCTGTGGTTAAAGGCTGAGGCAATCATATGGAAAATAAATGTGCCTTGTGTGAGCAATATTTTGCATCGCATTGTGTCTTCGAAAAATGTCCCGAGCCCAGGGTTAGCTTTAAGATAGAAGCCCTGAAAACAATGAAAAAGAACCGGAACCTGTCTGCAAGAAACATGTTTAAACAATCAGATCAGTCTCACCTCATGTTCTGTAACACGTTTAAAAACAGCAGTTTAATGAAACCTTCCATAAACTTCTCACATACATTCCAAGAGTTTTATTTAATTTAATAACAACTGTCCCAGAATTTACCAAGTACGTTCCTGAACTTTAAAGAGGATATTTCATGCTTTCTAATGCTTTCCTTTTCATATTTAAATCATTCAATTGTGGTCTACATACAGTGGAACTGCAAAGCTTTGGTCATCTAAATCCATCAGTATTGCCCTGTTTTGTTCCTGATCTGAGATGCATCTGACAGCAACTCGTTTTGGTGCTGTCTCTTTAAATGCAAAAGGGGCCACTTCTTCTCTATGTAAGTTCCAGAAAGAAGCAATGACGTTCCTGGGAAGTTCCAGGGCGTACCTGCCAGTGATGTTTTGGAATGGACTACATTCTAGAAACAATGTGGTAAAATCTTGGAAAGTACCGTGTTACAAATCCATCCTATACAAATCATTTGATAGGTTCTTAAACCTCAAATTACGAGTCCTAATTCTGCAAAAACTGTCACAGATTACTACCATTTTAACAGACATTCCAGTAGAGTACAGTATTGCAACAGTATTTGTTTTAGTTTCTTGATGTCAATAAGAAAAATAATTCTTATTCCTAAGCACTGCTTCGTTTGCTGTAGGATATGATCCCCAGAAGTCAAACGAAATATTACACAGCCTAGTTTGGTGAGCATGTTGCAACAAGTGTTTTGAAACTGCAAAATGCAGAAAAATGCGTTGTCAGAGATTATCAATTAGCAAATCTCACTGGGTTTTCGAATCTGGAAATGGGCCATGGTTAAATTCCTGGATTAAAGTTCTGATGTCAGATGAAAATGGAAATCTAGCCAAAATCCTTCTTCATGGTTTGCTGTCGTTCACCCTTCTGGTGCCTCTTCTTTTTGAGTAGTCTTTTACCGCAACTTGGATAAAAACAGGTTTGTCTAATTTTATGAATTTACTCTTGTTTCGTGCTACGCATGTAATACCACTGAATGCTAGCGATTTCTGTTTCTTCTAACAAATGTTGGACAATGAATGACGTGAAGAAATTTCCTTGCAGTAAAAAGTGAGCTTTTGTCTTTTATCATACGCCGGGTCTATTTAGTGCACCAGGTTATGAAAGAGGAAAATGAAAAGTCTCTGACATTTCCCCTGTCACGCGTGGCAACTGCTGAGAGCATACCAGTCAGTGAAAGGTGAATTCCTCGGGGATTGCTGCCCACCTCTCCCCTACCCACATGCTCAGAATAGAAAATGTCTCTGCCTCCTGCTGCAAACATACCATCACTCCCATATGAGTTGGTTTCAGCATTTTAAACAGAAGACACACACAACACCTTAGGGGAGAGGGTGTTTCAGGTTGTTTTACTGTCAAAATGTCTACAACCTCAAGTGCTCCAGTAGCAAAATAATCCCTCTTCAAGATAGCTGGGCCGTGTGAACTTCTTATTCTTGTGAGTTTTGTTGTATATGAAAATAAGATCTTACCCTAGCTTACTCATAGTTAGCTAGGGTATGATTACATGATGCTAATTAAATTTCAATAGATTAACTATCAACATTATACAATGCTAAATCATAATTTAGAGATTACTAATTTATGATTGTAAGATATATGAGTGAAAGTTATTACGTTGAGTCATAATTATGGGGCAATAAGCCTTAATTAGATAGCAAAGTCACTGTTATGATACAATTACTCATAATTAGAGGATGATAAAGAGATACTAAGACCTTTACATGAGATTACCGTTATATAATTGTTAAATAACTATATCATAACGTTAAGATTATTTGTGATAGTTAAGAGTCATTTCAAACTACATAATAATTACAGAGAGATAGTCATTTTACATAATGATTATGAGAGAACTAGGTCATAGTATGGGAATCCTAGTCTTTATTATGAGACTATGACTATGACATAAATAAATCAGAATTACAAAATAACTAATTTTATTGAGATATGCAATTTTAATTAAGAGGCTATAACTATATAATAGTTAATAACAATGAGATAACTGAGTCATAATCACACAATAACTAAGTCCTGACTACAAAGCCACTAAGTGATGGTTATAGGATATCCAGTCTTAATTATGAGATATATTAATTCAGAATTATAAGATACTAAATTCATAGCTCCTAATTAGAATATGCTGTGTAATCTTTAGATAATACAGTTATGAAGAACCTAGTGTTGATTATTAGACCATAACATAGTGAGGTTATAATTATGAGATAACTAAACCATAGCTTTTAGAATCATAGTCCTAAATCTGAGATAATTATTAATGCCTGAGTTATCCTCCCACAACCCTGCAAGGACCAGCGGCTGCAGACAATAGCTAGATGGAGAGATGTTATCCTTGTGAAATACTATGAGATTAAAATTAAATACAATTAAAATATACGTTATTGATCCCAAAGGGAAATTAAAGGTTGTTGTAACTCCTATTGATCCAAATTCTTCAAAGAGTTATTGTAGATAGTGATGGCTGCTGGCAGGAAAGATCTCTTGTAGCAGTCTTTATTGCAGCGAATTTGAAGAAGCCTCTGACTGAAGACACTCTGTTTTCCCAAAACAGTCTCATGAAGAGGGTGGTCGGGGTTGTCCATAATTTTCTTGGTTTTATAAAGAATCCCTCTTTGCATCATCGTCTCCAGAGGTTCCACAGTCGACCCCAGAACAGAACCAGCCTTCTTTATAAGGTTGCTGAGCCTTTTTAGGTCCCTGGCTCTGAAGCTGCTGCCCCAACAGATGATGCCGCAAACCTTGAAGGACCTCAGCTTCCTCAAGAAGTACAGTCTGCTCTGTCCCTTCTTGTAGACGGCTTCACTGTTTCAAAACCAAACCAGGCTGAATTGTATCAAATGCACTAGAGAAATAAAAGAACAAGATCCGCACACTGCTGCCTGCTTTGTCCAGATAACAGTGGGTTTGTTGAAGAAGGCGTATGATGGCATCTTCAACACCAACTCCACAGCAATAAGCAAACTGCAGGGGGTCCTGTTATGTACTGGTTTGCTTACACAGGTGGACCAACAGGAGTCTCTCCAGGACCTTCATGATGTGGGAATGTCAGGGCAACAAGACTGTAGTCATTGATGACTGAAGGGTGAGTTTTCTTTGGTATCGGAACGAGGTAGGATGTCTTCCACATCTGTGGAAAATATCTAATTCACAGGCTTGAGATGCAGTCATAACTATAACGAATAACTAATTTTAATATGTGTAGTATTCATTATGAGACTATAATGCACATAGGTTATTATTATGAGATAAATAAGTCTGAATAACAAATAAGCCATTTCTTTGAAATACATAGACATAAACATGAGACTTTAACTAACATAGTTAAGTTGTGGTTATGAGGTAACCAAGTCATGAGACAATAATTATGACATAGTCAAATCAGAGTTAACATACAGCTAACTTATATATTTAAGGTGCTTAAACAAATGATAAGGTTCACTAGAAGGTTCACTAGAACGGCTAGGTCATAAATATCTTAACAGTAAGTTACAATTATAGGAAGTTAACTCATAAATATGTGATAATATTCTTTGGGAATCCAAGTTATAATTAAAGACTGTACTAGATATTAGATGCTAGGTTTATGTCATTGTATCTATTATGTGTATATCATAAATTAACGGGTTGGTTTTTCCTAACTATGGGAGCAATAGGCTTCAATAACTTTAAAGGATAGTAACGGGAGTATAAAAATGCATCTTGCTCTGTTGTTATGTGTTGTATTGCATTACATCAAGCAGCATGAACAGTATAGCAAAGCACATAGAAAGAGTTTTGATGACCGCACAGATTCTTTCTCATTTGAGTGTGTTGTACTTCATGATTTCAGTGGCCGATTAGTAGCCGTGGAGCTGATAAACTGTTGAGTCTCCGACCCGACGGGCTTGTGTTGCAGCATCAAAGTTCTGGAAAGCATCAGCGCAGACGTGCCAACTTAACGCAGCATGCGAAGTCCCCATCCTTATCACGGTAGGATTTAGTCTGGGTGATTGATTGAGCACTACTTTCTGTTTTTCCTCGCACAAACACACATTTAAGGCAATCACAATAACTGTTGCCATGACGACGTCCAATGCCCCCTTGATTCTGAAACCCGTCGCAGGATTTCTAAAAATAATCTGTGGTCTCCTCTCAGGCTCCTCTCCAGACAACAGACCTCGATTTAACACAACGTAAGGCTCAAGAACTGCCGTACATGAACGATTGACGTGCTTTATTTAGGAAGCAATTTATTTAATTTGCAGTCTGAGGATCAAGTATGTGTCGAGCCCAAAACAAAGTCGACCTCTGGGTTTCTTATGTGGTTTGAACTGAGACAACAGGAATCCAGCAGACGCTTACTGGGACGGAGAGATCCTGTGTTCGGTTGCAGAGAGACAGATTAAGGCCACGTCAAAAATGCCCCTTCAACAGCACAGCAGACAGCCAATTCATGGATGTGACCCTTTTTTTTTTTTTTTTACAGGGATCCAACCGAAGCGGCAAGGACAGAAATGATCCCTTGTATTAGCAGAACTCGCCATCCGTTGTCTGCTTTACTACTGCATGACTTACTTACACATAAACTGATATCCTGACAATGTTCTTGATGCGACATTGTGCAGCTGCATGAGTAAGCGGGCTGATGTGCCTGAAGTCGCCCTCATCTCTGCAGTCAAGGGTGAAGAAGCAATTGGCGCTTGGATCTTATGTAACTATCACTGGATGGGCTGTCGGTGGGAAGGATATAAAGCATGTTGCTTGATATGAAAAGCTTAGGATTCAGGCTCAGATCAAGATGAAAACACGCTGACATCACATTAAGCTGGGAAATACCCACAGATCACTTTATTTACTTGTAAGTAAACACATAACAATTTATCCTGTTAAACTGCAGGATGGAATCCACTTTACAAAGAGTGCGTTTATTAACTCTGATAGTGATAACAATGTGTGTTTTTGGTCAAAGGATAACTAGGTGAAGTCATCACAGTTCAATAGCAGCTGATTATGATGAGGTAGACAGTGACACACGCCAATATATACACATAACTAAATGTTGGAGAGATAACAAAACACTCGACATGTCTGTAAGGTCGGCTAAAATGCTTTTGGTAAAAAGAAAAGAGACCGCCTACAAAGAAATGAGTTACTATAAATACAACACCTTCACAGCCAGCTTATAAACACTACAACTGTGGGCTGGAGAAACACAGACTGAACAGACTATCCATGATTTAGATTGTTCAACTGGAAACCCTCTTTTAGTGTTTGCAATAATAATTGCACATTTTTGTTTTGTTTTTGTTAGTTTGACCAAAGGAAACCACATTAAAATTGTAAATTTGCAACCAATTAACGTTTTTTTTCCTTCTTCCCTATTGTAGGGATCATTAACGACAAACAGAAAGATAACATATCTAAAGAATAAACAGCGCATGACATTCTGGAAAATAAAGATAACGATCTTTCAAAACCATTATAATTCAGAATATAAAAATAAACTTCTTAAATATAAAGTCAGACTAAAGCAATAATAACCACATGTCAGCAGTTTGGATTTACAGTTGAATGGTGGTATTTTTTTTTTATTCTTGGCCCACCTGTTATGTTGCTTGGCATTCCCGTCATAATGGTGAATAACGGCTGTGGATGATACAGTGATATACATACACTGGATTAATGTGAGCACACACTTTATCTGCATTATTGTCTTCTGTGATAACATAAAATGAAAATCCTCATTAGTTGGGACTAGGCATGGGCAGGTTTTAGACAGTTACTGTTTTAAAAGCGCTGATATATTCTGTGTTAGCGACCTGTGGTTTAAGGTCCCTTAACGAGATACCAGAGAGAGTGCCAGAGGGACGAGTGCCACAGCCTGCTGCTGTGCACTGCATGTCAGCTGGCTGTTAAAGGGCTCGTACAAAATGTTGTTGCTTAGAACGAAGACAAATTTGACTCTTTCTAAAAAATTCTTTAGGCAAAGGCTAGGTACTGGTATCAAGTTGTACCAAAGGTTTATAAAATTATGTTTCTAAACCACAAAAATATCTGTTGTACTGTTCTTTAGGTTTAAAATACTTCTAATGTGATGCCAGAGAAAGGGACAGGGTGACTGGTGTTTTCTCCGGCTTTGTGAAACATTAAAATAATGTGGTATCACCCCTCCCCCTCTTGTTGCTGGGCACTGTTGGTAAGCTGGCAAAAAAAAAGGCCACTGCAACCGTCCCTGGCTTACAAAATAATTTGTCTGTGTGGGAAAATGTCTTACTGTAATGTTACTCTACAGAGAGCAGAATGACAAAGTGCAGTAAGCACACAGTATTATACCACTTATTTATACCACGGGCAGATTTAATCTTGAAGTAATTTTGACCATTTGTTCCTTCTACTGGAGTCCCAACGTGTATCTGACAGAGAATATGTGCAGGAAGTTAAAGATTAGGGGCATGGCAAGGAGGCCTTCCAACTTTGAAGACACACAGCTCATTGTAAAAGATGAATCATTGGAAAAAAAGCAAAAAGCTGAATGTTACGCCCTGGCTCCACGTGGAGGAGAATATTGTTCGTAAGTTTTCACTTTTGTCTCGCCCTGCCCTCTGTAAAAGCTGGATTTGTGTGTTAACAGAAATTCATCTGCAAGGACTGCAGCTTTATCAAGAGTGGTAACTTTTTGTTCGTTTAGATAAGTACAAATGGCATCTGGCAGACAATTTTTAAACTCTTCAATGAGCATTAACTGTTTAAGATCATCTACTGTCTCCACTGTCTGAGATAAGCACCATCGATTGAACAGAGTTTCTTTTTGTTTAGCAAACTCAACATAGGATTGATGATCAGGTTTAGTTAAGTTATAAGTTATGTTAGACTCTTTTGTCAGCAGGAGGAATAATTGTTGCTTTTTTGTTTTTAATTATATTTGATAATTTTTGTGACGATATAAACCAGTGCTCATTTAATAAAGGTTACTCATACCACAAAGCTCCCATACCAACCCATGCCAAGTTAGGTCTCACTCCCATATAGAAAATATATATAGAAGTATATATAGAAGAAGTAATACTTCATTTGATGCCACAACAATCCAATTAATAAGTGCTAGCAAGAAAAACAACTGCATGTGCGTTACTTTACTCATACATTAACAGAAAATATCAAAGAAACAAAGATGTAGCAAATGTTCCAATGTTCCCTTTACTGCCAAACACTAAAGGTCACATAACAGTCTATAATTTAGAGTTTAACAGTCATTAGACACCTACTGAAACACTCAAAGCCTCTATCTGAGGAGAGCATCACAAACTACGTTGAGCAAGGTGTGCACCGACACCCTAACAGTCATTGATTACTGAAGAAAGCTTTGAGAAAAGTTAACAGTTCTTGTCCGTAGCCACTGATAAACGTTTAGTAAACTTGATTCGCTTTAGCTGCTAAAAACTCAGATGGATTTTTTTTTAAAGCCGCAGACAGACACAGCAACAGAGTTGTGAGTAAAGTGGTCAGATTTTCTCCTGTAAAATCGCTTTTTAAAGTATCACTGTGTTCCAGAGGGATACAGAGCTGCCTTTGCTGGCCACAGTAACAGTCACAGTTTGAGTAGTGAGTGATAGATATAATTATCTAGATATAATTATATATAATTTATTTATATATATATATATATATATATATATATATATATATATATATATATATATATATATATATGAATTTCACGAGTGTGCAACTCTTTTAGATACAACATATAGAACACTATAGTCACTGTTATTTAGTAAATATATGAAAGCCATTATGTACATAAAGACTTAACAGTGATCTTCAATGCTTACAGGTCCAGACTTAGAGGACCCACGCCGTCTGACTCAGACTCTCACAGCTGTACAGCAGCGTCGACTGGAAGCTAAACATCCACAGCAAAGAAAATAAACTCTGCGATCGCTCGGTCTAATTTTACAGTGTAACTACACCATACATTCGCCGTGTTATACAAACCAGCTCACAGAGCACATGTACAGCAGCCAAGGACAAAATGCTGTACAGTTACACAACTCTGTTCCATGGCAACCATGTTGATGATTTGACAGCAACTGCTCAGCAGCTCCCGCTGTGCGCCTCAGTCGGCCTTGTCCTCGCCGTTCTTGGCCCACCCTCGGCTCATTACCGCTACCACGATGCTGTACATGTTGAGCCAGGCTTGGCGCAGTGGCGCAGTGTACGCCTGGCCCAGACTGCACTGCAGCATGTAGAGAAGAGACTCTCCTACTTCCTGCAAAAGTAAAAAGAAAAACTTAAATGTCAAACTTAAATCTTAAATAAATAAAAAAACACAGTTTTTAAATTAGGATTTTTTTTTCATTAAAGGAAAAAGTGTATCTAAACCAACTATGCCCTATGTGAATCTATAATTTTCCCCTTTGTTAAAGGTATAGAGGACAATCTTCTTTCAGCTTTGAGTTCCAGGGGGGTGCATCTTATCTGTTGGTTGTCCCACATGCCCATCTTTGTGTTGGCCTAACGCCAGTGTGCGTACTCGTTCCTTGCTAGTTCCCTCTTGCTGCGCATGCACACTTATAGTGTTTATGTATCTAGTGAGCTTCGGTTTGAGCCATTTATTGGCACTTACCGGTGGCCAATCTGACATAGTGTAATGTAAATATCTTATTTCGCTAAGTTAGTGTCTTCGAGCATTGTGGACAGACCACAAACAGAGCTGTGCGCGAGGTCCACAGAGGTCACACACACTCGCACATGCACATTTACACGTCCACTCTACCTTTAATTAATTAATTAATTCCCCAGGAATAACCACATTTTTATTTGATGCATTTTCACTAGCAATGCCAGGCTTGAGTAATGTCAGATCTATAAAACTAAGAAAATACTTAAAAGGTATAGTCTGCGATTTTTCCATAAGTGTACGAAAGAAATGCCCAAGTCCCCTTTTTGAATAACTAGTCTTCCTCTCCTCAGGGGGATCGTGTGAAAAAATCTCCTAAATCCACTCTGATCTTATTTCTTTCTAGTGAAGTCTTCCTCTTCTTCTCATAAACATGAATGCGGTTTGCTTCTTGTGACTCTCAGCCATGTTCAAAGTATACGGTGGGAGCAACAATGAACGGCTAACCGCTAAGCTAACCGGATACATAAACACTAGAAGTGTGCATGCGCAGCCAGCAAGCGGAAACTAACAAGGAAAGAGCACAGACACTGGCGTTACGTGAGCGCGTCAGAATGATTGGCATGTGGGACAACTAATAGATAAGGTGGTAACCCCATAACTTGAAGGCATCTGATTGGTTCTTTCCATTCAGACAGAATGACAGGATTGGTCAGAGATTTTACAGGCCTGCAGCTTTTACAGAGATCAAATATGTCAATCTCCTTTTTCTGAATACATAATGTATTGACTACTGTCAGGATGGAAGGACCATTTTACTCAGTATAACAAAAAGTGTTTCTGAACAGGATTACCAACTATAGTTTTAAATAGATCCTGCCTGACAACATGAAGTAGGCCCAAAGGTCTCAAAAGACACAACATTATGCTCCAATCTAAAATAAAATCAAAGCTGGCGGGCTTCAGTTAAACCCCAGTGAGAACTAGGGATGCTTGATATATCGACATCAACCTGAGTATTGGCTGATGTTTGTCATTTTTTAACATATCAGTCCCATGAGTAAAACCAGGCCGATATCAGTATTAATTTCCATCTTGTTGCCATTTCTGTATGTGTTTATGGATGGGAAGGGGGGAAGGGGGTCGGTCATGTGGTTTTTGTTTGGGCATGTGACAGTGATGCAGCGCGGCATTGTGGGGTGTTTAAATGAAGCAGAGCAACAATGTCAGCGGTGTGATCAAGTAACATTATCGTTCATAACAGCAATATTAACATCAGGTATCGATAATGGCCCAAATTTCCATATCAGTCATCCCTAGTGACAGCCATTTGGGGAAAATGGAGAGCACATGGAACAGTGGTGAACCTTCCTAGGAGTGGACAGCATACTATAAATTACTCTCAAGATCCCACTGACGACTCATCCAAGAGATCACAAAGCTACTTAGAACAACATCTGAATCCCTGCTGATCACAAAAAAACACAAAGGTTGTTCTCATGTTTGCTAAAAAAATATCCTGATGATCCCCAAGACCTTCAGGAGAATATTCTGTGGACCGTGAAGACCAAAGTGGAACTTTTTGGAAAGCATTCATCCCATAACACATGGCGTAAAACTAAGTACTTTAGGAAAAAAAGCTCCTACCAAGGTAGTGGTAGTGGGATAGTCCAGGATAACTTTTCGTAATTAATGGAATCATAAAATCTGCTCTGAAACAAGAAATCCTGAAGGGGAATGTGTGTGATATTATTCCACTTGTGAAACATTTCTTCCCTGTGATGTACAGAACTTGTTGACTGCATTGCAGCCAAGGATGGTACACGCAGTCATTAGCTTACAATTTAGATATTTGCCCTTGATAAATGAAATTGTTATTCAAAAACTGAAATTTGCATTTACTAAGGTTATCTTTGTCTGATATTTAGATTTGATGTGTCACAAAAAAGCATAAATGAAAGAAATCAGTGAGGGGGCACATATTTTTACACACCACTGTAGTTCTTCCCTCATCAGAAATAATGAAATAATGAAAAACAAAAAGCAAGTGGTTATTTGATTTTTGCTTTAAAAAAATACACTGAACTAAATGTGTTTTACATTTTTGAGATCAAAAATGGATGAATCGGTTTTCAAAAATAATATAAGACTGTCCTGAAACTTGTCCTATCAAAATATAGCAGAATGTTTTCAACATTGGGCTCATTATATTAAATAAAACACCTTAGAAAATAAAAAAACATAACTTTTCCACAGTAATACAAACATTAAATATGTGTTTGATAATTTGATGCACTCACCAGAAACCAAAAACAACTGTTTATCTGACAGGTCCCAGTGGAAAACCCTAACATCGCTCTCCAGCTCATTCTGGGGAATCCGAGGCCTTTCCAGGCCACAAGATAAACAGTGCCTCCAGTTTATCTGGTGCCTACCCTGGTGTTTATCCTGGTGTTTATCCTGGGGTCTACCCTGACCCCGCCCCCCAGCCCCAATGATGAGGCTGTCAGAAAATCAAATACAAGCTGATTTTTAGTTCTTAGATCAAAACAGATGAGAATATATTTGAACCTGGTTTGGTTTTCTTTTCCAGTTGAAAATAATTTCAAAAACATAATATAAGTGAAACAACTGGACCGTTCTTAACACATCTTAAGACAGACACCTAGTTCTGTGACTGTACTCAAAGGTGTTGCCCCATGTATTTGCTGCACCAACAAACAAATATAGATGAACAAGGATGTATTGACTAATAACATTATTAGCATACCAAAAATTTCAATAAGTTTGAACAAGATAAAGTATAAAAAAATGAAACTTTTTACTGCATGTAAATTTGACGTGGAAACAAACTCACTCGCCTACCTGACGTCTGTATGTGTGGCATTATGTGGTGAGGCATATACGCATGGCGCCAGTGCCAGTTGAGGAGTGAAGGAGGTCAGAACATGAGACCTCAGGCCAATTTATTATCTTCAACGTGAAAAATAACTCCAACCACATTCAAATGTCTCCTCGTGTATTCTTATAAAAAAGAAGTCTTGTATTTCACTTAATTTTTATTTTAAAACAAAAATCTAATTTCTTTCTTTCTTTTTTCTTTTTTACATAGATCTTAGAAGACTTCGGCCAGATTTTGAATTAAAAAATTATAATTATACATTATAAATGTAACGTTTGAACAGAGGAATGTGTAGATAAGGTATAAAAAGATGTAAATGGTGAAATGGGACAAGGATGGACGTTTGAATGCAATTGTTCTTGGATAATAAATAAAAAGTAATTTTTTTAAATCAAATAACCACTTGTTTGGATTTTTTGGTAAGGTTTTTTTCATTAATAGTTTCTGAGAAGAAAACACACTTATCGAAACATGCACTGATCTGATTAAATCAGGGCACAGCTTTTTGTGATCTGCACAGATATTTGATGTCCTTACGGTAAACGACTGCGTGCTGACTCCCACCGCCTGATGCTTCCTCCCAAGATTAAGCAGAAACTCCTCCAAGGAGTGGAGATCATCCAGGTGGCTCACCGCTGCATCAATCACAAGCATCACCTCGGGGGGGGGAAAAAAAGCATGAAAGGCAGCATTCAGAACTGCACAGTAGTCTGAAATGTGTCTGCACTTCTGTGGATTATGCGGGAGCGGGCTCACCTTGGTGACATGGTCCAGGAACTCGGGGCTGGAGAGACAGTCTTGTTTGGAATCACATTTTGTACTGTAGTGGAAAAGGCTGAGCAGCGCAGGGTCCAGCTCAAACAATCTACCACAGACAAACACCACATCGTTCTTTCTGTAGGTGCACTCACGTGGCATCGGTTCAGAAATGTATGCAGACAGAAAACGAGTCCCTCGTGTTAGCGTCTGATTTAGCTGCAGCTGTCTCAAAGTAAACTGTGGATTATTGCTGCCTGTCGCCAAGCAACAAGTCAAGCCTCTGGTCCCTGTCTGCATGGGAAAGAGAGGAGCAAATCTTCTCTCACTCTTTCCCTGTACCTGACTTACATGTTCTAGTTGCACGGCTATTCAGAAACAGAACATTTAAAGGATTCTCCCACGGAAACCAAACCACAGATTATCCTCATCTGAGCTGCAATTACTGTAACCTGCTCAGACGCTGATTTTGCAGGACATTACCTTGAGAACATGATGACACCATGAGGAACTTTGTTCTTGCCCAGGCTCTCCCAGCTGCCTCGTATCAGCTCCTTGTCTTTCACTGACAGCTCTCCCATCATCCCTGCAAGCACAAGATACACTCTTCTCTGATGGGCGAGCATAAAACTCTTCCAACAAAAAATAAAAAAAGACATCATCTTTTAGGGAATCAACAAAACCAAAAGAAAAAAAACTTCTTCTAACCCGCCCTGATCATGTTGGACATGAGGAAACCTCGGCAGGAGAAACGACCATACTGTACCTTTTTGAGGTCAGTCGTCTCTATGAAGTTCTGGTGCAGCCGGGTTCTGGGGAATGACTGCTTCTGTGACTGTGAGTGAGTGATTGTGGTGCAGGCTGCAGTCTGACACTCAGGTCCACTTGTTCTCTCTTTCCCCGGCCCACAGTGCAGTCAGGAAGGCAAGTTCTGCCACACTCTTATCTGTCACGCCGCCTGCTATCTCTCTCCCCTCGCCGTTTGCCTCCTGATATGCTCTCTCTCCAGCTCTGGGGATGTTATTCATGCCACTGAAGGAGAAAAAGAGGGATCTCTCTCTTCAGCTCCAGAGAGGCTGCAGCAAACCACAGCTCCTCCTGCAGGTGAACTGAGGTCTAAAGTACACGGAGAACCTGCATGCACAAGAACTTCCCCTGCTAGATGTTTACATTATAATCAAGAGAATACATTAAACAAGACATTATGAAGAAAAGCAAAATAACCAGAAAAACACAGTGTAAGCCTTTTTTTTCTGGACAATTGCTGGTTTAAAGACATTCAAATCTATTTGAGGCCTTCATCTTCTATTCTGAGATGTAGCCACAGCTGCCTACATTTGCCACCCATGCGTTCACGAAATGAAATACGTGGGAATTTAAACGGCTGCGATAATAAACGACCTGAACGCACCACCTTGGTGAAATTATATTGTTCGTCTACTACACAGAACCACTCCTCAAACGGCGCAATCCTAACACTCTGCGGCCAAGCGTGGCAGCCTCTCATTAATCCAAATGAAATGTGTTTGTTTCCTCTCTCAGCCTCCAAACACACGTTTAAAGGCTTCAGTTTGCTCAAATAAATGTCTCTCCTTCCTCTACAGCGCACATTTGACTGACGCAGATTCCTGCTCAGGTATTATCTCACAAGTTAAGGAGGGATAGGCCTTTTTTTTTGGCTACACATTTGGGGAATTGGAGGTGCACAGCTTAGCTATCCCCCGAGGGAACACAAGGCAGAGTGAGGAAGGATGCGGGGTTCCCATGACAACCCGACAGGATGGAGCCCTTGAAGCTTCATCATGTGATACTTGGGATGTCAAAGAAGGGGCGCTGTGATTATTTAAAATCGCTATGATTTATATGTGATGATCCTTGTGTGTTGTTTGACCCTGACTGAGCCGTCAGTGAAAACAAACCTGCTGCTCTACAGTGTAGGAAATCGAGAATGCATTTAAGCATCAGCAGTAAATGCAGTTTCACTAAACTGACTTTCCACTACATTTGGTCTGTCTAAATATTTTTAGTCTGCATAAACTGATAGAGGGAGAGACAGGTAATTTTTTTTCCTTTTATCAATTTCAGAGGTCCGTATGCACTTCCTTAGAATTTGCAAGATTTGGATTATGAAACTGTATGACTTGGGTCAAACGTTCTGAATCCTTCAACAAGCTTCTCACAATAGCGTGCAGGACGTTTTGCCAATTTCTCCTGACAGAAATGGTGTAACTGAGTAACTGATGTCTCTAGATGTCTCATCAATACTTCCACAAAATGTTTTTGTTTTTTTTTTTATTGACGATGCATTGTAAAAACCAGTTGCTCCTTCGGTAAAGCAATACAACTTGATGTTACCACCCACTGTGCTTTACAGCTGGTATGGTGTTTTCAGGTTTGCAACTTTTCCCCCTATTAATACAAACCTAACAATTTAGTTTTAGTTTCATTGAACCACAGGGCATATCTCTCCATCATAATAAAAAAAAAAAAGATTTATGTCCCTGTGTGCATTTGTAAGCTTTAATCTGGCTTTTTAATGTTTCTATGGTAGTGACAATAATAATAATAATCCATTTCCAACACACTTATCCCTATTGGGGTCGCGAGGGGTGCTGGTACCTATCTCCGGCTGTCAATGGGCGAGAGGCGAGGTACACCCTTGACAGGTAATAATAATAATAATGATAATAATAATAATAATAATAATAATAATAATACATTTTATCTAAAATGCACATTACATTTCAAATAAATCTCAGAGTGCTATTTGTTGATAATTTCTTTGTTTTAAATCATACAAAAATGTCTGTGTGGTAAAAAAAAAAAAGTTCAAATGTAGAGTGGAGCACAATACTGTTTTGGGGCTTTATTTTAACATTTCTCTGCTAGATTGTTCATATATGCCACTACTTTTGCTGAGATTAAGCTAAAGCCACTTCAAGCACCAACTCCTTGGTGCTACTCTGGTAAAGGCATTTTACACAAGGAATGTGTAAAACCCCTTCATTGGCTTCCTGTTAAATCAATAATAGAATTTATAGTTCTTCTTCTAACGTATAAAGCCCTTAATAATCGAGCTCCATCATATGTCAGAGCTCTGATTACCCCGTATGTTCCTAACAGAGCACTTTGCTCTCAGACTGCAGGTCTGCTGGTGGTTCCTAGAGTCTCTAAAAGTAGAATGGGAGGCAGATCCTTTAGCTATCAGGCTCCTCTCCTGTGGAACCAACTCTCAGTTTTGGTCCGTCTACTTGACCAATCTGTCGGATTTGATTGAATTTGACTTTGTAAAGTGTCTTGAGATTACATCTGTTGTGAATTGCTGCTATATAAATAAAATTTAATTGAATTCAATGTGCAAATTCTTGTTAAATGCCTTTCCAGGCTTTACTCAAAAATTTCTTTCATCTTTTTGTTATAGCCTAAAAACTAACCCCTGGTAAAATAAAGCTGACAGCTTGCTAAACATTTAGTTATGTAGCACATGATTGATAAAGGTTTTGTTTCAAATCAGACAGTTAAATACCTTTAGTCCTTTTTATTTGAAAAATGTATTGTGTCACAATCTTTTTTATGCCATTTTTGTACAGAGATGCTGAAATATTACTCTCTTAGTATTGCATCATGTGAGAGCCGGAAAAGCTAGCCCAAAAAGAGTCTATTATGGTATATTCTGATCTCTCTGACGACCCTTTGATTGTGTTTTCAAACATATCCAGACATCCCCGCGTGGTTTGTAAGTAAAAATGATCTCTGAGATTCCTGGCAGCCAGCTGTCAAAGCACAACAGTACAGCGGAGGCCAGTGTACCAGAACATTTGATGTGGATTTGCAGGCTTGGAGAAGACGGCAGCTCTGGTCTGTGTAAAGGCACATTCACTGCAAGGACTGTTGATTTAGCTGGCAGCGTGGCTCTAGAAATAACTGAGAACTTTGAACCATGCGTTGAAGAAGAGCCAATCTCAGACGACTGTTGTTTTTATGGGACCGAAACAATTAAAAAAAACATATAAAAAGTCATGTTTCACAAGGCGCCATTAAGTATAATCCTTTCTCAAATCTGCTGTTGGAAGTTTGTTAATTCTCTAACACAAATCCTCATTTTGTGTTGCACATTTATTCTTGTAACATCATGTCCATCATACTCTAAATTAAAGGCTTCAAACTTTTACATTCCATGTGTTTAGAGAGTGCGGTTTGGGTTTTTCCATGTACAATAATGCTAAAAGCTGTTGAATTCTCTGAATTAAACTTGATCTCTTTGTATTAAAAACTTTTTTATACCAGAATAAAACGAACCAATCATCTGAGCCTTTTGAAGCTTGTGGAATCAGATGGACAATGTGATTATGCTCAATATAAAGCACTTAGGCTAGACTAGTTTGATTAGTGTTTTTTGGTGGGGGGTTTGTGCTGGTGGAACAAAGTTTCAACCATCTGACCCAAACTACCCCCATAACATATGTGTTATATATGAAATGTGTTACTTAGGATTAAGTACAACCAACGCTCCATCCTATTGGTCACTGCTGGATGGTTGAACATCAGTTCAAGTTTTTAATTTCAACACAAACTGAGAGGGTGTTGATCAAGAAAGAAGCCCCTCTGAGATCAACACCTTTAAGGTCCCATGAGACTTGCAGTGGATCACATGGATAAGCTCAATGATTGCTGTTATTGTCAGAGGAGACAAAAAATAGCTATTTGGTCACGATGACAAAAATATGTTTGAAAGAGCAAACCTGCAAACACTGTAACAACTGTCAAGCATGGTAGTGGAACCATCATGCTGTGGGGTATGGTTCTCTGCCAATTGTACAGGTTGCATCTCAAATAGTGGGTGTAATAATGAAATCACTCCAAATTATTAAACCTAGTTCAACAGCTAGGTGTTGCAGCAGGTCAATTATCCTGTTACAACCATTGTACAGAGGTCTAGGAGGCACAGTGTGTAACACAAAATGTAAAGAATAAAACTACTGAACAAAAACCCAGCTTAGTGTACAAGTGGTTTATTTTAACATGTTTAGGGTTTCACACATGACTTAAAAAACACACAGCATGGAAGCAATAAACTTTGGGGTCTCCAAGGCCAAAACAAGATACAAAATTACCCCCTTCTGACTGACGGGAAAACCGTTCTGGTCTAACAAAAAAAAAAAAGAATAATACCCAAGCTCCCTGACTGGCCACAAAACAGGAGAAAACTAATTGTAAGAAAATAGCATAGTACCTCTACAGAATATCCCATCTAGAGCAAGATATCCTAAACAAAACAAGAAGATCCAGCCACAGGACCGCTCCCAGACAACCACTACACAGGACCAGGCCTCACAGTCAACCAAATCACACATGCCCAAGGGGGAAGAGATGTGGGATGACTGAAGCGTTTATGCATTCCACTGACGAGGAGGAAGGGACTTCAGCTGTGTATCAAGGTGTGACAGCAGACCTGCAGACAGAGAGGAAAAGAAGAGAAAGAGGGTCTGTCTCAATTCAGGGGCTGCGTTTTCTCCAAGGACGTATTTGTAGGCTGGTTACGCGGCGACGAAGACTGTCCCAGTTCACGTATGTTTCAAATACTCCTTCAAATGCAGCCGACGAATGTGTCCTTCGTTTCCCTAAGTTGAAGGATGGGTCCGGTGTTTCCTTCATTGCTAATCCTATCCCATGATTCATTGCGGGGTTGAAGAGAACTTTTTAACCGGAAACAGCAATTGTGGAGGGGACTGTAAGGCTATAAAAACAAATAAATTGATTAAAGTTTTGCTCAGAAAGTTAAAGGGTTAGTATTTAAGTGGTAACACATTTTACTGATAAATGACAAATGTTATTTGTCATTAGTGAATTTTGTTTAGCGGTATGACTTTATATCAACATAGAATTAAACATTTGGCTGAATATAGTAAAATATGATAAGGTAACATTTTAAACAAAAGATTGGGAGCCATACTAAATATCTAAAGGGGAAAACAAAAAGTGTGTACAGTTATTTAAAGTGGAGATGGCGGGATTAATCTTCCGTTAGCTCAGATGCTCGCTGTCAGGGCGGGGACAGCTGATGGAGGCTAGACCGTCCCAAGTTACAAGCCAGTCTCTTCCAGTCTTCTCTTCTTTGCAATTCAGGGGCTGCAACCTTCAAAGGATCCGTCCTTAGAAGGCCGGGTCCTTTGAAGGTTGCAGCCCCTGAATTGAGACAGACCCAGAAACTCTCTTCTAGTAGCAGAGCCCCTAGAGGTCAGTGGGTGTAACAGATCCCAAACGCCGTTTTGGAACAAATAAAAAAAGCTTTGGGAGTGGCCCTGAAACTCAGACCTATTGGGAATTAAATGAACTATGCTAAAATGTGGAGTTTGTAGCAGGAAACCAAACTAATTTGAATTTGTTTTACCAATTCTGACAAATAGTGGTCAAATAAGGTTTCTGATGGCAAAACAAAAAAAAAATGCTTCCCAAGGAGCAGCAGGTAAATATGTGAAGCTGTATGTATAATTTCCAACCTGCATGGTTTTGACAAAATGCACAATAAGAACAAATTTGTGCACCAAATTCATGTCTCTAAGTCAGTGAATATTGCCTATTGTCTAAACATACCCCCTTAAAAAAGAGCAGCTCAAAGGCATCATTAAAAGCCTATTCTGCTGCTTTGGTCAATTCGGTGGCTTCTGATTATAAATAAATCTGCTTTTCTGTGGCTTCGCGTTAATTCTCACTGCTGCTGTTAAATGGCTTTGATCACTACTGAATTGGGATGCTGATGTTTTTGTTTGCAGAACACTTCAGTTTTGGACTAGACACTCCCACAGGCGCTATTTACGATTTGCGACCAGATGCTAAATTACCCTTGATAGTAAATCTGTCCCTGAGCCTTTGGAAGATGCTCTTTTTCTACCCCATCCTGAGAGCCCGATGCGTCAGCAGTAAATCTGCCGGCTGCAGAATCTTCCAGAAAGGTGTTTAGTTTATGTGTGAATGGAAATAACTTTTAGATGCATTTCATGGGTTGATCAGTGAAGACTCAATTGATAAAACAAAAAAAGCTAAAAAGAACTAAAAAAAAAAAACAATACATATGTGTTTTACGTCTCAGAAAGTCAGCTTTGTAACACATTATATACATTATGCATGTAAGTATGTATAAAACTTTATTTTAATTCAGATCTAAATATTTGGGGGTGTAAAGTCCACATGATTTGTGTGTTCAGAATTTATAGTTGTACATCTTAAACAATCAGGTCCCTGGTGTTCGCCGTGATATGGATCATTTTTTAAAGACAGTGTTGTTTTCTAGTGGAGAGACCACAAAAACTCAGCTCTTCCTGAACCTTTTTGATCATGGCATTTCTTCCGCTTTGGACTTCACGCTCTTCTCTTCCACATCTTCAATTTTCTCTCCGTCGTCTACATTTTCCTCCCTAAATCAGACATTTTGGGTTAGAAAATGCCTATATTGTAATTATGTCGAACTTTTACTTGGCTCCAGTATGTTTCTGTTCTCTGCCGACTGCAGGGAGAGCTCAGAGAATTATGTAATGTAATATGACCAAACCACATGAAGTCCTTGGCTCTCAGAAAGCAGTGCTATTCATATTTTTACCGGATGCAGTTGTACTGAACAGTGGAGGAACAAAGCTTGCGGAAAACTCTGTTTACCTGCTTTGAATTTCCTTTTCAGAGCCGTGGCTACTCGTAGAGGTATCAGCATAATCGTATCTGAATGATTCTCCAGTTTCTTCAACAAACTGCTCTTTAATCCCGACTTTCTGCAGCTTTCTCCTGTATGTCTGCTCTGCTTGGGCCTTCGCGTTCTTCTGCCAGAAAAGCTCTAAGTTACAATACAGAACAGGCACATCATTTGCATTTTGTCGTAATGTGTCAGCTTCATCTAACCTACCTGTTTCACCTGCTCAAACAAATACGGTCTCTCGGTAACTCGGGCCTTCATGTCCCGTAATTCTCTCATGTAATCTCTCACTTTTTGCAGATCAGCTTCTCTTTAAGTAAGAAACGATTAGAGTTTGAACAACAGTTCCCAGCATGTGTGGTTGTTGCAACGAAAGATGCAGACGTTGATATTTGCAGGACTCACCGATGGCGCTGTAGATTTTCCTTACACACGTCTTTCAGGCTACTGTGGGGGTCCAGCAACTTTGCATGAAGAGCTACAGTCCTCTTCATTGCTTGGGATCTCATCTGGTGGCTCTTTAACCACTCTGCACTCTCTTGATTTTTACTTTCCCTCATCTCTATTGATTTTCTATATAGACAATAATAAATGAATGAGCCATAATTTATTTTTCTGCGTTTAGCAACCAGGTAATAGAGTTATTGTATATAAGCTTACAGATTTCCTACATGGTTGTGAAAACTCTGGAAAAGCCTTAAATTTGTTTTTATAATTACCAGATGTGGATGAGTATGGAAAAAATAACAATGCTTATGAAAAATGTTTTAGTTTTCCAGGCTTTTTTCCTTCTCTCATTACTCACTACTTTTTTAGACTATGACCAGTTTAAAATCTGGTTTGACAGGACTTATGGTTAAAATGCCAACCAAAGCGCTAAAACTGTTATTTCCTGGAATTGTTTATTCCTCAATAAAAGTAATAATAAAGGTACCAGTTTTCAAAAGCTCTGCTTTAAAGAATCACCATTTACTGTAGGGCAAACCTGTACTTTCTTTAAAAGTCCCTATAAGACCAAGAGTCACATTTTGAAATAAAGCTGATTTATTTTATTCAAGTAGGAAGAAAACAGGGGTTCAAATATTGATAAAAGATAATAGTAATAGGACTTTATTACCATTCAAGTGGTTAAAAGGTAACGTGTTATACTCAAATGCCCAAATTGTTATAAAAACTCCTGAAGAAATATAAGAATTTGAGTTTGGATAAATAAGGAATAATGAAGTAAAAACTGTGTAGGAACCCTGTGTATAGTTAACTATTCAACTCACCTGATCGCTGCACAGCGCTGCCGTGCAGCATCTGTGATATAAGTGGGAAGAGTGTCTCTAGATATGAGTGTCAGGGCTCCAAGTGACTTGCTCCTACTGAGATTAATTCTAGATACCTGCAGAAGTAGACAAAAAACTTTACTGGTAAGTGGAAACAGCCAGTATCTGTGATCAGCTGGTTGGAAACGAAGAATGCAATCTATCGCCTCAGTCAACATGCAGTATGTGGCCGGTACCATGTTTTTGCTTTTGTTGTCTGTGCTAGTTATATTTCTCTATATCTTTCTTTCTTTCGAAAACATCTATTCTAATATTTAAACGTAACGCCGAGTCCTTTAGAGAAATGTGTAAAAGAAAGTTCAAAATTATGTTTTCAGTGATCTGAAACATACTCCGTACTCTGGGTAAATCTACTATCTATGTAGTATCAGAAAGTCATTTCAGAAAATGAATCTTTTTTTATACACAAACATACCTACTGCAATGTGCAGGCATGTATTCTTCAAACTGCTTTTCCTTAAACTCAAGGAGAAGAAGATGCTCAAAGATGTTGGAAAAGTGCTGACTTAAGCGATGGACCATTTTTGTTTGCGATCTAAACAACATAAAAGCCTGACAGGCAGAAACGGTCAGTGACCACTAAGTTCAATCACAGATGCAACATGCAAAAACCGGCCTTAAAGAAAAATCTTGCACCAGAGAAATAAGCTCAAAGAAAAAAATGTGTGCCCATTTTCATCACTTAGTCCAATTTTGCCCATTTGTGTAATGTACAGTTAAAATCTAACTCCTTAAGACTTCAATTACACTCAATGTCAAACTCACTAGACACTATTCAAGTGTACTTCGAACAAAAAAAACTGTTTTGTAATTTAACAGTGTCTTATTCATAAGGGAGACTCTTGCTAAATAAAATGGAAAAGGAAAAGGAGGCGAATGGGCAGAATCTGCTTCTAACAGGTCAACATCCCACTCTTTCTGCTTTGGCAGATCGTCAACACGTTCTAATTCTTCACAATTTAATACTGTCATGCCAAAGACCCAGAACCACAGCTATATGTTTTGTTTCATTTATTACTTTTGTGTAAAACATTCACTTATGCAAAATAAAATCCTATTAACCTCAATTGGCTTAATTTCCCTATTTAGATTTCTATGGTACAGCCACACATCTAAGGGAACTGGAATAAATGGCCTTAACGAGTAACAAAATGGCAACAAACAAAAAAAACATACCATAAGTCTATAGTTATGTTATGTTTGCTTCCAAAAACAGTAACAGAAAGAAAAAAATCCAAAATTTGCAGGAAAAAACACCCCATAATTTAGAAAATGTGAGGTAAGAAGAAAATATATATACAATGCTACAAACTTATTCTGCAAACAACATGTTACAAGCTTGATAACGTAGTGGGTGGATATGTTTCAAACTATCCATCAAGCAGAGAAGGTGCGAGAGACTTAAAAAAAAAAAAGACTGGTGCAAAACTATAACATGAAACCATCTGGTGTGTTTGAGGTCCAGAAGGCTGCTGCTTATCTAGTTCATTTTAAACCTAAACTCTACAAGACGAGCATTATCTTCTACATTTTTGTGATGAAATAAATAAGTCAAAACTATATAAGATGTTGTATTTCAAAGACGCCTACAGAATGCACTCCACAGACAATTGTTTTCCGTTAAGAAAAATAAATGATTCTGATTCCTTAAATTAATTTGAATCCACAGAAAATTGATCGTCTTCTTTCAGGAGGCTTACCTGTGGGGTTTCTGGGCTCTTCATACTTTTCCTTGCAGGTAGAGCTGATGTCTTGAGGACGAAAGGCTGACACCTTGTCACATCTTGACTCTGCTTTTTCTCCAGCGCTTCCCTTTGCAAAGCCCTGTGCAGCCTTTTAAAATCTGGGACCTGAGGGATGATTTTTGGCTTGAAACTCGGCTGCTCATCCAAGAAACCCAGCTTTTTTTCCTTGGTGTGATCGGCGATGCGAAGTTTCAGGCAGCCGGCCTGAGACGGAGCATGTTGTTTTGAAGCTATTTGTGTCTGGAGGTTTCTGCAAAGTTCCTGCTGATCTGAGCAGAGATTAGAGCACCATCACCTGCATGTCTCGGTGTAATGTTAATTAAAGGTGCTGCACAAAATATCGAATTATTCTAAATTTAAAGCACAATCAGAGTCTGAGCAGAAAAGCCGTGCATTGATTACCAGTAAAAAAAAAAATTTAATATGTTATTAGTGAAATGACATGAAATTCTCATGGTAGGTTAATCTTGAAAATATGATTGATAATTAAAACGGAGGAGCAATAACTATTCCTATTGCTGCTAAAATGATATACCACCTTTATTAGTACATTTATGTTATCAACTTGTGTGGCAGACATGCTTGTTGCATGGAACATTATTTAGTTTTGCTCTTTTATCCATTTTAGAATAATAAAAGTATGACAAACTAATGTTATCTGCTTAATTATGTATACATGCTCGAGTAGAGCCTGTAGTTGGCTGCTTATCAGATGTGCTGCTGATAGCTTGCCAACAGTTCTTTTCATTTCTTTTTACTTCTAATAAGAGTAATGGAGGGCGGTAGGACTGCACAGTATATCGCTATTATAGTCATATCTGTGGTTGCAATGCTAACACTGGAAGAGCTGTCTGTAAATGCATTATTTTAGTGTTATGTGTTAAGAATGCACATATTGCATGCCCATACAATGCTGAGCCTGAAGGATGGATCCAACAGCCTTAGATGATCACAGTGGATTTCTTGCAACAGCTTTAGTTATTCAAATTTTCCCATTTCCGATATGACTATCTCATGATTTATTTATTTTTTATTATCCTAAAGCTCCTAGTCAGTGCTCTTTAAGTTTCTCCAATATGACTATCTGTGATTTTAGTGACTGGAAATGTTTATAAAAGCCAAATTTGTCTTTTCCTGTAACAAGTGCACAAACTGTGTTTTAAAGACTGGATCGACAGCGTACAGCAACAAGTTGGGAAGGGGTACCGTTGCACTACCGGACGCACGACACAGCCTGAAAAGACTCAAGTCTGTTCAGCACTTTTTGTGGCCTCTCATTAACAGGAAGTTTAACTGCAGGATCGATATTATGGAAAACTTTGTGGTTTTAAATTGGATCTTTTTAGAACCTTCCTCTACCTTCAACCAGACCCACTAATGGGAAATACATTATGAATTTGTTAGAGGTTGGATATAAGCTAAAACGATCGTGGGCCAAGTCAACAAACGTAAATATTGCGACTTTACTTCGCAAGCATTTTTCAGACACAGTAATTATCTAAGAAAAATTAACTAAATGGATTTACTATTGTACAAATTGGATTTGTTGAATACTTTTTTACCACCCACCAGATTATACCAGAGATGATGTTATCATGGCTCCTCATATTTGAAGAGATTATTTATTGGATTTTTGTTTGGAAAACTACAGTGTTTTAGATATTTATCATCCTTCGTCCAAATCTTTAATAGTTAATCAAATGCACCCAATGGAATACAGTTTAACTCAATGCATTCAACTCATATCAATAAAAGTAACTGAATGTAAAATCATATATTTCTTGTATAGTAAGCTATTAAATTGGAAAATGTGTCATATAGGGTGGCTAAAAAGCACAGGCAAATTAATAATGTTTGGACCTAATGACCTACTTGCATCTGTTCCCAATGGTTGTATCTGAAAACAAAATGATTTCAGTGAAAAAGAAAACTCACCTTTCTGCTCTTCTGAACCCTTCAAGTGTCTGTGAGATGTTTTCTGAACACGAAAACAGTTTTTTGGATCCTCTGAGCCTTGGTTTAATTTTGCTGACATCTTCTCCCTTGTCTTCTTGTCTCTCTGCTCAAAGCTGAAAGGTTTCTGACTGGAGAGCAGCGACACCTTTCTCTGCTCATGGCCCCGTTTCCTCTCCTTCTCTCTGAGCTCCATCATCTCCTGGTAAACGGGCTGAGTTACACAGCTGGGGACGGGGACAGCGCTGAACTTCTTCTTGCACTCAGCCTCGGCCTCCTCTTCCTTCTTCTGCTGTGTTGTTTTAGACGGAGCACACCTTTCACACTGCTGAGTGCTGACAGAACAGTGCTTTGAGTTTAATGAAGGCACCAAGGAATGAGAAAACACATTAGGCCTCTGTGTGGGATAGTGGGAGGCCTTTTTGTATGAAATAAGAGCAGATGCGGGCGCGGATCTCCTTTCTGCAAACCTGAAAAACAGTCAGCACATTTAAATGAGATAAATTACTAATTTAATTTAAGAAAAATAGCCAATTGTGAGCTTCACATGCAATAACCTTTCTTCCTCATACTTATAATTTGTGTCTGCTGACAGGAGAGTGTTCTGATGAATCCTTTCATCGAGCTCTTCTGTCTGCCTCCTCCTTGTCTCTTGCAGCTGCTGCTGAAGGGCCATTCTCAAAGCCTTGAGGTGAGCCTTGAGCATCAGCTCTGATCGCAGTCCTTCTTCCACCAAAGTGTCACATTTTGACATTTTTCTTTTTCTCTCTTAGGAAAAGAACCGAAAACAAAGAAAGCACACAGAAGGAATGTAAAAATATATTAAGACTGACAATAAGAATGGATAAAAAAAAAGTAATTACAGCTTTAAGCGTCAGATCTAACATTTAACCAAGACAATCTTCGAATTTTATCAGTGTTAAATCGTTAGAGACTGAATTGTTGGGGTTTTAGAAAGTATTCCTTCCCCTCACACATTTTCCCCTTTTGTCACATTCAAACCTCATTGCGTTTTGGTGGGATTTTATGTGATAGACAAACACAAAATAACACATAGTTGTGAATGGGGAGGAAAGGATACATGGTTTTCAACCCTAAAAATGTGAAAGTGTGATGTATGTTTGTGCATATGTAAATTTATAATGGCGACTGTGGCTCAGTGTGAAGAGTAGGCGTCTTGCACTCAGAAATTATGGGTTTAACTCCAGCTTTCTCCAACCAATCTTTGTATCAGGGTGTGTGCGTTTGTGAATACATCTCTAGTGTAAAAATGCTTTGAGTGGTCAAAAGAACCAGAAACGAACTACATTACTTTTAAGTGTCATCTGTATTTTCCCCTTTCAGTCTGATACCCTTTTATAAATCTCCATGCCACCAACTGCCTTCAGAAAAGGGCAAATTAGCAAATAGGATCAACTTTTGCATTATTTACTCTTTGGGAACATTAGTAAACAAACAGCTTCATGAAAACCAAGGAACACACCAGACAGTTCAGAAATAAAGTTATGGAGCTACAATCAATAAAAAAATAAATATTTTTAGGGCACTGGTTAATCCAAAGTTTGAAAATACAAAGAATGTGGCTCAGCTGCATATTATTCCATTACCTTTTTTGATAGAAAAGCCAGAAGAAAAGTATTATTAAAAGAAACTAGAAGTTTCAGTTTGCCACAAACCGTGTAAGGGATGCGACAAACATGTGAAAGAAGGTTTTCTGATCAGAAGTAGGGCTGAATAATTAATTGCATTTGCAATATAATCGCAATTTAAAAAAACGCAATTTCCAAATCGCAGAGGTCTGCAATTTTTGGCTATGTAACGATTAATGGATCAGACGCGTCCTTTAGGTGTCTGTAACATGTTTAAAGTGGGTTTGCCTCCATATGGAAGAGAAGAGAGTTGCAGCGATAAGATAATCGAATATTACTTGTTTTAGAGTTTATGTATTCATACTGTTTTTAACAGAAACTTTCAGGAATCTCACCATAGCATTAAGTACTGATCAAACTGATTAATACATAGACTTGTTTGTTGGTTGCACAAGGATTGATGTCCAACTCAACAAGCTATTCTCTTGAATAATAATATTCAGATGAATAAAAACAGTTAAATTTCTTGTTATAAATAGTCCTTGTTTACAAACATCTTTATCTACATGCCATTTTTGTTTGCTTGTGGTTAATGCAGAGAAAAGTCAAAATCTAAATCGCAATTTAGATTTTTGGTAAAATCGTACAGCCCTAATCAGAAGACACCAAAATGGCTAAATCATAAAATGCAACAGGTGGTGGAAAACTACACAGTTTCACAATTCTGAACTAAATTTGCTCTGATGATATGTCACTTCCAAACTGATAAAATGTATTTTCACGTAATATTGTAATATTGTATTGTATGTTTACTTTTTTCTCAGTTTGACGCGCGTTTTTAAAACAGTTTCCTCAGGGCGATCTGATCGCAATTAATTAAACAATTTTTTTAAAAATTTACGAAATTTAGAGGACGGCTCGTCGTCGGACACTGACGACTAACAGGTTAAATTCTAGCAATAATCATAAAGCAGGGTAGTTAGTTGATGGTTTGAGCAGGCGTGTCAAATATTACACAACACCCCAAAGGTCTAGCGCGCTGCGCCATTTCTGTGTACGCTTCCATGGCAACAACGCATCTGCGAACTCAGCGAACGGTAAAATTGATTCGTACGTTGGCAGAGCTAGGTTTCTGTGTTTTTATACGTGCATACAAACTTACTTTATATGGTAAAACTGCGGCGCTGAATAAGCAATACGAATCGGTGGCGTTATAAACCAAAACTGAGTTACCAACCTGGAAGCAGAAAACTTTCAGGACTTGTTTCTCGGCATCGAAGCGTATTCCAAACTTTACGAGGATATGTTACAGGTGATATGCTGAGTTATAAAATAAACTTGTTTTTAATGCGCTTGAAGAGAACCAATCGCGCGTTTTTGGCAGCGTTAGCGTTGTCTGTGGACGGACGCTGAAACGTCACTCGTTGGAAACGTAAGTCACGTCGATATGTGATTGGACGAGAAGCCGGAAGCAGTTATTCTGGGGAGCCCTTGCTTGTCAACAGAACATGGCTGGATTACGGAGAGGACACAGCTGCCTTTATTAGGACACATTCAAGGGGAGACGTTCTCTCCGGTTGCTGTATGACGGCGTTCAGCCTCCCGAGCCGGACTGTTTGCTATTGTTTAATGTGAAATCAGACTGAAGACAGCAAAATGCACAAGCTTACAAAGGCGCCACTGGCCCTAAACGGACTGGGTCGATGTTTTATAACAGAGAAGCACTTATCAGCTGTAAACATCATCAGGAGAGGACTGGTGTGTTCAGAAAATGGAAGAGATTCCCCCAAAACTGAGGTATATGACGTGATTATATCCGGGGGAGGGATGGTTGGATCTGCAATGGCTTGCTCCCTGGGTGAGTTTGACTTATTGTACTAATTTGGCCAAGTTGTTTTTAAAATACTGTCAGAAAGTTGTATAAAGTCTTGTTAAAGATTCCCATCCTCCTAAAAATATAACAGCATTTGAAAATGTGTTTGTACCACAGTATAATCACACATCCTCCTGCACTAACTGGGGCTTAACCATGTGCGCAGGCTGTCATTTTGATGCAGTATCTATAATTAATATGTTATAATTCTCATAGGCATGGATCCCAACTTGGCAGAGAAGAAGATTCTGCTCCTTGAAGCAGGTCACAAGAAAATAATGGACAGAGTGCCGGACACCTACAGCACCAGAGTCAGCTCCATCAGTCCAGGATCAGCCACTCTCCTCAGCGGTACAATACACAGTTTGACGCAAAGGAGTCAACAAAATCTGATGTTTTATATCTTGTTTGCTTCATTTCTAAGTTTATTATATGTGCTGGGTGTATGCCTGACCTTTAAATGGCCCCACATGGTTAGTTAGGGATCAGACATTCAGTCACTAAAGCTTAGCAAGGATCAGTGTCCCGACAGCCAGGAGGTTTTTCCTAATACAGTTAAAGATCTTAGTAAATGTTGAAGTCTGAGAAAGTGAGAGTCCAAGATTTAAATATATTGAGGACTTGATGCCTTGATTTTCTCCTAAACCTAATATTATATATTATTAAAAATGCATGCCTATTTCCTTGATGTTATCTGGGTTGCTGTGGATATAAATCTTTGCTTTTATCTTAAAATAGCTATAGGCTGCTTAGCAGTATCAAGATATAATTTTTTTTTATTAAATTCCAGTTGCAACACAGCATATAGTTTTTTTTTTTTTTGTTTAGTCTTTTAATTACTGCAGTTTAAGTTATTAAATGAGCTTTCAGAGAAAATACCGTAAGTTCTGAAGTTTTCAGGGGCTGTCAGAATAATGCAGTGCCGCCCCTCACCTATCCGTTGCTGCACACTGCTTGTCAGCGGGCTTAAATAAGGCTGTTTCCCTTTTTTGATGCTTCCAACAAAGAAATATTCAAGTGTGTGGATTTTTTTCCAGATATTTAATAACAGCAACAGTCATGGTGTGGAAGCTGATTTAGCACCACTCATCCCCAAACCTGCATTTGGAAAGCTACGTGACATGTTTGTTAAGCAGCTGAATGCGGGTTTTATCTGCGCTAATATCATATAATCAGCTAATGTCAGCTTTCTCTCTGTTTATTTCTAAAGTCTGTGTATCAAAATAACAAGAAATTGATGTTACAGTTAACCTATTTTAAGTGCCCATCTATCATTGCATTCGTCAATTCACCTATACATTGTATTCCACTTATTCCAAATTGGGTTTAGGGGCCATGGGTACATTATTGATAACAACACATCCCTCCATCTGGTGAGACTCTCCAGCTCATTCTGGAGAATCACAAATAATTTCAAGACATTAAAGGATGTGTAGCTCCTGCTGTGCATTTTGGCCTACCTTGAGGCAAGATAAGGTAAGTTTATTTATAAAGGGCTTTTCAGTAACGAGACCATTCAAAGTGCTGAGGTTTCCACCCAGTGTACAATAATGCTTCCTTCCATTATAAATGTAAAATAATAGAATATTTTAGCTGCAACAGGAGTACATGTGGCTCTCCTGTTTCAGATAAAAACAATTAGATTGGGTTATACATTTTATTATTGTGGTAATACTATGATCTTAAATAATCTTTAAATGTCTCAAATGCAGAATACGATTCCTTTGAAACTGATCCTTTTTAGGTAGTTTGGATGCAATTTTATTAGATTTTGGACTGTGAGATGTCCCTGCAATATTTGAAATAAACAGCAGTGCAGTGTGAAGGAATAAATACACAACACTGTATAAATGTGAAACATTGTGTTTAGCTCTGACGTCGATGCCCTCCACTGGCATTTACACAAAATGTAAAATGTTAGCCAATAACTTGTTTATGGAACCACTATCCCTCTGGCTTCTTCCTAACAAACATCATGCAGTCATTTTGAAGATAATTAAGATGCTCTGGATCGCCACTTCTTTATGATGTAGCAAAATAACTCTCTATGGTTGTTATAAAGTTTTCAACAACATTGGAGAGTGTTGGCATCAAACTTAAGCTTAATCCTGTGACCTTTTTTGTGGAATTTTGTATTTCTTTTTTATGTATTTTTAGTTGCAGTTTTTCAGGAGTGATTTTTAATTGTAAAGATACTTTTTTTGCAGGTATTGGAGCATGGGAGCACGTCACAAGGATGAGATGCAAACCATATAAAAGGATGCAGGTATATGCTAATTATGACTAAAAGGTTTTTTATGCATTTAAGATAATGTTGAAGCATGGTGCCTTGGAAAAGTACCTGTTTAATTTTTCACATTTTGTTACATTAAAACCACATACTGCAATGTATTTTATTCTGATAGACATGGGGTCTCAGGGGCCACATGTGTTTCTATAGGCTTGCCAGAGTAGCACATAGAAACTTTGCCCAAAATGACAGAACTGAGGGGTGTTCTTAAATCTGAAAGTAATAAAAAGTTTGTGTATTTTGATCTGAATATCTGCATGAAAAATCATGAGAAGGAGAGGAACTTCTATTATGATAAGCAAGTGAACTGGATTATCCCTTTATTATTTTTCTTTGTTTTTTACCTTAAAAGTAGAAATAAAATCATGGTTCTTTCCCCATATTAAATATTTTGTAATGTGAGCATTCATAAAAGTTTTTAGCTATTTTTTTTCTTTTTTTTAAAGAATCATGTTGGTTTTGCAGCTCCTTGATCCTTTTCATTTAGTAGGAGTTAGGGCAAAATTGGCTCTTTGGATACTAAAGGTTGCTGACCCACCAGACTGAAAAACACAATGTAACACATAATTGTAAAGGGGAAATAAAACGGTAAATAGGATTTTTCAAGTAGAAATCAGAAAAGTATAATGTGCGTTTGTGTTCAGTCCATTACTCTGATACCCATCAAATCCAGTGCAATCAACTTCCTTTATAAGACATGTGAATAGAGTTAACCTGTGTAATTTAATCTCAGAATAAATCCAGCTCTTCGGTGAAGGTTTTAGAGTTTTTATGGAAAACATTAGTGAACAAACAGCAACATGGAGACCCAGGAAAACACTAGGCAGGTCAGGGACAAAGTTGCAAAGAAGTTTAAGGGAAGGTTAGGTTGTAAAACAATATTGCAAGCTTTGAATATCTCCCAAAGCTCTTTTCAGTCCATCACCTGAGAATGTAAAGAGCGTGGCAGAACTGTAGACCTGCGAAGACATGCGTGAGTAGGAGAAAACTAACACTGTACTGAAGTCACTGCTTTGATACATGGTGGTAGCAGCGTGATTCTGTTGGGATACTTTAGTTCACCAGGGGGAGGGAAGCTGGTCAGGGTGGGAAGATGGAGGCCATCCTGGAAGAAAATACATATGATACAAGCTAGAAAATACTCTTTCTCAGTCAAGAGACTGCGGCGGAGGTTCACTTTCCAGCTGGACAACAACCCTAAACATACAGCCAAAACTACACTAATGTTTTAGTGCAAGGTGTGGCTGGGCAATATATCAAGATTTTAAAAGTATCGAGATTTTTTTCAAAAGTGATATAAAATGAGACTATATCGAGATGGTCTATTTTGCATTAGAATTACCGGTATACTTTTATGTATTCTAGATAAATATCGGATTTCTGTATTCAGCCTAAAAATATTAAGAGATTAGTTTTTGTCCATACCGCCCAGCCCTAGAGCAAGGCATATTCATCTAATAGAATGGCCGAGTCAATGTTCAAACCTAAATCAAACTGGGAATCTGTGCAACGAATGAATATTCATTTTAAGTCACTTTCTATCTGGTCTGTCTAAGCTTTAGCATTTTTCCTTAGAACAATAGGCATAGTTTCCCATCTCCTCATGTGCAAACCTTTTATAGACATACCTACAAAAGACTTGGAGAATCACACTGCACCCTAAGGTTACTTTACCAAGGCTGTAATTTCTCAAAGAATAAAAATGTTATGTATCATATTCCTTCTACCTCACAATTATGCAGTGCTATGTTTTGGTATAACACAGATTTCCAATAAATACATTAAAGTTTATGAATGTGACATTACAAAATGTAAAAAGAAAAAACATTCATAGGATATAAACATTTGCACATGGTACTGTATTTTCCATTGAGCTGTTTAGTCAGATATTTAGAAACGTTTCTTTTCCACTTAAAAAAAATCTCCGTAATGCAAAATATCTCAACAATTTTCCTTGTTATGCAACTGGGAATTTTCCTCATGTGTTCTCCAGACTTTCAGTTTTACTGCCATACTATATGTATTTCTGTCGTCCATCAGTTTTAGCACCGTACAATTAGTGGGGCGAAAAATCTGACATTATACGGGTACTCATTCTGCCAGATTGATCAGCAGGCAACACAATGCAGCATCATATAATCATGTTGATATGTGATTGTTTGCATTTAAATAGCAAAAGCTGGTTTCATGTAGCATGCATTTTGTTCATTCCTTTGTGGAATTTATGCCCTTTTTCAGGAGCTTTACTGCCCCTGTGGCACCCTAAATGCCAAAGAACCTGAGTTATATTTAAAGAAGGCCATCGACGAGCACATTCAAAGCACTGGATGGCTCTCTGACTGTGCAAGTTTTATTTATTAAAGCCATGCTTTCTATGACGGGTAAATCATTTTGATGTTCCAAATTGCTGCCTCCTCTCCACATCTTCTAATTATGAAGATTCATGTGAACAACGGGGAGAAGATGAAAGTTTAGGAGAGTGGTTGTTTGCTGCAAAGTTAACCCACTTTACGGCTGTGGGCGCAGCCTCGGTGCCTCCTGTCAGATGTGGTCGCTGTGTACCAAACACTTGACCGCAGGGTTTCTCTTTGGGCCCAAGATGTCATCATGCAGTGCCTTACAGTGATTATGGTAGTGTACCTCTCCCATTATACCTTCACTCTTCTACCACTGTTTTGGCTTGTTTGCCACTCAGATTTCAGTCATATACATGTCACCATAGAGGTGGAAAATATGCAGCAAAGGTCAGCTCTAAATAGTACGCTTTCCCGCTAGTAAAGCCTTCCTTAAATGTCCACGAGGCACTGAGAATTTTACACAGGATGCAAGTGGAGCTTTTCCACATTTTCTTCCCCAAAGTTCCGAGGGAGAATATTCTCTAAATCTTGCACAAATAGCAATAACTTATGCAGCCCCGAAGCTGCATCATTTCACCAGCATTTAACAAAACCAAAACAATTTTTGGGCTGGTCTCAGTAAATCTTTCCTCCCAACCACTTATCACAAGTTGCAAACCAACTACCATTAGTGGTTTTACTGTGGGGTATAGCCCCCTACTTTATGGCAACTTGGGAAAAAGAAAAAGTAGCGCAGCAGCATATTACTGCTGAATGATGGGTTTGTCACCATGGGCACCGTCCAGGAGAGGATTAACCTTGTACAAACACTTTTCACGCCCTCGTGTTTGACTCTAACAGGGTTGGAGTGACATTAGCTTAAAATTATATCTCATTATGCCGCTTTTGGGTTGTGAATAAATATTGACTTACTCTGTAGCGTTAACAAACATGTCATTTTTTATATATTTATTTAAAAACAAATCCACATCAAAAATGTAATGTGGGTCCTCGGCCCCACAGAGCTCCATTAAGGTGCAGTCAGCTGTCCATCTTTGCGATAACTACTAACAGACTACCAGCTTTGATGTGTTTAGCTCAATTAAATGCCGCTGATCCTCCACCAGTTATAAATAGAGAATAGAAAGGATGCGTTCAAACATAGAGCTGTAGACCAAAGGGGTAATGAGTCTCTCATTTAGGTTTGGGATGCCTGCTCTGATGCTCTGATCACGTTCGATAAGGAGGAACTGCTGGACGAGATGGCCTACATTGTAGAGAACGACATCGTTGTGGCTGCCATCACCAGACAGCTGGACACTCTGCCTGGTGAGTACAGGGCACAGCAGGAAAAACAAGCATTGAAAACGTCAGCATCTTTTCCAGTGGCTTTATTTTTAATTGGCATATAGACATTATATTCACACCAGAAGTCTGTATCAATGCATGTAATCCACAAGGAAACAACACAAATAAGTTAACAAAAACATGAAGTCCTGTTTAAAAAAATGTAATATTACAGGGATAAAGTATTGAACACATGAAAAAAATGAGGTGAAAAAAGGCCAAGAAAGCTTTCCGTATTTAGAAAACAATCCTGTCTCCCCTCAGTGCAAATTGATAAGAACTGGTTCAGTTGTAATTTGAGTTAATTCTAGTTGTAATGTATAAAATGTTGTTAAGAAGTCTTAGCAAGAGGCATTTCGTGATGGGTATAAGAATAAAACTCTTTACGATCTTCATAACTATATTGTTGCAAAAGATACTGATAAACATTAAATACAAGATATGTTTCCAAACCTCTGAATGTTCCGGTGAGTGCCATTGGGATCATAATCCTCCAAGATAATTAAACCAAAAAGCTGTCCAAGAAGACAAAGATCACTTGCAGAGAGCTTCAGAGAAACCTGGAACTGGCAGAAAGAGTTTTTTCCATGAAAATAAGCAAAGGGTCCTCAACCATTATGACCGCACAAGACTCCACTGCTGAAGAAAAAGCCTGTTGAAGCTCAATTAAAGTTTGCTGCAGAACATTTGGACAAACCTCAGCATATTTATTTATACAGCATTTTAAAAAACAGCACAGAGTGCTGCACAAGAAGTGAAATGCAAGACAGAGATTAAAACAATTACCCCCCCCCCCCAAACCCAAAACAGGACATTAATGCAGCACAACTAAATTCTGATTTATTTTTATAAACATAGAAAAGACTACTTTGCCTTCTGTCTAAACAATGTGTAATTTTGAAAATACATCCACAGACCAAAGTCTTTTCATGTCTAAGTAAGTTTGAAAGGTGGTTGTAGTGGATCTAACGGCCTAAATAAAGCTGACTTTCAATGTCTTTGTTTAGGCTAAATATGGACCTGACATGTGGACGAAAAGTCGGCATTTTAGAACAGGGTATTCAGACGTCATTTACACAGCTCAAAATAATTAAGGAAACACTTTATCCAGACTTTAATATCATCTCAGTTAAACCTCTGGAGCATTGCTTTGGTGAGTCCTCATCGCAGGTTGTTAATCAGTACCGGCTGTCCTGGTGTCAATGCTTACTTTATGGAGTTTGAATGGTATGGACTTATAAGTAAAGTATGACTCAGGAAGGAAGATTATTGTTGGTGCTAATGACTATAAGAAGGAGAAGGAGAACTTCTTTATACCCTTTTTAGACATAATCACTACATTGTGCATGCCGTATAATATAATTGTATGTATATATATATATATATATATATATATATATATATATATATATATATATATATATATATATATATATATCATTATTTATACATAATGTTTGTATGTGTTAATTTCACTGGACTGTCTGAAATAAATTATTCATTTGTTCATTAAATGAAATTAATAACAGCGACACTAAAGGGGCAACATTGAGATAACCCCAAAAACAGGAATAGTTATGCAGGTTTTTCTTGCTCTTTTTTTTTGACTGCTTTTCAATAGTTTACCATTTGATCAGGGTCAGTGTCTACTGGGAGCTTGAGGCGATACCTGGACCCTACGGAGGTTGCACAGACAGTCCAACACCACCAGAATGGCACATCAATGCATGCCACTGCCAGAAGGTTTGCTTTGTCTCCCAGCACACTCTCAATAGCCTGGAGGGTATTACAGGAGACAGACCGTTACTCTAGTAGAGCTGGACAGGGCCGTGGGAGGTCATTAACCCATTAGTAGGACCGGTATCTGCTTCTTTGTGCAAGGAGGAACAGGATGAATACTGCCACAGCCCTACAAAGTGACCTCCAGTGGGCCTCTAGCATGAATATATCAGACCAAACCATTAGAAACAGACTAGATGAGCGTGGCTTGAGGGCCCTATGTCCTCCCTGTGCTCGCTGCCTGGCACCGTGGACAGGTTCCAGTGTCCTGCAGGATTATGTAGGTGGTTCCTAGATGATGAAGGACCCCAAACCAGCATCCAATGAGACTCTCGACTGGTTTCAGAGAAAGAAAGTAAATCTTCTAAAAGAACCCGACTTAAAACTAGTTGAAAAACTAAGAGACGAACTGAAGCATTCGAGGTTTGAGGACAGTTTGTGTGGAAGAATAAGTCAAAATCACACCTGAGCGATGCATGAAACTAGTTTTCCCATGCAGGAGATGTCTTGAAGGTCTCACTACCAACAAAGACTTTCCTACCAAGTATTTAATAGTCAGAAGCATCTTTCCTGAGAGAAACATTGACACATTTAGTACTTATTTTCCTTGCTATATGTGAATAAAAAAAATAAAACATGAGCTTCCACCCAGTAGCAGGATTTTCTCTCCCATTTGCCTAATGGACGTTGATTCTGGCACCACATGCATCCCCTCCTGTCCTCAGGCTTTATTTGTCTTTTCTCCCTGTGACTGCTTTTGAAGACATGTTCCTGGAGCCATCCATGTTTTTCCTGCAACTTTAATAAAAACCTCACATTTTGGGAACTTCAGCATCTCGGCACCATCCGAGGACACGTGCGTTGGTCCAGTGACCTATTTAAAGTTCCCTTGTGCTCCGCCGCTCCCCCCGCCCCCACCCCGACACTGACAGTGTGTCGCTCTGTTGACATCTGAGCAAATAAAAACGCAACTCTGCTGTGTGCTTGGCAGTTTAAATGGCATATTTATAAATGCTTTTCAACATTTCACACCAAACAGCGGGCATGTGGTAGCGGCACGTTTTTTTGCCTCATGTGCCTCACATGTGTCCCTGGTCTCATGTTAGGTTTTGCAGTGTTATGCTGAAGATGCAGTTACATGACAAAAAAAAAAAAAAGTGCGGTCCCCCCGCCAGCTGTTTTTAATGTAACCCTGCGTTCCGATCAAAGAAAACCCATATTTGACAACCGTGTTGCAGGAACCAGTAGCTGCTCTGCGGATGGGTCCCGCTCCAAGTCAGCACGAGCCCTCCATGTGTGGGATGTCCAGATGCTGATATTTTGGGAATCGCAGCAGCTCTAGTGTAAAAATCTAAGAATCTGGCAGCATTTCCACAGCGCAGAGTGGCGGGCTTGTACATAAACACTATTAGTCAGTGCAAAGCGGCAGGTCAAGGCCATTAAGGAAATTGTCAAATGCGAAGCTTGGCAGCTAACACGTGCCAGCGAGGAAAACCAGTGGTATTTTATGAGGTGGTTTATAGATCTTTCCCCACTTTGGCTGCAAGTTAGCCATCCTTTCCTTTCATTTCTGTTTTTTTAAAGTAGCAAATTACCGATTTAGTAAGATGATGCATTCATAGAGCCAATTTGACCCCTTTTGATGTGAGAAACTCACGTTTTGTCGCTTTATTTTCAGTAACTGTTTTCTTTTGCCTCTTAAATGTAGTAATCACATGCTTTGTGTTCTTGTTGCTGTCAGAAAACGTGCAAGTTAAGTACAAGTCTAAAGTGGTGGAGTATACATGGCCAATGCCTCATCACGCAGCAGAGTCCATCCCATGGGTGAAGGTCACTTTGGCTGGTGGAGAAACTCTTCAGACAAAGCTGCTGGTAGATTAAATTGAATCATACAAACAATTGTTCTCCTTCTGTCCTATCCACCTCTTAGTTTTCACTCTTCTTCTGTTTTGCAGATTGGTGCCGATGGCCCGAACTCAATGGTGAGGCAGAAACTGGGGATACCCACAGTCAAGTGGAATTACGACCAGTCTGCTGTGGTTGCCGTGCTGCATCTGTCAGAGGTATTTCATCTTAAACTCTTGTGTGTATTAAAATGTTATATGACAGCCAGAGATAGTGTTGTGCAATACATGGTTTCCAAAGTCAAAAAAGGGTGGAAATGTGTGATATGTATGTATATTGAACCACCTTTATTCTGATTCTCTTAAAGAAAAATCCAACGCTATCAAGAGGTCGTATAATTAGTAAATTTAATCTACCTGTGGGTAATTTATTCTCCAGCTGTTCTGTGAAGCTCG
Organism: Fundulus diaphanus; assembly: GCA_037039145.1. NCBI lineage: Eukaryota > Metazoa > Chordata > Actinopteri > Cyprinodontiformes > Fundulidae > Fundulus > Fundulus diaphanus. Next base: position 13,252,267 of record CM073138.1, read on the forward strand.
TTGAGTTTTTTTAGAGAACATTAGTGAACAAGCAGCATCATGAAAACCAAGGATCGTAACAGAGAGGTCAGGGAGGAAGCTGTGGAGACTTTTAAGTCAGGATTAGGCTATAACACAACATCCCAAGCTATGAACATCGCATAGATTGACTGAGCGCTGTTCAGTCAATCCTCTGAAAATCGAAGGAGTATGTTACAGAGAGCAAAGCTACCAAGACCTGAACTGACAAGCAATGCGAGCTTTAAGCAGAAAAGCAGCTATCGTTCCACAGTTACGGTTGGAGATGCAAAGATTTGGAAGAAGGTCCTTTGGTCAGATGAGAATAAAATTGTAGTTCTGTGGACTCTGTTTAAAATCTTGCATGTGGGGAAAACTGCACAACCCTTAAAGGATCAATAAGCGAAATTTCACCACTAGGTGGACTGTTGAGTACCGTCTGTAGACCAACACAAGATGTGAGGCAAGCCACGCATCTCTCTACCACCATAATCTAAGCACCACTAGTTATCCGTTTCAATTTTACAGTTTTTTTGTCAAAAAAAAGAGTCCTGAATGTACGCAAGGATCACGGTGGACACGGCTTTGTAAACAAGACACCAGAGAACAACACAGAGAGATGATGTGTGCCGTCATACAATATTCCATCTAAAACATACCTTTAGTTCTTCACAAAACAATTTTTTCAGTTCTTTCTATCTAAATGGAATGTCACTTATTGCACCTTTTTATATAGCCAGAGCAACAGTGGGATAAATATGGTATCAAATGATAGAATGGCCCAGTCAAAGTCCACGCCTAAATCTAATTGAGAATCTGTGGTAACACTTGAAAATTGCTCTGACTTACAAAGAAGAGTGGGCAGGACATTAAATCTATAGATGTGCAAAGATCGTAGAGATGTAGTCCAAAAGACTCAAATCCACACTACTTTTAAGATTTTAATTTGTTAAAAATAAATAAAGCATGTGTAATTTTCCTTCTACTTTGTTTGTGGTTGTAAGGTCCTGAAATGTGTAAACCTTCAAGGGCTTTGAATGTTGGTGCAAAGCACTGTAGCTTTAAGATCAAAAAAATACATGGCAGCAAAATATATACTTTGATTTATGTGTTGCAGCCGACAGAGAACAATGTTGCATGGCAAAGGTTCCTCCCAACTGGACCCATTGCGATGTTACCGGTAATCGTCTTCCCTTTTTACAGCAGTAGTTATTTCTCGCGGCGTATTCAGCTGTTGCAGACGTATCTCATGATTTCCCTCTGCGTGCGTCTATAGCTTTCTGACACAGAGAGCTCCCTGGTGTGGTCAACCGGCCATCGCCTTGCAGAGGAGCTGCTGGAGCTGGACGAGGAGAGCTTTGTCGACGCCGTCAACTCGGCCTTTGTGAGTCTCGCTCGGGTTCTATTTACAGTCAGCACTCAGGTCTGTCGGTGAGACGTTGCAACATTTCTGGATTTGTGTGCAGGGATTCTCCAAACACCCGCATGTTGACCTGTTTATTTGGGTGACTCACACAAACATCTCGGATGGAGTTTGGGCCAAATAAAAATAATAATAATTTTCCTGCAGGAATGATATACCTATGTTTGTTTTTTCTATGTTTGGAGAACCTCCGTTTTCCCAAGCTGGCTATTTTTACTCGGCCTGCTGATGGATGGGGTCACCACGGCTGAGTCACATTTGGTTTCAGGCCTGGTTTGCTAATTAAACCTGCGGTCTTCCAGTGTCGACCATTACTGCATGGAATGTTTTTCAAATCAAGCTAATTCAACTGCATTGCCTGGCCGGCATCCTGTTTTAATTAGCCCAGCTCCCGAGCCCCTGCCAGACCAGTTAGTTAGGAAGGAGGGGAGCGCTTTGGCTGGCCTCAAGTTCTGCATTACTCCCTGTGTCAGCGAGGTTCTCTGTCCACCCATGGGAATAATGTCTGTTTTCTGTCTCCTGCAAACTTTTCTGTCTCCGTGTGAACATGTCCGTGACAGTGGAGCAATGAGAATCAGTCGGACCTGATTGAGACAGCCGGCGCGCTGTTCCGAGGCGCCCTGTCGGCCATCATGCCGTCAGCAGGTTCGCCGCGGCAGCTTCCGCCGAGTGTGGCAGGGATCGGCCCGAAGAGCAGGGTCATGTTCCCGCTGGGAATAGGTCACGCATCGGAGTACATCAGGCACAGAGTGGCGCTCATCGGGTAAGATGGGAACAGTCTGCACATCACGGCTGCCGACCCGGCTTTTTAAAGTTTGCTCCCGTTTTTAGCTCCTTTCCTGCAAGAAAGCAATAAATATTGACTGTCCGTGGCACAGCATAACATCTACGTGGGCATGTTTGCGTTTTCAGAGATGCAGCACATCGTGTCCATCCGCTGGCAGGTCAGGGAGCCAATCTGGGTTTCGGGGATGTGGCTTGCCTCACACAGCTCCTCAGCCAGGCAGCTTTTAATGGGAAGGACCTGGGTCAGTGAGAACTCCAAACAGACAACAAGTGGTTTGCTCTGAGCTGGTTTCCATGCCCGCAGCTCCAACACACTGCGTTGCTCTAATCTTTAAAAAGCAGCATGTTTTCTAGCAATCAGTTTTTGCAGAGGAACTTTAGTTGACTTTTTATTTTAAAATGTTTGCTGCCCGTAATAGTATTTACTGGAATGATATAAAAATTTGAGTGAAACCTTAAGAAAACTGCAGAGAGAGTGCCTTGCAAAAGTATTTACACCTCTTGAACCTTTTTACATTTTATCCTGTTACCACTGCAAACGTCAATGTGTTGGATTGGGAATTTATGAGCTAGACCAACACAAAGGGAGGCATAACTCTGAAGGGAAAGGATACGCGGTTCTCAAGATTTATTGCTGATAAAAATCTGAAATACTTGCATTTGTAATCAGCCTCCTTTACTCTTTTACCCCTAAATTAAATCCAGGGCTCTGAATTACCTCCAGGAGTCACCTAATTAGTAAATAAAGCCTAACTTACTCTCAATAGGAATCCAGCTGTTCTGGCCTCAGAGGGTTTTTTAGAGAAGGTTAGTCAACAAACAGCATCGTGAAGACCAAGGACCATAACAAACAGGTCAGGGAGGGTTAGAATATAAAACAATATCACAAGCTTTGGGCATAGCAGTGTTAAATCCATCATCATGAGAGATAAAATGGAAAGGTCCACATTCAGGTGGGAGCTGACAGAAAGTCACAAGAGGTTCCCCCCACCTACATGTACGTGCAGGGGGAAACTAACACTGCATATGGCCTTTAACACACCTTCCCTGCAGTGAAACATGACAGTGGCAGCACCAGTCTGTGGGGAATCTTCAATAGAGACAAGGAAGCTGCTCAGATCTGATGAAAATTTGGATGGGACTCAAAATACGTATGTTAGACCATAAAATGTTGTTGCTTGATGAAGTCTGATGACTGTTATGAACTTGTGATTTATGTTATGTCTATGTTATTATGCTTATGGCTTCTGTGTGGAATCGTGTTCTCTGCTTTGCCACTCTGAAGGCCATCTGCCAGAGCTGGTTTCTACAGCTGTAAGAGAAAAAGAGAAGTCCCTTCTCACAGCAACTTGCTGAGAAGCTGCTTCTCACTGTCTGCCTCATAAATAGTTTTGCACTTCTCTTGTCCTTGTCCTAACTGTGAAGGTCAGAGATTACACTCTGGCACGGATTCTCTGTTACAGTCTTGCCTATCATCTTGTACAAAATACCTTATTTTAAAAATCCTGACTGATTGTCACCTTAGCCGTGCTTGGATAATCTTATTTTTCAACCACACTGTTCTGGAAGAAAACTTGTTTGCAGCTGCAATAATCTTGAGAGTGGGGCAGATGTTCACCTTCCAGTGGCCCTAATACGCAGCCAGAGCTACAATGGAACGGTTTAGATCAAAGCATATTCGTGTTTTAGATTGATCTGGTCAAAACCTGCACTTCTAATCCAATTAAAACTCTGTGCAAGACTTTAAATTTTATGTCCACAGATGCTCTCCATCTAGTCCGAATGATCTTGAGCTATTTTGCAAAGCAAAAATAATCGATATTTTACTTTTGCAACTGTGCACTACTTTGTGTTGGAATGTCACATAAAATCACCATAAAATACATTTGAAGATTATGATTGCAATATGATCAAATTTAAATGAGTTCTAGGGGGTATGAATGCTTTTTCAAGTCACTGTAATGGCAAAGGGACAAAATGACCCGCACTCAACTTTTATATAGTAAACAATCATAATTATGTTCTAAAAAGCAGCTTCCACCTCACTGACAGATATATGAACAGGATTTATTCCATAAAGAGTTTTAACTTTGAGATTTTGTCCACACAGGAGCGATACAGCACTTGTTAGAATATGAGACGGAACGTCAGCGACACAATTTGCCCATGATGACCGCCATTGACCTCATGAAGCGTCTTTACTCCACCAACGCAGCTCCTGCGGTTCTCCTACGCACCTTCGGCCTGCAGGCCACCAACATGCTCCCGACTTTAAAAGTAAGCTAGTGAGCGGACCTGCTCCTCGTTCAAAGAACATCAACCACCTGTCAAACCAAAAGCCCCGCCCACACCCTGACCCCACCCTCCGCCCTCTTTTCTGATTACATGGAGCTTTACTGTAGCGGTGTCTATAATTTTAAGGTCTCTGAACCTACTACTATGGCATCTAAGTTTAGCCCCAAATTTAGTGTTACCAAAAGTGTGTGGGTGGGGTGCACGGCTGGCCCCGGGGCAGCGGACAGTGGTGTTGGCTTGCGTTTTCACACTCCTTTTTATTACTGACCGCTCATGTTATTTCCTACTAAGTGATTCAGACCGACACAACTGTAACTGTTCAGGAAGGCGTTTCTCTATGGAGCCACTGAGTTAAAAGGGACATTTTTTTCCGTATTAAACGCTGCGAGTTCACAAGTTTACAGGTTTTGTTAAGACCAATGCCCCTCTCTTCTGACACGCTTCACTAAAGCGTGCAGTTTTTATAATTCTCCCTGTTTTACTTTTCAGGAGCAGATCATGGCATATGCAAGCAAGTGATGCACCTGCAGGGAAGTTATCGTCAGTGGATCATCACCGAACGTTAAGCTTTAAAAGATGTAAAGATTGTCAATCTAACCATGAAATAAAAACCTCATTATTTATGTCTTTTTTTTGTGTTATTTTTAAGAAAATGGATCAAACTACCGGTGAATCTCAGTAAATTATAGTTTTATTAAAAGTTATTTTTTTTTAGTAATTAAGTTTAAAAAAATCAAATTTGTGATAACTTACAGCTAATGAAAACCAAGCATTCAGTTTCTCAGAACGTTAAGAGTTTCACATAAGAGCAACACTAAAGGGTTTTTAATTCAGAAACGTCAGCCTACTGAAAAGTGTGGCCATGTACTGCACAGTATATGTGCTCGATACCTGGTCAGGGCTCCCTTTGCATGAATTACTGCCTTAATGTGGTGTGGCATGCAAGCTGCTGGAAGTCCAGCGTGCTTTAAAGCAGCATTTAGCATGTCTGCCCTGTTGGGTCTGATGACAGCAGGATGACTTTGCTCCTCAAATCGCTTCTATGGAAACTTAACGCTGGACCTAAAGTTTGGATTCTGTGCGTCTCCAATATTCCTCCAGACTCTGGGACCATCATCATTTCCAAATGAATCGCAAACTTTACTTTCATCTCAATATGGGACTTTGAACCACTGAACAAGTTTTGGTCCCTTTTCTGTCATGTAGCCCTCTGTGAGTGGTGGCTCTTGAAGCACTAACTCCAGTCTACGCCTTGAGAATCTCTTGAATAGCGGTTGCTTCCCAATCCTCTCAAAGATGTCATCAGCCCTGTTGCTTTCCTCTACCACAGTTTTTCCTTCCACTCAACTTTCCATTAAAGTGATGACCTGCTAGCACTCGGTGCTTCTTTAGCCATGATCTTTAGTGCCTCACCCTCCATGCGGAGGTTTCAATAACTGTCTCCTAAAAAACTAACATTTCAGTTTTAAAAATCCTTGTTTTGGTCTTATGGTGTATTACTATATAAAATAAATTAATCTTAGGTTTTAATTAGCTCTATGCTGTAAAATATTAAAACTAACAACCACAATTGATTAAAATGCTTCCCTTTTTAATGGTTCTCCCTGTTATATAGGTTTCCCTTTTTGAACTGAATCATTTCATTTTCAACAATATTCTAATTTCTTAACACAAGCCACAATGACACAAAGCACATTTTCATGTTTTATTAAAACACACCTGTTTGCTTACTGTCACAACATTTATTAAAAACTATTTACACATAATCAGGCATCAGACTTTTCATACTGACAAATATTTCTTGGCAATTGTGCGGCATGACATTTTATGATGTAAATGCATATTATTGAAAAAACAGTTTCACTAAGTTTACATTGTGTATGTACAGCAGTAGTAACTGAGTATGGTGGATAATGAAAACACATTGTATGAAGGCATTTGAGAGCAGTAACACAAAGAGTTATTGAGTAAGTATAATTAAAAATAACAAAGTTCCAACTATTTAAATATTTGTACAATTCACAAACAGCAGAGAAAGAATAGTTTCCAAACTTTTTTTTTTGAGTCTATGTGTTAATTAATTGCGGCAGATGATGCTGCTGGATCCTCGATGAGTGGTTTCTTAACTCACAATAGAATATGGTCAAAAACTCCTCTTCATTCCAGATCATGATAGAATAGACTATAGCAGTTCACTAAATGTTAAAGCCATTTCATTACAGCATTCTGTCTATTTAGAAAAAAAAATATTACTAATGATAAATATATACAACCCTGTAGAGAAAATCAAAGCAAATATTCATGTCTCGGCTGCAATAACAGCAGTTAAAGTGTTTTGTGCTATGTTGAGGAAAAAGAAGCTGTTTGGTAGTCGTCTGCTCTGTTTCCGATGATGTCTTACTTGTCTAATGGTAAGAGCAAATTAACTAGGACCCTGTAAAAGAGAAAAAAAAATACCATTTACAGCAAGAATTAAAAAAAAAGAAGAGATTTACAAGCATTTAGTAAGACAATTGTGGTTACGGCTCCAGCAACTAGTGTCTAAATTTATTCCACTGTTCTGCACAGCGCACACCAGGACCACAGTAAGCACCAAAATACCGCGGCTCCCATCACTGCCTCCAAAGTTCCCCTCTGTACCCTTTACAGGTTGGCCAGAAAGACATTTCAGGTCCTCCCCCCCTTAAGAAAACATGTAAACGTTTTACAAAAAATAAGTCAACCCATCGACAATGAGCTCGACATACAGTAGAAAAAGCTGGCCTTATAAAAATATAGTGATTTCTTCTTCTTTTTAAAAAAAAAAACAGTTCTTTTAGTGTTTGCAGAGTGTTTGAGGCTTGGTGAAGAAACGAGGAGAGGGGGTGGTCAGAGGGAAGGAAGCCCCACAGTGACAGACTGTCCCATTCAGTGCCAGCGGCAGCGACTGCAGCTAGTCTTGGTGGATGTTGAAGTTCCTGAAGAAGTCAAAGGTCGCCCCCAGAGCCCAGCTGGTCTCCACGTTGTTCACCTTCTTGGCCAGCTGAGGGGAAAAGAAAGGGGAGACGCCTCTCATCAGAGCAAATATGGACACTTTTCTCAACGTTTGAAACCAGCGACATCATGACTCCCACATGCCTTGCATTTGGGAACTTGGGTCACTTACATGCAACACAGTGCTGTCCTTGAAGCCGAAGCCCTCCTTTAGCAGACAAGTGATATATGTCATGTCCATGCAGAGGAAGGGGCTGATGGCGCGGTATTTGGTCATTTTGTTGCACACTGCAAATACAACAAAAAAAAAAAACAGCAACATTTTACATGATATCCATACATTATTTAGATTTAAATCCATAAAGAGGTGAATGCTGGACTTTTTCTAACCCCTCTGCTACAAGATTACAGGATGACCTTTCTGTTTTGCTTGTCTGGGTACACAGGGAGGTGTGAGGAGGTCAGCTCAAGGCTGCGGGTGGGTGGCGGCGTTTAACAGCCAACCATGTGTTTACGTGTGTGTCCGTGTGTTCCAGCATCAAGGTGGTATGTATCTGCCAGGTGCCCTCCTGCCTGGGACCTGCAGACGTCCTCAGCTCAGCTGCCAGCAGAACATGAGCTGGACTCAACCCTTGAGACCCTGCGACTGTCTTCTCGCAACGCAAACAGTGTTATGTAACACACCGGCTCATTCCTGCTGGTTTAAAAGTGAGGTTTAACATTACAGTGGTCAGAAGGTTGAGTTGATAACCAAAAAGTGTGGAAGTTTTTTACTTTTGGCTGGAGAATTGGAGCTGTTTGGCTGCTGTTTTGGGGCACAAACAATCTTCAAACTGTTTTCTTTTGCATGACGTTTTAAACTCAAAACATAGATGTAATGCCCTAAAGCAGCGGTTCCAAAATCTTTCAGCTTCAGAACCGCAGAATTCCTGTGACTTATTGGCCTTAGTACTGAGGGTCTACTTATGTATCTACCGCTTATAATGGAAAGGAAGTTGGGTGTAATAGTGTGGTACATTGCTAGGTTGTTTCAGATAAGAGTAATTTGGTAATTACAAATCTGAGCAAACAAAAATAACATGTGGGGTTCTTCAAGGCTCTATACTCGGGCCACTTTTATTCAAGATCTAATCCAGCAACATCTCTTTTCATTCATATGCAAATGACTTAACACTTTATATTTCCCTGTCACCACATCACCCAGATCCATTGCTATTCAGTGTTTCAATGATATCTGAGTGGAGGGGATGAGATTTTCCTCCAATTTAATGCAGAAAACACAGTAATTATTGCTCTTGGTCCCTAAAATCCAAGTTGAGCGATCAGCATTCTCAAACAGACTCAGTGTCTGTTTGAGCAATTAATCTAGCAGTTTTATGGATTTAAAATATAGCATCCACATGCAGTCCATTACCAAATCAGCCTACTTCCATTTTATGAATATTGCTAAATATTTAGTTTCACATCAGGTAACAAGTACATGCTATTTTTAGTAGGTTAGATTATTGGGCACCACTTTACAATAAGCCTCCCCTTAAAGATGGCTAATACATAGTTTATAGATGTTATCAATTAATTTGTAAACACTTTATAACTCATTCATTGATGTTTATTATGCATTCATTAAGGGCACGCAAGAGACAAAACTGACCAATTTCTTGCCAAATAGTGAGCCTAATCTTTTCAAATATATATTTAATCTAGAGTTGCTTAAATTAAACATTTCAGACTAAGTTACTACGTTGTAAGCACAAACTGGTCAGTTTTGTCTCTTGTCCCCCCCTTAATGTATGCACAATAAACACTTATGAATGAGATATAAAGTGTTTACAGATTAATTAATAACATAATCTATAAACCATTTACTAGCCATCTATAAGGGAAGCCTTATTGTAAAGTTGTACCAATTATTGTAACTTTACTGGTAAAAATCAAACACGCACCAGCAGCTCATCCAAAATGTTGCTGCCAAAGTCTTGACCAACAAGAGAAAGAAGTATGATAGCACAACAGTTCCTAAATCACTACACTGGCTCTATGTCTGTAAAAGCATAGATTTTAAAATAGTTTTATTGGGCTATAAGGTACTGAATGGTCTTGGGTGAAAACACATTCTAGAGTTATTGGGCAGGTATGAACCCTGTAGACCCCCTCAGTTCATTAGTGTTCCCAACTCGCTGAAAACGCAAGATGTACAGAAACTGCTGACTCTTTTAAATCAGGACCATTTAACTTGTAAAGATCGTTTTAAGACCCCCTATCCCCTTCCACTGCTGAAGTTGTGGCGTAAGTCTTACCTTCTTTGGCTTTCTTCTTAAAGTCCCTGACTTCAACAGCACCACCTAGACTGCCTGGGGTGCAAGAAAACCAAACGTGCAATTTGAATACCAACTTTGTACAAGAGCTTAGAATTGGCATAAAAGATAATGGCACTGAAAAATGGCTCGATGTTCTGCTCATACTTACTGACGAGGCCGGTCTGCACAGCTCTGTCGAAGTAGTGGGAAAAAGCGTAGAAGACGCTGCTGCCTTTCACTTCGTACGGTTGGTGAAAAATGCCCTTAACGACCCTCATGACTTCGTAGTAGCACAGTTTATAGCCTGCATACCCTGGAGCATGAACAGAGAGCAGATGTTTACAGAATGTTCTTCCTAAACATTATAAGAAGGAAAGAGAAGAAGGAGTTTTGGCAGGGAGAGATGGATGGAATGCAACTAGGAAAGCTGAAAGCCGCGCTTAGAGGTCAGCGGGCGGGTGAAACTCGGGGCTCACCAGAATTTATCAAGAGGAAAGCCCCAAAAGGACAAGTTTCACATGGCCCAGTGGGAGCAGTTGGTGCAATTGTGCCGGCAAAACCATGTGCTGACAGGAGTGACAGCACAGCCCTGTTGTGGCACCTATTTTGAAACACACAATTGTGACCAGGCCAAGGTCAAACTGCTCTCTCTACACTAAAAAATACAGCAACTCCGGGACAACCCAGCAACCTTTGGCTACTTGACTGTGGAATGGGAGTGACTGGCTTATTTGTGATGTTGGCTGACTGTCTTCACTCTCATCTAAATACAAGTTTGATGACAGTTTAATTGTCCAAGAGGGAACAGCAAAAGAGACAGGGCGACAAAACATGAGTTTGATGCCAAGATTAAACGTGCTTTGGCTGATATATGCTCTCATGTGAGATTGCATTGTACTGTACGCTGTTGTGTTTCAGACTTTAGAGAGGGGAATGCATGGATTGTTGGAGTCAGGACAATGGGAGAGCATTCAAAACCTCAAGAGGCTTTTATCTTACCGCCTGGAATCCCGCTAACTTTATAGCTGTCCCCTCCAAATTTCACTTCTTCTCTGTATTTTTTCGGGAGGCAGGAACTAGTGAAGACTTTCCAATCCAGTCCTGGGAAAGCATGAGCAAAAAAACATTTTGCCTGAGACTGAGCATTTCTGCAAAGCAAATGCACTTGGTGGACATAGTTAAATGAATAAAAAGGTGCAAGATGATCTACCATCAGCTCCTAGTGCTCCAAGAGTTGCGAGGCGGGCTGCAACTAGTCCATTTCCAAGGTAGCTATGTAAAGATAGCACATATTAAGAATAAATAAAGTATCCAAGCTTGTACTGTATAGATTAAATCTTGTAACCACCAAGTCATTTACCTGTGCGTGTAGAGTTCATATGTTTGGTTGAACAAGTTGAATTTGGCTGTGAAATTCGGTGGAGCAACTTGAACCGTTTTCTGGTGCATCGAAAACAAATGTTAGTCTATACTTAAAGGGCTTAGATGGAAAGTTGTTTATTTCAGGCATAAAAGACATTATTCACCTTTGACTTTGGAAGGAAAGTGATCTGAGTAGATCCACCACCCAAATCCAGAATCCCCACTGTCCTCCTGGTGTTGGAGTACAAATGGCCTATTGAAAAACAAACGGAAGGAGGAATAACTCAAGTTAGATGGAGGACGATGGGGTATCTTGTTGAATCTTGAAAGTTCATTAAGAATGGGCGGCCTGCCATGGGAATAAAGGGAGGGCAGCTCCCATTTGTTTGGACCTTTGGATATTGTGTGACAGCAAAAAACTAAAAACTTACGCTTTTATGCTGGGGATTACAACTAGAGAAGTACTCAAAACTCATAACAAACTTAAATCAGCGATGCAAAACAGATTTATTTATACTTTTGAAATAAAGCTAAAAGATACTCTTAAAAGCAGGAATCATATATGTTGGAATATCACTAGAGTAGGTAGGTAACTACAAAAATGGGCCAAAACCAGAAATCAACAGAGTAAGTGAGCATTTCTAAATAAAAATCTCAATCTTTCACGTGTTACATAAATGTAGGTTGGCCTTTCCAAACAAAGTCTGAATCTTTCATGTTACACGATTGCAAATCTAAGTTCTATACTACTAATGTGCCTGAAGGTGTAAAGAAAAAGGACATTTTTAGGCCTTTAAAAAAGCTCACAAATACTTTTCAAAATTAAAGTATTGCTATTTATGGTAAAATGATGGCTATTGGGCATTAAAGCTTAACCGTGATGTATGTTTACATAAACCAGCAATAAAAAGGCATTAAGGGGTTGGACAGTGTGGCACCATCATATCTTCTGCAGGAATGTTCTTATTTTACTCAGAATTTGTTTAAATTATAGTCACTAGTATCATCATTATAACTGGGCCCAACAAGGCAGAGGACATATATTTATTTTAAATAAATGTGATTAAACCACAGCGGGGTGAGGATATAATGTGTGTTTTGCTGTCCGTTTGGGGTCAAAGATTCAGGAACGAGAGTCTAAGTGCCTCCTGCAACCACTAACACCAACATAGCAAAACTCAACAAACGCCTTACCTGTGAGAAAGTTCACTGTGACCCAGGCGAGGACTCCTAAAATCACACAGAAGAAAATAATTACATTAGTCAGCCCTCCCATATTTAATGAAAATTAAGCAAATAATAATCTAAAGAGACTTTTTGGTCTTTGATTTTAATGGTGTAACCAAAGCTTTCTCAAAAAAAACTTTCATATTTGTAATGGGATATCAGTTTTGTAAAGGAATCATGAAAAGTCAGTTGATTTAGAGGGTCTAAATTTACCTCGTTAGATGTTGCCCAATTGTTAATACAGCAAAAAGTTGACTTGCCTTCATTCGCTCCGTTCATGATTGAAACGCTGTTCTCTGGCACAAAGAAAGGTGATTCTTCAAATACCTCTTGCACCTGTAGGATCGAGTCAGAATTACATCAAAGTTGTACGCTTAATGTGCGCAGAAATTATATGAGTAATCCTATTTTGTCTGGGTAAAAAAAGTTAATATAAATTGATTTACAAACAGTGCAGTCTGGTATGCTGTTTAGAGTGACACACAACTGAACCACAAACATGGCTGGAGCAGAGGCCTGGATAATACTTAAAATGCCAAATATGGTCGCTCCACACAACCCAACAACAGCTGTTCTTCGCAACATGATAACCACCAAATGGGCAGACTTGCTGCCGTTTCGTTCAGTGTCACTTGTAAGCACTTAGTGGTTTTCTCATCCCTATCCCTGGTGGGACAGCTAGGGTTTGAGCCAAGCTGTCTGATGGTAGAGCAAAAATGTGCCTCACCTCCTGCAGCAGAGCGTTGGCCTTCTCCAAGGGCAGCAGACGCAGACCCGCCGTGGCCTTCAGAACCACCGGGGTCCTCCTCCACTCCTCCTCTGGCACCGTCTTTTTGGCGATCTTCAACAGCTGGCGGATGGTGTTCCCACCCTGCAGAAGATGACAAAAACTATTTATTTTCCATTTTCCAGCAAAATTAGACTAATTTGTGTAGATTTTTTTTTTTTTTTAATCCGTAAATTAGGCAGCAGCAGGTATTTCACTTGACCCGGACCAAATGAAAATCCAAGTGGTTCAGTGACAGTGAGCAACTCCCTATGTAGCACACCAACTCATCCCTGCTGGTTATAAATTAGGTTCCACGTTCCAGTGGTCAGAAAGTTAAGATGATAACCACAGAGTCTATAATTTCGCTCTCGCTGTGGTGGAAAGTTAGGAGCTAATCTGGTTCCAGTTGTGAGCAAAATATGCTTCTGCAAAAAAAAAAAAAAATGATGTTGCATAAGCAGTAATTGACAAAGTTTTAATGTTCCAACACAAAAAATATCCCTTTGTGATTCCTAATATTGAGGCTTACAAGCCAGTAAACACAGGTTTAATTGTCTGATAATGTGATGGATTGTTTTTGATCTTATTTGGCCATGTCATTCAACAATTTTACATCTCAGTGAACAAAGATCACATGTGGGGTTCCTCAAGGCTCCGTTCTCGGGTCCCTTACATTCCTTCTTTGTATACTTCCCCCTAACTCAGATGATGGAGCACTACAACATCTCTCTACCATACCTGCGTTTGAACGCACACAACATGTATACAGTCCCTTAAAGTCACTGATTGAGTGTGATCATGACATAAATGCGGGAATAAGTGAGAAATTCCCCAATCTAATGTAGAAAAAGACAGAAGTAATTTTGTGTCCCAAAAAACTTTTGGGTGCAGGGATGAAAAAGGGAGGGAAAAAGACATTAAGGGGGAGCAGCAGCTATTTGGGAATTACAACGTTTTTACATCACATAAACCCAACCCAATGAAAATCCAAGCGGTTTAGCGGGTCTGTGACAGTGAGCTGCTCCCCATAAAAAGAAGACATGACGGTGCCAACATGCATACATACCTCCTCAGGGTTGTCCTTGTATTCAGACAGTCCAGGTTTCACTGCGTGGAACATTTCATTGTCCAGAACAGGCAGCTCAACTATAAAAAAAAAAGGAAAAAGAAAGAAAAAACAGTCAGGGAACAGATCATTCAAGTTGTAGTTTATTTTTGCATTTTTTTTTTTTTTTTTGCTGTAGCTCTGGCTTCTAATTACGTTAACTTTCATCTGCATTTAGATGCAGATTTAAGGATTTTAAAGCTTCCTGCACAGTTGGCTCAGACGGGCTCATTAAAAGTTAATCTCTGCCACTTTTAGATTTACCCATGCGCTCTGCCGGCGCTGACACCACACGGCGCATGACCTAAGCGCAAACAGAGTGGGAGTCAGCTGTTCGGAGAGGGCTGCGCACTCACCGGGATCCTTCTGAATGAACTTGTAGATGTGGATCCTGGTGCCGGTGCTCCCTGCATCAAACATGATCCCGTAGAAAACCCGGCTGTCGCGGTTTCTGTCGGCGGAGGGGGCTTCGGGGAAGGGCTGCAGCACCTGCGTCTGGTAATGGGTGTCAGGTGCCGGATGCACGACTTCGGGCACCGGGTTGAAAGCCCCTGGGATGGCTTGGATCACTTCGGGGACCTCGGGGTAGCTCGGGACACCGGACTGCGAGACCTCGGGCCCCGGGTTCGCGACGTCTGGGAGGAGGTTCTCTGTGTTGGTGGAGGGCTCCCTGTAGCGGAAGAAGTGCGGGATGTAGCGGTGGTGGCGGTAGTAGGTTGCCTCGGTGAAGAGGCTCCCAGCCAGGAGCCACAGAGTGAGGATGAGGGTCTGCTTGGCCATCGTGTTCAGAGGAGAAGATGCTGGAGACCAGGACTGACAGGGGAGCTGCAGGAAAGACGCAGAGTGGTTGCGATGCTCACTCAGGGCTGTCCCCTCATCTGATTACAGTATATAAAGACGTAAGGGCCTGGCATGGGGCCACATCTGGAGGAGCCTTCCACCAATCCTGTGCCGGTACATCCCAACTCCATCAGGAGTCCCCCACCCTCCCCTCCACCCTCTTGAGAGCAGAGCCGAGGAGTTCTCACGCTACCTGTCTACCAAGCTGCATTTGACTCTTTTCTTTCTTTTTTTTTTATATGAAGCATTATTGTTGGCCGCGTTTTCTCCTGCCCATATTTTTTGGCTGTACTGAAGCCAAAGAAAATCCCCATATGAAAGGAGCAGAGGTTTATCAAGGTGTGGAAAATTAATTGCTCACACTGATAAACTTGAAAGAAATGGTCTTAAAATACTTCTTGCTTGCAGAAATTCCTTCACGCTGTAACTTTTTTGAACTTTTATAATTTCATAAGTGCTTAATTTTTGCTTAGATCATGTGTGATGTATTTTTTTTCTGGCTGTTATAAAAGTGAAGCCGATTGCTTCCACCTTTCTGCAAACAACTACTATATTACAGTCTGTTGAAAATTTGCATACATATTAGGATTATGCCTCAATTTCTTGTGGCTTTGTGGAGAGGTTACTCTGAAAGACCACAACTGAGCTTGTTTCATGATATATTGGCAAATATCAGTGATGGTTTCTGATGTGGCTCCCTGCTCAGGGTGCGATGGCCGAGGGGCGCCACAAAGTAACGTCAGTTACCGAACAAGTTTTCTATTGCTCGTATGTTCACTGTCAGTGTGGAACTAGTGCACTGTCAGAAATAATTATATATATATAATTCCTGTTTGGCAACAAATCAAAGTGATTTTTATTATTATTATTCAGATTCTTCAAAATGCAGATTATGATTTGTTAAACCAAAAATGTACTTTTTCAACTAAAAACAAAAAAACTACAAAGGAACACGATTCTTAGTTTTCTGATTATTGATGGAAACAAATAATGGACAGATAAAACATTTTCTGATATGTTACATAGTAAAAAAATATTTATTTTTGTATTATTTTAAATTTCTTTGCTCAAAATGCCTTCTACCATACAATAAATTGCATAATAAAATTAAAAGTAACCATGCCAGGCTTGTTTTTGTTTCTGCAAAGCACAAAAGCAAAGGCATGTAGGATGAATGTAAAGTTTTTCATTTCGATGAATGAGTTGCAGGGGATGAGGAGTTGGTTCTGAGACAGGAGAATGACATCATCTTTTTCAAACGCAGGAAAATCCCACTGATTTAAACACCTCACCTGATTTGGGCATGCAACCTTTGTTTGAAAATGTATAAACAGCTATTTTAATTAGAGACCATTGCTGGGTCCTTATAACTGGGGGCCCCCGGGGCTGCTGTTCTGGTGAGACCTTCCTCGTTGCATGAAATACCAAAACAAAATCTTCATCCTTCTCTTTACAATCCTTTGCAGCTATTTCATCAACTTTCAAAAATGCAAATTCGACCTGCTCTCCAGCTGGCATAAAAGTTGAAAGAATGTCACAGCAATCATCTCACTCCCACTCATCTCTGTGTCAACCACAGGGTTTCCAAGGGAAAAATGTTTAGGCTGCGAGGCACGTTTCAAGAGAAAAATGCATTAAAAGCGTGAGTAGCTGTTTCTCCACTTTAGGTGGGAGTTTGGCATGGCATGAGCTAATCCTCTCTCTGAAGCTCAGCTCCCGGTAGCAGGACGCGGCTGCATCCAGCGTACCTCACACCACAGCAAAAAGTCCTTATATCAAAGGGGATGTGGGCACTTTGTATCAGCAGAAAGATGACAAAAGATAGTTAGCCGAAACACCCGGGGGTAAACTGACCCTTTCTCAACCTCAGCCCCTTTTTTTCAGCTCCGGCAGAGACTTGGCCAGAAATGATGCTGCTGGCGCGAGCTGCCAGGAGGATACAAGGAGGGCAAACGTGCTGTTAGAGAGCAGGAACTCCACGGTGAGGACAATGTGGGGAGGGTGGGGCCTGGCAGCAGTGTTCGCCCATCATGCCATTCCACTCCCTGGACACTCAACTGTGCAAAGCACTGTTCCAACACTGTAATTTGGACTAAAAATATTGGACTTTCTTTCCTCCTTCCTTTTTTGTAAATACTGTGGCTACTTTTTTCAATCTTGCGGCTCACCAGAATGGTCGTTTGCCCCTATCAAAGTGTGCATGTGCAGAACCTCTTGCTGTCTTGTGCTCGCGGATCTCTTGGTTTTGATTTTTTTTTTCCCAGCCGTGTGAGAAGAGATTAATAAAACCCTGGCATAAACATATTTTTGTCAGAATTTACGAAATATTTTATCTGGTATGTGAGCTAATTTCAAAACCATTTAACGTATGCTCAGACAGATCTTGCGTGTAATGCTGAGAATAACATTTGCTATGTGCAATATTTGGACAGCGCTAATCCATTTAAGTACGGTGAAGGTTTGTGCGGTGAATCACACACACACACACACACACCCCACGTTCATTTTGCAACTGCAGAAAGATGCAGCGGCAATTTCCGTCTAAAGCAGATTTGCGATCAAACACCAGCAACTTTTATTTACTCAAAGATATTGTAAATCTAATGCTGAAAAAGGATTGTTGG
The DNA here is from genome assembly GCA_037039145.1 of Fundulus diaphanus. Lineage (NCBI taxonomy): Eukaryota > Metazoa > Chordata > Actinopteri > Cyprinodontiformes > Fundulidae > Fundulus > Fundulus diaphanus. Next base: position 13,269,965 of record CM073138.1, read on the forward strand.
GATTTTGAAATTTGCCCTGCTGTGTGAGCTAATGTCTAAGACATGACACAGCACATTACGCACACGCACACACACACACACACACACACACCGTGTAAAACAAGCACTCGTTTCATGGTCTGGTATTTCGTTTCAAGTTAACTGAAACCCTGAAGCACGAGAAGGGACCCCAGCTTTGTAATCTACACTCTGCTATATATCATTAATATGCTGCAATGTTGCCCTCAGGAATGCCATGTTTGTGGGTGTCCTACCCCTACAAGTCCATTGAAGGGACCCAAACCTTGTCATTACAATTCCAGTGATAATGACAGCTTTGAAAAGCTCCGGGTTATTTCAGTTTTCTCTTCTCACTGTCATAGTAATTACCTTTAAATTTAGTCTTCAAACTCTTGTCGCGATGCCAGAGCACAGAGCGACCCTATATGATTCAGTTTACAGTAGCTACACCCAACATGCTCTCAGTTTCCACCACTTTTTGTGCATGTGTATGTCTGTTTGATAAATAATCGGCTCTGGGCATTCGGGCTCCGGCCTGCAGGATCCTAAACAAGATGACGGAGAAAATTCAGCGGTTTCAGCCTGAATTATAACCTGCCTTTACATTGTTTCTGTTGGAAGAGCTTCCTTAAAGATGTGAGCAAACTATCTCAGCGGTTTTCCCATCTCTGCACCAGAAAACAACGGCAGGGATGGCAGTGGAAAAACACACAGTTCTTTTCAGGACAACAGGAACAATACTGCTGACAGGAGCCAAATGTACCTCATGTCAACTTGTGGGAAGAGATCATGTGCAAACAGATCCTGTGTGATAGAGCCCAGCGTGAGAAAACTGTAATTACACGACGAGTGACATAGTCAGTCCAAAGGCTGCTCAAGGGAACATGCATCTGAGTCCTGTGATACACACTGATCGGTTATTGATTCATTCATTCCTTCCCCTAATATCGGAGCACTGCAACTTGCCATCAAAACGTTAATTTATCTCAGTAATTGATTTCAAAAATGTAAACTAAGAAAGGCTTTGTAACAAAAACAAAAGTGACACGCCCTACATCAGTGGTTCCTAACCCTGAGCCTCAGGGACCTCTGTCCTGCACGTTTTAGGGGTGTCTCTGTTCCAGCTCACCTGATTCCAGTGATTGCATGATCCCTGCAGCCATCAAGTGCTGCAGACGCCTCTTAATCATCCATTCGCTTAGGTTGGATGTGTGGCAGCGAGGAGACACCTAAAACACGCAGGACAGGGGTCCCTGAGGCTCAGGGTTAGGAACCACTACCCTACATCATCACGGGGGTGACTCTGGGAGGAAATTGTCCAGACAGACACTGATACCCATTGCGCTGTCAGTGATGGTGATGCAGTAGGCCTAAAGAAGCTGGCTGTGTCCAAGCTTGTTAAAGGAAAGGTTTTGTGGGGGGATCGATAGTTGCATGCACAATCAAAAAAGGTCATTGGAGCCAATAGGAGGAATGAGGCAAAGCCCTTCAGGAGTTTGGGGGAAAATTAGCAAGAGGTGGAATCTTTGCAACCCACAGATGCATCCAGGACAAAGGCTACAACAGGAGCGGTCCTAGTGTTAACACCACTTCTGAGCCAGAGTCAATGTCAGAAGTGCTTTACCTGCAATATGGAGAAAATGGACCGGACTGTGTCTCAGTGGTGCAGTCTTAGGTGGGAATCTAGGTCCCAGAGTCTGGAGGAAGAGTGGAGAGGCACAGAAAGTTGCTGGAGATCTTTTACTGCATGAACCTCCTTTGTTTTATCAACACCCCCCCCCCCCCCTCCAGGCCGCAGGACGTTCCACTCCACCTCGTTCTGCCATTTTTGTAGTACGCCGGGTGATGGTGTGATGAACAAACGAACATTTTCACGTATCCACCTGTAACTTTGGTATCTTTGAGCATAGGATTACAAAAAAAAAAAAAAAAAAACGAGGGATTCACAAAGTTGTTAAGCTGGAAGTCCATGACCTTGTTTGGCAGCTCCGTAGCAAATACTGTGACGTAATTGTTCAAAAAAACGTAATAGAGAACAGAGAAAAGTGAGCGTCTTGAAAGATATATTAACAAAAGAATATAAAAATATCTAGGCAGCTCCCGGGCAGACTGCATTCAAAATGTCTCCATTCCCAGAGACACAACAAAATGTATTAAGGGCTGAAAATGTTGTTGTTTTTTGCGACATGTTGCCTCTTATGGACTATAGATTATTCACACACAGACTGATGTTATAAAGTCTTTATTTCAGTTATGATGATTCTCTCCTTACAGCTCAGGAAAACACAACATTCAAGATTCCCTCCCAAAACAAACAGAACAGCCAAGGTCAACTTCTTCCCTTTGGTTGTCAACTTAAATGATTCAGATTTGAAGGGTGTGAGGTAAGAGACCAACATTTTTTTAATTCATGTTTTCTATGACAGCTTTTATATCTAAAAAGAACTTAGAAGAATGCAATGTACATTTTGTTTGTGTGTTTTGCACGTAAAAGCACACAAACAGGTACGTGTGATTTATTTGCTGTTGTTGCTGCCGACCCAGAGTCAGCCAAAACAACCCAGGATCTCATCAGAAAAAGGACTCTGTGGTTTGACAACGTCGAAGTAAATACCAGAACCACATGAGCGTTGCAAAAAAAGAGAGACTTAAGACAGAAACAGCCCCAAAATAACATCATAATCATGTTGTTGTCATAGATCTACAGGGGAAAACTGCAAAACCTTGTAAACATGATAGATATTCAGGCATGATGAAATTAGAACAAGTAAAGGACTTGCTACAGGACATTTCTCTATTTGCTGTTTTGCTTTATCTACAGGTGAAAGCAGTGAGATAACAGCTGAATTTATTCCCTGTGTCATCACAACCAGTTAAGTGTCATCATTTTTGAAGAAATGAAGGATATTTTCTGGTAAAATTCAGTTTTTTAAAGAAGATAAATAAATGTTTTAGAACTATGCTGCCTCTCACCCAATAGCAGACGAGTTTTTGTTGGAAAGAAAAAAACAATCCTTAAAAAAAAAAGATTTAAAGGGATTTATTTTATTTTATTTTATTTTTGGATGAGCCTCCTCAGTGACCTAGCAGCCTATTTCACTCACAATTGATTTGTGAGCTGAGCTCCAAACCAAAGCAACATAGGAGCTGTTTTTGACTTTTGCTTTTGATCTTTTCTGACTTCCCCTGATCTGAGTAATTATATACAACCCACAACAGCAATGTTTTTTTCTATTTTCAACAAAGACTGGGTGCACAACTCATAATTTACTATGTATTTAATCTTAGACATACACATCAAATAAGGTCTATCTATATAAGGTCTATCTATCTATCGATCGACAGATATAAATATATATATATATATATATAAAAGGTTATATATATATATATATATAAAAGGTTCTAGGGGTATCAAAGTGCGGCCCACGCGGCCTTTGGAACTGAATTTAATTTGAATTCAATTTAAATGGAATGTTGAATAATTAATGCGGTAAGTTTCTGTAATATATTGGGATGAAATGAAATTTCTAAATAAATTTATATCTTCTTAAATGGAGTATTAAAGTAAACGTTACAGTATTTTTTTTCTTTTAAGCTTTTAATATTATACTAAGTAGGGCCACAAACATCCAGCAACGTTTTACTGAAAAAGAGACTTGGGTCCACCCATTCATTAACCTTGGCTAAATACAGCCAGGAAAAAAAGACCTCGTTTTGTTGCTGGAAATAGACTAAATACACATTTTCTAGACCAACAAAATAGAAAACCTTTGACCCAAAGAGTTGGGAAACGTCTGAAACCAATAATTATTTGTTCTTTTCCACTTTGTTTCGTTAAATACAACATGTTTAATTTATTGCCGTAAAAAGAAATTGTTGTGTTTCTAATTTGGAAAAATACAAATCTTTCACCCCTGAGTACTTTTAACTTAGTTATCCTGACCTGCAATGCAAGAAGTTTGGACACATCTGATCTAAAATGCCTTACCTTGTAGAGGGCCGAGATCTACCAACTTCTCAATATTATTTCTTTTGGTTTAAGTCTAGCTTTTTAGTCTTTCTTTGGGACCATAAACAGGGTTCGTTTATCTATCTTTGGATAGTTCAGTAATCAGAAGAATGGGAAAGTTGTCTCTAGATTCCAATATCAACAAGTCAAACATTTCAGCATGAGTACAAGTCATCAGATGTGTCGTCCTTTTGCGATCAGGAACAAGACCCAAGCTGTCATCCAGGGATGAAATAGAATTGATTCAGGAACAACCCGCGAATCATCAAGGCTCAAAATTGCCATGAACTCGAACTTGCTGGAACATCAGCATCACTGTCCACACTAAAGAGAGTTTTACATCACCATGGACTGAGAGGGTGACAACCAAGAAAAAGTCCTTAGATTCTAAATCAATACCTTCAAACTCAAGGAATTGCCTGCATGGACAAGCCAACGTCTTCTGGAGAAAACTTTTATGGTCGGAGGAGGAAATGGGCTGGTCTACAGTGACAGGAAGACCGTTGGGTTACAGTCCAGATACGTCTCTTTGCCAGCGGTGTTAGTGCACAAAAGGTACTGTATAACGCAGATGAAAACTACTGCTGAATTCTTTAATTTAGCCTCAAATCAGCAACCAGTTGCTAATTCTGCCAAGAACACTGATCATCTAATCTGTCAGTAAGTAATCGAGGTGGAAGTTACTGTGGGATATTTATCCAAATATTGATGAGGGTGTTTGTAATTATTTATGAACACATGTATATTTTTTACACCGTGTGGACAAAAGTAGATTCTATTTTGTGCACCAAATTCTTGTTGCTTTTTTTAAATAATTAAGTTAATAGTTATTTGTTGTGTAATAATTTCACCTTGAATGAAAAGCAAAAGAAAATAAATAAAAGTCCAAAATAAATACGTCATTCATGCTTGAGATTATTTAAACTATAGCTAGACAGATAGATTTATTTGAGAAAACTGAAATAAAATTATATTATATTGCCTTTTGAAGTATTTTTTAAAATAAAGACTATATCTTCATGATTACTCAAAACACTTTTGAAACCCTTTAAAAAATAACTTTAAGCAGGTATTAGACATACTTTTCATTAAGTCCATATTTCTGTCTTTAGAAAAAATTTTGTTAATTGGTCTGATGTATTTTTTTAATCTTAAATGTTGTGTTTTCATTAGCTGTAAATTGAAAAATCAACATAATTAACAGAAATAAAGGCTTGAAAACATAAATCGATGCGCTATTTGTATGTGTTTCACTTTGATAATTTAAATACTAATTAAAATTAACTTTTCAATAATGTTCTAATTTATTGTATGACATATATATTGCTGGGGGAACTTTACTCAACAGTTATATGAGCTAGACCTGTTTGAGATCCCATTTGTTGAATTAGCGCTACATAAATAAATGTGATGGAATTTGTTTATTTTTTTAGATGAGGGGGGGGGTATCCATGTTTTAGTGAAGATGATTGGTCTGAAGTGAGCTATCACAAAGATGTAAAAGTGTATTTTGAGGAGCGAAAATGAATAAATTACTTCATGGTATAATAAACTAGATGATGAAATAGCATATGTTTCATGGAGCGAATAATGGCTTTCACTTGTAATTATTTAATTGTATATTGACACACTGGATTTACTAATTGATGTGTGCATTTAAGCTTTGACCGGTTTACAGTGACTTATTTTTTGTTTATTAGTCTGAGTCACCAGGAGACCTTGTATAATTTATTAAGCGTCACCATAGCCACAGCCCAACACAAATGGGCCTGTTGACAGCAACCATTGCTCACTACTAGTAGGAACCCTTTATGTTGGACCACATCAACAATGCCAGCGACAAAAACCTCCAAAACGAAGCGCGAGAAAGGCGGGTAAGTGCGCGCTCATTTGCTGCGTTCAAGTGCAAACAGGAAATCGAGCTACGTCTGTCGTTCTGTCATAGGAAAGGTAAGAAAAGCTCGAAGCATGAGCCAAAATCCGAGAAGGAGCCGGACCTGGAGACGGCCAGGGCCAACGCTGCTCTGTGGGAGCTGAAGCTGAAGACCACCGAGCAGGATCTGTCGGACTACCGGGGCGCCCACCATGACATGGCCCGCATGAACGAGCAGCTCACCAATCAGCTGAGCCGCTCTGAGCGCGACACTGTGGACATGACCGGATATTGGCAGAGAGAAGTAGAAGACAGAGAGGAGAAGGTCAGGAGGTGATGAAGCAAATGTACATTTATAAACTGTGCTGTCAATTTAAAGTGTTCCCAGTGAATTGTGGCTCTCACAGATTAGGATGCTGGAAGATAAACTTAAAAGACAAGAGGCCCTTGCACTTCAAGAGAGATACAAACAGGTTGGTATACAGCATTTAGTTTTTTTGTTATACAAAAAATACAACTTTATGACATTAAATGCATACATTTACAAATACAAGGTATGGTAGTAGTAATATAATGATAATATTGATAAATGGGCACGCAACCTATCCTATGTTTGGAGGGCCTCAGTCGTGGAAGGTCTAGACTCGTGGACCTTTGCCACATGTCTTCACTGCAAAAACGGAGCTAATTATAAGTAACATTTTCTTAAAATGAGTGTATCTGTCCTTGATTTGAGCAGGTAAATAAGACGATCTGCCAAGGGATAAGAGTTTTGCACTTAAAATTGGAACAACTCATCTCCATCATCTTATTTCAAGTGCAGGATGGATAATTATCTTATTTTAGGGGTCAAAATACTCGTTCCATTGGCAGATAATATAATTTACATGCTCAAATCTAGGACAAAAACACAAATTTTAAGAACATTTTACTTATTTTTAGATCTCTTTTTGCAGTGTTCCCCTCTCTCTCTCTCAGACGCATTTTCTGTCAGCCTACTGTCAAATAAAGGCCACTAAATTTTAAATAATGATATAATATTAATAAAACAGAATCTGTAGAGTAGGATTTGAGTCTTTAAATTATTTATGTACCTCTTGACTTCCTGAACGGAAGACCTCAGTGAGTCTGGATTTTGAACTGTCTTTAAAACCACTGGAGCCCCTCAGGGTTGTGTGCTCAGTCCACTACTATTCCTTCTGGTTAATTACAATTTGTGCAGAAGTAAGATTTTAAAATCAATTTGAACTCAAACCAGGAACAAGCATAGGAAAGTGAGTGGTTGGCAATGAGATTTATGTCTTTGAGTTCTGGTAAAGAGTCTATAGATGCATGGTTAAACCGACTGGAGGATGTGACGAGAGAACGTGTCTTTTTTGACATCAGTCAAATGTTTCCAGTGTTATTTGTTAATGTAATCAAAACTGATGGATGTGGATCTTTAAAAAAAAAAAAACACATCGACAACCACTCCATATTAAATGCAGGTTCCATTCCAGGCGCTGGCATTGCTATAATTTACTGAGCGCATCTTCAACCTGTAGCATGTCAAAAATGTGCTGTGCTGTGTGCAAACAGCTGGTGTTGTGTGTAATTATGTTGGCATTCACCATCTTAAAAAAAACAACCAAACAAAGGCGCCATAAAATGAAATTTAAAAAAAACACAGCGCTTTGCATTCCAAGTGACATGGTCTAATGTTATTTTAATCCATGCCAGTGGCCACAGTGAAAAAGCATAATTTAAAACTTCTTGGTTGGGAAAATACAGACACGCTGCTGGTCTTGATGTGTTAACCATACGTCCATTGTCACACAGGACCTTCAGTCTAGAAAGGCCCCCTTAGGTTACATAATGCACACCAAAGGAACTAATTTGGACTCATACCCTCACTGACCTCTGTTTCCCATCATAAAAGCCTGAGCTTTTAAACTCACATGACAAAGTTAAGTGACAGAAAAACGCTTCTTCTTTTGCTGGCAGCTGTTTTCCATCTTCCAACTCTTACTTCATGATAGTAAAACCGAGCTTCTGAGGATGAAAAAGGAGGCATGGTCTGGACCAACTTTAAACGAACCTATTTCAGACATGTATGGGGCTGTCACATATGTCCCTTTTTATTTCAGCGTTGCAGTTGACTCTTAAAGATGGGACTTTGATGGCGCCTTAAACTTTGCGAGGCGATAAAATGGTTGTATGTGAACGCGATGAATATGCGAAGCCCTTTGGTCAGGCGAGTAATTATTCTGTGCAGCGCCAGGGAAATGCTGATCACTTTCAACCCTAAAGCGGTGAATATTTTTGGAAACCTTACCATGTGATGGTTTACGTTGGGGGAAAATTAGAAGATGCAAACCAGCTTGTGTAAATACTGCAGCGCTGATGTAGATGAACGTTTAGAGAGTTATCTGAAGAATAACGATTAGGCTCCAAGCTGTAATCAGATGGTTGATAACCTCTCATTTAGTCGTCATGTCCATGTTTGTGGGTGCGCGTGTTTCCAGTCCTTCATGATTTTGGTCACTTTGTCACATTTTTTCTCAGACTGGCTTCTCCACAGTAGCATCTTAAGACATTTAAGATGAATGATCTGTGAGTGAGCGAGTTGGCTTGCAAATTCTGGTTGCAGTCTAGTTTCTTTCACAAGCTGAACTAGAGGAGCTTTTGCTCCATCTTCGTTGTGTAAAACCTGATGGACTTAATTTATGAGACGTAATGAATTTTCTTCTGTTTTTTTATGTCTGAAAAGGATGAAGATTATAAAACCCTCCAGGAAGAAATGAGAATAATAGGGGGAAATAAAGCTCAGTTGGAGGAGGAACTCAGTGATGTGAGGAGGCAGAAAACAGGATCAAATGTTTTCAAGCTGCAGGTTACCATTACGCAACCAACACTTTTTGTCTCTTTGCTTGTAGATGAGAAAAAACATGGATTTCATACAGAAACAACACGAGGAAACTCTAAGGAAAACTGAAGACAGCTTCCAGAGGGATCAGGTTTAGACTCTGAAACACAAATTAGAACTGCATTTTATTATAATACACCACTAAATAATACAGTGCCTTGCAAAAGTATGTATCAAGTATTGAACTGTTTCAAAGTAAGTGACGTTACAACCACAAATATCAATGTGTTTTATTGAGATTTTATGTGAGATCCCAGCACAAAGCATTGCACATATATGAAGGGGAAGGAAAAGGGAAATCAGAAAAGTGTAGCTTGGTATGTGATGATCAGCCCTCTTTACTCTCTTACCCCTAAATAAAATCTAGTCGCACCAATTGCCTTCAGAAGCCACTTACTGATGAAATACATTCCATTTATTGATAATTGAATCTCAGAATTAATACAGCTCTTCTGTGAAGGCTGCAGAGAGAGCATTAGTAAAAAAGGAGCATCATGGAGAGTTAGGAACACAGCTGACATGATGCAGATATTTTCAAAGCATGGTTATCCCATATTTAAAAATTTCACTAAGCACCGTTCAATCCGTCATCTGAACATGGCCCGGCCGCAATCCTTCCAAGACACGGTTGTCCACCTAAACTGACAGGCCGGTCAGGCAGAGCATTAATCAGCGAAGCAGCCAAGAGGTCAGTGGTTGGTGTGGAGGAGCCACAGAGATCCACGTCCTAAGAGGGGCAAACTATTCATTTTTGCACAAATCTGGCTTTTGTGGAATCGTGGCAAGAAGAAATCTATTGTTGGAAGAAAGCCATAAAAAGTCCTGTCTACAGTTTTCCAGAGGCCATGGACACAGCAAACATACGGAAGACGGAAGGTGCTCTGGTTAAACGAGACAAAAATTGATCTTTTTGGCCTCAGTGGAACGAGAAGGTCAATCGTCTACCTGGGGTCTTTCTGTGTGGAGTTTGAATGTTTTCTTTTTTTTTAGTAAACCTTTATTTAACCAGGAAAGTAACTATTGAGATTATTAATCTCCTTTTCAAGAGAGACCTGGAAAAACAAAGACAAATAAAAAGACAAATAAAAAAAACTGTTAGAAAACATTACATGTAAAACATCTAACATCTTATTAAAATGAAAACTGTAAAATGTTACATCAGACAGAATTAAAAACACTGACAATTTAAAGAAGTCATCTCTAGGACCGTCAATCCAGTTTTTAAATCATTCAGGGAGATCAAGCTGTCAATCTGTGGGGGTGAGGTAGGCAAAAGTCTTTTTAGCAAGTCCAGTGCGAACATCCAGGACAGAGAGCGAGTGCCGGTCATTGGAACGCAAAGAGTATTGCTTGGTGCTCTTTTGTATTTTCATTTCACACAATTAGATTGGAAGAAGCCCTAGAAGTGCCTTATATATAAGAATATACCAGTGATGGAGCCTGCGGGTTGTCAATGAAGGCCATCCAACCAGAGATCATATTGTACTTGTACGGTTGTTTGTCCTGTGTGTCTCTGTGTTGCCCTGTGAATGAACTAACCAGCCTGACCTTTTATGTCAGTGGCAGAAACTTATGAAATACTAAGACCCACGCTAATGCAGCAGGATATAACTGATTCAGCATGCTACTACAGTATAATAAGGACTATCCATGCAGTACCCTGCCTCTCGCCCAAAGACCGCTGGAGATAGGCACCAGCCGCTCCCCGCAACACTGCGTGGATAAGCAGTATAGGCGATAACAGGGATGGCCCAAGTGGGAAATGCGACGTGTGGTGGAAAACTAACAGTACATATTACATCCAGGCCATAAAACATGGCGGTGGTAGCATCATCCTGAGGGTGTGCTTATCTTCAAACGGGACAGGGAAATTGGTCAGAGTTGATTGAAATTAGGGCTGGGTATCATCTAGGATGAGCCGATTTGATACGATTTTCAATACATAGCTCACGATACAATACGATTCTCGATATAGCTCAGCTTGATTTGATTTGACTCCAATATCGATATTTATTACTTTCAAATCAATGCTCAGTCATTCAATCAACAAAACCAGCCAAATATTATATTTATGTTCAATTTATTGAACACTGACATATTAACAGGAAAACAAAATGCATTTGGTTCAATGCATTTAACGTATCACAGAAACCAAAAATGTGCCCAAACGTCTGATTTTTAGGGACAAAGACGCTTCTAAAATCCTGTCAGCCATTCAGCAAATTCATCTCACTTGCACTTCCTAGCTGTGAAGAGTAATGACGCGCGCTAATAGCGCCCCCTAGGGGCTGGGAGGTATATCGATATTGAAAGCCAGAATATCAATATTAAATTGTTTGTTAAGAAATCAACATTGATCTTTGTATCGATTTTTATGCACAATCCTAATTGAAATAATATTATTTCTGGAATAAAACCTATTAGATGCTACAAAAGATTTCAGAATTGGGCAGAGGTTCACCCTCCACCAGTACAATAACTCTAAACATGCACCAGATCAACTTTATCCAATCTGACAGCCTTGAGTTCTGATGTCTAAAAACGACCAAAGCCGGTTAAAAAATTGCACAAAAGGAATCTACAAAGTATTAACTCATGGCGGCTGAGTACAAAGGCACACCACACTTTCTAGATAAAAATAAAATAAAACACTGAAAACCATGTATCATCTTCTTTCCACTTCATAATTATGCACTTTGTGTTGGTCTATCACATAAATCCCAGTAAAACACATCTAAGTTTGTGGCGCTGTCGTGACAAAATGCAAAGACGTTCAAGGAGAATTAACACTTGGACGAGAACAGACGGTGGTAAAACACAAGCTCAAATATTCCAAGTGGGAGAGTGAAGTTATATAATTTTCCCTGCAGGCAAACCTAAAGAGGGAGATGATGCTCATGTGCAATCAAGAGATAGCCCAGATGAAGCTGGACCACCATGAAGCTATTGTGTGAGTGTGTTTTCACTGCTGTGATGCTGGATTTAAATTCTTTAAAATGCCCTGCCAAGCAGAATGCTAAGAAAAAATGATTTCTCTATATATGTATATAAACATGTGACCAGAATTAATGTTATTTTTTGGATTTGTCATGTTCAAGACAGTGTATACTTCCTGAGCCAACTATCACATTTTCATCCATCCCAGAAACGCCTGCAGGAAGCAGACACTAAACCATGTGTGTGGATGACCATAGTTTACTTTTGAGGCTATAGGATGTGTGTCCTGCTCCGGCGGTGATGTTTTTACAGCTCATGAAACATCAACGTTGATGCTGGTGTGGCCCTGCCGGCGTGGTGTCAGTGTCCATAATTGATTTAATTTTGAACCTAGAAGTTAAACAAACCAATCCTGCACCATCCGGTTTCCAGAGGTCTTCTTAAAAAAAAAAAAAACTAGAACTGAAATCCGCATTGTATCTTTAAAGTCAATGTTTCTGTTTCCTTCGGTCTTCTCGACCAACTCTGTGAATCAGTCGTGTTGAGATAAAGTGAGACAGTGAGACTCAGAAGGTTATTCACCAGGATCCTCTGGGGTTTTGAAGCATTTGGGAAAGTATGGAGTTAAATTTACTTATTTTCCAGGTTTGGCTAAACATGAAAAAACAAACAAGTCTGAAAAAATTAATTGTATTTCCACACTTTTCTTTGAACTATTGTCTAAATGTTGTTCTTTCTATATTTTCCTTTCTGCTTCCTTCCTTCCCCCCTTTATGATATATTTCTTTGTGTCTTTCCTACCTCCCTTCCTTTCCCTGCCTCCCTTGCTTCCTCTCTTGTGCCCTTCCCTCTTTCTTGTTCCTTTTCTACCTTCTTGTGTTCTTCCTTCCTTCCTTCCCCCCTCCTCTCTTTATTGTGTCCTTCCTCCTTCCCTCTTTCATTTCTTTCTTGTGCTCCCTCTTTTTGTGTTCTTCCTTCCTTCCCTTCTTCCTTAAGTCCTTCCTTCTTTGTGCCCTTCCCTCTTTCTTGCATCCTTCATTTCTCTCTCCATCAAATATTTCTTCTGTCCTTGATTCTTTCTTTTGTCTTTTCTTTCTTGCTTGTGTCATTCCTTCCTTGCTTTCCTTTCTCCACCTGTTGTTCACCTTCTTTCCTTCCATGTGTCTTCCCCTCTCTTCCCTCTTTGTCTCATACCCCTCTCCTTCCCTTGTATTCTTCCTCTATCACTTGCTTGTTTCCTCCATGCTTTCTTCCTTGTGCCCATTCTACCTGTTTTCTGTGGTCTTCCTTTTTTTGCATGTTTCCTTTCTTTCTCCCTTCTTCTCTTGTGTCCTTCCTCCCTCACTTCCTTTTATTTCGTTCTCCTTTCTTGTGTCCCACCTTATGTCCGCCCCTGTGGCCTCCTTAATCCTTCCTTGTTTCTGGCCTCCTTCCTTGCTGGCCTTTTTATTTCCTTCCCTACTTGTGTCCTCCATTCCGTCCTTGTCTCCTCCCTCTCTTCTTTCATTGTATCCTCACTTCTTTTCTTGTCTCCTCTGGAAAACTGAACCTGGTAACGTTGGGAAATTTAACATAAGAATTTGCCTCTTTATGACTGGAAACAGTTTCTAGGCAGCCTTTTTTCTGTATAATTTTTTTCTTTCTTTAGTCAGATGGAAAGTGCTTTAAACTCTGCTTTCAAGGAGCAAGATCGCTTGAATGAAACACTGAAAACTAGTATCCAAGAAGTAGAGGACCTGAAGAAACTGACACATTCCCTGGCAAAGGAAAAGCTCTCACTAACGCTGGAGAAGGTATGTCTGACCCATAAGACGGCAAAAGTCAGCGTGAATCTTAAGCAGCCGTCCTTGGAAAGAGACCGTTTATCTCATGAAAGTAATTTTCAGTTATGAAAGTCTTTGTCGTATCTGCCCAGAATATATTTCAGCTGTTTTTTTTTCCTCTCACATTGTTTACCTTGACTGTGTACTTTGCTTGTGGTCCAACTCCCACCGGCCTCCTGACTGCTCTCCAGCCTCTCAGTGGTCAGCGGTTGCGGCGTGTTTCCACTGGGGTCTAGGTTCAAATTGAATGGATTACCCCTTGGAGCTCTCTGGCACCGATTCGCTTGGACGAATAAATATTGGGCACATTTGTCTCACCTCTACTGATGACAGCAAATCACGAGAGGGAATCCGCTTTGCTGACACTTAGCCGCTCACTCAGCAGAACAAGCTTCAGCATAAATAAATAAATAAATATCTAAAGAGAGGACTGTCTCATTCCTGTACAACGCTGGCCTGAGATTTACATACACTGAATTAACATGAGATGGTCCAACAAGAAACTTCAATGTGTTTCAAAAACAAGAATCCATACATCCATCCATCCATCTTCTTCCTCTTATCCGGGGTCGGGTCGCGAGGGTAGCAGCTTCAGTAGGGAGGCCCAGACGTCCCTCTCCCCAGCTACTTGGGCCATCTTCTCCAGGTGAATCTCAAGGTGCTTCCAGGCCAGCCGAAAGACATAGACCCTCCAGCGTGTCCTGGGTCTCCCTCTGGGTCTCCTCCCGGTGGGACATGCCTGGAATACCTCACCAGGGAGGCGTCCAGGAGGCATCCTAACCAGATGCCCGAGCCACCTCAACTGGCTCCTCTCGACGTGGAGGAGCAGCGGCTCTACTCTGAGTCCTCCCCGGATGACTGGGCTCCTCACCCTATCTCTAAGGGAGAGCCCAGACACACTATGGAGAAAACTCATTTCGGCCGCTTGTATCCGGGATCTCTATCTTTCAGTCACGACCCAAAGCTCGTGACCATAGATGAGGGTAGGAATGTAGATCGACCGGTAAATCGAGAGCTTCGCCTTTTGGCTCAGCTCTCTCTTCACCACAACGGATCGGTACAGCGCCCGCTTCACAGCAGACGCTGCACCAATCCACCTGTCGATCCATAAAAGTTATGAACAGAATCGGTGACAAAGGGCAACCTTGGCGGAGTCCAACTCTCACCGGAAACGAGTCCGACTTACTGCCGGCAATGCGGACCAGACTCTGACACCGGTCGTACAGAGACCTGACAGCCCTTATTAAAGGGCCCGGTACTCCATACTCCCGGAGTACCCCCCACAGGACCCCACGAGGGACACGGTCAAATGCCTTCTCCAGATCCATAAAACACATGTAGACTGGTTGGGCATACTCCCATGCCCCCTCCAGAATCCTGCTGAGGGTGTAGAGCTGATCCAGTGTTCCACGGCCAGGACGAAAACCACACTGCCCTTCCTGAATCCAAGATTCGACTATCCAACGGACCCTCCTTTCCAGAACCCCAGGGAGGCTTAAGAGTGTGATTCCTCTGTAGTTGGAACACACCCTCCGCTCCCCCTTTTTAAATAGGGGGACCACCACCCCAGTCTGCCAGTCCAGGGGAACTGTCCCCGATGAAAAACAAGAATTTACCGTGGATTTTCTCTAATCTACATGGGTCCAAAATAACATGCTGACCCCACTAATATTCACTTAAATGTCTCAATAAGGTGCACCTCAACGTTTGCTTTTTGTAGCCATCATCAAGCTGCAGGTTTAGCTATAGCTGTATGCTCGGAAACCCGTCAGACATTAGTTGGTTTTCTGGCTCAGATTAAGCTTTTAAGCACAGTCCAACATTTTTCTAAAGGATTATGTAAGGGACCACTGCAGAAGCTTTACATGAAACTGCTACGTCCAATCCAAAACTTGTTTTTTTTATGTGTTTGAGATCATTGTACTGTTGAAACACCAAACTGTGTCCTAGTTTAAACCATCTGACCCAAACTTTCTCCTCCAATTGATAGAAAACTGGTAAAAAAAAAAACTATCAAACACTGATTGTGAAACACCAGTGTCACTCTCCACAGTGAAGGGAATTTAACGTCAACATGGTCTGCCAACCATGAAAGAAGAACCTGCATCAGGCGTAGCTGAAGTTAGCTGCTGCCCACATGGGAAAATCATATTTCTTCTGGAGAAAAGTTGTGTGGTCAGATGGGATAAATGTTGAAGTATGGGAAGTATCAAACCTAAGCACGCTGCACCAGTTATCAAGCTTGGTAGTGGCAGCACCATAGTGAGGGTATTTGCTCCCAGCACCACAGAATGAGACTGGAGGAGGATCATGTCCAAATTTATCTTCTTCACCTCTAATCAACAATCATATGGTTGAAACCTGGACACGGGGAAGTGACTATGATCCTAAACAGACACCAGAACCAGTTTTGGAATGGATAAAGCCGGCTCACCCCTATTAAAACCTAATAAAACCTCAACTCTATTAAAAATCAATGAATGCTGCTGAAGAGTGCCAGGAAACTTTAGTAACAGTAGTCAAATTTTCAGTCTGAATGATGCCTTGTTCATGGCTTGAAAAAGTGTGCGGCTGAGGTGAAACTTGCTTATAATGAGTGTAGTAAAACTTCTGACTGGCACTGGACCTGCTCTGCTTTATGCTCCCTCAAACAGGACATGCTCGAGTCGACGGTTAAGAAGAACTCTACAAAGATGGAAATGAAGGAAAAGAAGCTCTCTGAAGCCACGGCCAAAGTTGCTGCCCTGGAGCGGGCCCTCGAGGAAATCTCGAGAAGACTTGAGCAGCAGGAAGAGAAGGAGAAGAGGAACCTGGTCACCATCCAGGCCAGCCATGTAGAGCTGGACAAACTGCAGAAGCTCCTCGCCATGAAAGACAAGGAGATGCAGCGTGTCAAGCAGCTGGCGAGGACCATCGTAGATAAACGCAAAGAAGCGGAGGAGTTCTTCCACGAAGCGCTGGACCACGTCAGGCAGGAGATCGTTGCCAGCAGACTTCAGTACAAAAAGGAAGTGCTTCAGGATTATCAGCAAAAATTTAGAGAGGCCACAGCTGGGATAATGAGGTTCCCACCCATCTGTACCTTGAATAAAAGTCCCAACAGTACGAGTTACCTCTATGCAGACGTGGATGCAGCTGCACAACGGTACTTCCACTTCCCTTTCAGTGGTTGATTATGTGATTTTTCCCATGTCTACTAAAACAAATTTCAATGTATGCCATTGGGATTTGATAAGATTTACCAATGGAAAATAGTGTATAAATGTAAAGTAGAAGTTTTATTTCTTTACTAAAGGCTGAAACAAGCTAAAGAAAACCGTCCGCCACCGTCTTTCCCTTGTGGGGATCATTGTGCTCAGAGTTGCCCTGTTAATGTTTTTTTTTTTGCCACAGATAGCATTTTACATGTAAGCCAAAAGTCATGTTGTTCTCATCTGACAAGAGCACATTCTTCCACACATTACCTCTAGTTGTCTTGTAGCAAACCGCCAACCGAGCAACATATGGCTTTCATTGTTGTCAAAAAAATTATCAAGATGAAAATTAGTCATCCTGTAAGAATAATAATTCAAATGAATTATGTTTGCAAGCCCAAAAAACGTGAAGTCATGTCACTTTTCATCTCCATGAGGTCATTCATAGGTCCTGCAGCCTTTTTACTTAAGAAAAACTTTCAATTTCTTGGCAGGGTTCATTTTTGTGAGGTCAAGACGGCATACCGTGACAGATTCATAGTCAAGGGAGTGGTGGCCTTGTGGTTAGAGCTGTGTGCTTGTGTCCTGAGAAGGCGACAAGTTCCCCAGTTTGAATCCCACAGTTTTCCTCTTTGGTTTGCCGAGCAAGACCCTTAGCCCCAGAATGCTCCCCAGGCACCATGGCATCTCCCTGCTCCCGATGGGTTAATTGCAGAGGACAAATTTCTAATTATTATAGCCCAAAAGAATAAAGTTTAAGAATTTGTTTTAAATAATCAACACATTTATTATTACAAACAATAGCATAAATCTAACGGTCCATATAAACGATCATTATTTTCAACAATAGCTTTGTTTGCAACGGGTCCATAATGGCCAGATTTGTGGGGTGCACAACTAAAAGAGTCAACACATTCTTCCAACTGAGCAGCTGATATCTGCAGCTCCTCCAGAGTTACCATTGGCCTCTTCACTGCTTCCTTGGATAATCCTCTCCTTCCACAGCCTGTTCACTACTGACATGACATATTAGGGTAGTTAGCTACAATGGGTTTTACTTGGGGACAATAGTGCCTTCTGATATGGCTCTTCCCCCAGGGCGTCACTGTGACTGGGGGTGGCAAAAGCCTTCAAAAGAACAACAACAAACAAGTTTTTACACTGCTTATAGTCATGTTCTGTCAGTCAAAGTGGACTGGGCACCACCCTGGGTTGTAAGAAAAACTTTATCACTACTAACACTTTTCTTTACAACACAGTTTGAGATTCTTTAACTCTGTTTCCAAAAACATGAAAATCTGGTAATTTTCTGCCTTTTTTGGTATCGAGAAAAACTCTGACAAGCCTGGTAACTGCTACATATAGACAGATCTGATTGAATTATACTACACAGAGCACAGATTCTACAGAAACTTAAAAGGTTTAATCCCTAATTACACTCTTGGGTTCATAAGGGGGAATTCGCCCAGAGCAGCATTAATGAAAGAGTATCAGGGTAACAAGAAAGAAAAGAATAGCACATTCAATTTGAATCGTCTTGTTACTGAAAAGGGCTACATAAATAAACTTACATTAGCTTACCTTTACCTTACCTTTTTCAGATAGTAACGTGTAAAATGTTTTAGATACTCAAAAACTTCTCTCATAAAATCTCAATGAAATACATTAAAGGTTGTGATTGTAGTGTGAGAAACGTGAAGATGCATGAATTAATCAGCAGCTCTGATTTGCCCTCTGTTGTCTGAAGGTCTCAGTCTCCGAGCACCGAGGTCCACATGTCTCAACTCACTTGGGAGCAAAAGGAAAAAGTGCTCTGCCTCCTCTTTGCTAAACTGAACGGACAGACGGAAAGGTAATAAAGCATCCCCCATAAGTGGCTTATGTTTCACACAGCTGAACTATTATTGGGATTTGTGCTCACTGCCTACATTAAAATCCATTTGCTTTCCTCTAAAATGAACCAAAAACTTGTGCATCAATTAACTCCGAAGAACAAAGTGCAGTGACACCATGCAGTTAGCTCAAATTGAAGCTGCTGACTCCTCCCTCCTTTTAATGCCTTAAACAGCCATTTTTCTCGGCAGAAGAGGATACCATAAAACATAAGTTTGGCTTCGACCAATTTTCTTTTCCATGCAGCTGCTTAAAAAGAATGAAGAAAGAGTCTGGGCACAATAGTAAAAATAGGCCCGGCCACAGAGTCGTGTGCTTGGAAACAAACATCTGGTCACAACGATTTTTCTTCCAGCTCATCGGTCTCCTCTCTTTACGTGCATAAGCAGTTTATTTTGTTCTTTGAAAGCTTGTGGTCGGAGAGCAGCTGGTAACATGATTTTCAAAGAGGATTGTGCAGAACGTATGGGAAGAAGCGGGAAAGCCGGGAAGTATATTCAAGTCAGCAGCGGTCTGGCATCCAGTATGAGCATTTGGTAAATTGAGACAATCAGTGAGCAGTGTCCAAATCTGGATGACCCAGAGCAACCCCATTAGGGGGGAGTCTGCAGGCCTGAGCGGAAAGAGTTATTAAACATGGTTTTGTCTTATAAAACATGGGTTTTCATTTCAGTGTTCTCTATTTAACTGCAACTTCCTGCATTTCCTCCCTCCCCGATAGGAAAGTCTGCAAGCGTCTGGATCTGTGTGCTTGCAGCGAGGAGCAGAAAGGGACTCTTTGACACAGATGAGCTCGAACACACAGAAAAATGCACTGAGGAGAAAAAAGTTATACCTCATCCTTGCAATTTAGAAAGCCTGCACAGATTTATCGGTCCCACATCGCACGTCTAGCAGGAGGAAGGAAAGGAAGGAAAAAAAAAAAAAAAAAAAGAAGCAGTGGCTGCGAGAACGTCAGTGCCTACATGTGATTTATCAAGACGGTTCGTATTTTTGCGTTGCATAATGATGACTGTCCTCCAGAATTAGAGAGGAGCCCTGCCGGGGCGTTCATCGGCCCCCAGGCGCCGGAGTCCATTCTGCCCTCAACCCCAAACAGCCCGTCGGATGCGCACCGCACCACATGACCTCGGCGCAGCCTCTGCAGTTCTCATCTCGGAGCTGTGCGTCCGCGAGTTGTGTGCTTTCCAAGGAAGGAGCGCCAGTCAGGGGTACAGCGGTGTGCAAAAAAATGTGGCTTTGAGTTTATTTGCAACGCACCAAGGTTTTAGTTGCGTGTTTTATGCATAAAACTAAAACAAATGCTGCTTGCCTCCAAGAAGACACAAGAATCTTTGAGGAACCAACAGGATTTATTAACGTTTCCTCTTCTGCACAGATGTTCAGACATTCACTCAGCATCTACCCACACAGCTCACATATAAAGTCTTTAACATGTGTTAATTCACAACATTTATCTATCTGTCTATGAACATACACTGTGAGTTGAAGTTAAAACTTGGAAGTTACATCAGAAGCACTTGAAAGATGAAGCGTTCAGCGTCCCATTGTTGGCATGGTAACGGCAGGACTCTTCAAGGTAGCATCTTCAGCTTTCCATTGTGAGGTTACGGTTTTGATCTGCGTGTAGAACTGGATGCCCTAGAGAGGGGGGAAAAAGGATAAATAAAACGTTGAGATACTCTGTGTCCTGCTTGAAGTTTTTCCCCATGATTTTACATAACAACCGCACACTTTCTGGGCTTTGGTCGGATTTTATGTGACAGACCAGCTCAAAGGCAGCGCATGACTGTGAAGGGGAAAACGGATGCATGGCTTTCACAGACACAAATTTGAAAAGTGCGTTTCCCCTCTCTGTCAACACTAACGTCTGACTGGCCCTTTAAGACATGAATACGCTGCATGTTTAGGATCGTCGACCTGCTTTAAAGGTGACCCTGAACAGGGCTCTGTGAGATGTTCACAGCTTCAGATTCTGTGTTCTAGCTTCCTTCCTGACCTGTCTGCTGTGTTCTTTGGTCTTCTAGGAAGACGATCAAAGCTTCCGACCTGTGTCTTTGCTTTGTGTTTATAAACCGGACTTACCTGTTTGCCGTAGAAGTTGGTGTCCCCTCTGAAGGATCCTCTCGATCCCGTGAAGGAGAACATCGGCAGCGGCACGGGGATGGGCACATTGACTCCAACCTGCGCACAAACGAGCGGTGTCCCTTTCATTTCCATAAGTGTAAGTTTTGTAAAACAGTTCCAAGAAGCCAAATTGCCGGGATGAGCGAAACGGAGCTGACAAAAAGATGTGGTGCGGCCGTGCTTGTTGAAAAAACAAGCCTACATGAGCGTGATAAACAAAGCCGAAACCTGCGGTCTGCATCTGCCGCTTCGAGAACACAGAATGCCCTTATTAGAGGGATGAAAAGCTAAATAAAACATTCTGTTTTGAAAACTGCAGAGCCATGGTTGGTTTAGGATGTTTGAAACAGCGGGGAGAAGTTTGGACGCACTGAGGCCTTTTGGTGAAGGTGCAAAGGGTGGAGAAAAAAAAGAAAAAAAGAAAAGAAGATGTTTGTTGCACAGAGGTTTTGGAGAGGAGTGCAGCACATGGCCTGCACAACATTCCCCGACATGTGAACAGCAAACACAGGGCATAACCAGGCTCCACAGGCAAACAAACAGGGTGAAGGCTGGCCGCGTTTATGCAAGTCTGCTGAACACAGGACCAGGAATCCCTTTTGAGATTTAATTCGAGGAGTCCCTGCTCCCGATGCTACCTGGAAAAATGTTTCCATGCCCCTCTGTTTTCCTTTAACACACACACACATGTTTTCTTTATCTATTTGGAGTCCTGGATGGTGGGGAAGTGGAGAGAACAGGGTAGCCCGAGGTGTGTGTTTTAGGTGAGGAGCAAACAGGCAGATACGTGACATGGGGGGGAAAAAAAAAATCTTTTAAATATGTGAAGATTTTCAAACAGAAACATGATGTGCTCCCCGCTGACAGAGATGCAGCGCAGACATGACGGAGAGATGTGAACGGCTCCTTTCTCCAAGGAGGGAGGGGCGCATTTGGAGAACGCAGCCACCCACCTGGCCCACGTCCACCTCGTGAGTGTATTTGCGCGCCGCGGCACCATTTGTGGTGAAGATGGCGGTGCCGTTGCCGTAGGGGTTATTGTTGACCAGCCGGATGGCATCGTCCAGACTGTCTGCCTCGAGGACGATCAGGACGGGCCCAAAGATCTCCTCCGTGTAGCACTTCATCCTAGGCTGAGAGAGCAAAGACGAAACATTTCAGACACACGGCCGCGAAAACGTGTTCCCACAGAAAAGGTCAACGTTTTGTCTTTAAAACGGCCAAACTTCAACTTATTTGACTGGGATTTTATGTGATGGAACAACACAAAGTAGTGCATATGCTGAATTTTTCAACAATTTTAATAAAGATCTATAAATTATGGTTGGCATTTGTATTCAACCCCCTTTTCTGATACCCCTAAATAAAACCCAGAGCAACCAACTGCCTGAAGAAGGCAGCATCTGTTGTTGTAAATTATAAGGAGCTGAACAGTTTTCAAATATAAAAGTATCAAGGCTAGTTTCTGTTGTTTTCTTAACTTTTTTTATGCAGTATCTGCACAGACATCCCCACATTAGAATGACAGCCATTAGACAGGAAACGTACAACATCGTTTTCCTTAAATATGGAATTCATCAACATTTATTGACCATCATTCTGAAAATCTTTGTTTTTCTCCTTTATTCTAACCCTCAAAATAGAACATTGTAGTTATTTTATTTTACCATAACCACAGTAAAATAAAAGTAGATAATTATAAAAAATTACATACATATCACTTCAAAACTCTTCCTTAAAGCAGTAAATAGGTTTAGTAGGTCTGAGTTTATGCAGTAAGACTGAGGGGAGACATTGCTTTCTGGACTGTAAAGGTTGACGACTCTTCAGATGACACTAATTCATAACTTGTTGGTCTACGTGTGGAGGAAACAGAAATCTGAGCTTCACCATAAACACATCTTCCTCCTGGAGAAGTATGGGGGTGGTAGCAACATGCTGGAGGGATGCTTTTCTTCAGCAAGGGAAGATGGTCAGAGCTGACTGGAGGTTGCATGGAGATAAATACATGCCGATCCAGGGAGAAAATCTAAGACTGGTGCAGGACAACAACCCTAAACCAGTGGAATGGTTCACCTCAATGTCCTAGTGATTGACAATCAGGTGCGGGACTTGGAAACAGATGTTCCAAGTCCCGCAACTGATAGTTTAAACTATTTTGTTGGTCAATCAAATAAAATCAAAATACATTGAGGTTTGTGGTCCTAATGAGACCAATTGTTAAATAGTTCAAGTGGTTTGAAAACTTTTGCAAGGCACTGCAAATAGATCTGCCGCCTGCTTATAAATAAAACACAAGAGCCCCACATACTGTGACATTGCCGATGATGGTGGGGCCGACGAAATTGCCATTCTCGTAACCTTTGACCTTGACGTTTCGGCCATCGAGGAGGAGTTGAGCTCCTTCGTCCACGCCGCTCTGGATCAGACTGCAGACTCTGTCCCTGGCTTGTGGAGAGATCAGGGGCCCCACATCTGCACCAGGCTGGTCCCCTAGCAGGGCCCCAAAGACAAGCAGGTGTAACGTTACACGGCACATCAGCTCCACCGACGATCACACCTGTCGTTTGCCACCGACGCTCAGCAGGCAGGTCGAAAGGACCCTGAGGTGCTCCTCTGTTAAACGGACACTTGGGGCTTCTCTGTGCCGAACACAGAGACGTACCGAGACTCCACATCACTTTCAAACATGCATAGCCGATTTTCATTTCGCCTCACATCAACTTTTTTCCCCTCAACGGACTTGACGGTCAAAAACCGCCATTTAGGTCTGGCCCGCAGATCTGGCCACAGATTTGCAGCATGACTGCCTCGACAAGCCCTGTGCTTCCAGCTGACTCCAAAAGGGAAATTACAACAGAGCATCAGGCGAGAGGTGAGGTTATGGCGGTGTGGGTGGCCCGGGCCCGGCTAAACCAAGAGGCCCCCTGGAAGAGCGGGGTGACGGACGGGCGTGGTACCTGCGTTCACGCGCAGAGCCTTGGCACGCTCCACCAGCTCCGGCAGCCAGCGCCGCGCCTCGCCAACCAGGATGGCCGTGGACAGGGCCATGCAGCGCTGTCCCGCCGCCCCGAACGCCGCTCCCACAAGCTGGTTCAGAGTGTTCTCCTTGTTGGCATCGGGCATCACCACGCCATGGTTCTTGGCGCCCTGCAGTACACAAGAAGTGGTTAACCTTCCGCTGTTTGATCTCCACTCTACAGAGGCTGGTTTTTGACAAACGGGGATTATTATTTTAAGCAAATTATGGGTAAAACTTTATAGTAAACATGCTGCAAATTGTGGTTGGTGTGTGCAATGATTGGCACTAATAAAAATGTCCCCTTTCCACAGCTGTAATCTGCTTTCCACACATCAGCACATTTGAAAGTCATTGGAATATGAAAGTGGGCTAAGGGCATATAAAATAATCTGTTGGGCAATGCTGCCACCTCCTGGGCATTTGAAGCAAATCCGCTAACTTTATTTATTACACTCACCATGTTGGACTGGACCCTTTTGCCATTTTTAGAGCCCCTTTCATAAATATACTCCCCGGCTTGGTTTGAGCCCACAAAGCTAATGGCTTTGATGGCTGGATGGTCACAGATGAAATTCACAGCTGAGGAAGAAAGATGTCCAGATATCAGCCACCAAAAATATTTCCCTCTCAAAGATTTTTCCTATTCTTTTTTTTCCCTTTTCTTTTAATTTTTTTTTTTTTTTTAAATCGCACAAGTTTTTTTCCGGCCATGTCTGCAAATGTAATTCTCCCTCTCCTCACCTTAAATCATAAAATAACCTATTTAAATGTTTTGATTCAATTTTACTACCCACACATTAAAGAAATCACTTTAATAGAACCTGTCAGACAACATGAAGTAGGCTGAAATACATTAATATAACACATTATGCCCCATCTAAGGAAATTCAGGAACAGGTGATAAAGTCATTGGCCTCTATCGATCTGTGACTGAGACATTTCTAATACTTGAATCTCCAGTGAACCACACTACAAAAACACTTTTTGACAGTACTTATGTAAAAATGTTTAACAAGAAGAAAAAAAAAAAAGAAAAACCACAAAGTTATTGAAATATGTCATACTCAGTCACATTACAGGTAACATGAATCAGCTCTCACCAGCATGCTGCCCGTGTATGATGTTCAGCGTCCCATCTGGAGCGCCGGCGTCCTGCAGCATCTTGGCCAGCAGCATGGCGCAGGTGGGCACGCGCTCCGACGGCTTCAGCAGGTACGTGTTGCCGCACACCAGGCCCATGGGGAACATCCACAGGGGGATCATGGCGGGGAAGTTGAAGGGGGCGATGCCGGCGCACACCCCGATGGGAAGTCGGTAGGTGCAAGTGTCCATATCCTTGGTGATGGAGGGCAGGGTTTCTCCGAGCATCAGAGATGTGACGCTGCAGGCGTGCTCCACGACCTCTGTGACGAATAAACAAGGACAAAACAGCAACACAAGATGTAAGCCATTTCTGCAGTGGTTAAAATGTGACCAAATGATGGAAAGGTGGGGTTTTTTTTTTGCAAGGCACTATATATATGGTCAACTTTCTTCCTTTTTAAGCACACACTGACCAACTGGCTGCCATGGCCAAGGTACACGGGATAGTGAAGTTAAAAAGCAGCCAAGGTCCCAGAGAAAACTCCTTTAAAATGACATTCAGATGTTTTCCTGAAGTCAGCCAGCTTAGAAAAAAAATAAAATATATAAAACAGCTTTGGTTTAAGACTTTTGCACAACTTTGTATTACACAGCAATGTGTATTTTATCATAGGCAATTACTCCACTAAGGAGGTACACGGATCAAACTGTAAAATAACTTACTGTCCATTTTTCCAACCGGATGCGTAATAATTTGAACATCTTTCTTCGTGTTGCCCTTTTTTTTTTTTCTTTTTTTTTTTAAGAGAATCTCTGTGAACGTGCGTGCCAGCTAAACTTACGCAGGCCTCTGAACACGTCTCCTTCTGCATCTGCCAGGGTTTTGCCCTGCTCCACTGTGATGGACTTGGCAAGTTCTTTCTGAAACACAACCACAGGCTCAGCGTAAGAGTTAACCTCCACTGGCACTGCTCCCATCAACTATAAGGAGGACGTTTGGACCCGTGCTCAGCAGAATGTCGTTCTGAACCAGCCGTTGTGCTGATTGTTGGCAGTTTTACGGCACCCAGCAAGGTGCGACCGTCTTTACTCACAATGTTGTCCTTGATAAGCTGCTGATAGCGCAGGAAGATCTGCTGCCGAGACAACACGGAGGTCTCAGACCAGGAGCGAAAGGCTTTAGAGCACGACTCTACAGCAGCCACCATCTCCTCCTGGGTGGCTTTGGGGACACGGGCAATCACTTTATTGGTAGCCTGCAAAAAGAAAGCGGGTACCAACACGATTCTATAATTTTAATTTGATCTGCAGGTAAAATGTTGAAAAACATAATTTTGTTTCCTCTTAAGAACTGAAACTCAGAACTCCCACATTTTCAGTTTATAAATCCACCAACCAACCACATGTCCCTTTTGTACCCTTTTTAATATAAAAACAATATAATAACATCATATTAATATGAATAAGCCACAAATGCGTTGATGCGTCAATCTGTAGGTCACTTTTTTCTCTTTTAAGTGCTCTATAGTCTTTTCGGGAGGGGACCAGATATTGGTACTGACCAGTAAAAGCCTGATCAGTGCATTCCTATGAATAATACACCAGTAGGTAAAGTACAATACTTACAGGGTTGTGAATGTCAAGCCATTCTGAGGATTTGGACTCTACAAACTTCCCATCGATGAAAAGTTTTACAGTCGGCTGTAAGAAGACAAATTTCATCCATTATATCCACACATGACATAATCAAAATAAATTAGATATAGTAATAGATGTGTTTTCTCTCACCACGGAGGAGGAGTAGCACAAACGGCCAGCTTTAGGGTGGACCTGTTAAATATAGAAATGCAATATTCATCATGAAAAACTAATAAAGGCAAGTTTAGTTGCCATGTTTAAGGAAATGTGCCTAGAACCAGCTATTTCCTGCTGCAACTTGCTGGAGCACAAGATTAATGAGCAACTACAAAGAGATTGGTGTTGAAAAAGGGGACAAAGTCAAACTGAGTGGAGTGGACTGGGAGAATGAAAGCAGATCAGCCTGCAAGAAACTTATTAGTGCCACTGACAGGGCAACTGGTTTGAATTTGCATTACCACCACCACGAGGAAATCTGTGCATTTTAAGCAACCCCGCTGTCTGACATTAGGAGAATAATTATTACTTCATGAATTTAAAAATAAATTAAAAACATGCCAAGCTCATCCCATCTTTCTTAACTCAGTCTAATGCCCACATGCTGCAGCACATGACACTGTAACTTTGTAAACAATGACAGATGAAATGCCTGCGTGGCTTTTAACAGCTTTAACAGATTTAAAGCTCACCTTGGTTCTGAACACTGATCGTAATGCTAGTGCCGCCATGGTGAAACGTTTTCGTCTCCAGACGACCTGATTTCACAGATTCTGCAGGTAGCGCGACGGTCCCAGAAACCTCCCTCACGGACAAAGATTACCTGAGGGCGGGTCCTGAGCAAAGCGAGGCTGGCTATTGGCCCACGTTTACTCACGCCCACAAATAAAGGCCTATGATTGGTCTCATAGCTGAAGAATCTGTCCAATCAATGCTCCGTGTGTTACAAATTTCCGCTTCAGCTTAATAACTCATCTAACTATTGGATAAACAACAAATTAGTCAATACATATTCAGACCGTATAAATAGAAGAATAGACGCCGCATTGGCTCAGGGTGACCGCCATATTGTGAGTGGCAGGTTCGCCCTAGGAACCACTTAAAAACGCTTGAAAACCGAGTTTTCGGAATTCAAAAAACAACCAATTTAACATTTAGCATTTTAATTTTTGGTGAATTTTTTTAAAGTCCCATTTAGTCCCATTGATAAAGAAGCCCAATCTGCATTTAATTCTAATAACTTCTCACGCTCTGGCTTTCGGATGCAAAACGGAATATCTTCAGCGGAACTCATGTTGCATT
This sequence comes from Fundulus diaphanus, assembly GCA_037039145.1. Classification (NCBI taxonomy): domain Eukaryota; kingdom Metazoa; phylum Chordata; class Actinopteri; order Cyprinodontiformes; family Fundulidae; genus Fundulus; species Fundulus diaphanus. Next base: position 13,297,771 of record CM073138.1, read on the forward strand.
CTATTTGCATCCAAAAAACTGAAAATAGGAGCTGGGAATGGGGTAAATCTAAGTAAAATGTGTTCCTGTTAAGACAGCTAGAGAAGTCGGGATTCCAAAATGAAAACAAAAAACCAAAAGAATTCCAATATGGAAACAACCAGGAAAGCTGTAGTATCTCTTATAAGCGTCCTTTAATGCTGCACTTTTCACACGCAAACAACACTTTTATTTTGCTCAGTTCGCGTTGCAGCCGCTACATGTAACATTGATTTTGGACGCACGCTTACAACTGTGACTAAAATAAAGGTGTTTTATCACAGCTTACTGTTGCTGATGCGAGGGGTTGCCACATTGGATCTGATCTGGTGCATTCTTTTTGCCTTGCGGGTCGAAACTAACGAGTCGCAGATTATGTCATGTCTGCCTTTTTGGGTTCCAGATTCCCTTTTGTCGGACAGTAGGAAAAAACATAAATGCTCGCACATGTTAAAACAATAACAATGACAATAACGCTGTTCTAGGCAGTATTTTGGTTCAAATAAACAGAGTTGAAACATCTTGTTTCAGCCCTGTCTTGTCTGATGAACACTGAAAGGCAGCAGCAACTAAATGTTACATAAATAATAAAGAGCTGCTATGAGGTTTTACTCAATGTTGCTGTGAGTAGTAACCATCATATGCCGAAGTCGGGTACCATCCAGTTGCATCGACTTCCCAACTTGTAATACCAACTTTAAGGGCCGTTCCAGCTAAATTTTCCGACCCATAGGTCGAGAATTTCAACTACCAAGGACAAATGGAACGCACTATTGGCCTTAAAACATTTCTTCAATTTTCAGAGGGGAAAGTCTTAACTTTAGTGGCCGTTGATTTTTTTTCTGATCCAGAGCCAGGATTCCGAGTTCGGACTGCAAATGATACGCAACACCAGGTCCAGGATTTTTTTTTTTTACCTTTGGATTTCCAATGTCCACCAGTATGTGTCCTAATTTAGGCTTGTAGCGCAGGAGAATGGCCTAAATAATTATTTTATTTGAATATTACAAAGTTATGTTATTAACTGTATTACTAATTTCTATATTATTAATAGTATTATTTTTCTCTGATAACCAAGTAAAGTGTCTGCCTTCACTGTGTATTTTAACAATTTATTTATGCATAAGTTGCTCAAGTAAAAGCATTTTTATTGTATTACTAATTTCAGTATTGTTAATAGTATTATCTTCACTCAATAACCATGTAAAGTGTCCGCCTTCACTGTGTGTTTGAACAATTTATGTATGTATAATTTGCTCAAGTAAAAGCTGGGGAGGTTTGCCATCCACAATATGGCGGCGGCGTCGACGTAAACGTGTGACCCGGACGTTCTTGTCGCGTCTTTTCTTCTTTATCTCTGACGCTGGATAGTCTGCCGTATGTTTTACCCAAAGAAATTATGTAACCTAAGAGCTCAACTGTGGCCAACAGGGCAGTGTTAAAATCTAACTTGCAACTTCTAGTTTAGCCTCTTCCTTTTCAGCCTTTTCTGCTTTTGTTCTTTTACTTCTTAGGCTCAAGAAAGGCGAATTTACAGTGAAATGTTCACAGCGCAGTGAGCCAGAAGCAACAGGGATGCGCTTAACGTTAGTTTGCCTTGTCAAGGTACTGTAATATCTGTTTCTGTTAGCTGTTAGTGTGTAATGAGATCCAGATGAAGCCCACATGTTGCAAAGTCATGGACCAAAGTATAAGTAGGAGGGAATTCAGTGACAAATCCCATTGGCTGCTGGAGGAGGATGGGAATTTGTTGAGGGGAGGAAAAAAAAAAACTACATGCAAAAGTTGGTTTTCTCTAGCAAACAGACTCACTAGAATCAAAGAGCTATGTCAACCCAAACCAAGGTGAAAAGCAAGAAAATCTAAACTAAATGGAGGGGGAAATGCATCATACATAATCTGGCCTTCCTATGATTGTTTTCTTTTTTTTCCCTTTTAGCCTGTTCTTCATGGATACTTCAGAAGCTCCTGCTCCTGGAGGGTCCGAATTGGTAAGTCATACCTTGACATTTCTCTCCTCGTCTCTTTTCTAGATCATTGCTATGTTGACACGATGTTGCTAAACTTTCTGTGCACAGCTTTTTCTCTTAAGGGCATTGAATATGACCAGGCTGCAGTCAATCTCATCAAAGATGGAGGTCAGCAGGTACAGTATGAACGTTCAACGACTCCTTGGAACAGCAGAAATAGCTTTCATGTTAGTCCATGCAAAATGAAGGAAGGCTGTAGGTCCGGATTTGACTCGCATCATCCATGTGCGTTTCTATCGCATAATGATGTCGGTGTTAAAGGCTGTCCGAATTCGGCACAGCAGTCCGAAGCTCCTTTACTACCAACAACAGTGTTACTGCTGATCCCATGAAAGGTCATGGAGCAGGAGCTAAGAGCTATTATTAAGGATATTCGAATGGAGCAGTTGTGAATGCAAAATACCGCGAGAATTCAGCTTGCAGGCAAGGTTATAATCAGCAGCACAGCTTTTCTTTCAAAGAATATTCAGCCAATCACAATAAAATGTGCATTTCTGCAATAGATGTCAGCATAAGCTTACATTTACAAGTTATTCTTCAAATAGATAAAAAAAAAGTTTGCAAATCTTAGGACCATGGTGACCAGAAGATGACTGTGAGTTGAAACTGTGGAAACCATTTTCTATTATAACAAAGAAGGTAGTTTAGTATTTCTGACTTTGACAAGAGCATCATCCATATGTATGGTAATATATGTTTCCTGCTTGTCCTGGTCAATTTAGTTAAAAAATGCTAAGTTTTAATCTTGCTTAAAATGTGTAAATGCAAAACAGTAATTAAAACAAAACCTAAACCAAGACAAATAAAAGGAGGTTAATAACTGGACTTTAATAAAAAATCTTTTAATAAATTTACATGTACAGAAGCTTGATTACATTACATCAATGAATAACCAGAAAACAAAAAAATGCTACTGTAGACAAAATTGAAGCAGACACAGACCATTCATTATAAATAACTTAGGCAATTATTTTCAGTTTTGAATAATAAATCTCCAGTGGAAAAAGAAACAACACCACTTGTTTACTACGAGTCAGTGAAATCTAGATTCTAGTAATATAACCGCAACTGATGCTTTTTGTTTTTTGTCTTTCAACAAAAATGTTAGACAATATAAGAAAAACGGTACATTATTTAGGGGTAAAGAGGGCAAAAACATAACTGAGTGAAACAGCAGAGGTGGGTGACATTCATTTAATTAACGCTAAATGTTTGAAAATGAATTGAACCATTTGCCTTTTTTTGTTAATGAAAAGAAGCCTCTTTGAGATGTGGTACTTCATTAAAGAACATAAGCTCTCTCTAAACCCAGATGAAGTCTAACAAGGAAGCAACTTACTCTTTCAATTCATGGTTTCAACTTGTTTTTGGTTCTTTTTTTTTTAAAACCAGAATCTTCTAAGATACTTTGTTAGGATATCCGACCAATACTTGAGTTTAATTGATGTCTAAACCTGACAGCGTGTCTCTGTCCACCTCAGCTTACGGAGCAGTACAAGACATTAAACCCCATGCAGCAGGTTCCTGCAGTGGAAATCGACGGGTTCACTCTGTCTCAGTCAGTAAGTTTAATCCCTCTCTCCGTGTCAGGCTACAACTATGCTCACCGCCTTGCACATGTATTCACACCCCTGGAACGTTTTCTGATTTTGTAAATTTACAAACCACAAATTTCTGTGTGCTGTTTGGATTTTATGTGATTGAACAGCACAGAAAACAGTATAGTTTTAAAAAGAAAAGGATTCATGATGTTAGAGTTTTGTAGGAGTATGAAAAGTGTGTTATGCATTTATACTTATGGATTTGCAGAGTCTTCTACCACTGCAATTACAGCTTCAGGTGTTTTTGGGGCGCTGTATGTCTCTTACCATTGTTCCACATTTAGAGAAACAATTTTTCCCATTTTTTGTAAAATGTCTCAAGTTTAGACTGACTGTGCAGATAGGCCAAGATCAGTTATCCGGACGTGCCCCGGTCTCTCAATTCAATACAGTGTGGGACTTTCACTAGGATATTATAAGATACGAATATGCTTTTATCTAAACTAGTCCATTGTAGCATGAGCATCTTTCTCAGGATCAAGTCTAACGCAACTTTTAACAGGGTTTCTTTGAGTAATTGGGGTGTTAAAATTGGTTCTCAAGTTTTCACAAATAAACCCATTTTTACAACTTCTCTATTTATTGGAGGAGTCTGGCAACACAAAGGAAACAAGCCAAAGGTCTGACTTTAATTTTTTTTAATTGGTGAAGCAAAAATGGCCATTTACTTGTCCCGTAGAGACAAACTGCAGGATGGACCTCACCTTGCTGCTGTGGAGGAGCAACATTAAAACCAGGATTAGGTTTGAGTTTCACTTCCACAGAGCCACACAGAACATGGATGATTTTATGAAGTTCTGGGGTTATAACAAGATTTTATGTGATGTCAGAAAAATGAAAAATACAATATAACAAGCTCCTTATTTAAGTATTTTAACTAAATGACATATGGTTTTAACTAAATGGTTTCTGTATGATTTTACCTTTTGTAAATAAAGTGTTGTTAAAAGTAAAAAAAAGTCAACCCCCCACCGAGAAGTGTAGTATGGCGTTTCAAATCAAATGAGATGGTGGCTACACAGTCAACACAGGAGGATGTAACTGTGGGCCAGTGCAATGTTTTGTTGGACTAAGACCCCCAGAAATACACGTAAAAGGGGTTTGAATACCTTTTTAAAGCACATTTTTATCCTACTGAACACACTTGTTTCACTCCTGCAGCTTGCAGTGATCCAGTACATTGATGAGACCAGACCAGGACCTCGTCTTCTTCCTGCTGACCCGAAGGCACGTGCCCAGGTTCGGATGATAAGTGACCTCATTGCCTCGGGGATACAGCCTCTCCAGGTAGCTGTAAAACCAAGATTTATCTTCTATATCCTAAAAAAGAAAACGTGTAGCAACATTTGATGCATTTCAGAACTTGTACGTACTCCAGAAGATCGGAGCAGAGAAGGTACCGTGGGCGCAGCACTTCATTACCCGTGGTTTTCAAGGTAGGTGGAAGCGTGTGTCTGGCCTCAACACTAACAAGAGCTCGTGAATTATTAGTTTTGACTGGGGTTTGTGTGACCTTTTTCATCTCTTGCAGCTTTAGAGCCAATTCTGAAGCAAACTTCAGGAAAATACTGTGTAGGTGATGAGGTAAGAACGTGATTATCAAAACTAAGTTAAAAAAAAACAAAATTTAAAAAAAAGCCAAGAACTTACATTCTGCTGATTGCTTTCATTTTAGATTTCCATGGCAGACATTTGTTTGGTCCCACAAGTCTACAATGCAGAGAGGTGTGTATCTCACCTGTCACTTTGAGGTGGTCTGCATCTCCAACTTTGTAATCACATTAAGCTAAAGTGCCTTGTGGAAGCATTCGTACACGTTGAGCCTTTCCACAATGTCACGCAATCACAAACTTCTAAGTTTTTTACTGAAAATGTATGTGATAGAGTAACACAAAGCAGATCATAGTTAGGTGGAAGGAAACTGATACATGATTTTCCCTGATAAAGTGAACTTAAAAGCTAGTTTGGGGTTATCAGACAATATCTTCTTGTGCACAACTACAGACCTACCCAGCTGTGGCCGCCCACCTAAACTGTCATTGAAGAGTGTCGAAAACTGTCAGGAAGAAAACAGCAGTATGATTGGCAAAAAGCCATGTAGGGGACACAGCACATGTAGCCACAGACCAAAACCTTACTTTTTGGCCTACATGCACGTGTGCCTGAGCACAGCACGTTGTGAAACGTGGTGGTTGCAGCGTCATGCTTTTAGAGATGTTCCTGCATTAGAATGGCCTAGTCAAAGTCCAGTTGCTGTTCCCAGACACTCCCCATCCCACCAGACCGAGCTTGAACTATTTTCCCAAAGACAAACGCGCTCACCATTTTATAGCTGTGCAAAGCTGATAAACATACCCAAAGCGATTACTGAACACAAATGTGCAGCACATTTCAGATTTTTGTTTTAGAAAAGATTAAAAAATAAATAAACCAGGCGTCATTCTCCTCCCACTTCACACCAGTGCTCTAGTTTGTGTTGCTCCATCACATGAACTCCCACTAAAATCCTTGCAGGTTTGTGGCTTGAATGGGACGAAGTGTGAATAATCTAGAAAAGGCACCCATGTCCAAGCCCTGTTTGAATCTAGAAACATTTAATTTAAAAACCTATGACATGTTTTTCCATTTCTGCAGGTTTAAAGTGGACGTGAGCCAGTATCCAACCATCAAAAGGTTAAATGAGACCTTGCTTGAGATCGACGCTTTCCAACTGAGCCATCCATGTCGCCAACCAGACACACCTGCTGATCTTCGAGCGTGAAACGACAGTGTGGCACAAGTTAAACATGCTTTAAAGAAGTGTTTTATTGAATCAACAGTGAATAAACAATGAAACATCGATAAAACATGTCTAGCATCAATTTGTACGTATAGATTTTTTCCAACACCAAATAACTCCCGACAGATTTGTAATGTGCAAAACATGCAAATCAAACATTTGTTATCCAAAGTGCAAAACCTCAGTGCATACATCTTATCAGGATTTACAACCAGGCTAAAGCGAAGGAGAGTTCACCTCTTACATCAGTTATCTGCAGCTGCATGAACGTAATCATTTGTCACCACCAATTTCCACGGGACACTTTATCGTGTCGTCGTAGAAGGAGCCCGAGCAGTCGGAGCCACCGAAGACCAGCACTGAGCACTTGATGTTTCTGTTTTCATCCTGCTCCGTTTGTAAATGTATCATGCTGTGTCCTGCTCGGGGTTTGGAGCAAAGCAGGGGGCATGCCACTGAGCTCCACATGCCGGTGTCTAAATATGGGAAACCAAAGCAGAGCATATTCCTTACTGAGCAGATGATCACAAATCAGCATGATTTGATTGATTGATTTATTTATTTACACATGCTTGCCGATGGTAAAGTGTCAGCACTCACCTGTGTTGAAGACATGCACGTCCTGCAGAGCTCCGATCGCGCTGCAACCTCCACTGATCAAAATCCGGTTATCCAACACCGGCACTGCTGCATGAAACCTGATCATTTAAACGCAAGAGGGTTTTATTCTGCACTTTCATCCGTTTTTTTTTTCCTGGCTCGGTTTGATAGGATTATTTGAGACACCAAAAAATATATATATATTCTGGAACCAGATGGCTTCGTCGATGACATTTATCAAGGTCGATTTGGTCTGTACTCACCCTCGAGGCAACGGCGGCATGTTGGTGTATTTCACAGCTGTGTACTCCATCAGTCCTTCACTCAGAGGAAAAGGCAAACATGTGAGCAAAGTGGGGCACGACATTGTTACTGAAAGGCAATGAGATTGGTCTCCTTACCCAGATCCAAAATATGAAGATCATTTAGGTAGGCGGCCGTCTTTCGTCCTCCAAAAATGATCAGTTTCTGTCCAAGAAGCGTAGCCGAGTGCCTGAAGTGTGAGTGCCATGTCAGTATTACGAAATATTTGTTGCACCATTACAAGACAAAAAGAAAAACACTATTTTACAAAGCAGACTGACCCAAAGCGAGGCAGAGGTCTGTCCCCCTCCACAATGGGCTGGTACCAGAGCTCATACTCTGGGCTGAAGATGTAGAGAGCGTTGCTACAGGATTTATCTCCCAGTGCGTGGCTGAGCCGAACTCCTCCGAACACAAAAAGCTCTTTCTGGTAGAACACAGCCGAGTGGTACGACAGATTCGGCACGCTCCCTTTCGCCTCGAGAAAGACATTTACAAAAATAAAACAGTGCACTTCGGTTACGGAATACATTTAGAAAATCACATTTAATCAAAAGGTTTTCGCTGGAGAAATTTGGAATTTATGTTTTGCTTTTTAGAATATTTACCCATTCATCTCGTTTTGCAGAAATAGGTGTAAATATAAAACTGAAGCTCAAACGAACAATTTTGGCAATGCAAAGCACACTAAGACGGCAAAGCCTTCATGTCTTTAAAAAAAACATTTAAAAAAAAATAAATCAATGAGAGGATAAAACTATAGATTCAGATGATTGAATTTAATAGTTTTATACATCTAATAATTGAATTGATTGCATTATTAAAGCAATTTGGCCCAACTGATTCACAATAAACCCCAAAAAGAAACCGTACATTAAACTCTGAAAACTATCAAGCTTCTGGCTTGAATGACAGGAAATTCAATGTTGTTGTAGGATAAGATCCACCCCCCAAGTATGACAACAACTTGCAACATATAAAATGTTAAATGGACTCATCTGGAGACAAAAATGTGTTTTTCTATACTATATAATACACCTGCATGGGCCTCTTCCCAGAGTCGTGATCCTGGTAACAAACCTACAGTGACAAGCCTCCACGTCCAGGTCAGAGTGTTAAGGATGTACAGCTCGGTGTAGCGCTGACCCTCCCTCAGGCCACCGTACAGAAAGACCGCCTTAGAGTCTGGGTCAAAGGTTGCCGTGTGTCCTCGGGCGCATGGAGGCACTGGTCCAGAGGCAGAGCAGTTCATAGGGAACCAGAAGTCACTGTCTGCATAGATGTAAACAAAATGCAGGAACACCATCATCATCATCATCATTATTAAAATAAGCAAAAGGTCTTCTGAAACGTCCGGTTTAGCATTACACATGTACAGTTTAATTTCTGAAATTTTGTTTGAACACTTTATGTTGTATCTTTTTAAACAATTGACACTTTTTCGTTCTGTCACACCACAAAAAAAGGCTTCAGAGTAATCCGTTTGGGATTTTCTTTGATAGACAAGTCACAAAGTTCGCTTAATGGCTGGGGAGGGAAAGAAAAAAAAAAAAGGTCTTCAGTTTGTTAAATTAGCTCGTTATCAATAAGTGGCGAGGTCAGTTTTTTAACCTAAATCCAAACCGCTGGGTGTGGTTTACCGCCAACTACACGTGGCGGTGTCATCCTATGGGGGTGATCTTTTTTTTAAGCAGGGACAGGAAACGTGTTCAGAGTTCATGGGGAGTTAAATGGAGCTAAATACAAGGAAGTTGGGGAGTAAACCTTGTTTAGAGGCTGCAAAACCCTTGAGACGAGTGCAGAGGTTGCTCCAGGACAACCCTAAGGCTGCACATCCCACGTACTTGTGCAGACATGAACTGTCACACTATGAACTGCTTGTCGAGAAGAAGTCACATCGAACTGTTTTGTGCGACACTGAGCTTGATGCACTGAGCTGCTCCAAACAGGCGGTCACGAGGACGCGCAGCATCACAGCCCCTCTCTGTGCCGCACTGACAAGTGTGTGGTGCGTGTCTGCTGGAAAAAACGCAGCTCTAGGTGCTCAACTAGCTAATAAAACATGCTACTATCCATTACTCATCACGTTCCACTGGCAGAAAGTGGGGGAAATGCAGGAATTTGTCACAATAAACGTAGGCAGTAGGTGCGCTCGACTATGAAGGGTAAAGCATCTGCTGAGAGTCACAGTATGTGCACAGAAAGCCGAGTATGTGCAAGCCTTAAACGTACTGCCAGAGCTGGAACGGATAAAAAAACATATTCAAGTTTCACTTCACTTATTTCTCTGTTTGAGAAATAAGTGTTTAGAAAGGAGCCAGTTGAGGTGGTTCTGCCATCTGATCAGGATGCCCCCTGAGCGCCTCCCTTTGGGGGTTTTCCTAGCACGTCCCACTGGGAGGAGACCCCGGGGGAGGCCCAGAACTCACAGGAGGGACCATTACACATCCCATCTAGCCTGGGAATGCGTTGGGATTCCCAGAATGAGCTGGAGGATGTTGTTGAGGAGACAAATATCTGGGTTTCTCTCCCGGACCTGTTGCCTCCACGCCCTATCTCAGATAACCAGAAGACAAAGGATGGATGTTTAAGGATGGCCTAGTCAAAGTCCAGAACTGAATCAAACTAAGAATCTGTGGCAAGCTGATCTTTATAGACACCGCCACCCAGTCAAGATGACAGAACCTGAACTATTTTGCCAAGAAAACCAGGAATAATTGTTAATCTCTAGATGTGAAAAGCTGGAAGAGATAACCTGTAGCTTTAACTGCATTGAAAGGTTATTTTGTCAGTTCTTGGCTCAGGGGGCTGAATATAAATGCAAATTAGAGTTTTTTTTATAATAATAATAAATAAAATTATTATTATTATTATTATTATTATTATTAATAATAATAATAAATAGCTGTTGGTCTATAATATTAAATCCAAATAAAATACATTGAAGCTTGCAGTTGTAACAGGAAAAAGTTTGCCGAGGTCCCGTATATAAGAAAACAACGTGGACTGACCCAACTCAAGCTTCCACAGGGAATCCTTGCAGTAGTTCTGATCCGACGTTTCCCCTCCGATGAGGACGGCCGTATCTGGGTCGCTCAGACACATAGCATGGCTCCAGCGCTTTGATGGACACGCTGAAACTAATCACAGCCTCCGTGAACACAGCTGCTGTGCACTCAGATGTGGCTTCAGAGGCTCCTGAGGTTCGTTACTCTGACCTTGCCTGCTCTCGCTCTTAATCTGCGCTGTCATTTCCTCCTGGCTGCTCATCCTGCACAGCTTCCTTTTCTTGGGGGTGGACGCTTTGTCCTCTGAGAGACTGTCCATATCCTCTGAGCTCCACGTCAGGCGGGCTTGCCGACTAATGACGGTACGCCTGGGTGTCTTATCCTTTGATTTGCACAGAATACATGCCAGACATTAGTTTTATTGGGACATCAACAGTAATGGCACCAGTACACTCACCGTAGGCCACGCTGCAGGGTGGGGGGAGTCACTGGTGTCAACTTTATTCACTTGGATCTCAGAAGCATCGTTGCCGATGTGTGAGATCTCTGAGATCATCTGCAAAGATTTTGGAGGAGATTAACAGCTGTAACGCGTTTCAAACGAAGACGGGTAAACCCGATGCGTTTCACCGTTTCGTTTTCTGCAGTTTCCTGTAAAGTACTGGAGAGGTCCGTCACACTTTGCTCTGAGATTAGGCGCTTCCTCTGGGCCAAAGACGGACTGCCAGCGACGCTGAGGTCATCCTGTGGCAAGCGGAACGACACAGAATCACTCGTGCTCGATATGAAACCCTCACAATCTGCGACAGACTGTTACGTCTCGTCCTGAATCCGTCCTCGGGGTTTCAAAATATTGTTTCCAAGATGCCTGCTTCCTGCTAATCTTTTGGTTAAATATTTTCCTCGTAGTCTCTTTTTATTTGGACTTCGGCAGCTTTTTTTAAATACCAATTTAAAGAGGAATGTTTTCTGTTAATCACTTAACTCTGACCCATCGTTCTGGCTCCTTAAAGTCAAAGGTGTGGTGTGTTTACGATCAAGGCCTTCAGGTTTGAGACTGACAAATTATTATTATTATTTTTTTCAAAGCAAACTTTACAGGTTCTGTTTTTTTATGGGGGAAATTTTGCATTGGGCCAAGGTTATAGAATCAAGAAACTACTTAAAAAGATATGCTCCGACTACATGAAGTAGGCTAAAGGATTATTAAAAAAAAAAAACATCATTATTCAGCCTAAAGAAAAGATGAGAAAAAGTCAAGAACTTTCAGTCTGGAAAGAGTTAAAAAGCCATTTCTGAGGCTTTAGGACTTCAGAAAACCACAGAAAGGTCGTTTAGCCCCAAATACAGGAAACATGAAACACCTTTTGCAGGAGTTGTTGACGTGTAAATGTAAATAGGCTATAGCACTCCCTTGATTTAATAATCCTCAGTAATGCCTGATTGAATCAATAGAACTAAACAAAAACACATTCCTCTAAAAATGAGCGGTTCTAAAACATTTGTACAGCTTTCCTCTGCATGTTTGATGTAAATCTCTTCTTCGCAGAGGAAACGAGGTCCTCCTACATCTCCGCAGACCTTCAGCACTATCTTGCCATACACTCCTTTCCTGGCCCTCTCTGCAGCCACCGCGGTGACCTCATCGCTCCAGTCACCTTCCCAGGTCAGACACCTGAGGAAGGGGGAGGAGAAGAGCTGAGCATTTTGCTCCACAGAAACCCAACTTTCATCTCCTCATCCACGCTTACTGTACTTTATCTGAGCGGACAGCGTCCCTATGTTCTGCGCCGGGACGCCCTCCCCGACCACCACCTCGACCGACAACGTTGCGTCTTTGCACGGCCATTCTCCCAAGCCGAAGATGACCAGCTGTTTGGGAAGAGGCAGCGGGATGTGGACCTGGAAGCGCCTTCTGTTGGACTTACTGCGGGACACCCGGAAAATGAGCGTCATGATGGATCACCGTGGACTGCGTCTGCGTAAGGGTTAAAAACAAACAAACAAAATGCATACCTAATAAACTGCCGGGGAGCGTCACGCAGAGACCAAAGGATGTAAAAATTCAGTTTCCCCATGATTTTGACCGGTTACAGAAGTTTAAACGGCGGAGGGGAAAAGTTGGCGGAGCTGCGCTGAGAGGCGAATCAGGGAGGAGCGCACGTGGGACTGAAGATCAATGAAGCCGAAGTTTGTCCGCGCGCAGCTGATTTACGACAGGAAAGCAGACTGTCGTCACCTGAAGGCATCAAACCTGACGTCGTTTGCATCACCTCCTAACATTTTATAGCCCAGTTAAAATTCAACTATTCATAGTATTTTAGCCAATCAAAACAAAAAAATCTACCCTTTTTAAATTAGGATGCGTTATTAAACTACAGCCTTTAGATTATTTCAAGAGCCACCACATTTATTGGAATTTTAATTGTAAGATTAAAAACTTTTTTAGAAATAGTTTGGAAAGAACTTGGCAAGTTAAGAGTTTGAGGAAAGAAATTGTGTTGATAAATGTTACTGAGAAATATTTCTACACTGCACAAAGCATTTTATAAAACGAATAAAAGAGTTGATACTCAATAGTCTGCTATTATAATATACTAAAATGATGATGAAAATTATTTGTTGAATTGGTAATTTAATGGCCTTCTGCAGACCAGACTTATCAATGCTGGTTGATCAACTCCTATAGCATCTGTGTCATGGTTTAGTTTTGAATCGGCTTTGGTTTACTGTTATTCTCAGTTTTTTCCACCTTGTTTGGGTTTTAGTTAGGTTTTGACTTTATTCATTGTTAATTTTTAGTTTCCTCCTTCCCTTCCACTCAGCCTTAACTTCACTCTCCTTGCAGTCAGTCACACCTGATGGTAATTAATCAATCAGACACGTTTCACCTGCTAGCCTTCCTATTTAAGCCTCCCTCTGCCTCACTCTAGTGCTGGTCCGTCTTCAGTCATCCACCTCTCCATGCCAGTCCTCGTTTTTGCCTTGGAAGTTTTGTTTCTGCTCTTTCGTTTAAGGTTAGTCTTGTCTAAACTCTCTGATCAACTTTGAACTTTGCTGTATGTTGCCAAAGAACTGCTAACCTGACTAGCCGCCCTGGAGAAGCTCTGCTCTGTGCCCTGGTATCTCAGAGGAGCTGCTAACCTGGTGTGGCTACGGGGCCTGCTAGCAGAGCAGCACTGACCATTCCCGGCCGCCTTGATAATTAGGGACTCTCGCTCCGGGCCGTCAGCTCCTGCCATCACCTGCACCTCTGAGCCTCTGTATTCCTGTTCCTCTGGTTTCATCATCCACCACCCATCAATAAATCTCTCAAACTTTTGTCCCGTGTGTGTGTGTTCTGAGTTCATCGGTAAACAAATCCTGACAATCTGTCCTTTAATAAACTAACTTCTGTTTTGGAAACTTGTTTTTATCACAACATTGCACCTGGAAACACTTTAAACAATAGAAACCTATTTGTTTCCAGCATTAATGTCACAAATGCCAAAATGACAAGGTGTGTCACATTTGTAAACACAGGCACTCAATGATTTCATTTCAATTTTTGTTAAATTGAGAATCAAATTAATTTACAGTGCTATAAAAGTATTTCCCCACATACAGTTAACTGTTCCCGTCACAGTTAAATTCTTCAAATTATCAAATGAAATTTTACATCAGAAATATGAGAGTAAATACAAATTGCAGTTTTCATTTTATCGAGGGGAAAAAAACCATCCAAACCAACTTGGCCCTCTGTCACAAAGTCTTGGCCCCTAGAACTGACTGCAGTACACAATGCAATGTTTAGGGGCCACAGCGGCCGTCAAGTGTGTGGAGCAATACTGACATTGGGAATGATTTTTGTGAGTGTACAGTCTATTTTAGGTCATGTTGCAGCATCTCAGTTGGATTTAAATCCACACTGATTAGACTAGACCAAACCTTTAACGAATCAGAGATGAACCTTTTGTTTATTTGGTTAATTGTCCTGCTGAAAAACCAAAGTTCAGATGTTGTCCTTCTGGATTTTCTGCTAGAGAGCATAATTCATGGATTTCTGTCAATTACAGCAAATCATCAGGCCCTGAAGCAGCAAAGCAGCCCCAGACCATAAAACTGCCACCACCATGTTTAACTGTTGCCATCATATCATGAAATCCTGTTGTAGATGTAACAGGAGCCATCCAAAAATGTTCAATCCTTGCTTTGTCAGTCCACAGAAGAAAAGTCTTGGGGATCTTCAAGATGTTTTTTTTTCCCATTTGTAGATAACGGTTTTCCCTTTTCTTTTCTACTTATTGCATATTTTTCAAAGCGTCTGCAGTCTGAACAGAAAACAATAAACGTATTTCAGCCGCCGTTTACGTCACTGTCCTGGCTCCCACTACACGTCCACACATACTTCTCTACAGCAGGGGTCCGTTCTTCGTACGTTGCTTAAAACATCCAAGATCAAATGACACATCCAAGATGATTTCATCCGGCTAATCATGATCCGGCTAATTGGGTTCTTCGAACACACCTGTTGTTTAGGATTAGTATCGCTGGATTGAGTTATCTGAGACAACTGCGCGTTCATGCATTTGTTTAAAAGGGGAAATGTATCGATAGTAGAAACATTGATCAGCAACGCTGCTATTGGCTGTTCAGCATGGCCAAAGAACGCCCACAGTTTTTCTCCCAAGCAGAACAAGAGCTTGGAAGGTTATGCCGAATTTGAGTCATTAATTAAAACACCTCAAAATCTGTTAAAGCCAGGAGAGAGGGCTGGCAAAAAGCAGCAGACAAATTAATGCGTAAATACTGTCCATGGTAGATGTTTCTATCACTTTCTACAGTATGAATTTTTGCATTTTAATAATCTCATATTTACTTTGTTCTTTTATGTCAGAGCCTCCACGGGACCCACTAGAACATGGGGACAAGTAAAAGTGAAATACAAGAATATTCTACAAAATGGTAGCCTTTAATTATTATAGGCTACTTTATTTTAAAAAGGCACTTGTTATGTCAAGAGATCCAAATTTCAGTGTCATTCCTTAGACACGGGAAGTAAAGGACATGTGCAAACTGGGATTTTTCACAAAAAAAATCTTTATCCATAAAAAATGAACATTTTCCTTTTCCAAGTCATCCACAGTTTACACGGCAAAACTGTATTGCTCCGTGGCTAGATAATCCATCCATAGTTTTTTCTAATACAATATACGGCTCGACAGGAAGCAAGCCTTTCAAAGTAAACTAAACTTCACAATAAAATGGCCTGAACAAATCTTCTTACTGAATAGGATAAAAATAAAAAGCAAACCATCATACAAATAACTTAAATATTTTAGATTTATGGCTCCAACACCACTTTTTCCTCTTTAAAAGCCACTGTTAAATGATGTGTTTGTCTGTTTATAACAGCCACCAAGAAAATCTCTCTACAATTACACTGTCGCGCTGCGCTAAAGGATCCTGTCTATTGCGCAATACGCGATTAATTCGAAAAACTCTGCAAATTATTCTTGCACCTTCCGCAACAGGTTGCAGTCGTAAAAATGGACATGGCTACGGCAGACTTCCCTATCTCCTCCGCTTATACAGCCGTGATCTAATCTTGTTTACATGAAATAAGCCTGCTCGCGAGCAGGCTTGAGCTGGCGCACATGTTGCTATGACAACAAGTGCAGGATGTCTTTCGAAGAACCAAACGATCCAAGATCATGCCAAATCGTCAACAATGAAATCCTGCTAACTGAGTTAGCGACGTACGAAGAACGGACCCCAGAAGCAGCTTCTTCCTCTGTCTTCTGAGTATTGTCGGCTGCCATTACTCAACAGCTTCATCCTACCGAGACAACGGTATCATTGAACACTTCTGGTAATGATTACATCTCCGCTGCTGTGTGACATCTTCTTGTTATCTTCTGTGCATACAGGTCGCTTTTGAGTCTTGAACCGTTCAGACAGAAGCCTGATGGTGGTCATATGTAATTAGTAGTATAAACGACCACGGGAAAAAAAAAAAAAAAAAAAAGATTTCAGCAAAAAATGGGTCCGTTGTCCGGGCAGTTTACAACTTCGCTAATGTACGCAAGCTTTATGTTGCTCTGACAAACATCTGTGTTGTGCTGTTAGCTTAGCACGTAGCACCGTTATGCTCATGGTCTAATTTCAGCGTAATTTTGACAACTTTCAGCGTAACGGACCATTAAGATCACCCGCTATTACCATCTAATGTAGAACAGATTACTGGATCAATGTGTGCTTCTGTGCTTTTTTGTCTCTCTTGTTGTGTCTCTGCTCTGTCTTCTGTAACCCCCAGTCGGTCGAGGCAGATGACCGTTCATACTGAGCCCGGTTGTGCCGGAGGTTTTCCTTCCCGTTAATGGGGAGTTTTTCTTCCCACTGTCGCTTCATGCTTGCTCAGTATGAGGGATTGCAGCAAAGCCATGTACAATGCAGACGACTCTGGAGAGACGGCATTCATCCCACTTTGGATGGTGCAGCTCTTCTTTCTAGGAATCTGGCCGGATCTATTAGTTCTCCTAAATGCTGACAACCCAGGGTCCAGACCAGGAAGCAGAGCCATAGTTTAACACACCTCTCTGCAGCTTCTGTACTGTTACCCACCCATTACCCTATTGAGACGGTGTCTTTCCCACGGCCAAAACTTAACAGATCAAAAACTGATCTAAAGGGAACAAATCATAAAAATCTAATAAAAATCCATACGGATCACTTTGAACCAAAAAATAAAAGAATTAAATGTGGTCTATTAAATATAAGGTCTCTCCCTCCAAAGACTTTGTTAGTTAATGAATTGATTTCTCATAATCAGATTGATTTGTTTTGTCTCACAGAAACCTGGCTACAAGAGGACTACGTTAGTATAAATGAGTCAACTCCCTCCAGTTATTCAAATTTCCACATTCCCAGATCTGTGGGAAGAGGAGGAGGAGTGGCAACCATCTTTCAGTCTGATTTATTAATTAGTCCCAGGCCAATTAATAATTACAGTTCTTTTGAACATTTAACCCTCAGTTTCCCTCATCCAAACTGCAAAGCAATAAAACCTCTTCTGTTTATTGTTTTGTATCGTCCACCAGGCCCTTACACTCAGTTTTTGGATCAACTGTCAGACTTCTTATCTGATTTGGTGTTAAATACTGACAAGGTTATTATAGTGGGTGATTTTAACATCCATGTTGACACTGAATGTGATAACCTTAGTGTAGCCTTTAAAACTATCCTAGATTCAATTGGTTTTGCTCAAAATGTGCATAAGCCAACGCACTCTCGGCTCCATACTTTAGACCTTGTGCTGACATATGGCATTGATTGTGAAGAATTAACAGTATTCTCTCACAACCCTGTCCTATCTGATCATTTTTTAATAACATTTGAGTTTAATCTAACCGATTTCTCCACCCCCAAAAGAGGGTTCCATTATAGTAGATCTTTATCGGATAATGCTGTATCAAAACTTAAAGAGTCTGTCCCCCTCTTAATATCCTCAGTATTGCAGAAATGCCCTGTAGATGGCAGCAATGCTGTTTCTTCCCATTCACAAATAGATACATTTGCTAACAGTGTGACTTTCTCATTGCGTTCTGCATTTGATAATGTAGCTCCCTTGAAAAAGAAGGTGATAATTCACAGGAAGCTGGCTCCCTGGTTTAATTCAGAGCTGCGTTCCTTGAAGCACAATGTTAGGAAATTGGAGAGAAAATGGCGCTCTACACACCAAGAGGAATCCTACTTAATCTGGAGGGACAGTCTATTGTTGTATAACAAGACCCTTCGCAGAGTTAGAGCAGCATATTTTTCATCATTAATTGAAGAGAATAAAAATAATCCTAGATTTCTCTTTAGTACAGTTGCCAAACTTACTCAGAGCTGCAGCTCTGTTGATCCATCCATTCCCTTAGCTCTTAGTAGTAATGATTTTATGGGATTCTTCATAAATAAAATTGATGCCATTAAAAATAAAATAATTGGCATCCTCCCAAACATGATTACCTCATCCCCAGTAAGTAAGGCAGCATTGGAGGAATCCTTAGAACCTGCGCTGTGTCTGAACTGTTTAGAAGCAGTAGAGCTTTCTGAGCTATCTAAAATCTTAACTTCATCTAAACCTTCTACCTGTATGTTAGACCGAATCCCAACCAAGTTGTTTAAGGAGGTATTCCCTTTGATCAGTGGTCCTATTTTAGACATGATTAATCTATCCTTAGTAAATGGATATGTACCACAGGTTTTTAAAGTAGCTGTTATTAAACCTTTACTTAAGAAACCTTCTCTTGATCAAGATGAGCTAGTAAACTACAGACCTATATCTAATCTTCTTTTCTTATCTAAAATTCTTGAGAAAGTAGTTGCTAATCAACTTTGTGAACATTTACAAAGCAATGACCTACTTGAGGAGTTTCAGTCAGGCTTTAGAGCTCATCATAGCACTGAAACGGCTCTGGTGAAGGTCACTAATGATATTCTCATGGCCTCAGATAATGGACTTGTGTCTGTACTTGTCCTGTTAGATCTTAGTGCTGCATTTGACACAGTTGATCACAATATTCTCCTACAAAGACTTGAGCATACTGTAGGGATTAAGGGGAAAGCATTAGGCTGGTTTAAATCTTATCTGTCGGACAGATTCCAGTTTGTTCATGTTAATAATAAATCTTCCTCAAACTCTAGGGTCACCTGTGGAGTACCACAGGGTTCAGTCCTTGGACCAATTCTCTTTACTATATATATATGCTTCCGATCGGCAAAATTATCAGACAGCATGGGATTAATTTCCACTGTTATGCTGATGACACTCAGCTATATCTATCCATAAATCCTGATGAATCCAATCAATTACTTCGACTGCAGTCATGTCTTGATGACATCAAAAGCTGGATGACTTTAAATTTTCTGCATCTAAATTCTGACAAGACCGAAGTTGTAATCTTTGGGCCAGAGTCCTCAAAAAATAAACTTCTTAACCAATCACTTAATCTGGATGACATTAACTTGGCCTCTGGTAATAAAGTAAAAAACCTTGGTGTTATTTTTGACCAAGACATGTCATTTAAATCCCATATTAAACAGGTTTCCAGAGTTTCCGTTTTTCACCTCCGGAATATCGCCAAAATTAGAAACATTCTGTCCAGGAGTGATGCTGAAAAACTAGTCCATGCATTTGTTACTTCAAGGCTGGACTATTGTAATTCTTTACTATCAGGAAGTCCACAAAATGCAATTCAAAGTCTTCAGCTTATCCAAAATGCTGCAGCAAGAGTTCTGATGAAAATCAACAAGAGGGATCATATTTCTCCAATTTTAGCTTCCCTTCATTGGCTTCCTGTTAAATCAAGAATAGAATTTAAAATTCTTCTTCTAACGTATAAAGCCCTTAATAATCAAGCTCCATCATATATCAGAGCTCTGATTACTCCGTATGTTCCTAACAGAGCACTTCGCTCTCAGACTGCAGGTCTGCTGGTGGTTCCTAGAGTCTCTAAAAGTAGAATGGGAGGCAGATCCTTTAGCTATCAGGCTCCTCTCCTGTGGAACCAACTCCCAGTTTTGGTCCGTGAAGCAGACACCCTGTCTACTTTTAAGACTAATCTTAAAACCTTCCTTTTTGACAAAGCTTATAACTAAAGTGGCTCATGTTACTCTGAGCTACCTTTATAGTTTTGCTGCTATAGGCTTAGGCTACTGGAGGACATCAGGGCCTACTTTTCTCACTCTACTGATTTCTACTGTTCTCCAGTCTACTGTTCTCCAGATTTGCATTGCATTACATTGAAATGACTGTTGTCATTTCAGCTTTTAACTTTTTGTTCTCTCTCTTTTTTCTTCATAGTAGGTACACCTGGTCTGACGTTCTGTTGACTGTGACATCATCCAGGGAGGACAGATCACCGACTATTACCATCTAATGTAGAACAGATTACTAGATCAATGTGTGCTTCTGTGCTTGTTTGTCTCTCTTGTTGTGTCTCTGCTCTGTCTTCTGTAACCCCAGTCGGTCGAGGCAGATGGCCGTTCATACTGAGCCCGGTTCTGCCGGAGGTTTTTTTTCCCCGTTAATGGGTGGTTTTTCTTCCCACTGTCGCTTCATGCTTGCTCAGTATGAGGGATTGCAGCAAAGCCATGTACAATGCAGACGACTCTCCCTGTGGCTCTACGGTTCCCCAGGAGTGAATGCTGCTTGTCGGGACTTTGATGCAATCAACTGGTTTCCTTATATAGGACATTTTGACCAATCTGTATAATCTGACCCAATCTGTATAATATGATTGAACTTGATTTTGTAAAGTGCCTTGAGATGACATGTTTCATGATTTGGCGCTATATAAATAAAATTGAATTTAATTGAATTGACTCTCCCTGTGGCTCTACGCTTCTCCAGGAGTGAATGCTGCTTGTTGGGACTTTGATGCAATCAACTGGTTTCCTTATATAGGAACATTTTTGACCAATCTGTATAATATGATTGAACTTAACTTTGTAAAGTGCCTTGAGATGACATGTTTCATGAATTGGCGCTGTATAAATAAAATTGAATTGAATTGAATTGAATTAAGCTGAAATGCGCTGGCAAGAACCTTCCCGGTTGGAGTTGCTGGCTTGTTCTACTGCTAGTGAAACTGGACCAGAAAATGGGGTTAATAATGACTTAAAACAAAGTGACAGATTAGTTTGTCTAGTATTTTCCCTTTAATAAATAAAATCACAACTTAAAAACTACTTTTTGTAATTACTCGGGTAATCTTTGATATTAAAATTTGTTTAACGAGTGTGGAAAATGAAGAAACCTGTAAAGAAAATACACTTTCACATCAGTCTGTTATTTTTCAGAACAGTAAAAGTGTTTTTCTCTTTTGCTTTGAACCATGTCAACATGCAGTGAAAACAGCTTTTCATAATGCAGCACTGCTTTCATTCCCTCCCATCGGGTTTTAAAATCCTAATGTGTCAAAACATTTCACAAAGTAGTTTCACCACACGAAGGCGCCGCCGTTATTGCTTTTTAGAAACACTGAAGCATCAGTGAAGGTAGACGTTACTTTCGGACTGGGACCGGCCTGCAGGGAGCTCTCAAAATAAAACCAGGTTTCATCAGCACCACTGTAACAATTACATCAATCCCCTAATGCTGCAATTTAATAGAAACACAAGGGAGCATACTGAGGAACGTGCTAATCCTGGCTCTGCTCTGAGACTGTTATGAAATGACAGCAAGCTAAATACGCATATTTACAGGATAAACGTTTTCTACCTACAGCTTCTTTTATTCTCTTCATACTTTTCTCCTCTTTCAACCAATTAATGACACAGAAAACTAGTCAATATTCTCTTTATTGTCGAATATAAATTTCAGGGACAGATGGTATACTTTAAAGTGAGGGTATGGGACAGCAAACAGCTTTAAAACGGTTGCTTTACATTGCATACGACATTAGCAGCCAAATCTGTGACATCTTTGGAAATATGCGCATGACGGAAAGTGAGAAAAGTGTCAAATATACAAGAAAAGGATGGTCCAGCACACGGAGGAAATAAAAGAAAATATAAGCACAGAGATTTTCACTTAGAAAACACATTTGGATGAAACACTGCAACTGGCCTCTACTTTTAAAACGGCTAATTAAAACGTGGCAAAGCAAAGGCAAATATTGAATCTAGAGCGTTATACGATAGGGTTTTTTTTTTATATGCGTCATAAAAACTGCCACTTTAGTATGTTCGACTAAGATCTTCCTTCAACACACCCGCTGAACCAGTAGAGAGAACGTAAATTACGTGCTGCATTTTAACATGATTAGATTCAACAATAAAAAAAAAAACAAGTTACACAACAGAGCTGGATGATTATTACAGCTAACGACGACTCAACAGAGCAAAAAAGGTGCAGCCGCTCGGACGCACACATGAAAAACAATAATTACTTCAGAGCACTGTTGATTAAGGACGTGGCCTGGAGTAACTCACTCTGTGCAGGTTCTCCCTGATTGCTGCTACCATAGAAATGTAACAGGTAAAGACAATATACACTTTATGACGGCCACCTGACCAAACAGCACAGTGCACACATGGGAATATGGCACATGACATACGCAAGGCTTCTCTGATTATACTCCACCAGGACACGGACACAGATGATGCACTGAAGACCATTTTACCTGACAAGCAAATATAAAATAGATGTGCCTGAATTTAATCTCTTAAATAATTTAATCTTTTCCCATGCCTGAAATAAAAAATAAAATAGTTCATTGTTCTCAGGAGTAATATTCTTCCGTAAATCGTACATTCGTAAGCGACAGATCTGGCGTTTCAGGCACTGTAGTAAACCCTGTAGTAGAGAGTTTTGTTCCTCCAGAGGGAGTAGGAGTTGTCGAACTTTACGAGGTAAGTGCCTTCACCTGGGAAGTCGTGGCTCCCGGCGTGGACGGACAAATGGCTGTCCTGTCGGTACACGGGCAGGATTTCAGCCAGGTTTGAGTTGCCCTGGCTTTTGGAGCCCTTCTCGACGTCTTCGTTGCTGAGAGGTCCTGCAACACACAGCGCATAAACGGAAACGTCAACATGCGGCCTCAGACCGGCTGTGCGACACTAGAACATCATTCAACTGCTATATTTTGGTAAAATACTGGCAGGATGAAATTGCTTGTTGTAAACAAACATGTAAGAGGAGTTCAGTTTTAGCCAGCTTAACTGAAAGATGCATCGTTCAGAGGCAAACTTGGGATATTTCATTAGGGCTGGACAATTAATTGCAATTGCAATATAATCGCAATTATAAAAAATGCAATTTCCAAATTGCAGAGGTTTGCAATTTTTGGCTACGTAACAATTAATAGATCAGACGCGTCCTTTAGGTGTCAGTAACATGTTTAAAGTGGGTTTTCCTCCACATTGAAGGAAAGAGAGTTGCAGCAGTGAGATAATTTCATTTTATTATTTCTTATAGAGTTTACATAATCATACTATTTTTACCAGAACCTTTCATGAATCTTACCATAGCATTAAGTAGTGGTGAAACTATTTTATACATAGACTTGTTTGTTGGTTGCACTTTATGTTCAACAAGGATTGATGTCCAACTCAACAAGTTATTCTCTTGAATAATAATATTCTGATTAATAAAAACTGTCAAATTTCTTATTTTTAAGTCCTTGTTCACAAACGTCTTTATCTAAAGGCCATTTTTGTAGCTTGTGGTTAATGCACAGAAAACTTTAAATTAAATCGCAATTATGCTTGAAATATATCGGTAGTTAGATTTCTGGCTAAGTCGTGCAGCCCTATATTTTATGCAGAAATGAGCCACCAACAGCTCCGTTCCCCCTCATAAGCAGCTGCTTGGATGCTTGTATGTGTGCGTTTGTGTACGAACGCAGCCAGCAGAGGCATAGTTCAGATGGAGCAAACACATCCGGTATTAACAATGTTTGCCTCTCAGCTCAACTTAAACTGGACAATAATCCCTTCAGCTTCGCTTCAAATCTAATATCGACAGACGGTTAATGAGCTAAGCATCACAACTAATAAATTAAACAGGTTTTTTTGTACCTTGGTTTCTGTTGTTAATGAACCTGATCCAGCAGTAACGAACAAAGAAGGTGCAGCTGCGTTCTGCCACTTCTAATATTTCTCTCAGGCCATCGAACAGGTAAGCATGGCTGCATAACAACACGGAGGTTTAATTTACAACGTGGAGGAGTCTGCTAGGTAATGTGTTTTAGTATTCGTAACTTCAAACGTCGTCCACATGGACCGCTGCTTGGTCAACACTTCAGACTCATTTGCCTAATTGCTGAATAACAGCATGGCCTACATATATTTCTGCAAATGTAATGAAAATATGATCAATAGGAGGAAAACTAGTTAATTTTGGAACGCGGATCATTCATTTTAACCTGGCTGTGCTGAGTTTAGAGCTGGTAGCTACTTGTTAAGGATGGAAAAGGGCACCACAGTGGTTGCAATCATTTGTCTAACTCCGCTGCCTCTCATCTATAGTTACGATGCTTCACATTCTCTCTGTGACCTTCAGTGTCTTGGACACTATGATCCGTCTCGTGTGTGTTGATCTCCCGCGGTAAGACGCCAAGCAGAGGCACCGACTATAAAAACTCCTCGAATTTGGGACTTCTAAGCTAAAAAAGGCTGTGGCTTTACGCGCTGATGCACGTGTCATCACGCTGCACCATAAAAACAAAAATAGACCTAGATTCCTGAGTGCAAGCTGACCTTCCAGCTCTTCCTCTTCGTCCTCATCGTCGCTCGACTCGCTGATGTGCACCGTGATAGACCGGCTCGTCACGGGGGTCCAGTCAAAGTATACGCCGAAGCCGATGTCGTAGCCATCTGTGGCAAACTCCCAGCACACTTTCTTGGCCTCGGGGACGGTGGGGACGTGGACCGTCATGATGTCTCCTCGGTACACCGTCACGACGCTGTCCTTCTCAGTCCGGAGCTTTGCCTTCAGCTCCTTCACAGCAGCAGATGTCCAAGTTGTCGGGGCCGACAGGGGTGGCATCTGGGCTGCCTCTGGGTGGGTGGGTGGGTGGGTGGAGGGGGGACACATCAGTTTGAGGAGCGAATGACAGCTAACTCTTGAAAAGCAAATGTAAGATTTGGTGTCTTATAAGCATATGGTTTACTAGGCGTTGCCCATTTAGAGCCGCTTTTAAATACTTTGCATTCAAATCTTAAACGAAACAAAGCAAAGATGCTCTAGTTTTCTAATTGCCGGTTAAAAAGCTAAAAATCTGATATTTTTCCACGAGGTAAATACACTATATCGTAGTGTGACCAGGTGACAGCAACTACTCTGGTTAGTTATTGCTCTGCAAAGAAGGCTAAATGTAAGCTAGATTTTAGTTTAATATTTTCGAATTGAACACAGAAAAAGCCCAAAAGTTGTAAAAGGAAGCAATATTTTCCACAAAGGCATAAAGGCTGTTAAAGCTGGAGTGCAGCAGGTGCGGGGGAATTTCTCCACTTTATCATTTCAGAGTTTTTAACTAATTTTGGTCGACAAATAAGGGCAACATCTGCCAAAGGACATCACTTCACTCCCGCCTTGGGGCTGATTCATTGAATTAGCAAAGGATGAACTGACCCAGAGCCAATTTCAGCACAAACACTCTTCAGTGTGGCCGTTGTTACAGAGGGAAAATACTCAGTTAGACACTTTCAGTCTCGGTAAGCTTTTTTTAAAACTGGAGTCCGAAGAAACGGACACAGAGGAAGCCGTTTACAAGAAAACATATTCTACGATGGCATGATATGTCAGAGGTTCATTCAGGCGAAGATGGGCAAGAGAGAGAGAGAACAAGACTTGCAGCACATAACAGGAAGGCTGAACGTATCACAGCAAAGTTGCTCTGTTTTATCCCTTTGAGCTTTCAACCTCTGCGTCATGGAACATGCTGGATTTGGAAAATACTGGAAACCTTTTACAAATCTCAGCTGTAAGTAAGAATCTACATTCTCCACACATTACCGGTAACTGCCTTTTCCTGTAATATTAGCCAGTCTACTTGCTAATATACGATATATGATATACAATAATATACAATGCTAAAGACAGTTGACAACTGTGTAAAAATTTTGTTTTTCTTTTAAAATCATAGTAATAAACCTTTCTTCCCCTCACACAGAAGTGTGATGTATTCTATGTTCCAATTATAAATAATTAATGACGGCTCAATGTGAGTAGGCTGGTAGATTTTGACCGCTCCTCTTTGGTCTATATATGCTCTATATTAGAAAATCGTGCCATAGCAATATTATTTATAAATATTGCCGATCACATCACAGCAACAGATCCACATTTTTGCTCTTTCTTGTGCCTCTCGTCTGTTCTACAAACACTGTTTCCGATCTTTAGCATTTTGGGCTCTGTAATCTGTTTAAGATGCCGGCATCTTCCAACAGGAACATGTTACACCTTATTGTAATATCTGCATCCCAAACAGCTGCCAGCTGTATTTATATTGTGCACATCGATATATAGCGATTAAAAACATAGTGGGAATATATTACGCAGCCCTAGGGTTGGACGGTATAGAAAAAAAAACTATATAGATAAAATAGAGATCATATTGATCGATATCGATAAGTATCAACAAATTCAAAACATATATTTTAAGTGCAGCCCTGGCTGTTTTATGCTGTTGCTTAGCAACCTATTTTTAGATACAGAACACAGAAACACTGAATTCAAACTCAACCCTTTATTCAACCACCTTTTTACCAAAACTGAAAGTAAAGTATTTAAAAAAAAATTAAAAAACAACTCGTGCTCTCTGAACTCTTTGAAGGGGGCGGAGCTTGGTTCCTGGGTCTGCCTTTGTGATTGGTTGGGAGGGAATAATGACTTAACTAACGTTAAGTCATTATTCCCTCCCAATAAGTTAATAACGTTATGGCATTCTAGCCCATAACGTTATTAACTAACGTTATGGGCTAGAATGCAAAGGGAAGGAAAACTGTTATTCTATTAAACTTTTTATTGACCCTATTTCTATCATCAGTATATCGATCGATATATATTGTTATTGGATTATCGTCCAGCCCTACCATTGATATTATCTTATTACAGAAAAAGCGATGTTTGCAGGTTAAAGCTTTGCAAAAACAAAAAAACAAAAAAAAAACAGAGATTGTAAATCAGCCACAAAAACAAACAAAAATCAGATGAGTGCGTCTCTAATAAACAAGGCGGCTGTTATGTCAGCAGGTTCTCACCTTTAATTTCAGCAGAGAGCTGACAGCTCCCAGCCCTGTTGTTCTCCTCGCATCCTCCCCCCGGGGCCAGCTCAGTAGGAGCCTCTTCATTACCCTAAAAGTGCACACGCGTATACGGCCCATTATAGGAAATAAAAAAAAATAAAATAAAAACACTCAACCTCCAGGTTATTGTTACTTTCTGACAGCTCTGCACCTTGGAATCCTCCTTGGTTTCACTCATGTTAGCCGGACCGCTGGACTGGGTGAAGCTCTCCGTCAGATTAGTACTCTGCAGCCTGGAGTAAAGAGAATTGCAAAAATTATAAATATATATATGTGTAAAAATGTGTCCACACAACGATGGAGAGTCCGCAGCAGCTCGGAGCAACAGGTTACCTGCCCGGCGGCTCGCTGTCGCACTGCTTGGACGTGACTCCGGGGAAGGATGAGAAGGACAAGGATGACAGCCGCGACTGGAGCTCAGATGCAGCTTCTAATCTCGCCATGGCTGTCATGACGAGACAAACACCTCTGACTGCGGGGCTGGAAGAGAGGAGAGACCGCCCCTCAGAGCCACGGCACAGGGAGGAGGGAGCGACAAGTTAGCCTCGTTGTTCAGAAATCAAGCAAACGAAAATCACTCCGTTAACCACAATTAAAGCGAAGAGAATTTCTTTTTTGTTTTTCTACATCTCGGTTCGGGTTTTTCTTTACTTGCTCGCTCTTCCCGAGCTTCCCTTTAGCTCGGAGCTGGCTAGCTGTTAGCTAGGAGAGCAGCAAAAGTGAAGCCGACCTTTTCTTACCGCAACGCAACACTTGACAGTCCGATTTAATGTAATCAAATCCAGCTCAGGCCATTAAAAATGTACCTCCATGTCCCCTCAATCATGTGACAAGTGTCGCCCCCCACACACACACAGCGGCACTTCTTCCTCTCAGGGGGAGGGGGGAAAGAAAAACACTCGACGCGAATTCCTGTGACTTCCGTCTTTTTTTTCCGAGCGTTGACGGAAATTAGCGAGTCCGCAGCCGAAGGAGCGAGGACGCTTCTGCTGCAGCTCGTGGCTTAAAGACAACACAAAAAAGGTTTAAAAATGTGGAGGGAAACATTTGCGACAGTCATATTAATTTGGACACATTTTTTTTAACGGGGTGACGGAAAATACTAAATATATACATTTCAGAACCAGGCATGTTGGAAGTTAAAGTGGAATTTCTCTTTTGTACACAGAGTGAAAATTATTCATACAGGTTTAAATACCATTATGCAATTCAACTAATATTTGCAAGTTGCACAGAAACCACATTTGTTTTGAAGCTCCTGGTTGTAAATCTGGCTGAATATTTGACCGCTGTCCACAAAATGGGAGAGCTTCATTAAACTGTAAGAGGTTTTGTTTTTGTTTTTTGGGTACATGCAGGCCTAGTTTATAAAGAAAGACTTCATTTTAAACAGGGTCAGGGGACATTCCAGACTAGGGTTGCCAACTCCTTCAAAAATAAATAAGGGACACCTCCTGTTAGGGCCGACCAATCTCACTGTCTTCACCCCCATCCTGGTGATTTTTTTTCCCGGCCCTTTTTTCTGTGTGAAAATAATTTGTAGATATTTGACTTGAACCTGAGTTTAATTAGAGCAATGTTTGAGTGATGCAATTATACATGGAAAGCAAATAATTCAATAAATCACTTTCATAATTTTTTGACAATTACATTTTTCAAGGGACGGATGGCAACCCTATTCCAGACGCTTACCTGCTTTAGAAATTTCAAAACCAGTTTCGATGTGTATTTAGGATCATTGTCTTGTTGTGTTTCTTGCTGTGTTAAAAAATACGGCACTAAAAAGTGAGCAAAATTACTTTATCCTTTTATTATAACGAATATGTTTTCATCGATAAGACCTCTACATTGCTGTTAAAAAAAATCAAAGTTTTTCACCTTCAACAAAAAAAAACAAAAAACTTTTTACTTAAAGTAAACATTTACATAAAATGCACATCTTTGTTGCTGCTGGCTACTCTTTTACTACAAAGATGAACAAAAGGTAAAAAAAGTGATCTCGCCCTCAACTTTAACTCTAAATAAACATTGCATTGCAATCCATAAAATAGTACAATTATATATATTAGGGTACAATGATGGGAAACTACAACAAACCCTGGTATTCACAGTGACCTGCTTAAAAGCAAATGAAATGTAGGCTGCAGCGGCATGAAAAATAACTTTTAATCACAGGCAGAAAACATTTCTGAGGCATAAACACGGCTTATAAAAACAGTTGTAGTTTTGCTTTACTAACTATGTTGGTATAAATGCTAAAATAAGCACTGTGACATATCTTTAAAGATTCAAATCAAATATGCTTCATAATAAGACTAAAGATATATTTATCACAGAATTTGTTAAATGCTAATTAATATTATAATAATACAGTTTGTGTGACGAATCAAATACCACAATATGTATGTCAAAGTTTTACAAAATGCAAAAAGAAAATGTTTATTGATATTAATATGTCCTCTCTCTATGACGACGTGACCTTGTCATTTTATTGTTCTTTCCAGGGATGACTTAAACGCTGCACAGATGAACTGTTGCACAGATTTGCTGCTCGTTACAAAGCGAAGCAGCGGCGTCTCTTTGGTTTGGGCATCAGTGAGAGAAATCCAGGGAAAAGACCTTTGCAAAGTAAAGAATAAGATATTCACCTTCATCAATTAGTTTTTTTTTCTTTTCGTCCCTCTACGTAAGAATTTAAATTGTTCATGCAGCCAAACGTTGAATACAAGGCCGCATTATTGATCAACTCACTCATTTGGATCGAGAACAGATGCAGAAGTGGAACCGATGAAGCTCTGTGCATTTAATAATGGCTCATTGTTCATCCCGTTCTCTGTGAGTATGCCGTTAATAAGAGAAAGAGCCTCACTGGACCCCAGGCAGGCAGATGTGCAGATGTTTAACAGGCTGTACAACACTCCACATACCCAGGTCAGACCTAAAGAGATGCCACCTACAATTTAAAATCAGCATCAGTTACAAAGGAAAAGAACTTTATCCAAATTAAGCAAAGGAAAATTCTCACAGCTCAACCTTTTATAGCAAGAGGGCAGGATGCCTCTATCAGTGATGGATCTGACAAAGCTGCGGTCAGATGAGAGCAGGACAGCCACAGGTCTGAGGCGTGGCACGCTTCCAGCTGATACTGTGGTTTCAGGACAAAGTTGTGGCCAAGACGCTCAGCTATGCTGGAAAAAAGTAAGAAATTAGTCACATTTGCGTCAAAACTGCACGTAGCCAGCCTGCATAGGGGCGGGCGCACCTGGTGACAGGCACCGCTGTGACCAAACTGTACACGAGGCAATGCTTTGGCAGATGACAACGAATATCAGCGTAGACTCTGTGGAGGTGAGAAGGCAAACAGCAGAGGAACAAAACATCTGCCCACGCTGCCAGCCGGCGATTGTCGAAGAAACACTCGACTCCTGCCGGGACGCACTCCTCTGAAACACACACACAGTCGTTACTCTGCAGGTAGACGAAGAAGCAAGGCAAATCTGCAATACGGTGAAGTAGCCACACGTTTAACCACAGGAGCCAAATTAAATGTGTTGCTGTAGAAAGGATGAAGAAATTAAAAATCCCTTTTTCATGTTTAGATAAAAAGTGATTTATTGGATTCTCCGTAGCAGCTCTTTGAAGCTTTAACTTATTCACACTTTATGTTAGAACCACAAATATGTTTTATTGAGATGACAGTGACAAGGTTTGATTTTCGTCCATTTTTTTTGGCAAAATTCCTCAAGCGATGTCGGATTTCAAGGAGAGCATCTGTGAACAAGTAAACGCCTTCCCACAGCATGATGCTGCCGCCACCATGTCTCATGGTGGGGATAGTGTGTTCAGGGTAATGTGCAGTCTTAGCTTTCTTCCAGGCTAGACGGTTGTCGTTTTAGTTCAAAAGTCACATTTAGAAACGGCACTTCATTTAAGTTAACAAGGAGTTAACAACGGTTGTCTTTCAACAGATTAGATGAAACAAAACAAAAAACTCAGACACGGCAGGACTTCAGTCCTTGCTCATTTCCTCAATTTTCAAGCCACAAGGATACTCTCTGAGCACCTATCTCTTAATCAGACAACCTATGAACAACATCATCTGAAATCATGTCTTAGCAGTCATGTGATCAGCTCAACTGAGCAAGACAGTTTTGAGTTACTGGAAAGGCTAAGTCACTGTGGCTACACCACACAATGGGCCTCTTTGCTGCTTGTTTGATTAATGCTCTCCTTCAGTCAGTTAAGGTGGAATCACGGTAGGTGTACAGTTGTGCCATTCTCCTTCCATTTTAGGGCTGTTTTATAAACAACCCATGTTTTAATCGTGTCCAGACCTTTATTCCCGACCTTTTTGTTGTTTTCCTTTGGTTTTTATGACGCTGTTTGTTCACTGATGTTCCCTAACAAACCTGGGAGGCCTTCTCAGAAAAAAACGGCTTTATACCCATATACATGCTCACTCTAAACTACCGTGACAGCTTTAATCAGATGATATGAATCTTCCAATGATATACAAGTGGCAAGAACATCTCCTTCGAGGAGCAACCCTGAAAGATCACGGCCTATGAAGCCATCAAAGTCTGCATTCCTTATGATGAAGTAGCTTTAAAGTACATCCATTCAAAAAGTACTGGTTCTCACTCAGTAGTGTTGATATACAGCTATTGGGGCTGATTTTATTGTGTGCGGTCTTGAAACCTGCAGACAATTGCTGTGAAACGAGGATCAGCATGTTCCTGTTGAAGACGCACGTCCCAGCTCGTTAAGAAAACATCAAGTTGAGGTCCTTTTGAAACACAATTATTTTTCAAGTTGATAATTCTCTTAAGTTCCCAAGCTTGATTGCTTTTTTTTTGTGCTCAACAAAAGACTTCACGTCTAAAAGGAAAGAGTGATGGTATGGTGAACAATAGAGTTGGCTGTCAAAATAACAGATGTTGCTTCAGGAATGCTGGAGATTAGGAGAGTTTCATACCGACTCATAAGGAAGTTAGTCTTGAGGTTATTCTTTCTTGCAGCTGAAACAACAGATTAAGCCGGAAATCAGTTTACCTGCTGACTCTGGGGTTCTGGTGGAGATCTTAATCTGTGTGGGTTTGATGTGGGTCTTTTTAAGGAGGCTGAGCACCAGCTGTTTGCCCAGGTTACCCAGACCGAGAATCCCCACACAGAAGTCGCCATGCCACCCTGAGGTACATGAGTCCCTGGCACCAGTCTTACTTCCTATAAGACATCTGGAAATATCACGAAAACCTCAATGATCACGAGAACCACAAAGCATTTAAAGCTATGAGCCAGAAATTTCTGTACAAATCAATCAGACTCACTTTAGACATAGTTTGTCACCTACTGAACAACAACTTGTGGCTAGTTTTCTGTGTATTTTGTGGCAACATGCTATTCATTGAAGATGAAAAATAAACACAAGCATGGTGACATCAATTCAATTCAATTTTATTTATATAGCGCCAATTCATGAAACATGTCATCTCGAGGCACTTTACAAAGTCAAATCAATCATATTATACAGATTGGTCAAAAATTTCCTATGTAAGGGAACCAGTTGATTGCTTCAAAGTCCCGACAAGCAGCATTCACTCCTGGAGAAGCGTAGAGCTACAGGGAGAGTCGTCTGCATTGTACATGGCTTTGCAGCAATCCCTCATACTGAGCAAGCATGAAGCGACAGTGGAAAGAAAAACCACCCATTTGCGGGAAGGAAAAACCTCCAGCAGAACCGGGCTCAGTATGAACGGTCATCTGCCTCGACCGACTGGGGGTTACAGAAGACAGAGCAGAGACACAACAAGAGAGGCACAGAAGCACACATTGATCCAGTGATCTGTTCTACATGAGGTATGTCCTTTTGTACTTCACAGTCCCCTCCCCTTTTCATTCACTTTTTAAATCAAACATCTTCCTTCAAAGATGTTTAATGTATTCTGGACAGCTGTAACAAAATGTTTGAGCAATAAATGAAAAAAAAAAAAAACAGCAAGGACTTCAGACAGTCAGCAGTCATTTCAAGCCAAGGTGTAAAAAAAAGAAACAATATTTTCTGTCAATATTATAATATTAATATCAATATTAATCCATATTGGTTCACGCATTAATTTGTGATTAGAAAAACAGATCTTCTTGCTGCAAGGCAGCAGTGTCCCCACTGTGCATCCCTTTTTCAGCCTCTGACCCGCAAAGTAACTGTAGGACAGTGGTTTTCATTTCATTTCCAGTCCTCAGGACCCAATGTCCTGCATGTTTTAGGTGTTTCCCTGCCTCCACACACCTGTCTTGAATAAATTGGCCTAAATTGGATAAATTGGAAAAGGCCTCTGCCCCCCTTGATGGGTGCTGCTGAGGAAGTGATGCAATCATTTGATTCAGGTGTGCTGTACCAGAGACACATCCAAAACATGTAGGGACAGTGGGTCCCTAGGACCAAGATTGAAAACCGCCGCTTTAGGAGACCTGTGACCCTGACTTTTGGTTGACACTCTTACTAAATCAACTAAAAGGGGTACAGTGAGAACAAAAGCAACCTAAACAGACATCACACTTGGGAGTGGTGGAACAGTGGTTAGGGCAGGGTGTTTGCACACTAGGGAGGCTATAAGTGCCTGGGTTCAAATCTCACACTCTTACTTTGGGTCCCTAGGTAAGATCCTTAGTGGCAGGTCACAGCTCCTGGTTAAATACAGAGCACACACATTTAATTGGAATGTGTGTTGATTTATTGCTTTTATCTATTTATTTGTATCCCCTATAACGACAATAAATATATTTCACTTTTTTGTTCTTTTTTTTTTTTTTAGAGAGGATCACAAGACCCCACACTTGTTATATGCAACTCCAAAAAGAGTCCAGACCCCAACTTTGGGAACCACTAGCCTACATCTTCTTCATCATTGCAGTCAACAATATAAAGAATAAGCAGTAGGGGTCGATAACTATGCAGCAACACTGTACAGGCAGGCCATATAAATGTTAAGGCGATCTAAGAACAATACTGCATTTACTGATTTAGGCAATAACTGGGGGAATATAAACAAATTCCTACTTGTCAGTGTTTACTACGGCTTCTTCGTCAGCACCAGCTCAATACAACTGGACATATTCAACCTCTGTCGCGATCTGGCATTGGCCACTCCTCCTGTATGACGTCTACTAAGGCCTTTTGAGCTGCGTGATGTCATCAAACAAACAAAAAAGCAACGGGATTTTTAAATAAGAAAAAAAACGTAAAAACTTTGCTTAAATCCATACTTCATTACTCAGCTAGGATTTTTTACATGTATATTTGTTCATTTTGATACGCAAATGATTGCAAACTACAAGTAGGCAACTTACTTTAACGAGTGCGCCAGTTCGCATAAAAAAATTGCGTGCGCGCACCCGCAAAACGTCAGTCCAGCGTAGCGCGCACGAAGGTGAAGTGACGTCTTCTCATCAACAGTGAGTCCTGCCGGTAACGACGAGCCGGTGGAACCAGCAGCACCGAAGCTCATTATTAGTTTGGCGACAGGATGTGAACACGGTTGACTGCTCTTCTAAATAAGGAGACATTTTGTTGTCATAGCAGCGTCAACTTCCGGTTTCAAGGCGCTTGACCACGCGGGTTTCCCGCCCGCCCTCATCACAAAACAAATATAAAATTAGCGAAAACATGGAACATTTTAATAAGTTTGGACGAGGGAAACATTTTTGTAATACTTTTTGATAATATATTGAGAGCCTTTGAAAAACGATTACTGCACCTTTCCTCTCATATATGGGCATGGGGGATCAAACGGTCTTTGCTAGGGCTTGGTAGTTTTTTTTCCTTCCCCAAATATAGACTTTTCAATAACATTTATATATTGTCAGGATAAAGATCAAAATCAATAAAAAAATATATGGCACACAATCCT
Source organism: Fundulus diaphanus (assembly GCA_037039145.1). Classification (NCBI taxonomy): domain Eukaryota; kingdom Metazoa; phylum Chordata; class Actinopteri; order Cyprinodontiformes; family Fundulidae; genus Fundulus; species Fundulus diaphanus. The sequence continues at coordinate 13,332,793 of CM073138.1, forward strand.
GTTCTGAACCGTTTTTTTTTATTTAGCTTTCGCCTATTTAGTAGTTAAACATTACACGTATGCCCAAGAAAAAAATATTCTTTCCACATAAACAAAAAAAAAAGCAAATCTAAAGTGTGTAATGCAAATCATCACAACATCCATATTCATTCACTTAAATAAAAACAGCTGACAATAAGACATTAGAGATGTAGATGCATTGTTTTTGTGACAAGCTGCACAATTTTAAATCCTTTAAAAGTGAGTTTCTGAATAGCAGCTTTTGTGAAAATAGCACACCTACTTTTCAAAATAAATCTGTGCAGCTGTACAATATGTTCGGGTTTCCTTTCTTATCTCTGTTTATTTGGACAAGTAACCCTTCAAAGTCACTTAAAAGTGCTTATTAAATAACTTTACACACCTTTGACACATTCAGTTTATGTCCTCGTTGTCTTCCATTTGCAGAAATTACAGATTTGGAATATTTACAGTAAATAAGGGCAACATATAATACATGTAATAAATTAAACCTTACACTAGTGTTTTTTGACACCAAGTAGGATAAGAACACTATTTGTAAACAGAGCTGCTTGAAAAGGAAGCTAATGAGATGAGCTGGCTCTCACAATTCTGCATTTTAATTTGACCGAACTTAAGTCAGATTAGAATGATATGTGGCTTGCACATTTATCACTTATATATCCATTTATTGAGCAAAACAGTGGACACCGCTGATGACCATGAAGGCACTGTGAGGGGGGCCGTTAGGTGGATGGCATTAGGTCACACCGCCACAAGATGAGACTGTTTTATTTACACCAGGAGTCACTGGCAGCCTTTCCTCAAACACAAAATAAGTTCCTGCCTGCAGCTGCTGCACGGTTTCATAGCAATACGAATCACTCCTCCTCGTGCCTCCATTTCTGTGACTCCTCCTGACGTGCGTCGGGATGAATCTGGTTCCTCATCCCGCCCAAGACGTTAGACGTGGCTTCAGTGGCCATAATGAGGGGCTTGACTACTGCTGGTGGCAGCTGGCGGAGGACTCCTCCGACTGCTCCCGTCATCCCACGCTGTTCGTGCTCCCGTGTTGCCGTGTCATAAAGGGTCAGAGCGGTGTCTGTGATGCCCTGCGTTTGGAAACATACGGTTCTGGTCAGAAATTCACATGAAGGCATCATCTGCATGAATATCACTTTAAATTTGGAATTTTACTGATGTAATTTTGACCCTTTGCGGATTAGAGAAAGTCCACAATAAATTTAAACTGGTGCACCAACTTGTTCATTAAGGCTGTACGTGACTTTGTTAGTCCCACAGACTATTAGAACATTTATGCCCTTGTTAAGTACATATAAACCTCTGAATGGTGCTTTACATTTTTTTTCAATGGTGTAAATGAAAGGTGAATGGTAAGTCAAGCTATTTGCTTACCTCTTTCACCACAGTATAAGCATTGGCTACACCTTCCCGCAGGTCAACAGGCTGATGAGCCAGGCCATAATGGGAATACCGTTTTACCCTCTTTGCATCTCTCTCGTCGGGTACTGGAGAAACCATGTCGTAAGCTGTCTCAGCCGCTGCCTAAAGAGACCGAATTCAAAGAAATGACCACCAGAAAAATTTACATTTCCTGCAAACGTTCAGTGCAAATGCTGTGAGATGTGTTCGTAAGTGTATCTGCTGCAGAAGCTGAACTGAAGCAGAAACACTTGTTGAAGAGTAGAACGTACCACAAATACTAGAAGAGTAGAAACGTTTAAAGAACAGAATCGAGGAGATACAGCAGAAGCTGAAACTTATGTAGAAAACTACAGAAGCAGCTTAACTTGATGTGGTAAAAGAGTGGTAAAGGAGCAAAAGAATCAGCAGATTGACATTAGAGCTTTATGCACACAAGGTGAAACCAGCAAATTTAATGCACTTTTAACTAAGTTAAAATGTTGAAATCTTACCAAAACCCTGTGTTTTAAGGGCGCTTAAACAATGAACAGAACAATGAAATTGAAAAAACATAATACATAGGCTCTGATTGTGTGTGTTAGTGTGGGGTTTTCTGTCACACAGTGAATGGTAACACTGGCGAAATGTTTCTCTGTGTATTTCTGTATTTATTCATGCCTGTATGTTTTCTAAAATGACCTACAGTATGTTCCTTTATGCATAACTCAGTGTATAATTTGCCCATTTTAACAAGTTTGGGAACCAAAACAAGTGTTTCCCCTTCTGCCACTATCTCTTTAAGGTAACCACGGCAACAACAGCAGGCGTCTGTATTGATTGATCGTGTCCACGAACTTCTTGGAAAACCCGATCCGATTTTCCCAGTAGGCTCAGTCAAGAAGTAGATGGCATCCTCTTTTTCCTGTTCTCTCTCTCTTCGGAGACGGTCGCATTTTCTCTCTGCTCCGGCTCTGCCCCCCCCCGGCTGCTGCTGCGTCTTGTCTTTCTGAACGCTGTCTTCTTATCACCCGAACTCTGAAACTATGGATTTAGTCAGCTGGTCTCTCAATGCTATTGATCAAATTTTTTCGACGGGAAGGCAGGGAATAGGGGACCCGTCCTGTCCAGACGGGACACATTTCGCGGGGTACACCCTAGATTCTTGGAACAGGTGGAAAATGGTGTGTTTTTCGATTTTGTCAGTCGAGGACGTGGAAGACGTATACATGTTTAAATTCATGATACTTGTATTTCTGCTAATTGGATTCGGTGGATTTTTGATGTATTGGCAAATTGATGTCCTCACCCTTGCTCAAAAACTTAATGAAACTTAAAGTTTGATTTTATAGAAGCTGCAAAATATGCTGAAGCATTACATACCAGCCCAATGTCCTGGGAGCTGTTTAAAGTCTGAATGGTGTTTCTAACTGAAAGTAGGAGGAAGGTTTTAGTCTTTAAAGGTCATCAGGTATTTTAATGATTAGAACGCTTGCCACGTTAATTTCTATAGGGAGAAATTGTCTAAAAATACAAAAAGATACAAAAAAAATTAAGCTTTGTAAATGACTGAAGTTGGGGCGGTCATTTACCAAAAGACTTGAATGTTTGATATTTGAATTGTTGAAATACCATAATACTTGTCAAAGTATAAAACAAAAAAACATATGGAACAAGCGTGCAGAATGAAAACGCTCCGGTATTCAATAGTGTTCATTAAATGGGAGACCAGTTTACCTGAATGGTCCGCACCATCCGGTTCGTGAGCTCCAAAGCAGCCATGGCTGTGGAGGTCCCAAAGGAGGCCGTGCCGCGCTGAAATCCCCGGACTATCCGACCATCCTTCCTGTACTGCTCAATAGGGAGCCAAACCAGGTCCCTGAGTCCGTGAACTGAACAGAACAAAACGTTTTCTTCAACGTTCATCAGACGTGAACAGAAATCCCCAGTTTTCCCAGCCTCAAAGGCAACGTGCCAAAACACAAGCGTTAGGTGCCAAGGTGACAGAGGTCAGGGTTGTTGTATGAGGAACAAATGGAAAAGACCTGGGCCCAAAAGTTATGCTCACCCAGTTTCACCAGAGTGTGAATAGGCGCCACGCCACTTAGTATTCCTTGAAGCTGATTGGTCTTTATGTCATTTAGCCACTCATTTATTGCATAAGAAAACAGCTTATCCACACCAAGTAGTCTGAAACACAAAGAGGCGTAACTTTAGTTTAAAAAAAACAGGTTGTAAAGGCAACACACGGTGCAATGGATCACTGTCTCATAAGATATTCAGGTAACAGACCCTTGTCTATAGCACAGCTGCCTCAGTTTTAGTTCTGAACAATTCAGCTGCGTCAGACCGAAGATGATTCCTGCAAACGTTCCCTGAAACAAAATATCACTTCAGTTGTTAATAAAAATGGATAAAATTAAGTGAAGATTATGCATTTATCCCTCCGACCGTGTACCTGATCCATCAGTACATGTTTCCCGTGGTAATCCAGTCGAATTGGAACCTCACAGGTGAAACGAAACTCCCTGAGAAGAGGAAAAAAAATGGTTAAACATGGACCTGTCGCAAATATTTTAGTCCTGAAGCGTTTTACTTTCAAACAGACCTAAAGAAGATCGGCTGGTCTGAGAAGGGAGAGGAAGACGCTTCGCCATCGTTCATCTCCTCCCTGCCCGATGTTGAGAAACTGTTGATAGTGATGTGCCTCTGAGCAGGAACTGAGATGATCGGGGCTGGATCCTGGCTGCCAGGAGTCTGCTTGGAGAAGCTGCAGGAGATCTCTGGGGCAGGAGCTTTCTTTGTCGTAGCACAAACAGCTGCAAAACACCGAAAATAATCAGGAGCTGGGAAAACTGTGCCAAAGTGCACAGCAGTAAATGTGTCCGTAGATTATCGGTCTTACTTTCTTGAACGGGAGGGGAGAAAAACTCAACTTCGTTTGCAAGACTACTAAAAAAGTCCTTCAAGAAGAACAGCGCATCCTTTAAGGAAACCAAAAATAATGTTATGGAGTATGCTCAGAGTTTCAACATCCAACACTGCAAACATCATCTGAATCTGGTTTAATTAATACCTGATCAATATTGAGGCGAAGAGGCATTAGGGAAACCCGTAAGGAGCACTCAGGAGGAGCCTGGCCTGACTCGGGACACGTGTGCAAAGCCCTAACTGTCAACTAAGAGCAAAAAGTATGCATGAATAGCAGAACTTCCCAGGCCTAATTAGACCCCAGGGTGTTGTCCGGCTTACCATGTTTGAATGGGCTTTTCGAGGCATTTCCTTGCTAAAGTACAAGTAAAGGAACTTGTTCATCTGTGAGGTAGCAAGTCTGTCCCGAATCTCCAGGTCCTGCACAACAAACACCTGCCGAGAAACTGGCTGGTCCATCGCTGGATGAGATGCTACGGTGGACTGTGGATACACCTCATGCTGAAATCTCACCTGAACAAATGAAGAAGTTAAGAATTGCTGTAATCTTTGCAGAGAACAACATGGTTTGTAATGAACCTGAGATGCACAGAAAAATCGTCTGGTGATCGGTATGGGATGACTTTATGCTCAAGCGGGGCATCATATGGTCTCACACCACGATAAAGTACCACCGTGTTACATTTACACAAAATTCAAACTAAAATATCTATATCAGTTTATTTAAAAATGAAAAGCAACAACTATTCACAATAAAAATAAAATAAGGAAGCATACTGAACATTAAGGTGCAAATGTTTTCAAGACTTTGGCAAAAAACAACCTTTGATTGAACACCTGATAAATTTAGTTCGCTGTTTCATAAAGTTTTAGTAAGGTAAACCTACACTTAACAAGTTAAGACCACGCAGCTATTTTCAGAATCACTGGAGAGTTTAAAACGAAGGCAGAAGAAGCAGCCTGCACTATTTTCTGCAGAAGAACAGCAGCCGATGATTTTAGCTAAAACATAGGACTTTGACTTCAGACGACAGGACGCGGAACATATTACGACAAAGATGCTCTGTTCTAACATTTTAAAGGATAAAACATATAATCCTTCATATCAGTTCAGTTTGATGGCAAAAATGGTGTTTCGCAAAATGTTAGGAGAATCTTTTCAATCTCACAGTTGAGTTAAAAGTCCATTAACTCTACAGGGAATCCACAGAGACTGCTATTAGTAAAGCCAGGTACATTATTGTGCTAATCGCTAACCCAAGATGCTGCAGGCAAGTTAAAATGTTAACTCTGTGATCATGTTCTTTGTTTTGAAAAGATGTTTAACTGAAGAGCTGTGTAACACCGGCTGCTCTCTCACACACAGAGAGACAGTGCCTTTGGTCAATCCATAAATATTTAATGATCAGTCACTTTCAAAATGAATGAATAGCAGGTAGAGTGTAACTGGAAATTGGATTACTGCTTTTGGGAAATCATTGACTTGTTTTACATGAACAGTTTAAGTGAAAATGGTAAATCTTTCAATTTCTCAAGAGATTAGAAAAAAAGGTGTATTTGTAGCACTTTGAGAGGAATCAAAATTTGAGAGCTTAATTCTGGTCAAAAATCGTCCACATAATCTCTGAGCGGTGCATCTCTATAATAAACATTTGTTTATTAATATAAAAACCTTGCTGAGTTGGATTTCCATCAGGACATCAGGGTTCCTTCCTCTTCCGCCTCCTATCCGCCCCAAACTCTTCACTTGTCTAACTGGAGTTTGAGATGGGGAGCTGTGTGGAGTAGATCTGCAACGCACCGGGGAGGGACAAAAACCTTAGATTAAGTTTCCTTTTAAGCACGTTTGAAAGAAACCAAGAAGAATGGCTCACCCGCGGCTTTTAGCAGGTGACGCAATGCATGTTGCACTCCCAAAGTCTTTTCCTCCATAAAGATGCCAGATGACAGATATCTCCCTGATGAGGTAGCGGACTTCTGGGATGGGAAAATTCATGGCTCCACGACTGGAATCACTCCCTTCCAGGGGCTGATTAAAGTGATTGTCTTTGATTTCCACTGGATGCGAGGTAAGTTGTTTTACCACTGGCTCCTGGTCTTGATCCTGCAACACAAAAACCCTAAAAGTGAAGAAAGACATGCTTTGCATAAAAAAAATTGCGTACAGTTGAGTCAGCGGTTTCTTACGTCTCCTCTGGAGTCGGGAGTTTCCAAAATGCAAAAGTCGTCGGTCTCTTGGGCAAGGTTGGGAGCAGGCGTGATGAGAGGAGAAGGGAGAATGGGGTAGGTGGGACTTGCTTCTTGGCTTAGATTCCCACTCTCATCAGGGAACAGGAACAGGTCTGAGCGAGGCGGGTCATGGTCCTGAGTCTGCTCCTCATGGGAACCTAAATATAACGACAAATGTAAGCAAATAATGGCTCAATCGTGCTATTCCAACCGCTCCAATCAAACTGCTGAGAGGATGTGTTGTTTCTGCACGTTTTTTATTCTATCAAAATGAGGCAGCTTGACTCATTTTTTTGAAGAGACTATTCGTACCCTTTGAATCTCTTCTACATTTTGTTACGTTAAAACCACAAAGTTCAATGAATTTCATCGGGAATGTGATGAACACAAAATAGAGCATGACTATAAATTAGAAAAAAGAGCTTCCATGATTTTTATTAGAGGACGACCGATACATCAGCTGTGTTTTCTTCCTGTATTGGGATTGGCCAATATGTGCATCCGTTTGCTTATGCATTATCTAAAAACCCACGTCTGATCTCCAGCTGTAGAGCTGCCACCGCTGTGCGTGTGTTCGCTCCCATGGAGAATCGTGTATGCTCAATAATTCAATATTAATATATAACTTTATTCGATAACAGTGATATGACATTTCTAATATTTCAATCTACAGTCTATGATTACAGCATTTGTCATTGTTATTGTTCTGGGTTTTATTTAATTTAATGTGACAGCAAACAGGCTTAAATCGGAGGCAACCCGACTTTCGTTCAGTTCTTTCTGAAAATGTTTCGACACCTATACAGGACTCTGTCAATTCTGGCGGCTCGCACTTGAGCCACACATTTCATGTGTTTTATTTTTTAAAGCAACTATTTCTAAAATGTTATATTGGAGGAGTTTTATAAACATGGCAAAAATAATAGTCATAAGTTTGTACAGGCATTTGTGGGCATTCGTTACAGTCTTTCTGAGGTTTTTATTTTGTTTATATCAATATCTTAATTATATCGTATTGGCTGAAATAGAGAAATATATCGCAATATAAGTTTTAGCCATATCGTCCAGCCCTAGTGTATGCACATGAAAACAATTACCAATCACTCAGCGTGTAGCATCTAACTTTACATAAAATAATGTCCATTCACTGCAGCGGTGGTCAGTGTTTATTCCCCTCCTTCTCCCCGCTCAACTAAAGAAGCTCTTTTCTCGTTGTGACACGTTCATTAAGTGCGAGCAAAGCGCTGCCGTAAGAGTGCTGACGTGTTTTTTTTTTTTTTTTGGTGTACCTTTCAAACTGGTTTAAACGCAGGTTTTGAGACTTGTGTAACATTTTGTTATCATTGTATAATTTTTATCATTTAAATGGTGAAAGAAAAAGCAATATCAGCTTTAATACCTTGGAATCATGCCTAATGGGCTGAGTAAAACTGATATGTATCTCCTTAGGTTACTGTTAGCTGCAAACAACAAGGTCATCACAAAACACTGGCTGATGAAAAATGGCCCGACTGCAGATGATTGTGTTAATATATGTACTGGAATATATGTAATAAATGTACTGGAGCAACTTGCCTATTCAATCAGGGTTCAATAAGATTTGGGAGAAAAATGTTGGCAAAAGTGGCTTATTTACTTGGCTAATAAGTGAGACTGTGCATAGATCATCCTGCCCACCCGACAATGTTACTTTACGTTGTTCTGTATTATTAAGTGCTCTGCACTTGTCTTCTGTTCTGCATAACAATTTGAAAATTAACAATAAAGAGTGTTAAAAAAAATAAAAATATCGGCTTCAAGAACGGGCCTAAAATGTTTTTTTTTAAATTGCCATCACATATTGGGTATCGGTTAGACTGATGTCAAAATAATCGGTATTGCCTTTAAAAAAAACTGTATCGGCTGATCTCTAACTTTTATAAATAAAAACTTAAAAAGTCTGCTATGGATTTGTATTTAGCCCCCTCCATGTATGCTGATACCCCCAAGTTAAATCCAATTTGACCAACTTGCTTTTAGAAGTACTTTTATTTGTAAATGCAGTCCACAGATGTGTAATTCAACACATTTTGCTTCCACTGCACAATTATATGCTACTTTGTCTTGGTCTACCACACCAAAATACTTTGGTGTTGCTGGTTGTGATGTGACCACAAATGAAAAAAGTTCAAGCGGTTTAAACATTACATGGTGGAGGCAGAGTAAAAGCTGCTGAGAAACGTTTGTTTTTACCATCTTCTTGGAGTTTAAAACCTTAACTAACATTTTTGGCTTAAAACAAACCAACCAGATACTCCCTAAACTCAGAATTGCCTATTTATTATTATTCATACCATTTTGTTGTGGGCAAGGCGCCTGCTGCCCATCAGTCTCCTCCATGGCTTCACTCATCAGGTCCTGCAGCATCTGCTGCTCATTCTCAGCAAGCAGCGAGATCTGAGAAGTTGGCCTGCTGGGAACCTCCGCCTGTCCGAAAAGAAGAGAAAAAAAACATTTATTGAATATGTATTTTTAGAACATATTTGTGTTTCTAGCAATAAGTCAGGAGTTGTATCTGACCTTGTTTTTTTGTGTGCTGCTGCTGCGCCTGGTCTCTAGTTCCTCTGGGGGCATTAGGTCTCCGTAGCTGGCCACATACTGGATGAGGTTCATCAGGGCGGCGCAGGAGTCTGAACACGTTCTGATGTGAATCACGTCACTGGAGCAGCGTAGCTCAAATCTGGGCTCTGACTATCACCCGACAAACAAAAAGGATCAAAATGTCTCCTTTCAGTGAGAAATCCTATTTAGAGATGGAAAACTTACCAATTTTCCATCTGCTCCGGGTTTGACAGCTGTAATCCTCAACTCCAGTGTACCCATGTCTACAACCTGGACATAGTCTTTTTGTATAAATGATACAATGGTCAATATACTGTGTAAACCAAGGTCAATCATTTGAAACAAAACTTTGTACTTTACAATGAATTTACTACAAATATTTCAGACTTTAAACCTAAAAATGGCAAAAACCACTGGATGGATGGCCAGTTGAATGGGTGGACTGATTGATTGATTGATTGATTGATTGATAAAAAGATGGATGGATGGATGTGCAGTTGTATTTACAAGCAGATGCTTTATGGACAAATGAAATGTTGGATAGACAGGTGGATGGACAGATGGATGACTTGACTGATGGTGATTGAAAACAAAGGATAAAAGGCAAATGGATGGATAAAACATATAGAAAACAGAAATAAAGTCTTGAAATGAATATCCTTTTTTCCTATTCCTGCTTTCCCTCACCACATTCAGCCAGACCAGAAATCCAACTAAATCCGGAGGAAGGAGGCCTAAATGCTGTCAAAAAAAAAAGTCGACTTACCCCGCGCAAGATTGACAGAAACCGCATTATTCTTGTCTGAGAGGAACAGAGCAGCTTCGTCCAAAATGATCCTGCAGAGAAAACGGTATATAAAACCTATATTAAAGATTTACAGATTTAGGTAACATCTATTTAAATGACTAAGAAAGCAGTCAAACCTTAAGGTTGAAGATGAATTGTCTAATGAGACGCTGCTGGAGATGCTAAACGTTTCTACAAACACCAAAGATCTGAGCGGCAGGTAGAGAGGTCTGAAAAAATAAAGATTTTTTCATTAAAATACTTTTACGTATATACTTTACTAATAAATAACTGTTTATTAGCTGTCGCTGTGAGATCTGCTCTACCTGTAGTCTAATGAGCAGCTCCAAAGGTGTAAATGTAGGGTAGTGATAGACATGGGAGGGGCGTAACCCAACACAGGTTCAGCCGAAACATTCAGAAAGTCAACGATCTGTTTCACAAAAATATGAGAATTATTTAATCCAATGTCTAACTGTGTTAAGAGATCTGTAGACATGCTATGTGGGGCTTTTAGCGACATGAAGCAGCTTGTTTTACCTGGTCATACCAGCCCAGGTTGGGTGGGACCACTCTGTGCTGCAGTGTGGCTCCTCTGACTCCAACAGCAACCAGAAACTCCTGCACAGACCAAAAAACAAAAAGCAAAAAAAATATCACAAAGTATAAAAATTACTAAGAACAAAAGCAACTTTAAATCAAAAAGCAGGTTTTAAGCTCTGGCTTATGGTTTGTGTTCCCTGACTTCAACACCCTCCTACAGTGTATTTTAAGCTTTATAATGGCTACTGATTTAGCAAACTCTTGAAATCATGTTTTCAAGCCAAAACTATGTCAATATGAACAATAGCTTCAAACAACTCTTTAACTCGTTGCTTTTCTTCCCACTTCAGCTGATCGGCAAAACTGTTAGAGTTTAAGTTAACATTGATTTAAAAGTTTTAATCACTTTCAAATTGTTCTGCTACCATTTGGTTTTATATGATACAAATATTTCTGAGACCTCTACCTCTACAACAAAGTAAGTATTTTTCTGAACATACGATTTACAACTCATAAATTAATACATTTTACACACCCAATATAAAAATGCAGAAAATATGAGGAAAATGTATTTTTTTGGTCTAACGTATCGATTATGATACAAAAAAATTTGAAAGCCTCACGTTTTGTTTCTTTAAAGCAATCAAAAAGATTTCCTTTATTAAAAATGTGAAGTTTCCTCACAGTTACCTGTATCAGGCTTTAAAGGGTTAAGTTTAATTTTACCCTCCCTGGAAAAGTCACTTCCTCTTGAAATAAATTAATTTTACTCAAGTGGTATTAGACTGATTTAACTCGAGCATTAAAGTAACTTAAAGTAGCAACTCTTTTCCAGCAGCTGGCAGTGGATAACCTAACAAGAAGGTTTTGATTTTAAATAACTAAGGGTATAATTTGAAGCCAGTAAACAAGTTTCAGAAGCAAACATATTTTGCAGCAAAGGAAGGCAGAAGGTTTGAGGATAATTTCTGTTTTTCCGGGCTTAATGGTTCCCTGCCTTATGAGGTTTGCAGCTTTGGTACAGCTTGAAAACACCAGCAATCCAGCCCATTTTCCGCTGCAAAAATGATATGAATTTAGGACAAGTTAATATAATTTACTGTATGTATTTAATAGATCATATAGGGATATATTTAAGACTTAAGATGATTAAATTAAACCATGTTTTTACTTTTAAAGATTTTGGAGAAAGTTTGAAAACCCTTCGGCTGCTCAACACTGTTATTAAATGAAGGGTATTTTCTAGTCTGAACACAAAAATCTGTAGTTGTGGGCTGGATGGTCCACCCTGAATAGTTCAAACAAATAAAACAAGAAAAAAAAGTAAAGCAAGAAATCAAGAGGCGAACTGATGATAAAAAGTGAAGTTTACATGTCAAGGTAATCAGAATAGAAATAATTAAAATGCTAGAACTGTTTTGAAACAAGCAAGCAGAGCAGGTTTAAGTGAATTCTCTCCACAGCTGCACAAACTAACAAATCTGAATATTTGACCTTGATGTTGCGTTCTGCGCTCTGGGTTGAGATTTTGACGGCAACAGACACCATGCTGCGAGCCTCCAGACCAATACCCTCTGAGGGTGTGGAGGACCTTTCTGAAGAGCTCTCTGATTGGTAGATGGTCGGCTCCAGCCAGTGGGGATGTGTCCTGCATGGCAACTTGATGTCCAAGACATGCGTCCCGCCATCCAAGAGTCCTGGGTGGATTCATCGACATTACTTATTTACGGTGACTTTCAATAGCCATCCTAATGATAAGGAAGAACTGCAGAGAGTGGAGGTGGCTCACCTTGGTGATACATGCAAATGCTGCTGGTATGAAAGCAAATGTAGTGTTGGTCCTTGAAGCCTTCATACTGACTGACGCTGAACAAAACGGCATTTTTCACCTCAATCCAGAACTCGGCATGTTTGTTTTTTAGTAAAGATTTATCTTCTTTCTGGAAAAAAAGGGAAACAAATCCACAAATTGTACATAAAAAGCTTTTTGAAGTGAGCTAACGTTAAGAGGATATGTAGCAGGTTTTACCTTAGCATTCGTCTGAAGAGCCACTAACCCATGATTGACAGTAAGGATGACAGAGAAGAGGCTCTGGGAGGTCTTGGCGTGGGCTTTGGTCTTTTTCTTCTTTCGAGATCTGAAGCCTAAATCCGAGGCAGGAGAGTAGTAATGCAAATTCTCCTCCTCTGACCCACTGGTCTCCTCTGTGAAAAAAAAAAAAGAGATTGTTTGAACCCAACTGAGATACTCGAAATTCATATGAAACAAGTGATCCTTTGTCACCCTCAGGTCCAGTAGAGCGAAACTGGCTAAAGCTGTCTTTGGAGTAAGTGTCGATCAACTGGCTGGCAACAGAGAGCCCGACTCCATACGGCATGTTTTCTACGGTTTCCACTGGGGACGGAGCTGTGGGCTCCCACAGCAGGAGGTCATTGCTTATCCTAAACACGGAGAACACATACTTTATTTAAAGAAACAGTACACAGAATATGCAGTGCAGGCCATATGTATTGGTACCGCTGATAGAGACGTGCAAAAGAAATAAGCCTTATTATAGGTGATTCTTTTATCGCAGTGAGATACTTTTACACATAACACTTTTGGAAGATGAAATCGTTAATTTGAGTACTTGTAAGAGAGGAAATGGTCACAACACACCCAACAATGCTTCCTACAATAAACAAATAGATGTTATTGAAGGATTTATTAATCATAGTTGACTGTTTTAAGTTGATCAGAGTTCCCAGAGACTTCTAATTAGTAATCCATTACTTTCTGCTTGATGTTAAAATCTTAAATTGATCTCCAACAAAGAGTGGCATCTTGGGGCTTCCAAGTGTCTCTTGCCACCATTCAAACACATGCCAACAAGTTGTTTGGGAACGATACAGCAAAAAGCTTAAAAAAAAGAAAAGAAAAAAGCTTCGAGTTCCCTACTATAACATCTAAACACGTGGGCTGTTGAGATTTTAACTGGAAGTGTCTGTTTTGATCAGATGAGACTGACATTTTGCTCTTTTTTGCCCAAAAAATAAACTCCCTCAGATGGAATTTGATGTGAAACAAATAAGTGAAAAAGCATCTCCTTCCCACAGCTGAATATGGCGGAGGATCTGTGATGCTGTGAGACCGTTGGTTGTTCAAAGCCCTGGTTATATAGTTAGAGTTCATGGCATCAGGAGCTCTTTGAAAGAAGATTTTATTCATGAATCTGGTGGATTTTGCTAAAAAAATAATGTCAACAGCTGGATAATGATCAAAGGCATCATAGAAATGGCTTCATCATAGACAGAATGGCCCTCTCAGGGAAAGAGAAATCCTTAAATATCCTACTAGGAAAAGGACGCTTGTACAAAAGCCAGTGCCTTTTACAGATAATTATTTTTGAAGATGAGCCGCTAATGAATAAATGTACTCGAAATAAAAATGTGTGGTTTACAAACACTAAAGCTTGTTATACAAGCTAACCAGGGATGTGAGTGAAACGTGGCCCGCGCTGCACGTGTCGCTATCAGCTGCTACAACAACGCTTCACATGTTAGCGAGCCAAAGTTGACCCTTCATCACAAATGAGCTCACTGTTAACGTGTTTTAAACATCGGACAGAGCAAGAAGTTTTTATTTTAAACTGGCACCTCTCAAGCTGTTCATTTTAAAAAGCCAATAATAACTGAGCAACCTGTTGTGCAGCTTTTCATAGAAGGCCTTGCCGGGCAGCGCCAGTTGCACGTTGGGGAAACACAGCTCGAGGATGAATCGAGAGTTGTTCGTGGTCTTTTCCTGGAACTCTGTCATCTCGCCAACATCCCCAGGAATGATCATCTGCAAACAGGGAAACACATAAGCCTCATGAGCCACCTGTTTTGTCCACAGCTTAGATTTGCAAAGCAATATTCTTATTTGCTTAAGGATTCATCAGTCAAACCTGATAATATTGTTCTCGCTCCTCGATGCAAATTTCTGCACCTGGATAAAGCGCACCTGCCTCTCAAATGTTAACACCTAATGTTTGGTTGCAAAGAGCAAAAGGAAACATGTAAAAGATTTCAAAAAGTAGATTTGAGATTCTACTTTATGTAAAAGAAATTAATCCCTGGCACAAATATTGTGTAACTACTTTAAGGTCTAGTATAAGCATTCAGTCCTTTTGATGTGTCTCAAGCCCTTGTAGAAAATGAGCTAAAATGTTCTACCCAGCTATTGTCTACAACAACAAAAAAAATGATTTTAATTACTTTTATCTCAGCTTAAACAAAGCCAAACCCAGTCTTACATTTAGCACATCTGATGTTACTCTCAAGAAGTGAAACAAATTAAATGGGCATTTAAACGAGATGGACGTGACCCCTAGTGGTGATCCTGTTACTTCAACCTCCTCACCGTTCCAACTCTGCAGTACCGCAGCTATTAGAAAATACTGCATGACCAACAGAATTCACCACTCAGCACAGATTGCATTGGTTTCCTACTATGCTTTGGAAAAAAAAAAAAACGTTAAAATGTTTTAAGAATGCAAAAATTAACATTTCCACATGGAGCTTGTTGAATAGAACGCATTTTAGTACAAGTTAAACTGCTAATATACGCACAGGAGCGTGATAGAGACCTAAAACATGGTTTAGTAATTGTTATTCAGAGCAGTTGCATGAATAGATTTAGTTTGGACTTGGACTAGGCCATCCTAACATGAAGATTATTTGATCTAATCCAGGGAGCCCCAACTCCCGTCCTGGAGAGCTGCTATCCTGCCTTTTTCAGATGCATCCCTGCTCCAATAGACATAAATCAAATGAACGGCTCATTACCAGCTCTCTGCTAAGCTGAATGACTGACATGCTGATGAGGGGGTTCAGCTATTTGACTCAGGTGTGCTGGAGAAGGGATGTGTCTAACATTTGCAGGACAGTGGCTCTTGATGACTGGACTTGGACCCTTCAGGTTATAAGCAGTCTGGCCTCCCTGGCACCTTTAGTCTGAAGGTCCCTTTGGGCGTCTGGGGTTTTGGTTCCCCTGGCGTCTGCCTCGGTGCTCTTGGGGGGCGGGTTTGGCTCCTCACAACCACTATAGAGCATTTTTCTCATGGATGAACGTTACATACACAAGCGCGCTCTCACAAACACCTACAGGTGCTCGGATCCAGGTGCTGACAGACTCACTTCTATACAGAAAACCCCTATTATTATCTTTAGCTGTCACTTTATACATGTCGTATTAACTAATACAGTATATTCTTCAGTGATGGTATCAAGGCGTTACTTGATTGTATCTGTAATACTTTATCGGCTGGTTGTGCTGTTCTTTTTACATCTCTATTCAGGTGAAGAAGCAGACTGAGGATGTATCGTTTTGTCCCTTTTCTCTCCTCTTTCTTTCACCTTTTCTCCTTTTTTTCCTCTTCTACCTTCTTGTTTTAGTGTCCATATAACATGAAATATTCCCTGCATGAATTATAATAAAGCTTCTTGCATGTATAAATCAAGAGGAGCACTATGGTAAATGTGGCACGGCTCCGCTTGTGAAAGTAAAATGTGTTGGGCTCTTTTTGGCATTAAGACAACAATTCTTAATGCCACACTGCCAGACAGGACTCTATTTAAATAAAATAAAACGTTATAAGCAGTCAACTGTATCTCTGGCTACATGTTTAAGACCGTTGTCCTGCTGGAGGGGGGAACCTCCTCTCATTCTCCAGTCTTATGCAGCCTCTAACTGGATACTGTTCTGTATTTAGCTCCATTTTTCTTCCTATGAACCTTTCCCATTTGTGCTTTAAAAAGTATTCCCACAGCACAATGCTCCCATCACCATTGTTGAATTGTGTGCTTAGGGTGACGGCTAGTGTTAGTTTCCTGGGCCTAAAAGTAAAATGTTTGTCTCATCTGACCAGAGCACCGTAGTCCTCCATGTGGCATGTTAGAAACTGAAAAAAGGACTTTTGATGACCTTTTTTTTTTCTTGCCACTCTTCAAATAAGACCAGAGTTGATAGTTATCCTGTCAACAGAGTCGTTTAGCTCCTCCAGAGCTACTATGGTGCCTCTCGTCTCCTTGACTGGCCTGTTAGTTTAGGTTGGTCTGTCTGGTCATTGTGTCAGACTCTTTTCATTGAAAGCCCTGTACAGTATTAAGTTATAATATAAGCATTATGAGCTGGTGCACTTCACTTGCGACTCACCTCTTCATTTTCATACATGACCCTACGTGAAGAAAAGGGTGACGGCTCGGGTTTTCCAAAGTCACACACGTCCTTCAACGAATGGGCGGCGCCCTCCTCCTCTTCCTCCTCCAGTGAATGGTCTTCAGCCCCCTCATCATCTTCAGCAGTCACCCGCTCCAGGATCGAGTGCACCGCGGTGGGATTCATCTTTAGGACAACCCTGCTCAAAGGAGGTTTTTTTTCCTCCATCACTACAAATTACAGCTACACGGACTCATCGCTTCGGCAGCGTGAACGTACCTCGGCCAGTCGAATTTCACGCTTTCAGACGTCATCATGTCTCCTTCCATGTTGTGGGACACTCTGATGAAACGGGCCGCCGCTTGATCTGGCTCCTCCTGGAACTTTCCTGCACGGCGAAAACAGAAGAAAGTCGATGACGGCTTGGCGATCACGTTTTTCTTTCTTCGGGTCTGACAACCGACGTACCTGTGAGCTCCTTGAAGGTGAGCTCCATTTTGGTTTGGTTGGGAGAGCTTCCACCCATGAACTCCGTTTTTACTTCTAGGTCCTCCAGCTCCAGAAGAAGCACTTCTCTCTGCAGGGACTTCTTGAACCAGGGCCCTCTCTCCTGATCTGAACGCAGGTCAGGGATGGGGAAGAGCACGGCGAGGCGGAGCACGGGAGCGTTGACCGTCAGCGATATGTGACAGTTGGACGGCGTGTGGCTGTCATCTAGGAAAACCTCCGCAAAGGCCTTGTGCTGAAAACCAGAGATGGGTGCTTCAGAACAGACATCGTAACAATAATGCAAAAAAATGTCTCATTCACAATAAAAGCGAGGCATGACTAAGATGCAAATCCTAATGAGGTGCCTAGAGGGATCAATTTACCATGAGCGGTTACTTAATGTGGTATTTTCTGTCAGAATCTGCTGCCTGGTAGCAGCAGCTCTCAGAGACAACTACAGACATTTCTGAGGGGCTCTTAATCTGACGTAACATTGTTTTATGTAAGCTGTTCAGACAAATTCATACTATTATGAAGCATAAAAGCAGGCAGCGCCGCTAAGAAAACAAGAGCATCTAACAGGGTTCCTCAAAAGTCTGTAAAAGACTGAAAATGTATTAAAATATATATAATCCTAATCTGGATATGTGTGGAAAAAGATATAAAAACAGTTGTATTACCAGAATTTATTCAATTTCCATTATCTACCGGTTCCATCCATACCTTGCTCACATCTTTTCTCATTGTTTTTTGATCTGTCCCTACCCTCCAATCACCAGGCTGTCCATCCTCCCTTTACATTCCTCTATTAGGTCTGTCCTCCATCCCTTTCTCTCTTCCTTCCAGTTGTTCTTTTTTGAAGGTTTTGTTGTTAAAACCTGACCACAACAGAAATGTTGGACTAAAATAGGGGCTTCTAGCAAGTCTGGCATAATTCATATGAGATTTTTTTCAACGTCTGGTAGCAACCAGTGGTGACTGTGCGACACAGAGCACATAGGAAACGAAAAGAAGTACACAGGAGGCTTGTCTCCTCCCATCTGGACAAACCATTTTTATTATAAATATGATAAATAAACATTTGATGTTTTTTATGAACAGCGAACCAGTTAATCAAATAAACATTCGCAACGTACCAAGCTGACGTGTTTGTTGTAAGACGTATACAAGTGGGAGGCCATCATCTCGGTGGCTGCTAGTTTTTGAGGCTGCAGCAGAGAGTTGAGGCGGTCGACAATGCTGATGTCCAGCTCGGAGCGGACGGCGCCCAGCTCCACCCGGATCTCGGCTTTCCTGGGAATTGTGCTGAGACGCACCTGGCCTGCCTGAACAGCAAGGCAAACAGAGACTTTAGACGGCCACGCAGAAAAGGTGGCCGGCGTGATTTACTTTCTGTGACTAAAGGCAGCCACCTGAGGACCTCTTCGCTCAGCCAGTTTGTAGAGCAGGTGAAGGCAGGTGGAAGGGGACGCATCGTCACTGGCTGGGGTCTCAAACGTCAGGAGCTGAGGTACGACAAAACAAAGTTGTGGAAAGTCTCTCTCAAAGGGAAGTTGTGGCTATAGTGGGTGGAAGAGCTCGACACTGACCTCGGTGTACTGGATTCCTCTTTGGCTGCCGCCGACAGGAGGTCCAGAAGGGAACAGACACTCTACAAACTCCATCTGGTTTAGGGAGATGTCCGTCCTGAAGGTGCGCAGGCTGGACCCCTGACAGTGCTCATAGTTTATCTTCAAACCCTGACCAACAAACCTGCAAACGTTGGCCCGTGTTAGGTACCCAGATTGTCACCTACTCAAAGGAAAGGATCAAATTCACTTCAAACAATGCGTACCGTAGATGATCATGGGGACAAGCCTGATCAAACGTCGAGCGAGACTGAAGGAAGGCATCCGCAGAAAGCTGGCCTGGACCCTGAGCGCTGAAGAAATGTCCGGCCACGGCTCCAACGGCACTCGGCGCGGCATGCGGCGGCGGCAGCGGGTCGATGTGGAGGACGGAGACGGCAAAGCCGCTCAGCGACAACTTTAGCACCAACTCTGGCCTCGACTCATCGCCGTGTGTTTTGGATGAATGCGCTGAAAATGAAAACAATTCCCAGACACAGACAAGCCGATATGAGAAAAAATAAGAATAAAATAGGAACTATTATCAGAAAAAAACGGCAAACAAACAACCGGCAGATGTTACAAGGTAAGATGCACCAGGTATCCATCAGCTTACAGGTTTGTCTGAGTAGTTTCTGAGGGAGCTGTGAGTCTCGTGACAGGGCGGAGGATTCACTCGTCTGCTTCTCTCTTTGTCGTGGCACATCCATATAGTCATCCCACACAGCCTTAAAAACACAGGCAGATATCCATGTTGACAAAACCCATCTTAAGGTAGATGTCGGTGACACATTTCTTTAAATAACCAGCATAAAAGTACACTTTAAAACTCAACAACACAAACAATGTGGTCTAAGAGGCTCTTTACAAGACGGAGAAGAGATTGCTAACAGTTGTGTGAACTTGATTTGTGTTATTTTCTGGTTGTACACAAACATATTTCCACTTTTAAACAAACTGATTTGTACATTAATACATTGCTAGCTGAGAAACGGGTCATTTTAATCCACGATGTCCTGCAATTCTTTAGTGAATTCAGCGTTCAGTTTATATATCTTTTAGCGAGCCTTTTAATGTGAAACCTCATTGTGACATTTATAGAAAAATTTCAATACATAAAAAAAATATGGAAAAAATGGATGGGTAAACAACAGATGAATGTACAGATGTCCTGCTGGGTGGAAAAATCACTTCAATAAACACTTTTTATAACTTTAATAACTGCGAGTACATTGGAGAAGCTTACTGATATATTGCAGCGAGACTGAAAGAACTCATTACAGGTTTGCTCTGCAGAGAGTCACACAGTTGACATTTATAGTCATGTTGTTTAGAACAAGGATGATGTCAGTTTCCATCCATACAAAGATGAATTTCAACTGATTACACCGAGATAAAGAGGCATTGTTTCCTCATCAGACTTGAATAACAGAAAACAAGGTGTAAGATGTCCTTTTTCTTACCTCTTTAACACTAATCCGAGCAAAATTTGTAAGATAAGATAAATCTCTATTGTCATGGTACCAACTTGCAATGTGTAGGTTTGTAGTAGTAAAACAACACTGGTCACGTGACCCATGTAAGGTGCATACAGAAACTAACAAAAGGCTACGTTCAGAATAAAATGGTGCACAAATAGTGCAGCCATAAATAAGGGGAATAAAACTTCGACGTGGCCCACTTCAAGTGAGTGAGGTACATTGCAAGAGGGGAACCAAAAGTAAAATCTTCTTGGAATTAGTGGATTTTTCCTTGATTTGAGCAGCTAAATAAGAATGAGTATTTTTACCATTAAAATAAGATAATTAGATTTACAGCACTTGAAATAAGATGACGGAGATGAATTGTTCGTATTTTAGGTGCAAAATCTTTTTCCATTGGCAGATAATCTTATTTACCTGCCCAAATCAAGGAAAAATACACTAATTTCAAGAAAATTGCACTTACTTTTAGATCCCTTTTGCAGTGTATTGATTAGAGATATTGCACTACTGTAAAAACTGCCCCTGAGTTTATTAGTGCGCGACCTCAGCACCCTGCATCTGCATCTCCAACACCCTGTATCCTGGGTTGTTAGTCTCTCAGAACGCATCACGTCCGCTTGAGACAGCGAGTTCTGAAACGGTCATGGCGTTTATGACCCTCTGTAGTGCCATGTTGTGCACCACGGTGCAGCTTCTGAACCATGCGGATGAACAGTAAGTCAGCACACGCTCAACAGAGCAACGATAGAAGACGGTCGGTATCTCCCGCCCCAGTCTGAGCCTTCTGAGGATCCTCAGAAAGCGGTGTTAAAGCTCCACTGAAGGTCTGCATCCGTGCGCAAACCCAGGTGCTTTAAGCCGGCCACCCTCTCCACACATCCGGCGCTCATGGTGATAGGCTGCCGATCAAACTTCCCCATCTTCAGGTCAACAATCATCTCTTTGGTCTTAGAGGTGTTAAAGCCCAAGTTGTTATCAGCACACCACCCAACCAGCCTGGTGACCTCGTCTCTGTACCTTGTCACCAACAGAGATGATCCCAATCACGAAGCTATCGTCAGCAAACTTGGTGAGGTATTGTCAGGGCGGTTGCTGACACAGTCATAGGTCTACAGAGTGTACAGTAGGCGGTTAAGTACACAGCCCTCTGGAGAGGCGGTGTTGAGGCAGAGGGCCGTGGAGAGATGGGGGTCCGCTCTGAAACAAATCAGAAAGAAAGTCTCTGATCCAGCTGCAGGCGGTGGGAGGAAGCCCAAAGTCCAAAAGCTTTGATGTCTGTTGATTGTAGCTCTGCTTCTAACACCATAGTCCCAAAGAGCAACCTTGCATAGCATCCCTGGTGTTCCAGGTGGGTTATGTTGCATTGAATCATTGTGACAAAGGCATCCTCCATTAAGTTATCAGCTCTGTATGCAAATTGGAGAGGGTCACGGATGGACGGACGGACAAAAAGATAGATGGATTGATGATGGATTGTGAAAATGGGAAGGGAAATAATGACTGAAAATGCTTTTTTTCACACAGTAATAGGTTTTTCTTCCATTTTTATCCAAACCTTTGAAATACTTAAAGGGGCCACGATAACTAATTTAATTTTTCTGAGGTTATGAGGGTATAATATAATCTGTTGTGCACTGATGAGGCCATGTGAATGTAAAGAGCGTGTACCAAAGGTTCTGCTAATGGCCGGTCAGCTTTCTTTGTTTGCACAAAAACAGTTCAGATCAGAAAACGGTTTATCCTTCAACGTAGGTTATTTTCTACGTAATCCATATTCTCCAATCAAAGCACACCATCAAGCAAACCACCTTCTCCTCTCCTTCTCCCCATTCAATGGCGTGAGTCGCGGTAGCATATCTGACTGCTGCACTCGAGCAGAGGGTGGCTACTAAAAAGGGGAGCTGTTATGTTCTGAGGTAAGTTTCCACTTACTGCCGGAGGACGAGAGAATCAGAGTGGCTGAAGTTAATTTATGAGGAGGTGCCACACAATTATAACCCCAAGTCTAACCATGGTGAAGTTAGTTTAAGGTTGGCTATTGGATATTCCGCTCCCTGGCTTCAGAGGTGAATGCCTCCTATTCGACCCGATACAAAGAGGCTGATCTGGGGCTGCTGCCCTCCGTCTGCTGGCTGGACGCCTTTGGTCAGCTTGGCCTCGCAACACAAATACTTCCACCAGCCATAATACCATAATATGGATTTATGAGGAGAGGAGAGATGTGTGGATGGAGGGGGGAAGGGTTTTGTGGGGGTTCATGTTTGACCGGTTTACCAAATATGGATGTAGCCAATCAAAGTGAAGTCAACTTGGTAGAGCTGCATATCATTACCGCACCCAACCCCTTTACTGAGGAGGGAAATCTGGCCTGACTAAAGAACAAGCTGACGTTATTTTTTATGAAATAATACGCAGCAACATCAACTACATGAAATGGTTTACACAGGGATGTCATGGCACCTTTAAATCACATTCCAGACTTTATCAGGCGGTGTAGGAACCCCGAGGATGATGCCGACGATGGGAAAAGGTCTAATTACAAACGCATCGCCAGGAACAGAAAAACGTTTAAAATTTGGGACTCACTGCATTTCCAGATGGAGACTCTACAGGTGAGGCGGAGTAGTTGCTGTTGAGAGACAGGTCCAAGTCGACTGTGGGCGGTTCTCCAAGAGGAGGGAGGGATGATAAGCTGTGAGACATGTCCATGTCAGCCATGGAGAAGAACACATCGTCTACAACAACAAACAAAATAACAGTTTTTATTAAATAAAACGTCCCATTTTCTGTTTAAGGCTCATTTATATTCAAAGGTCCTGCCTAACTTAATGACAGCTACGTGTTTCCCTTTTCTAAACATCATAAGACATTTACAACAAAGCACACGCAAAATAAAATAAAGTGTACTATACTGTTTGAACTGTATAAAATTGTCAGATACAGAGAGGTTGATTCCAACCTCGACTCGACACAGTTCTGGTGGTCTGGCTGTCAAAGAGGTCTGGGTCTGCTCCGGGAGCGGCGCCGTCTTTCTTCAGACACCGGTTCAGCTCCAAATGGAGACGATACTCATCCTCCTGTTGCATGGGACGGTTTTTTCTGTCCTTACTCCATTGCTGCGCACCTTAATGGGAAAAACAAGAATTACTCTAATAAGTTATTTCAGGACACAACGTCGCGGTTTAGGCCCCGTTCTTCTGTCCGCTACGCTCTCACCTCCACAAGAAAAAGCTCCAAACAAATCCAAGAGTAGATGAACTTGGCGTGGGGACAGCAGCACAAGCACCGTATCAATGTGTCCAACAACATCCAACTGAGAAGCAGAACAGCAGACTATTAGTATCACTCGGTTTACATAAATTACAGAACTAGTAACCAAGACGTATTCACGTTGCTCGTCCTTCTTTGACACATAATTAGGTTCATTTACCTTTGCACCAGGCAGGGCCAGGTTGTTTTTCAGGGTGAGCGACAGCTCAATTTTACCACTGAGGCTTCCAATTTGGACAGTCTCAAAGGGGGCTGTGGAGGACGGCGGCTCTGTGAACTGTGGATGGGGCTCGCATATAATTTTGGGATTCCAGCTGGGGGAGAGCTTTGGCTCGGTCTCCTGCAGAATAAGAGGCGCGTGCGTTAAAACGGGGTTCAGGCCCAACTCCCAGGTAGCTGAAATACTCCAGACACCAACCGAAGGGGTGGGTGAGGATCGGCAGTCGCGAGACACAACCGAGAACTCGTCCCAGAATACAGTGATTCCTTCCATCTGCATGTTTTTGTGGGCGAAAGTGGTCGGCTGGTGCACATTTACACTTGGGCTCTCTTCACCCGTTTCATCGCAGTACACGATCCTGTGTTCACACGTACAAAATGCAGTTACCTCAACAACGACCCGCTGCAAGATATTCAGGATTTGTTTCTGTATAATCTACTGAACTGTGTATATTTAGGAAATGGGGCCGTGTCCGACTACCTGTCTGAGGGGCTGATTATCAAAGGTATTCACACCCCTTGAACATTTATCTTGTTTCAGCTCCAAACTTCAATGTGTTTTTTTTTTTCAGATGTTATGTGATAAGCCAACTCAAAGTATAGCATGGCTGAGAGGTGGAGGAGGGAAAAAAAGGATACAGGGTTTTCAAAGCAAATTTGGAATAAAAATCTCAAAAGCGTGGCATGCATATCTATTCAGCTCGCTTTATACCAAAATTGTTAGATGAGGGCAAAAGTAGAACAATTTGGCCTACATGCCAAACCTTAAGCGTGGAGAGAAATTTACACGGTACGCTACCCTAAACACCAACCCCACCGTAAAAAGTGGTGGTGCCAGCATGTTTTCTTTTTTTTTTTAACAGGTTAACAAGTCAGAGCGCATGAGAAGTTTGGTGGAGCTAAATACAGAAAACCCCTGGAAGAGAAACATGCAGGATGATGACCTGAAATATACCAGATGACCCCTCTATTGCAGAGCTACAATGAAATAGTTTTTATCAAGTATAATCAAGTGTTAAAATGGCTTATTTAAACTCCTAAAATCCAGAACCTGTGACAACAAGACTTGAATATTATTGTTCAGACACAATCTGAGCTATTTTTGTAAAGAGGGATGGGCAAAAAAGACAAATACACCGAGATGCCTGCAGCTGTAACAAGAGAGGTGTTTCTAAAATAAATGACATACGGGGGTGAATACAAATGCATATAGTACTTTTTGCATTTTTTATTTGTACAAAATTTTGAAGACAGTGTATCATTTCCTTTCAGTATAAGTATATAGTTTTGGTCTATCACTTAAAAAAAAAACCATACATTGAAGGTTGTTTTTTTTTAACGACATGCAGAAAATATGAAGGGGTGTGGATAATTCACCAGAGCTGGGAAATATCCTTGTGTGTCACCAACGCAGCTACTTACTTCCTGATTCGAATTTCAAGCGCAATTCCAGTTTTAGAATTTTCTGGAATGTGTTCGACTCGGAGAACGGTCTCCAGAAACGTCACTTTGACCCGTCGCAGAACTGCAGGACAGCAAAAAGAACCCAAGCGCTTGACCGCTTTTGTATTTTCCACCAAATTGGATGGATGCCGACAAAGAGTGGAGATGTAACATACCTGTTTCTATTGTCTCTGCAAATTTCTCTAATCCTTCAAAAGGCTGAAAGCTTTCTCCCATGTCATCAGTGAGTTTTTGACTCAGGCATTCCTTGGCAAGCTGCATGCTGCTTGTCATGAAACTGGACCAGTACATGGGCTCCGTACCAGATGCTGGAGGAGTGACAATAGTCTCATACGTTAAAAGATGGCATGTTTACTTTGGCCCCTTCCACTAACAGCACTCTTTCAGGCATATGATATAGACAGACAAGTTAGTATCTCCTTACCCACTCTAGGTCTCGGCCTTAGCACCATCTCCAAACCCTTGACCTCCAGGGCACAGTTTTCCTGTAGCAGCGTTGCCCATGGAACGGTCAGAGATATAGTCTGGATGAACCCTGCGATCACCTCAAAAGGGGCATCCGCTGTCTCTAGTAGCTCATTTAGAGACTGCAGGACAAGATGGAACGCATTTTAGTTTGAATTTACAGTTTTCTTTATCAATTCCACTTTTTCCACTCGAACACATTTTTAAAAAAAAAATGTGGCTGCGTGATTTTTGACATTGAATCTGACAGGAAAAAGAAGCTTTACAACATTATTCCCATATATGCATCAAAGCATACGTCCCAAACCTTTATTGGATTTGATTTAACCTTAAAAAAATTATTTAACCTTAAAAAAAAAAAGTGTTTCAAAGTACGTGCTTTTGACTGATGCGTTTATAGACCAATAAGTGTACATGTTCAGATTTCTGTATCTGCCCTGCCAATAACCAATCGTATTCTATTTGGTTTTCTAACTAATATTTATCTTTATTATACAGCTCCAGAACCGCATAACAAAGAACACAATGACATTACTGTATAATTGTTAGACCATCGTCCTCATTATTTTGCTGCATGTACACCAACCCTCACACTCGCCACAAACAAACTAAACATTTTGGTACTAAATTGAATAAAATATATTTGTTACATCTTAGACAGGGCGACTGTGTCTTGATGGGTTGAGCAGTCGTCTTGCAGTCGGGACGTTGTGGGTTTGCATACACCACACAGCTTAATTCTTATCTTCCACATTTCAACAAAATAAATGCACTTAGAACTGTAAATGTAACACAACACATACCCATTTATCCAGCGGCACTTGTGCAAGGGACCCAGTGCCTTGATAAAGATCAAGGCTGAGCTGATCCAAGCTCAGTTTCTCCTGCAGGAAATTCCCCAGGTACCGATGCAGGAGGTACCTGCAGGCCCGCTTTTTGATGGACTCTGAAAATGGCCAGGGCATCTTGACCTGGTGGCTGGACAGTGCAGTGGTGACGGAGGCGGCTTTGAGACTGTGTAACTGCTACGTTGGAGTTATGGAGACGGCTATGAAGGAACCACCGATGTTACAGTCGTGTCATCCTGTCGACCTAAAGATGCTGGAAAACTGTGAGCTCAGACATCCTTCACATCCCAGGATCTGGGACACGTCGGAGGATGTGTTGACACTCAGAGATGTGTGTGGGAATTGATCCGACTCCAGTTTGCTGCGCCTACATAAAGGACACACAGAAGACCACCCCCACACCCTCCATTGGTAATCTGACACCAAAACATGTGACTTAACTAAATTATTGACAAAAAAGAATCATAAACAAGAAGTTTTCTTAACTGCTTATACGTAGGTTTAATGAACGGTACAGATCGAAAGTGAAATGATAATAGGATGACTTCGATGTAAAGACATCATGACGCCTGTGTGAGTATAGGTATGTACCTCTCTCCCAAAATTCACAAATCTGCTTGCGAAATACCCGTTAGCGTCTCAGAAATAGATTAAAATAAATCTATGTCCGGCCTTCGCTTTGTTGATAAAACAAGCACAGCTGTCGTTGATAGACAGGGCATGTGCTTTAGACAAAGGCAAGTGATTTAGCTAACTAGCCGGTGAATGATGTTTAGCAACTCATGAGCAAAGCGAACACACTGAAGCATGTAGCTTAGCCGGCCGGTGGCTAACGTCTAGCTAAGGTTATAGCATTGAGCTAGTTAGCAATGTAGCTAAGCTAAAGCCCAATATTTCCTTTTTTATAAGCCCTTTTACGTTTAATTGGTGATTATAAATCCGCTGAAAGCAAACATATCCATTACGCATGGTTAGATTTAAGTGGTTAATAAGCTTAAAAAGAAGAGAATAACGCAGCACGTAAGTTACCCTCTGATTGAGTTGTTTACAAACACTTTCATGACTTCGCACCAATGGATAATGCTGCATTCGAGACACCTCGGAAATACGATAAAGCAATTAAAAAAAAAAAAAGATGTTTTTATGTTATACAGCGAAATAAACCACACGATTCTCAAAAGACTAGAAGGAATACACACCACTCTCTTTTGATATTTTATTTTACCTTTATCATCATTTTTTTCCCCTCAATTTTAGACACCTTTGATGATTCAACTGCCTGTGAAAGCAGCATAATCACAAGCAAGAACGCACTCAGGAGTGGGATTAGGTCGTGATGTCATAACGTTGGGGTGGGACTGTTATGCTCGTGGCACATCTTTTTAATGATAGATTCCTACCAAGCTTTTATCTGGTCACCATTTTTCAATAAAATAGGAAAAGAGTGCAGATAGATTTTACCCTCAGTTTAGTGTGTTATAAATCCCATTTTAATTAAGGTGAGAAAAAAACTGATCGGAGTGATCCCTCTCCACGCAGAGCAACTCTGAGAGGAGGCTGGAAGCTTCTACAAACCGGAAGAAGACAACTAACGAGGAGGTGAGGAAAAACAATCGCAGTTAACCTCGTCAAAATGGATTCATGATTTTTAAATCATGTCACAGCTCTTTAATTGGCTTTAAATCATGTGTACATCCATGTTTAAAATATTCACAGTTGCCAAAAATAACATTCAAGTGTCCCGTTATCTTTAATCCCTTAATGGTTGATTTAGCCTAACTTTTAATTCGGAAACAGTTGATTAGTATACAAACCTACATCCCTTAAAGAGAATTTATACGAAATATAAAACCTGTTTCAGTTTATTTAGGCTCACGTTGAAATATCTGTCTCCTCTTTTGATGTCCACCAGATGTCGCAGTTTTTGTTCTAAACATCTATGTTGGGCTGAAATAAACAGCGAAATGCAATTTACACTTTAATATAACCGTAATTGCAGTACATTACGTTATGTATATGATTATTGTACATAAGTATTTGAATAGTATTATTCAAATACTTATGTGAATACATTTCTTGCTTTATAATACCAGAAAGTAATAATTTAGTATGATTCTAATCGACACTAAGTATAAAAATTTTAAAGAAAGCTAAAATAATGTATTCTCTATGCTGAACTTGAGGAAAACGTATTCTATTTGGCTTTGTATATATTTTTGTTAAATAAATAATGAAGTAATGAATATGTTTTACTAAATATATTTGGCAATAAAATTTTATAATCGGTAGTCTAAATCAGACTGGATGTGGCCCGGTTTTTTCCTAGCGTATTGAGTATGCAGCTAAATTTCTGTTTTTTGTCTGGGATGTCAGCGTATTTACTGCCGAATCTTACAACAACAACAACAACACCAAACAAAAAAAATTATCTTGATTGGAGAAATTGAAATTGTAGGCTACCAATTTAGAAAAGGCACCAGTTTAAGTTGAATAACGTGAATATACGTACACGGACTTTACAGAAAGCAAAAACAGTCACATCCCTTGAACTCATTCTTGCAAGTTTTTTGGGGGTATGTTAGAACATTTTGCTCTTTATTTGCCAGGTAGCTCAAGCTCAGTCAGACCTAATTTCAATCAGTTTTCAAGTCTTCCCAAAAATTCTCCTTCGGACTTAGATTTGGACCTTGACTGGGCCATTCCAAGACACGAGTATATGTTTTTATGCTTTTATATGAACTACCCCATTGTAGCTCTGACTGTATGATTAGGGTCGAAAGGTGAACCTGTCTCACCTCTCAAGTCTTTTACAATCCATAAAATATTGCCCTGAATTTAGCTCTTCCCATTAACTCTGACTAGCTTCTATGTCCCTGCTGTCGAAAAGCCTCCTCACAGCATGATGTTTCCACCATCAGGCTTATAGTGTGTTTTTGGAGGTGTGAAGTCTTAGTTTTCAGTTTTCTGCCATGAGGTATTTTATCATTACATAGCATTAGATAACATTGGATAACATTTTGCATTTGAGCCAGACCAGAAAAGCTCTTTCAACAAATTGGCTGTGTCACCTCTATGCCTTGTGGGAAATTGAAGACAGACTATGTAGTAGAACATGTTTTTTTCTTTTCTTTTTTTTTTCAATTTCTTTGAGCAACAATACAAGCAAGATTTTTTAGTAGCGCTCAAAAGGAGTAGGTAGAAGTTCAAGAATTTATAAGAACTTACCCCCAATTACAATATTCATGTCACGTAACATATAAGGTCTTTTGGTAAAAGGAGGCATTAGAAATCAAAGCACAGTTACACGAATACAGTGTCTTATTTTGAAAGCAATTGTACAGAAAGAAGACGATATCTAGTAGTACTTATCGAAAATGTTGCAAGTTATCACGTTTAAATGTTTGGGGTACATGCATATTTTTAAAGATAACATATTTATACATGCTTTTAAATTGTCTTAGCGTGGTACTCCTTTTTATTTCTGTATCTAACCCATTCCACAACATAACTCCTGCTTGACTGAGCCCCAGACTTTTAGTGTGCTGCGAACGCCACATCTTCTCAACACAAATTCTCCTCTCAAATTATAATTCTCTTCTCTACTGTTGAACATTTTTTGTATATTGCCAGGAAGTAGATCACGGCTGGCTTTGTACACTAAAGCAAGAGTTTTAAATTTGATTAAGTCTTCGATTTTCATTATGTGAGATTTTAAGAAAAGTGCATTAGTATGATCTCTGAATCCAACATAATGAATGATTCGTAAGGCTTTTTTCTGAAGTTTGATAAGTGAATCTAGATTACTTTTGTACGTATTACCCCAAACCTCTATGCAATAACTAATGTATGGAAAAACTAATGAATTGTAGAGGATATGTCGTGTTCTATAATCAAGCAGGTGTCTTACTCTAGACAGTATTGATATACTTCTTGCCATTTTTGATTGAACATTTGCTATTTGGGATTTCCAGCTTACATCATGACTTAAAATCACGCCCAGAAATGCAAGTTCATTAACTCTCTCAATATTAATATTGTTTATTTGAACATTTACTTGAATGCCTTTCGTTCGTTTGCCAAAAATGATCTTTTATAAATGTTCATTGATAATTTATTATCGTCAAACCTTTGTTTTAACTTGTTTAATTCTGTTGAAATTTCGGTCATTAGGAGCTGTAGATCTTTCCCTGAGCAGACTATGGTAGTGTCGTCTGCAAATAATGTAAACTTAAATTTTGCTGAGCTATGACAAAGGTCGTTTATATATAATAAAAACAGTTTAGGGCCCAAAATTGATCCTTGGGGCACACCACAAGTCATGTACCGTCTTCTAGATGAGAATTCACCTTGCTGTACATATTGTTCCCTATTAGACAAGTAGGATATGACCCAGTTCAGTGGAACTCCTCGAATATTTGATGATCCATTGTATCGAATGCTTTTTTCAGATCTATAAAAACTCCTACAGGGATTAACTTATTATCTATATTATCAATTATCTCCTCAACAACATCCATTAAGGCTAAGGCAGTACATCGTTTGTTTCGAAAACCATATTGACTTTCATTAAGTAATTTATACTTCTCTATAAACCTATCGAGACGAGCTGAGAAAACCTTTTCTAGAATCTTTGAAAACTGAGGTAAAACGGATATGGGTCTATAATTTGATATTTCCTGCCTATCCCCACTTTTGAATATAGGCACAACTTTTGCAATCGTCATTTGAGCTGGGAATGTTCCCGTTTCCAGCGATAGATTACATATATGATTTATGGGTACAACTATTTCATGAATGATTCTTTTAATTAGAATCATGTCAGTCTCATTTTGATCTTTTGATTGTTTGCTCTTGCATTGATTTATAATGTCTATTATTTCTTGACTGTTTGCTGGAGTCAAGAACAGCAACTCCTGAATTTCCAAAACATTTCCCAAAATATTTCCATTATTTGAATTATTAATTTTATTTGCCATTTCATGTCCAATATTAACAAAGTAGTCATTAAATACATTTATAATGTTTTCAAGTTTTGTCTCTTTATAATTAGGTTTATTTATTCTTTGATGGATTGGCTGCCTATTTCTTAGAGCAGGGTCGCTTCCCTGGTACAAATCCCAGAAAATGCCTCTCTGGACAGGACCTTTAGCCCCAGAATGTTCCCAAGGTGCTGCACAGTGGCAGCCCATGACTTTTGGTCACTTAATTAGTAAGCTGTGGATTTGGTTGGTGTCGCTCAGTCCCGCTATGACATTTTAGCAAAGTTCATATGTGGGGCCAAACCAATCAAACTACTTTCAATTCAATTCAATTCAATTTTATTTATATAGCGCCAAATCATGAAACATGTCATCTCAAGGCACTTTACAAAATCAAGTTCAATCATATTATACAGATTGGTCAAAATGTCCTATATAAGGAAACCAGTTGATTGCATCAAAGTCCCGACAAGCAGCATTCACTCCTGGGGAACCGTAGAGCCACAGGGAGAGTCGTCTGCATTGTACATGGCTTTGCTGCAATCCCTCATACTGAGCAAGCATGAAGCGACAGTGGGAAGAAAAACTCCCCATTAACGGGAAGGAAAACCTCCGGCAGAACCGGGCTCAGTATGAACGGTCATCTGCCTCGACCGACTGGGGTTACAGAAGACAGAGCAGAGACACAACAAGAGAGACAAAAAAGCACAGAAGCACACATTGATCCAGTAATCTGTTCTACATTAGATGGTAATAGTCGGTGATCTGTCCTCCCTGGATGATTTCACAGTCAACAGAACGTCAGACCAGGTGTACCTACTATGAAGAAAAAAGAGAGAGAACAAAAAGTTAAAAGCTGAAATGACAACAGTCATTTCAATGTAATGCAATGCAAATCTGGAGAACAGTAGACTGGAGAACAGTAGAAATCAGTAGAGTGAGAAAAATAGGCCCTGATGTCCTCCAGTAGCCTAAGCCTATAGCAGCAAAACTATAAAGGTAGCCCCAGAGTAACATGAGCCACTCTAACTATAAGCTTTGTCAAAAAGGAAGGTTTTAAGATTAGTCTTAAAAGTAGACAGGGTGTCTGCTTCACGGACCAAAACTGGGAGTTGGTTCCACAGGAGAGGAGCCTGATAGCTAAAGGATCTGCCTCCCATTCTACTTTTAGAGACTCTAGGAACCACCAGCAGACCTGCAGTCTGAGAGCGAAGTGCTCTGTTAGGAACATACGGGGTAATCAGAGCTCTGATATATGATGGAGCTTGATTATTAAGGGCTTTATACGTTAGAAGAAGAATTTTAAATTCTATTCTTGATTTAACAGGAAGCCAATGAAGGGAAGCTAAAATTGGAGAAATATGATCCCTCTTGTTGATTTTCATCAGAACTCTTGCTGCAGCATTTTGGATCAGCTGAAGACTTCGAACTGCATTTTGTGGACTTCCTGATAGTAAAGAATTACAATAGTCCAGCCTTGAAGTAACAAATGCATGGACTAGTTTTTCAGCATCACTCCTGGACAGAATGTTTCTAATTTTGGCGATATTCCGGAGGTGAAAAAAGAGCAGGGATCACCAACCTTTTTGAAACTGAGAGCTAATTCATCGGTACTGTCATTCGAAGGGCTACCTGTACCGATCTTTGAAGGTCACGTTAACTTTACGTAATATTAATATGTTTTTAATGCTCTTGTCACTTTTGAATCTATGTAAATAGGTATGATTAAAAATGAAGAGCATCTGAATATAATAGCATTTTAAATGCAGCTAGCTGGAGGGTTGTGCTATTTTTCTGAACAGGCTTGAGATCCTTGGCGGCTACCCGGTGCCCGCAGGCACCATGTTGGTGACCCCTGACCTACAGCAATGTCAGTAACTCATACCCGTGTGATCTGATAAGCACAGCGTGTTATTTAACGCCGTGGTTTGTTGCGATTCACTGTGTTTCAACGCGGACGTGATGGGCTCGGTGGAGCATGAAAAGTCTCAACTTGTTCAACAAATGCACAAAACTGTGTAGAAACACAACCCTAGGGTTAGGGTTTATTTATTTGGTGGCCATTACAAGTGTATCCTGGGGAAACACAAAGGTTGGCAGCGGCGTGCTGCTTAGCCTCATCACTCGGACCAGAAAAAGGAAATGATTTCGTTTTTTTCTGGGGCATATTTTTTGTACCGGGAAAAAAAACAGCAGGAAGTACAGCAGCTGAGAGACACCTGTTAAATTTTATCTCCTTTAAAACTGGTTCTACTTTCTTATTCCCAACAGCTGACAAAGATCTTCTTTGTGGTTTAAAAATAGAGAAGGCTGAACAGTCAGATGCCTGTGTTTCACTTCTGCTTTAGGCAAAAATGACAACCATCACATTATGATATAGGGAAAAGAACTGCATCGCAGCACAAAACCCTGTCTTTTCTAACGATCAAGCTGTTCTCCAAGGTTACTTAATGCATAGTAGGCACTGGTTTCCTTAGCAATGAAGAACACTACAATCCCCCCCTCCTCTGCGCTTGTTTGGATTCACTTTTTAAGGCCAATTTCGACTGCAGAGTCTGTAATTCTGCTGTTCTGTGTTGCAGGAGATGGAGATAGACTGTCCCCCGGAGGAGTCCATAACGTCCACCTTCGATGAGGACTCAGTTGACCTGGGAGACGTCAAGGACATGAGGTTGGAGGCGGACGCGGTCGTCAACGACGTTCTCTTCGCCGTAAACGAAATGCACGTCTCGCAAAGCCTCACCAGCGCGTCGGACGTGGCCTACATCAACGTGGAGACGAGAGAGGGGAATCGCTACTGCCTGGAGCTGACGGAGGCCGGCCTCAGGGTAGGAGACACCCGGACAGAGGCGTTGGGTTTTATTTTATTGACTTTCTAAAAAAGAACTAACTAAACTTCTCCTTGAACAGGTGGTGGGCTACGCTTTTGATGAGGTGAATGAGGAGCTCAACACCCAGTATCACGAGACCGTTTACTCGCTTCTGGACAAGCTCAGTCCGGGATACAGGGAAGCGTTTGGGAACGCTCTGCTGCAGCGGCTGGAAAGGTTGAAGCAAAACGGACAGTAGAAAGGAGAAAGAGCATGTGGGTCACACTTGGATACTAAACGTTAACACCCAAGTTAATACGTTGACCCGTTATGCGATAGCCAATAGTTGCCACTAAAACAAAGGCTACGGAGCCCTTCCAACCTAGTATTGCTCTAAATTTCTTAACATTAAATGACTTCATGTTATTTAGGTTTAGGGACTGCTGCACATTGGCTGTGTGGGATCTGTTGCAACAGTGTGCTGTTTACTTTAAGGCAGAAATATCAAATTTCTTCCGCATGGTATAACTTAGTGACTATAAGTGAAAACAAATCTGCTCCTCATCAAAAAGATGCAAAAAGAAGCAGAGAGCGGCATTATTTTCATCTGGCTTCCTCATCTGCTCGTAATAAACGTCTGACTGGATATCTGCTCAAATATTTCCTAACCGCTTTTTATTATTTAGTCTCCGTCTCTACGAAGGAGTAATTTTTAAAGAAAATTGCCTTAATTAATGTGTTTTTAGAAGAAAGCTATTTGCTGAGGTTAGTTTTAAACAAAACCCATTACACAGCAGTTTGAGCGGGAAACTCAAACGGCTGTCAGTCCCACTCAAGTTCATTTAGATACGTTTTGCTCATTGTTAATGTTTGCATCTTAACTTGCATTTTAAGCTGTACAAAAACTCTTGATGTTTTGTTTTTTTATGGAATCTCATGGTTCTGCCAGAAAGCACAGCATTTATTGATCTTCAGGAAGGACTTTTAGAGCTGCTTTAAACATTTTTTTACTGTACATATAACCTGTGTCATAACCTAGTCATAATCCTTCAGTGTTATGTTATTAGACTGAGAAGAGTCCTCTTCCCTCACTGCATTTATACATTCCTGTCCTTGTTGTTGCCCTTTTACGATCAATAAAACCTCAGAAATACACCAAGTGTCTTGATCCTTTGATGAAAATGTCCCTGTAGGGATGGGCTGAAGTTCAACGTGTGCAGCAGGCTGCAACAAAAGGTCATTTATGATACAGAGATGCAGGCCTACTGAAAGATATGATGGCGGTGGTTAGAGGGCCTGGTGGTGCCGATGTATGGCACCATCTGTTCTGTCAGTCTGCCCCAGGGCAGCTGTGGCTACAAACATAGCTCACCACCATCAGGGTGAGAATGGGTAAATAACTTGGTAGTGTAAAGCGCTTTGGGGTCATCAGACTTGATGCAACGCTATACACTTGACTCTCTGCCTCTCCGCCCGCTCTGACACTTTTTTATCTGCTGCCTGTTTGCTTGCATTTTCCTGCCTTTCACTTTTTATCTCCTTTTTATCTCTTAGCCAAAATTACAGAAAGTTGGATTTATTTATCTATTTATCTTTTTCCCGGACTATTTTAGTTTTCAGCTAATCCACACAAGGGTCTCTACACCTCAGAGGAGTCAGTTCTCAGGAAAAACGCTGTTATGGAAAGAATTCAACATGAAGTGGATATGGAGAAGAACCACCCAATTCAAAGGATGCCTGCCTTCACGACAGAGGACTTTGACATGCTTGTACAGAAAATAGCTGTTATGGAGCTGAAAATCCGCCGACTCGAAGTGCATTATGATGTAAATGGAAATGAAACAACCCTGCCTGTGATTCCGAACGGTGACCACCAGCCCAGCAACTCAGCGAAAAAACTGTTCCCTGAGGAAAATGAGAATCGCTGGACCACTCTGGCTGCAAGGCCAAAAGATCAACGAAACCCACACCTAGACAAAGAAAACTAGCCGATACTACAGAGAAGTATCCCAAGAAAAATGAAACAACAATGGCTGTTCCCACAACAAATGATAGGAGTAAACCTGCTGGAAACGTTGAAATTCCGTTATTAAACAGATTCGCTCAGCTCCAACATGAGACCCAGGAGGATCACGACAACAATCAAAGGTATGTCTATAATCTTCGCTCTAAGCTACCAGAGAAAAAACAAGCCACAGGGACAAGAACCCTAATATTATGCAATGGATCTGTAAACAGGATTAAACATTTCTGTAACGTCCTCACTAAGATTTATAACTCTTTGAACTGTGGTCTGGTGTCAGACATCCTTCCAAGGACCATGAAAGAACGCTTGACCCTGGAAAAACTCATCGTACAAGCTGAAGCCTTGGGCGGAAAGAGGATTAGATTTGTCTGCTAAATTTAGTTGATGGCCTTAATATCAAAGTGTTTCTCACGTGCCCATTAATTGTGGAGATGAAATTTTTTCAAGAGTTCTGATGCTAAACAAATGGCTGAAAAGAACATGTAAACAAACAGCTGTAACCTTCACAGACAAATTTAACATCTTTTGGGAGAGGAGACATCTGTTCAACAGAGATGGTTTTGCTCTAAATAGGTCAGGTGCAAAACGCCTGATTTCAAACAGCGTCTATTCTGTGAACCATGCACCATCAGCTTTGTCCCAAAACAAATCTCAACCAGTGCCAAAACAAATGATAAGCCCGAACAAGCCAAGATAAAGATGCTAAGATGGTAAGATAAAGCCAAAAAGATGACACAGAAAGAGACTACATCAGAATTACAGGAGGATTCATCCCAGATCTCAACAGAACAAAAAGAGCACTCCCCTTTAACTCCCACAGAGAACCCAAAACCTCCATCCCCACGAACACCAGTGCAGGCCGCACCCACCTCCCCTGTTTCTCCACAAAGCCCAAATGTTCCCTTTCTGGAATTTTCTCATAACATGAACTAAGTTTTTAAGATTGGCCTACAGTTGACATCCTCTCCACATAGCCATTCTGACAAACGCAGCGCTGTGACTAAACCAGCATCTTCCAAAGGCCGCAGAGCCCCAGATCCTCCTCCTCTACATATCAAGGAACATGCCTGTGCTCAGGACCTTCAGATAACTTCTCTGTGATACACACCGGGCCCTAGCAGCAACCTTATCAGACATGATAGTTTCCAGCATCAGCTTGGGCCTTCTGTCGGAGAATATGGAATATCTGTGATGATATGTAGCAGAAATAAGAAAAACAAAAGGGTAACAAACAAGAATAAACAATCATACTTAAAAGTCATAAACTATGATGCAACCTGCCATAGAGACATCAACCACTAAGTCATATAAACTGGCTTTATTAAACATTATATCTCTGTCAGGAAAATCCCTTTTAATTAATGACTTCATTACTGAAAATAATCTTGACGTAATGTTTTTAACAGAAAACCGACCCCCTATCTGTGATATATGTTTATTATGACTGTTTAATTATTGTGGGAGACTTCAACTTCCTTGTTCACAACCCTGAAGACAGAAGTGCAAAAGAACTGTGTGACACACTTAGAAACTTTGGTTTAACTCAACATGTTAAAGAGCAAACGCACAAACAGGGACATGTTTTAGACCTGATCATCACTAAAGGTCTAAACGTTTCCAAGGTCAATGTAACTGATGTTGCCCTATCTGATTACTTTTCTCTTACCTTTGAAATCATAATTTCCAGTGACTCATTTAGCCAAAGGGACATCGTAAGAAAACGCACCTTTAAAGACAATGCCAAGGAAACTTTTATCCAAGCTTACTCTGCTACCTCAACCTTGGGCTGCAACTCAGTAGATGAGCTAGTAGATAACATTCATTCTAGTCTCAGATATCATTGACTGCATTGCTCCAGTTAAAGTGTTTTCCGGGAAGAAAAAGTCTCTGCGGAGAAATACTCCAGCAGTTAGAATTGAAAAGAGGGAGTGTCGAAAAGCTGAACGCAGGTGGAGAAAGATTAAACTCCTGATTCCCTATGACATCTATATAGAGAGACTTTACAGATATAACTTACAACTGAGAAATGCAAGGGAATCTTTCTTCTCTGAGATCATCAATAAAAACATTAATAATGCTCGTGCATTATTTGCCACAGTCGACAGGTTAACAAATCCTCCTGTGTCAGTGACTTCCGAACTCCACTCCACCAGGGCCTGCAATGAATTTGCTAACTTCTTTACTGAGAAAATCCTAAAGATTAGAAGATGAGTTTGTACATCCATATCAAATTCAGAACTAAAGCTGTCTCCAACTAGAATTTATCTTGACAAAATGTCCCAATTCAGCCAAATAAACTACAAAAGCTTAGAGCAGATCATTCAGCAGCTAAGTTCCTCCTCCTGCTGCCTTGATGTTCTACCCACTGCTTTCTTTAAGAAAGTTTTGCCTGTCATAACGTCTGATTTGACTCAGATAATAAACATATCCCTTCTATCAGGCGTTTTCCCCCAGTTCCTTAAAACAGCAATTATCAAACCACTGCTGAAAAAGAACAATTTAGACAAACTACTTCTGCAGAACTACAGGCCCATCTCAAACCTCCCCTTTATCAGTAAGATTATTGAAAAAGCTGTGTTTCAACAATTAAACACCTTCTTAACAACGACCAACCGCTTTGACGTTTTCCAGTCAGGTTTCCGTGCTCACCACAGTACAGAGACCGCCCTTGTCAAGGTGTTTAATGACATCCATATAAACGAAGAATGTGGAAGAACCACAGTGCTGGTATTATTGGACCTCAGTGCAGCATTTGATACTGTCAATCACTCCATTCTGTTAGAGCTCCTGGAAAACTGGGTCGTTCTTCCTGGTACAGCTCTCAACTGGTTTAAATCCTACCTGAAGGACAGGGACATTTTTGTGTCAGTAGGTAACTTTACATCAGAGATGACAAAAATCACATGTGGGGTTCCCCAAGGGTCCATCCTGGGTCCCCTCCTATTTAATATCTACATGCTCCCCCTAGCTCAGATAATAAAAAATAACAACATCAGCTACTATAACTATGCAGACCACTCACAGCTCTACATCACCATGTCACCAGGTGACTATGAACTAGTGTTGCACCG
The DNA here is from genome assembly GCA_037039145.1 of Fundulus diaphanus. Lineage (NCBI taxonomy): Eukaryota > Metazoa > Chordata > Actinopteri > Cyprinodontiformes > Fundulidae > Fundulus > Fundulus diaphanus. The sequence goes on from CM073138.1 coordinate 13,372,216, forward strand.
ATACCGATACCAGTATCGGACGGGGCCCCGATCCAGCACTAAAATGGTGGTATCGGTATTGGCGAGTACCAACAAATAGGGCACCGATACCATTTTGATGTCTGTATGTCACTTGAACGCAGCCTTCTCTCTCCCTCCTAGTATTATACATGTTATTTAAGTTCATGAAAGTTGCACTATTTTGGCATTTGAGAGCCAAAACTCAGGGTTTAAAAGAGATTATTCAATTATTAATGTAATTTTACTGTCTTATTGTTGCACTACTATTATACATGTTATAATTTCACGAATGTTGCACTATTTTGGCCTTTGAGAGCCAAAAGTTTATCCAACTATTGTCACCCATTCCAGGTAGGCAATAAAAAGTTCTACTAACCTAAGTAGTATGTAGTTCTTCATATATACACACATATCAATTTCAAACAGATGGTATCGGTATCGGCCAATACTGCACAGCCAGGTATCGGTATCAGGGCCAAAAAATGGGATCGGCGCAATACTACTATGAACCCATTCAAGCACTGGGCAAATGCTTAGAAGAAATCAATGCATTGATGTGCCAAAATGTTCTTCAATTGAATAAAAACAAAACTGATGTAATAATTTTCGGACTAATAGAGGAGAGATCAACAGTTCGCTTCAGCTAGAAACCACTGATCATGCCAGAAATCTGGGTGTAGTGATGGACTCAGACCTAAACCTCCAAAAGCATCTAAAGACAATTACAAAGTTGGCCTTCTATCACCTGAAGAACATTTCCAGGATTAAAGGACTAATGTCTCAGCAGGATCTGGAAAAACTAATCCATGCGTTTATTTTTATTGGAATTGATTACTGCAACGGTGTTTTCACAGGTCTGCCTAAAAAGTGGATCAGACAGCTGCAGCTGATCCAGAACGCTGCTGCCCGTGTCCTCACTAAGACTAAGAAAGTAGAGCACATCACCCCAGTTCTAACGTCATTACACTGGCTCCCTGTATCTCAGAGAATAGACTTTAAAATCCTTCTGTTAATAAATCCCTGACCTGCTCAGCACCTAAATACATCACAGACTTGTTATCAGTGCATCAACCCCCAAGACCACTCAAGTTGTCGGGCTCCAGCCTACGATGCATACCTAGAACCAGAACCAAACACGGAGAAACAGCATTTAGTTCTTATGCTTTACTTATCTGGAACAAACTTCCGGAAAATGCGCGGAAAGCCTGCGTTCCTTTAAATCAACATTAAAAATGAATTTTTTAGGATTGCCTTCGACTGTCCTACTTAAACTGTTTTAATCATGTAAAGCACTTTGCATTGTCTTTGTACTGAAATGTGCTATATAAATAAATTTGCTTTGGCTTACCTTGCGTTGCCTTACAAGTACAAGCATTTACTATAAGATGTCTCTGAGGTTGTTCCTAGCTCAGACAAGGAATGCAATAGATGTAACTCATGTCCTGAATAAGTCTGTGCGCTGCCTCTTAAAGCACCAAACTAGTTGCTATCCACGCCTTGTCAATCTCTCCCATACCCTTGGATAGGCCTTGTGTCATGAGCCGACAGACTGACGTTTTTCCTTCCATTCAACTTTCCATTAATGTGCTTTGACAGCACTGTGAAAAGCCAACTTCTTTGACCTTTTGGGATGTACCTTCTTGGTTGATGGTATTAGTGACTGTTAAATGAGGAGTTTTCCCCAGGATTATATTTAGATTTTATTAAGACTTTCATATATCTTCTTTAGGGTTTCTTTTAGAGTTTCTGAGTAAATAATAGTTTTCATAAAAAAAAAGTACAAACTCAAACTACAAGGAAAAAAAAGTTAGATTTCTTTATTAGAACTTTGGTATCACATTTTCTTACACTATCCATTTGAACATTGATCATCTGCTAGTAGGTCAGTGTGAAACATTACAAAATATTAGTAAAGATAACATTTGAACAGTATTGGAATCTTATTCATCTTAGGCCTTGTTTTTAAATGTTCACCTCTTAAAATTGAACATTAGGCAGTTAACACAAAATGTGTGGTAGTATTGCTTACTTTTTTGTTTTGTTTTGGTGTGCAATATACAGTGTTTTTACTGTAAGTTAAATCCATTTTTAGGCAAAGCTCGTCTGAGGTTCTTTTGTTGCGTTGGCTCAGTTCACAATCTGAACTGGAAATTTGATGCAGAACAGATCTTCGTTGTCGTCGTCTCTCAGTTCCCACTCCGCAACACAGTTTATCTAGAAATGCAGAAGAAAGTCGTGACTGCAGTGCATCTCAGCCTAGGTCAGAGAAGAAATAGGGAAGGAAGGCAGGACTTCATTTGTCCAATCATTCGTTCCGACAGACCACGGGTACACATTTAAAGGTGAGGCCTTAAGAGCTGAACAGCGAACTCACCGAAGGATACAGAGACTTTACTGGTAATGAAGCCTGATAGGTGTAGGTTTGACCCTTCACGATTGGGCATTGGATTCCAGACTTGCATCCATCTGTCACAGGGATGGAGAAAGGGAGCGGGATACCTCCAACAACACCATGAACCACAGCTGTGCTCTCCTCACTATTTACATCTTTAAAAGAAACAGAATTCACATATTTAGGCCAAACTGTTGGATTAGGCAGGTTAAAGCATTTCTAGGAGGAAAATACCACTCACCGCTGATGAATGTGACGTTGACACTGTAGGACTCTCCTTTGTGAAGCTGGCATGGCTCAGAAGGACAACGACTGATGTCCACACCAATCACTTTCCCTGAGGTGGAGCCTGGGGACAGACAAAGAATGAAAAAAAACTCTTTGTAGGCTAGTTTTAGTCTGGTGATGAGGAGAAACAAAGTAAAAGTTCAGAGATAACCTCTGCAACATCGATAACCAAATTAATCACAATTTGTTTAAATCATGTTTGTGTTTCTACATGGAAAACCAGTAGGAGTAGTCAAGAACCAATAGACATTAACCATTGAAGACACACTCAACATTATACTGGATATTAACGACTCAGCCAAAGAGCAACTGTGGATCACAGTCTACCTCAAAGAAATATTTGCCAAAAAAACGGCGTCTCCGAACAAGCCATCTCTTGTTTTACAGATTATTCAGCAAGTAGCCAGTGTGTTCAGAGAGCCTAGGTTGGTTCAACCTTTCTTAAGGTCACAAGAAAGCATATCTCAAGGCTCAGTCTTAGGACCGATTCTGTGTACAGTCTACATTATTAATCTGTGTGCAAACTTATCAAATGCCTCCTACGATCTTTATTATTCAGATGATTTACTAATTCTCTGCTGTTCAAACTCAAAAGCACAAACATCTAAATGTCTACAGTCCATCTTTCATGCAGCGCAGATTCGTCTGAATCAATCCAAACTTTTTAAATTTTGAAAACTCCAAAATAATGCTTTTTAATACTCATCTGTTTGCTCTTAATCAACACTGCCAAGGTAAAACCTTCGAGCTTGTCACCGATTACAAGTACCTGGGATTAGTTATTGATGCAAAGCTTTTTTATGTTAATCTTAAACATTTGATCTCCAAATCAAGGGTGAATTTTTATTTCTATCACAGAAACAAGTCAAGCTTCTGACTGACACTTTTCTGCCTGTACTCGATAATGGTGATGTTGTGTACATGTGTGCTTCAACCAGTTGCCTACAGTGCTTGACTCCGGTGTACTTGTTTGCATACTTATCTATGCATTTTTCTTTGAAGAACTGATATCCGTTGTGCCTCATGATCAAATTTCATTTTGGATTTCTCTGCTTTTCAAGTTCACACAAAAAAAACAGGAAAAGTTACCTTTTTTTTTAATTTTACAATTTTTCAAATATGGCTTGTTTTTTTTATCTTAAAATGATAACTGTTTTATATTGTTACTGTAACAATAACTCTTGCACTTAATCTGGTTCTGTAAATCATGAGAAAGTAAAACCTTTAAGCATTTGTTTCAGTTAATCCAGTAAATAAGTCTGACTATAAAATACTGCTTTTTCTCTTTCTATAGAAGACAGATACATTTTTCTATTACTTTTGTCTTGTTTTGGTATACAATATGCAGAGTTCTCCACTCAGCTGCATGAAAATAAAAGCTAGACTTATAGATTTTATTTAAAATACATTTTTGAACACAGCTGCAGCCAGCGATTGATAAAGTTATCATTCTCTGGGCATTTCCACCCTTCAGTCTATGCAAATCATCCTGTGCCAAAAAAACAAACTAACTAATTAATTCAAAAGCATTTAAATCAAGATCCTAGTTACATTAGGAGGGGGTTTTGGGTTTAATTATTAATATTCTGTTTTCATCACTGGCTTTCTTTTAGTGCAATTACTAATAGGACCGATCAAAAAGGACCAGAGCACCCACATTTAAAGATAAATGGTGAGTAAATATGGCCTTTTAATGGAAACAGCATGAAACAACAGCACGATTTTTAAATTCATCGTCATAATTCCATTTAAACAGAAGGAATGGGGAGTTAGCACTAATTGGAAAGGGAAATACTGAAGTAAAACTCACCGCAGTCAATGTATTTCACCGGCTGTGCACAGGTGAGCCCCATTAAGCAGAACAAAACGATTAAACCGGTCTGAAACTCCATGTTTCTGTCCTTTTCTGTCTCACCCTAAAGCATAGAGAAACAATCCATTATTAAAAACAGTTACATCAACTTTTACCTCATTAATTAATTTAATAATAATAAAAGAAAAACATGATGAAAAGCTGCAGTTTCCTCGCACCAATTACAAGGAAGTCGCAGCAAGGCCTCAAATAAACATGAACAGGATGAGTCTTCAGGGTGACTTGGGTCTCTACTGTACTTAGAGATGTACACCTTTAAATAAACACAAACGTGACGCCCCCCACACTAAAACCTAAACAGTTTTGTTACTTCCACAAATCACGTGATTCAAGTCACGCCTTTTTTTCTGTCCCTGCAGAAGAAAAGCATGATCCTTCCATCCCAAGGGGGTGATGTGTTCGTTTTCTGCCATTCACAACATTTTGCACATGAGCCAAACCAGAAAAGCTTCTTCCACAAGTTTTGTATATGGCTTGTGGGAAATTGAAAACAGACTAGTAGAACAGGTTTATTTATGCTTAGATGGAATGGTGGCCAAGTGGTGAGAGCAGGGCGCTTCCTTGGGCTGTTGATTGGGTGATTGAAGAGCTCAACACCCAATATCTCGAGAATGTTTACTCTCTTCAGGACAAGCTCAGTCCAGGATACAGGGAAGCATTTGAGAAATCTCTGCGGCAGCAGCTGAGGAAGGTTGAAGCACAATGGACTGAAGAAAGGATAAAGAGCATGTAGGTCACACTTGGATACTAAATGATAACGGCCAAGTTATAGCTTTGACCCGTTATGCGATAGCTGATTGTCTAGTTGTCACAAAAATAAAGGCTACAGAGCCCCTCCAACCTAGTATCGCTCTAAATGTCGTGCTCTGTAGGTTTAGGGACTGCTGCACATTAGCCGTTTGCATCAGGTATGCGGTTCTGTGGAAGTGTGGTGTGTTGTTCATCCACGGCAATTAGGAGGAGTTGCAATTTTAAGGCAACTGGAGACAGTTGGAAGGTGTCAGAGCATTACCTCTCCGTGAGCGGTACTTGACCAAGTCCTAGCCCCTAGTTCATCCATGGTTCTCCTGGGCTAAGTCTCTGTATTCTTCTCTCACCGAAGTCTGGTTCTCTAAAACCCCTCCTGAAGATCACCCACTCCACAGTCCTAAAATAAATCCAAAACAATAAATCAATAACAGCTAAATTAAATAACTTCCCAAACACCACTACAAGGTTAAATAACCCAAACTAAACACAGGAAGTAGAAAAATAAAACGTGCAAACAACACAAAATGGTCATATTGCCACACATCCCTCAATAAAGACGTTGCTGACTTTCTAGCTGCTTGTCCTATATGTGCCAAGAACTCCCATAAACCTTGATCTGGATTTCTTTAGCCACTCTACACCCAATCCACCATGGTCCCTTATTGTCCTGGACTTTGATACCAGTCTACCCCCTTCTTACCATAATTCATATATTCTCTAAAGCTTGCCATCTCATCAGTCTCGCTAAACTTGCTTCAGCCCATCTGACTGTATGACTGTTGTTCTATCAAATTTTCAGACTGCATGGCATCCCATCCAAAATAGTTTCTGACAGAGACCCCAAGTTCATTTTTGTTAAGTTTGGCGAGACTTCTGCACCAACTTTTGGCCAAGGTCCAATTATCCACCCACAGACCAATGGCCAATCTGAGCGTATGAACCAGGAATTCAAGAACACCCTCCACATTCTCTATGAGGATAGTCCAACTTCCTGGGGTCAACACCTCACATGGGTGGAATATGCACATAAGAGCCAAATCTCCATCACCGCCGGAAGGTCGTCTTTCGAAGCTTACTTAGGCCAACACTTCTGCTGTCTGCCTTTCCAGAAAACATCCTACCGTCAGATTGGGAGTCACCTAAAGGCCTGCAAGAAGTTCTGGGATCAGACCAAAGCAGCGTTGAACTGTACATCAGCTCAGAACAAGAAGTATGTTGATTCCAGCCCCTACCAACCAGCCCCGTCAGGAGGTCTGGCTGTCACCCGAGAACTTCCCCCTTTAGGCGTACTACAGGAAGTTGGGGCCCTGGTTCTTAGGTTCATTTAAAATGGCCATCATCGACCCATCCTCCATTTGCTTCTAGCTCCCAGGTAAGTCCATCCTGTCTTCCATGTCTCCTAAATCAAGCTCTTGTCCAGTTCCTTGTACCCTCTGACCACCAGGTGGAGGGGGCTTGGTCGGATAAATGTGATGTTATCAAATAACATCAAATTTTTTTTTTAGCAGTTGTTAAGCCACCAGGCCTTATGAGTTGTATATTTTTTCTTTTGGGGCTGTGAGATATATCAGTTCTGTGCACTTGGGGACACTACATTTGTTAGGGAGGAATCATCAAAACAGCACCCCCAAAAGTCTCAAACTCTGATATGTCATGGAAAATGGTGTAACATCCGAGTTTATTGGCAACACCTTTGGTTCTTCATTAGCCATTTCTCTAATCCTCTCAACACATGCAATGGCCTAACAACGGCCTTTCTGTAAACCTAGAACAAGTCTTCAGAAACACAATGGAGCAGTAACAATGCCCACATGGTTAATTATACAGTTAATAATGATATAGACTACCATCATAAAGTTAAAATAATAATAGTAGACGTACTTGACTGAATGCCAATGTATCAGTGGTATTCTAATGCGGGCTGATAAAAAAATACCAAATCAAGTTGATAAGAAAATAGAATCGCTGACAAAGCACATTGGTTTCAGATTGGCGTGACAGTTGACTGAACACATAAGGCACCAGGATTAAAACTATAGTTGGTAATCCTGTTCAGAAACACTTTTTGTTATACAGGGTGGAATGGTCCTTCCATCCTGAGAGTGGTCAACACATTATATATTCAGAAAAAGGAATGACAAAAATCATACTTCTGTGAGAGCTGCAGGACTGTAAAAACGAAACCAATCATACCATTCGGTCCGAATGGAAAGAACCAATCAGATGCCTTCATGTCTTGTCCACACCCACTTTGGTCCCTCCTCCTCACCATGAACACACATATTTCACCATTGCCGTAAATATTCAGCACACCCTTCCGCAGAAATATTGTGTTTATGTTTTTTTCATTCTTTTCCATAGTAATGTCATCACACTAAGTATTGTCGTCACAATCCATAAATACAAAGACAACACATTCCATACAAAAAAGGAGTAGGAAGAAGAACAATTTTTGTTAACTCCTAGCATGTTAGCAGGAGAAGAAGAAAGGAGAAGAGTACGTTTATTTACAGGTGTCCAAAATGGCTTGAGTCGGCTGTCAGATGCACATTAAATATGGAGAGGGGGTGAAGTGGAGCTTAGAGAAGTGAAGCTTAGAGGAGGTGCCACTTTCAGATCATGCCAGCTCTCCAACATTACCAACTATAGCTTCAAGTAAGCGGTGTTGCCATATTAGGTGGTTAACTGCCCAATTGGGCAATATTCATTTTTATTTTGCGGGTATAATTTGCTTTGGGCAGGTGGGCATTATTTGTGTGGAGTTGGAGTCAGTTTGCCGGTTTTTGAGTTACTTTATTAACTATTAAGTCATTGGTTCATAGCAGTTATTGGGGAAATTTGACTCAACCATGTACTTGTCACAAATTACAATGGATTGTATTATAAATTCAGAGTTGAGATGTTCAGCTTTTCAGCCAACAGTGGATTTTGCAATAAAAGTAAGAAATCATATAGACCATAGTAAATTTAATGTGTTTATAATTGAGCTTTGCATATTTATGTGTGCACATTGATCATAGTTTGAGTCCTTTGAATGTGAAAGGAATGTTGTTTTCAAGCCTAATCTGATCTGCAAACATATTAGGGGGGGAGGATGTTGTTACGTTACACTTTCACTAGATCTTTTGCTGTGTTGTGTAGTCTTTAGGAAAATAACTCTGGACGCGTTTTGTTGGATTGTAGCTTTCAAAAATGCATAGTATTGATGTGCATTCAGACCCGCCCTCACAGTAAATATAACATTTGATTGGGTGGGTTTTTGGGTGTTTTTAGGCTGGAAAACCGTGACTCTATCCGGACACACCGCAAGTAAGCCTGGCTGTTTTTATCCAACCTTTATTTAACCAGATAAATTCCCATTAAGATCAAGCCCTCTTTCACAATGATGACCTGGCCAAGAAAGGCAGCAGCTCACATCATAACAATCAAGACAATCGAAGAACAATGACAAAATCTAACAGACAAAAATATAAAAGTACTAAAGTGCGAGTACATAGGCGGTATAGTCAGTATAAAGTGCAGCAGTAGTAGTTGTAGTTATAGATACAGTAACAAGTTAAAAACATAGCCACTGTTCAAAAGATTTACGTTGTTTTCTTAGAGTAGAATGCTACCAATGGAACAAGTTTTGATATTAGTTCAGATTGGAGGGCAATCCAAGCATAGGGGAGAGAGAAACTGAATGCTTTATTCATTTCACTGAAATGATTTCAGTCTGAACACGATGTGCACTTGAGGTGAAATGTTCTGGAGGAATCAGCACAACAGCGCCCCCCAGAGTCGCAGAAATTCGTGGAAAATGTTGCAGTGCCGGGCTTCATTGACAACACCTCTGCTTCTTTGTCAGCAGTTTATCTAATCCCTCAAACAGATGCAATAGTCTATTAAAGGCCAGTCAAACTTAGAACATCAGACTTCAAAACCAAACATTAACAATGCCAACATGGATAATTATATAGTTAATAACGGTGGAATAGACAACCGTCACCTTAACATAATAGTACCTTCACTGAATGCCAATTTATCAGTGGTTTTTAATGCAGGCTGATGAAAGAAAAGAAAAACAAGACAAGAAAACAGAATCACTGATAAAACAGATTGGTTTCGGATCGGTGTGACCACTGAATGATCAAAGGAGGCAACAGAATTAGTTAAGCCGGGCTGTTAGCCTGGTCTGGAACATGCTAGCTAGCTAGCTACACGTATGAATCACCAGAGGATGTTACGTGCTACTGCTGTTATTCAAACGTGTCAGAGCTTAATCCAGCCAGTATATCTTGAAATCCCGGTTTAATCCTCTCTCGGTTTTGTGAAACAGCCCTCTGGAGGTGGTTGGCCTGCAACACTGCTGAGGTGTAATGGAAGCCCAGCCTCCAGTGGACTAACACGGCTCTCCTGACCTGAACCCAGTTTAGTCTGAGGTTGTCCCGAGCACAGGAGTGGCTTCACACAAGGAATGCAACTCAGATCCCGATATAACTCAGCTTTCTCATGAAGCAACAAACTTTGTGATGTCAATCTCTCCCAAACCCTTGGATGGACCTTGCTTCACGACCTGACGTTTTTCCTTCTAGTCAACTTTCTATGACTGTGCTTTTGATAGCACTGAAAGGCCAGCTTCTTCGATCTTTTGTGACTTCCGTGCGGGGCGCACCAGTGACTGAGTTAGTTTTCCCCACTATTGTGTATAGGTTATATAAAGCATTTCATTAATCTATAATAGAAGTTTGAATAAATAAATGATTTTCATTAGCCATAAGCATTTCAAAAAAGTATAAACATTCTAAAACTAGAAGGGGAGGAGAAAAAAAAAAGGAGAATGCTTAGATTTCTTTATTAGCACTTTGGTTGCATATTTTCTTACAGTAACCAATTTAACAGATCTGCTAGCAGGTCAGTGAAATATTACAAAATATTAGTAAAGAAAGACTACACAGCAGCCAGTAAACATTTGCACAGTAGTGGAATGTTGTTCCTCTTAAGCCTCATTTTTAAACACTCAATAAAATTTAAATTGAACATTAGGCAGTTAACACAAAAAGTGTGGTAGTCATCCAGAGCTGAATGTGTGTGCAGTGAGCCGGAAAATTAATTGAGATGAATAAAATATTGAACAAAAAATCTTACAAGGATCATTGGCGATATGCAGGTTTTTACTGTAAATTAAATCCCTTTTTAGGAGAAACTCGTCTGAGGTTCTTTTGTTGGCTCAGTTCACAATCTGAACTGGGAATTTGATGCAGAACAGGTCTTCGTTGGTCTCGTCTCTCAGTTCCCACTCCACAACACATTTTATCTAGAAATGCAGAAGAAAGTCGGTGACCACAGTGCATCTCAGCTTAGGTTAGAGAGGAAATGGGGAAGGAAGGCAGGAAGGGAGCGCTTCATTCGTTCCAACAGACCACAAAAGTAGTCATGCGCACACATTTAAAAGGTGACGCATGAGGAGCTGAGGCAGCGAACTCACCGAAGGATATTCAGACTTTACTGGCAATGAAGCCTGATAGTTGTAGGTTTGACCCTTCACGATTGGACACTGGATTCCAGACTTGCATCCATCTGCCACAGGGATGGGGAAAGGGAGCGGGACACCTCCGACAATACCGTGAACCACAGCTGTGCTCTTTTCACTATTCACATCTTTAAGAGGAATTGAAACGGAATTCACACATTTAGGCCAAACTGTTGGATTGGGCAGGTGAAAGCATTTCAAGGAGGAAAGTACCACTCACTGCTGTTGAATGTGACATTGACACTGTAGGAGTCTCCTTTGTGAAGCTGGCATGGCTCAGAAGGACATGGGTTGATGTCCACAGTGATCACTTTGCCTGAGGTGGAGCCTGGGGGGGCAAACAAGGAAAGAAACGGTCTTTGTAGGCTAGTTTTAGTCTGGTGATGAGGAGAAACAAAGTACAGGTTCAGAGATAACCTCCCCAACATCAATAAAATTAATCACTATTTATGCTATGCATTACATATCTACATGGCAAACTAGTAGAGTCGAAAACCAACAGACCTTTTAGCTACTGAAGACCCATTGAAGATTAGACAAGAAGTTAACTCAGTCAAAGTAGATCACAGTTTTGCGTTAAAAATTAGTTTAAAAATGGCCTCTCCAAACAAACTTGTCTTGGTTTACAGATTACTTGGCAAGTAGAACGCAGTGTGTTCAGACGGCTAAAGTTGGTTCAACCTTCCTTTCGGTCACAAAAGGTATACCTTAAGGCTCAGTCTTAGGACCGATTCTGTATACAAAATACAGAAATCTGTGCACTTATCAAACGCTTCCGACGCTCTTTATTATTTGGATTATTCTCTAATTCACTGCTTTTCAAACTCAATAGCGCAAACATCTGAATTTCTGCAGTCCAGCTTTCATGCAGAGCAGATTCGTCTGAATCAAATTAAACTGGCTTTAAATGCTGAAAAATCTACAACTAATGTTTGTTTACATCCACCAGTTTCCTCAGAGAACATTGTTTTAATTAAAACTGCCCAAGGTAAAACCTCTAAGCTAATCACCAGTTACAACTATACGGGATTAATTGTTGGAGTTTTCTTTTAGAGTTCATCTCAAGGCAAGGCAAGTTTATTTGTATAGCACATTTCAGTAACAAAACACTTAGTGGCGTACATGAACAGAAAGAGCATTACAGAAGAAAATACATTGCAGTGGAATAGTAGCAGCAAGTCAAGACAAGTTGGACTACACACTAGAACAGTAATATTCAAAAGGCAAGTCTAAAATAGGTTTTTAACCTCGATTTAAAAGGAACTCATGGTTTCCCAGTAAGTGGAGCTACAACTAAATGCTGCTTCTGTGTAGATTTGAGTCAGAAGACCCGAGTGGTCTGGAGGGTTGATACACCAGCTACGTTTACATGGACAAAAGTAATGTCATAAACAAGCCAATCGGAATATTGTGATCAAATAAAGTTCAATCGGAATGAAATTGTATGAGGGGTGGTTTATGCCGACTGATAATCCGATCAGCATGCATGTTAATATTTGACAGGATCATGTTATTCCAAAAATGACAAACTGACCTGAGTCCCACATCAACGCAACGTGGCGGAAATACGTCAGGAAGCAAAACTGTTGGGGCTCCCGGTTAGAGATCGACCAATACGGCCTTTTTAAGGCCGAAACTATTATTCTGACAGTTTAACCGATACGTGCTGCTGATTTTTTGGGGCCGATTCTTGAGGCCACTATTGATCTTCCGTTAACATCATAAAAACGACAACAAATGTTACACAAGTCTTAAAACTTTTAAACCAGCTAATATTAACATTCGGCTTCAGACCGCAGCTTGAAGGTACACAGAAGAAAAAAGCATCACGACCCTTGTGGCAGTGCTTTGTTTTGTCACAGCAAGAAAAGAGCATCTTCAGTTCAATGGGGAGAAGGAGAAGAAAAAACACTGACCACCATTGATGTATTTAGGCACTAAGCTATTCAGGTATTTATAGACCAACAGATGCATTTAAAGTCTATTCTCTGAGATACAGGGAGCAGTGTAAGGACTTTAGAACTGGGGTGATCTCTACTTTCTTAGTCTTAGTGAGGACGCGGGCAGCAGCGTTCTTGATCAGCTACAGCTGTCTGATCGACTTTTTTGGCAAATCTGTGAAGACACTGTTGCCGTGATCAATTCAACTGAAGATAAACGCATGGATTCGTTTTCCTGAGATAGTCCTTTAAACCTGGAGATTCTTCAGGTGATAGAAGGCCAACTTTGTAATTTTCTTTAGATGCCCTTGAAGGTTCAGGTTTGAGTTCATCACTACACCCAGATTTCAGGCCTGATCGGTTCAATTGAATTCTACTGAAGAAAATTTTGGCACATCTATGCATTGATTTCCTCAAAGCGTTTACTCAGTGCTTGAATGGATTCATAGTCACCTGGTGATTTAGAGCTGTGTGTCATCGGCATAATTAGGCAATTGATTTTTTACGATCGGAGCTAGAGGGAGTATGCAGATATTGAATAGGAGGGGACCCAGGATGGACCCTTGAGGAACCCATCATGTGATTTTTGTCACCTCTGACGTAAACTTACCTACTGACAAAATAGTCCCTGTCCTTTAAGTAGGATTTAAACCAGTTGGGTGTTGTACCAGAAAAGATGACCCAGTTTTCCAGGCGCTCTAACAGTTGGAGTGATCAACAGAGTGAAATCCTGCACCGAGGTCCAACCTTAAACATTTATCTTCAAATCAAGGGAGAATTTTTGTTTCTATTACAGAAACAAGTCAATTTTCTCCATCAGAGCTTCTGATTGACACTTTTCTGCCTGTACTTGATCATGATGATTTTGGTAAATGTGTGCCTCAACCAGTTGCCTTCAGTCATTGACTCCGATGTACCACTCTGTCCTGAGGTTCATCAATGGTCATAACCGCCTCACCCACCACCATGCTGACATGGCTTCCTTGAATGCAAGGAAATATAAACACTGGATGACTCTGGTTTAGGTTTACAAGGCTCTCATTGGTTTGGAAAATGCTTATTTATGCACTTTTCTTCTGAGAACTGAAAGCCACAGTGCCTTATGATCAAATTTCCTTTTGCATTTCACTGCTTCTCAAGTTCAAACTTACATAGAGCCGGGAGACTTCAAATAAGCCGTCTCTCCAGGGAAAACAAATGCAGAAGAATTATGAAATCAAATTAAATACTCGACAGCTAGAATACCAGGCAGCCTTTCAACACCATCTGAAGTGCTTCTCTGAGATAATGGTTATAGAACTAAACTGGTTCTGTAAAACACAGGAAAACAAAAATCTTTAAGCTTTTTTTTTCAGTTAATATAGTAAACGAGCCTGAAAATAATTTTTTTTACTCAATTTTCCTGTTACTATTTGGTTTTGCAATACAACATGCAGCGTTCTCCATTCAGTTGCTAAAGCTAGACTTTTTTTATTTCAGAAAAAAAAAAAAAAACAGAAGTGGCATTTTGAACACAGCTGAATCCAATGATTGATGAAGTCGCTGCTCTCTGGCCTTTTCCGCCTCTCTATTTATGCAAATTGTCCTGTGCCAAAAACAAACCGATTCATTGAAAATGACTTAAATCAATGTCCTAATTTAATCAGGCGGGGGTCTCGGGGTTAATTAATAACATTCAGTAATCACTGGCTTTCTTGTTAGTCATCATTTGAAAATAAATGGTGAGCAAACAACCTTTAAACAGAAAACTTTACTTTCAAATCGAAACCCAGATACTTCCTTAACGGAAGCGCTTTTAAAGTCTGATTTGTATGTATTTTGCCCGTAATTCCATTTAATGAGACATAATGGGGAGTTAGCACTAAGCAGAGAGGGGGAATCCTTTAAAGTGAAGTAAAACTCACCGCAGTCAATGTATTTCACCGGCTGCGCCCAGGTGAGCCCCATTAAGCAGAACAAAACAATCAAGCCGGTCCGAACCTCCATGTTTCCGTCCTTCTGTGTCTGACCCTAAAACATAGAGATACAATCCATGGTTAAAGACAGTTGCATCAACTTTTACCTTAATAAAACATGAGTGACGGAGTTTCGTCGCACCGAACAAAAAGTTTACAAGGGCGAGCAAGGCAGTAGATAAACACGAACAGGACGAGTCTCCAGTGTGACCTGGGTACCTACGGTAGTATTTAGAGATGTGAAACTCTTAAGTGAGCACAGTGTACCTTAAACGAGACGCCCTCCACAATGAAACCAACACTGTTTGTTACTCACCCAAATCACGCGATTCAAGTCACGCCTTGTCGTCTCCTCCTGGCTCTTCTTCCCTGCCGGTCCAGAGCAGCTTTAGTATTGTCAAGGTGCAAGACTGCCCCCTACAGGATTTAGACAGGAAACACATCTAAAGTCTTTGTTTCCGGAATTTATGAGCAATAAAAGAGCATAAAAATCCAAATGGTCACAATTTCATGTGGCAAACAAACAATGTCACATAAGAAAGAGTGAATAAATCGGCTAAAGTGGAATTAAGGCTTGAATATGAATGACATTGACCTAATGAATGGTACCTTCAAGTAAAATGGTGTAAAAATATTATTAACATTTTAATTTGAACTCCCTTCTAAAAAAATCAAGCAAATAGTAAAACGTTTGAAACGCAATACCTTTCCCTGTGCTTTCTGACTTGAATTAACAGATGTAGCCTGCACTGAGAAAAAGATAATCCCTCTATTAAAACGTTTAGATATAGTTGGGTACAAGATCATCACACTTTATGGATGCTCATGGCAAATTTTGTTTCACGATGGTTGTGTTGGTAAATACAGTAATTAAGGTCTAATTAAGGTTTTGATCCTTGACAGGTTTAGAAATAACCTTTATTTTATAATAACCTTTATTTATAAACTCTTGGTGTTTCTTTAGAGATAACCTTTCCTAGAATTTTTACACAGTAATGTGGATGTCTGAATCCATTTCAATTTCAATGCCTGTATTTATTTATTTCTATATTTATTTTACAATGTGGCCACTACATGAAACCAATTTGAACGTTTAAAAATAACAGTTTTCTTTTTCGCCGCTTTTGTTTTTTGCCCTAAAACTTGTTTCAAACGGCGTGAACGTACTTTCACGTACACCGAAACTGTATTTTATTGGCAGATTAGTTGACCAATCACATAGCAGTAATACTAAAAGTGGGCGTGTTTCTTGGACTGACAAATATTTCAACCAATAGGGGGCCATTTCGGTGTGTGTTGCTACGTGATGGGGGTGACGTCTGTTATGGAAGATGTCTGTGTTTCAAGGAGCAATGCTAACTGCGTCAAAGTCAAAAATACTAAGACTTGTGAGGTAATGTTCACTTTTCAACATATTGTAAACAAAAGTATGGACATTTCTTAGCAAACGTCATATCTTTAAACGATATTTTAGATCTTAAAGGGGGGTGTCTGATGGCCTTTATGTTAGTTAGCAAGCAAGCAAGCCTGCAGTTCAACTGTTAAGTAACGGCAAGGCTACATAGTTAGCTCAACTGCTAGTAGATTTTTAAAGTCCTTTAGCAGCCTTCACGTGAACGCATCTCCGTGTTTTTCTAGGGCATCCACTCTTCTAAATAACCTCGGCGTTAAGCAGGAGCTCCGGCGGCTTCCTGAAAACTCGCAACCGCTTTACATAGCGGGGCAGCGGGGCTACGGGAACGCCTCCGCTCTGAAGGAGAGGTCTGGGGAGCAGAGTCCATCCCAAGATAAGGTGCAACTCACCGAGTCATGCGTGAAAGTAAGTAAATACTCGCGATCAGGTGTGTCTGGGGCTCTTAAGGGAACAGAAAAGTACCGTGACATGTCCTTTGATATAGTACCTGTTACCCAGGAAGTTAAACTGTTGCATGTTTGCTCTAAATGTAAATGTACATAAAGTTTATTTGGACACTAATATTGGACATCAGAGACAGTGTTGTTATGTAATTGTTGTACAAAAGTTGAGCCTTAAGAAGCCAGTATTTTTCTGGGATTCACTGTCAATAAGTAATATGGATGTTATTAGAAATGTTTTTTTTATTTTATTTTACCCCCTTTCGCTCTGGAGCATCTTTAGCTGTTTCAGTGTCCATTTTCTGCCAAAACAAATTTTCTGTGCCCCTTAAACTCAACAGATCCTCACAAAACATTGTCGTTAGGATGGATAAATAGTTATAAGTTAATTAGAGATGCACTGGTTTGGCATTTATTTCGGTCGGACCTGCCGATTCCCTTTTTGACTGTTTACGGGGTTTTTTCTTTCATACATCTACTATAATGCATAAAAGAGAAAATTAAATATTAAGACTGAATGAAAAATATTAAGATTGAATAAAAAGTTTATGTATCAAAGCGTATGTCCCCTAACATTCACCAGATTTTTGCCAATTTTAACCTGCCTTTTACCAGTTGGATCTGAATAGGAGAAAATTGGTCAACTCTGATCTCAGCCTAATTAATTAATAATAATAATAATAATAATAATAATAATAATAATAATAATAATAATAATAATAATAATAATTGAACTTTATTGATCTCACAATGGAGAAATTCACTTCTGCATCTTAACCCATCCCTTTGGGGAACAGTGGGCTGCCACTGTGTGTCGCCTGGGGAGCAATTGGGGGTTAAAGGTCTTGCTCAGGGACCCAGAGTGCAGGCTGTGGGGATCGAACCGGGTACTTGCAACCTTCTCAGATTGCAAGCGTGCTGCTCTAACCACTAGGCCACCACTCCCCGTGCATTTCTAATTCATTTCTGTTTATGATATAAAATATACCACACTCATGCAGTTCAAAAATTCATTAGATGCCAATTTTTTTAAGACTTTCGGACTCCAATGTTTATTTTTTTAAAGGCATTTTAAGCATAAATTGTAAAGCTGGACTCTGGAAAAGTGCCTATAGTTATAACCAAAGGAGAAAAATAAGGTGTGTAGACTCTTTAAAATGGACTAAAGTGCTCTAAAGCCTCTAAACGTTAAAATCATCGTGTGTTATACAAATTCACATTTACTCTGTTCTGTTTTATCCAGAGACTATCAGAAATCATGGAGAAGGGCGAGTACTTGAGAATACAAGTGGAGGGAGGAGGCTGCTCTGGATTCCAGTACAAGTTTTCTGTAGATCGCAACAAGAACGAGGAAGACAGGTAATCTTTTCCACGCGCGCATCGCTCATAATATTTCTATACATTGATGTGGTGTCCTCCTTGTCTTCTAACCCACCCCTGGATTCCCTCTGCTCTGCTTTCAGAGTGTTTGAGCAGGGGGGAGTGGGGATCATCGTTGACCAGGAGAGTCTGGAGTTTGTGAAGGGATCCACTGTGGACTTCAGCCAGGAGCTGATCCGCTCCACCTTCCAGGTGCTCAAGAACCCTCAGGCGGATCATGGCTGCTCCTGTGGCAGCTCCTTTTCTGTGAAACTATGATTGATGCATCAGCGCTGTTTGATACTTTGATTTAGTAGTTTATTAGGTGGATATCTAGAACAAAATACTGATTATATACGAGGAAGTACTAAAATGTTTTTACAAACAAAGTCAGTAATGGGTACATCAGTCTAGTATTTCCTTTTGCATTACCGCAGAGCTTCATTCAGACATGTTTGTGAAAGTTATATTGTGTTTTATGATTGTCAGGTTTCAATTGTACTGAAGGAAAACCAACTTTAACTTAAAACAGGAATCGGCGTCCTTTACATGGGGACACTATAAGCACACAATCGCCAACATATCCTCAGATGGGAAATCTTAGGTCCTCCTGCTGTTCGGTTGCTTTAAAACTTTGTGAAGTTAATAAATAGGCTGCATCATGTCAGAAAAAAAGTCAGTGGACAGCATTCTTCAGAAATACAGGCATATGGTCAGAAAAATAGCAGCTTAAAGGGTTGCATGTTCGTTTGCTTCAGATGGTTTGATTAAAAAGACTTGGTTGATTCTTGTGGGTGATAACGGTGAGCTTCAAAAGTTGGGAAAAGTATTTATTTCTCTAATAATGTAAATTTGTTGACTTCCCCTCAAGAGCTCATAATGATACATTACCACAATGTCACTGTGTCTTTCTATCAAAACATTACGACAATCTCTTTAGGTTTGTGTTGCAAAATGTTACAGAAAAGCAACGGAGGCGTAGAGCACAGGCTGTTTACGTTCAGGTCCAGACAGATTACCAGGAAGCTGCATGTGAGTAATGAAAGGTGGATTATACGGACAAATTTCATCAGATTTAATAGTTGATGCCAAACTGCAAACACTACAAGTTCACCTGATAATCTAGTGAGTAAAGGTATTCATTTTTGTCTCAATCACTTCTCTTCCACAAGTAACACTGAAACCGAGGAATAATTTGCCAGTTTTGGTTCCTTTGTGAGTTTGTGAAAATGAAGCAAAGTGAACGAGATGCAGATTATTCATTGTGGTTTTTTTTGAAAGACCTGTACAAGCAGCCGATGTTTTCCAACAGAACAAAAACTCTTCAGTGTTTAGATTTCCCTTTTATGTAAATTATGTAAATACGTCATAGCTGCCGTATGATTATAAAGGTTTAATTTATGTTGTTTGATCTGGAATAAATGGAATAAACGACAAATGCTTGTGATGTCATACATTCAAAAAGTTATCAAGGTTTAAATGAAATGTCAGATGAATGACTTCAGAATGATATTTGGAGCTCTTTCTAATACTTTCAGAAACATTTACAAGTTTGAGGCAGTCTGCAAATATATTAATTTGCAGAACTAATCAGAAGATTTTAAAATAAGGGAGAAAAGTCAGTTTCTTATTTACCAAATGGTGGTATATAAATGGCTTATAAAAAAAATATTGGTAATTCGTAAACATTTTTGTATTTGGTCATGTTATAAGCACATGTTACTGCATTTTTTTTTTTTAGATTTTATGTGATAAACCAACAGATTGCGGTGCAAAATTCTGAAGTGGAAGTAAACGAACAACATTTTTTATGTTAGACAAAATAGTGCATTTGTATTCAGCTCCCTTTACTCCCAAAATGGTTCATATGCAAAAGCATTAAAACAAACACAAGAAGATGCATAAAAGCTTCTGCTGCGTCCTCCGCACATCTGGTTCACTGCTGCCACCAAATCTGTTGCAACCGGCTTTCATAAATCACCTAATTAGCAAAAATAGTCTGTGGTGATGTGATCTAATCTCTAACCTGATCTGTTCTGTGAAGGCCTCAGAGTTTTGATGCCGAACAAACAGCATCATTAGGACCAAGGAACACAACTGAAAGGTCAGGAAGAAAGAAAGTTGTGGAGAAGTTTATCGCAGCGTCAGGTTATAAAACAACATCCCAAGCCGTGACCGCTTTTCCCATTGAACATCCAAAAGTAGTATAGTAACAGTGCAACCCTACCATGTATTATTTGTTACGTTGGTGTTATAAAATGGAGCAGTGTTTGGATATATATTAAAAGAAAAGGAAAAAAAAGTAAGAATATGCGGTCATTCCCCCATTTTAAAGTTTTTGTTTTAAAACCTAAAAAAAAACAGTACAAGTACGGGTATATATATTTATATACGTCTTGCATATAAAGGCAGCGTGTACTTACATTTACAGCACTTTGAATCATCTTGTTACTGAAAAGTGCTTTATAAATAAGTAACAGTGAGGCCGACCTAAACTGACAGGCCATGGTATCTCTGGAGGAGCTGCAGAGATCCCAAGCTAATATGGGTAAATCTGATGACATGAGAACGATTAATCAAACAATCCACAAACTTGGCCGTTTTGTAATATTTTTAAAAGGTGAATATTTTGGTACCGCTTTACAATAAGGCTAGTAAATAGTGTATAGATATGTTATTACTGAATCTGTGAACACTTCATAACTCATTCATTAGTTTTTATTATGCATTAACGATGAGCAAGAGACAAAACTGACCTGTTTCTTGCCAAATATTGAGCCTAACCTGTTCCAATTATAAAGTTGATCTAGGGTGGCTTATATGAAACGTTTCAAACTAAGTTGAGATCTTGTAAACACAAACTGGTCAGTTTTGTCTCTAGTTCCCCCTTAGTTAATACCTAATTCAATTCAGTTTTATTTATATAGCGCCAATTCATGATATACGTCATCTCAAAGCACTTTACAAAGTCAAATTCAATCAGATTATACAGGCTGGTGAAAAAAGTTTCCTATCGAAGGAAACCCAGCAGATTGCATCAAGTCTCTCCAAGCAGCATTCACTCCTGAAAGAGCGTAGAGCCACAGTGGACAGTCGTCTGCATCGTTAATGGCTTTGCAGCAATCCGTCATACTGAGCATGCATGAAAAACTCCCTTTTAACGGGAAGGAGAACCTCCAGCAGAACCAGAACCAGTGTGAACGGTCATCTGCCTCGACCGACTGGAGGTTAGAGAAGACAGAGCAGAGACACAAGCACAGAATGCAGAATTTCTACGTTATATGGTAATAGCAGATGATCTGTCTTCCCTGGATGACGTCAAAGCTAACAGAACGGCAATAAACACTTATGAATGAGTTATAAAGTTAATTAATAACATTTATAAACTATTGATTAGCAAGGGGAGCTTTATTGTAAAGTGGTGCCATTTCTTGAAAGAAAGCCGTTAGCAGTTCTGTTTAAAGTTTGACACCTCCAGCGAAGAGGGACACCGCAAACATGAGGTCGAAGGTGATCTGGTCAGAAAAGACCAAAAAGGCCGCTGGTCTGAAGCTGGTCAGCGTGTTAGATGGGTGGAACCAAATACAGGTTCATGGGGTGGGAATACCTTCGTGTTTTAAGACAGAAGCCGACACGCATTCAGATCTGCTGTACGTTCAATCTGTTGCTTCATTTCTGTCAACCTGCTCGTAACAAAAATAAGACTGGGAAGGGAATTTAAAGTTCTCTTTTTTTATTATTAAAATGGAGTTTAAGAAACACTTCACAAAAATATACAAAAAGAATATCTACAAATGATATGTACAATGGGGAAATGTAAATCAAATATGCAGCAACATTTGTTTAGTAGTTAGTATTTAAATACGAGGAAATTGTTTTGCACTTTTTATATTCGACTCTGATAAACATTCCAGTTCCACAATAAATGTTATGACACAAAACATTAGTTACTCTCCATAAAAGTCACACTGTTCATTTTCATGAAAACGCAACAATAATATATAGCAGCACACCAAAGAAAGTGACGGCAAAAGTCGCAGCAGTGCATCAAGAGGTCAACATACATCAGTTAGTTGTGTTTTTTTTTTTTCCTGTTTATTTTCTAAGGAATTTGGTTCGGACAGATTGTCTTCCTGTAAGCCATGCACGCTCATAAACCACAAAACAGATCCTCGGACAACCATAACGTCATGAAGGAAACACCGCCGAGAAGGAGGGGGTCAGGGGTCAGAGGTCAACCGGTCAACAACACGACCACGTAACTCATAAGTGATCCACCAGGGCAACACAGTGACCAGGTCAGGTGTACAGTGCATAGTATGCTTTGGCATGCTGACATCCAGAACATAACAGTGGATGTTACATTCAGGAGGAAGGCCACGAGATTTAGAATAACCAGTAAAAAAACAACAAAAAAACCCAAAAAAACAAATGACTTCATGATCCAAAAGATACAAAAACAAACCCCAAATCCTCACAGACACTCAGATTAAGGCTAATTTATTAATGCTACATGTTTTTAAAAAAAAATGGCATTATCAGAAACACAACTTTATAGGCCTGTTGAGTGTAGAGATGTACACAGATAGCTCTTTTTTAAAATGTATTTTTTACCAAAAATAATTCACTGAATGATATGCACACGTTAGACTCTTTCTTTAGAATTATGGGGTTATGGGAGTCAGTATGCCCTCCACCTGTTTTCATGTTCACGACTGAAAAGAAAATGAGTTCAGCACACATGCATGCACCAAGGTTTGAGGCAGTAAATCGAATCACGACTTTTAACTCGTCAAGCCGCCGCGTCTGTTCTCCTCTGCATCTCCCTTCCTCTCCGTGGGACCACGATGGGAGATGCTGACGCTCCCCCCCCCTGATGGAGGACGCTGGTCCGATCCTCAGTGAGGGGCGTGGACACACCTCCAGACGAAGAGGCTGCAGATGACAGAAGAGGAGTTCAAAATGAACGCGTTACTTACAGTGCTTTGCAAAACGTTTTCATATTCCCTGAAGCTTGTCCCATTTTTGTCAGGTCATAACCACAAAGTAGTGCATGAAAATGTGAAAAACATGCATTATTTTTTTCTCTCTCTCATTTTACGGTTTGCACCACTTTGTGTTGATCTATGCATAGAGGTTTGTAGCTGCGACCCCGTAACGCCGCCCTGTTAAGTCATTCAGAAATCCTTTATCTCTCTTCGTCCCAGTCGTACCTGCGGTCATCTCCGCCGGCACTGACGACAAAGCGGTCTCCGTTTGTGAAGCGTACGTTGGTCAGATGAGCCGAATGGCCCAGGAAACGTTTGTGTTTGGCCTAGAAGGAAAGAAAAAGGGTCAACACTTAAAACTGGTTGTGTTGAAAGCAAGAGCGTCGCCACAGAGCATCACAGCTGATCAGACAGTCAGCAGTTTGACCGAGATTCATTCTCAGCTCAGAGAACTAAACTAAATCGTGGCAACCTGCTGACTGTACCGTAAATTCCTGCTCTTTACCAGCTACACACACATGCAGCTGAATTACTGATGACCGTTTTCTTTCACAGTCAACCGCAAATCACAAATCACCACTAGGGGGCAATAAAGACCCCAAAAAAAGATTAATATTAAAATGAAATTTAAAGGAAGTACACCTGATTCAACCCTTGAGGGAGAACAGTTTAGTTTCAACCGTAACAGATTTTATTTTGTAATCAGAATCCTCTGGAGGAGACGAGGCTTCATCAAGTGACTTATCTTTGTTTTCTTTGACATAAATGCTTACGTCTCAGCTAAATGAAATCTTCTTATGTGAATGGGGAACTTGCATGTCACGGAGGAGCTGCTGTTTAGCAACGGCTCCGCACCTCGTTTAGCCATTATTAGGAAAATGTTGTCCCTGTTTCTCTGCTTATTCCTACTGAACTCGCTAGATTGCGCAATCAATTATTATGAAATTACGTCTTTTAGCTCATAATACGTTGCATAAAAAAAGCATTTTCCTTAACTAGACAAAAATAAATTCAGGTATAGTTTCTTTAAAGCCAGTGGTATTATAAAATAAACCCCCTTCGTTAAAAGGGTAATGCAACAACGTGAAGACAAAAAGCGCATTACAGACAGTAACGTAACGTTAATATAAAACTTTACTTACAAACTTCTCCGGAGAGGGAAAGTCAAACAGCTTTACCATTCCAAAATCATCTCCGGTGACAATGTTAAGCCCCGAGTGTGACACACAAGCACAGGTCACATCCGCTTTGTCGGCGTTACGGGACCAGATCCCTACAACTTCATCTCCAAGGACGCTGTAAAAAACACCCCAACATTCACAAAAGATGCAAACAGGACTTCCAAAAGGTACAACCACACACCTAAATGTATTAAATGAGGATTTTATGTGATAGGCTAAGACAAAGTAGTGCATAACTGTGAGAAAGAAACGCGTTTTCCCATCATTACCTTGTCCAAGTGGCCCAGGTAATCCTGTCAATTTGAATCTGCTCTGTGATCTGCCTCCCAGATGGCACCTCGTACACGAGCCGCTTGTAAGCGCCTGTAGATATCTGCGTAACGGCAGGAATAAAACGGGCTCAGAAGGTGTGAGATTTGACCTCTCGCTGCTGGGCTGCTAATCACCGTCGGTACCTGGATGTAGGAGCTATCTGCAGAGAAATCCATCTGCATGACGAAGCTGGGGATGTCCCTGCAGCAGTTGATGCGGTTCAGCTGCGGGCCGAGCGTCAAGTCGTAGAAATCGACGGCGCACTCAGTGGAGCCGACGGCCAGGAAGCGAGAATTTGGGCTGAACCTGCGACACAAGATGGGCACTCGAATCTAAAATGCCCCAGTTGGAGAGATTTGCGTCCACAGTCCACCATCCTTACCTGATATCTTGTATAGGGGAGCGCCGGTCTCTTTTCTTGCCCCAGATTTTCAGCGAGGCAACCAACAGGATGATGAACTCTCCGTTCTTCATGCCGATGGCCACCATGTCCCCCTCAGGACTGTAGCTGATGGTCTGCGCCGGGTGGCCCAGGTTCACCTTGTTCAGCATCTTCTGTTTTCCCACGTGGCAACACACAAACACAGAGGGCTCAGCGAGTTCCGGAGAAGCAGATGACGGAAGTGCAAAAACGTCAGACAGCCAAGCGGAGAGTCGCTCGCACCTTTTCTGGGATGTCCCACAGACGGACGGTGCCGTCCTCGGCGGCGGAAAGAAAAACGTCTCTCGAAGGATGAGCGCCCAAACCCCATATGGGTCCGTCCATGTGTCCGTTCACCAGGATGTTGCACGCTGCGTTCTTCTCTCCCACCTCAATGATCTCGGCGTTCCTGGTGCCCACAAGGATTTTGCCCTGTAGCAACGACAAGCAACAATCACCAGGAAGCAGAGGGGGAGGGGGGGGCGTTTAAATGACCGAATGACTTGCGTGCGTGTTACCTTTCCCCTGCACACAGAACGGACGCAGTCTATGATCTGTCCGGTTTCCAGCCGGAAGGCTCTGCAGCGTTTCAGCTCTTGGTCCCAGAGCTTCAGAGCCCCTCCTTCCTTTGATCTGGAGGAGAAATCGCTGCATCCGTGAGCTGATCGACAACACAGCGTACATTTTTACCTCACTGGTGTGCTATACAACATACAGCCTTGGGAAAAAAAGAAACTTTCCAAGACGTTCAACCCATTCATGGGAAAAACTAAGTGTTCCAGCAGGTTTGGGAGCTACTTGTAGCAGCTATAGCTGGAAGCAGTCTTCTTCTTTCTGACTTTATCACTCTCCTACATCACTGTGAAGGAATTTTGGTCCAATCTTAAGGTCTACTTGGCCTCTAAGGTCCGACTACAGCAGTTTGGCTAACATTGATGTCTGGACTTCAACTGGTCATTGCAGTATTTCCCTTTTCAGCCATTCTGTTGTAGATTTGCTGATGTGCTTTGGATCCCAGGCTGGACCAAGCCTCAGCTGCCAGACAGATGGCATAATCTTCATGAGATTGTCATGGGAAAACAGAATGTCTTCAGTCAGAGGCTTCTTCAAATTCGCTGCAATAAAGACGGCTATAAGAGATCTTTCCTGCTCACAGCCATCACTATTTACTATACTCTGAAGAATTTGGATCAATAGGAGTTACAACAACATTTATTTCCCTCTGGGACCAACAAAGTATATTTGAATTTGAATTGAATTATTGTTTCTTCTAGGATGCTTTGAGAGGAGTTGATGCTCATCTTAGCGACTGTAATTTGCATGGGTCCAAATCATCACCCCTCCACCCCCCACAGGTGGTTTGATGCGTCGTGATTGAGGTGCTGTTGGTTATGGCGAAACATCTCAGGTTTGTTCTTTCTTGTCCAAAGGACATTTCTCCCAGATCACGTTGCTTCACTGGTGTACTTTTAAAAACCCAGTCATGCTGCAGGGAAAACAAGCTTTCTGCTGAAAACCAAATAAGCCACACGTTTTCAGTCTTTTTCAAACTTTCTATTCATGAGCTTAAAAACCTGAGATGCCAGCTGAGGCCTGTAGACTCTGAGACGGAGCTCCTGGGTTTTTTTGTTGTTTCTCTGAGCTTGGTGGTCTGACTTTGGGGTGTATTTTCTAGGATGTTCACTCCTGGGAAGATTGGCAGCTTATTTAAATGGTTTTCAATAGACTTAAATAGACTATGGAAAAGTTCCTATAACCATTTCCAGATTGAATGGGGACCAATATTTCTTGCCTAAAGTCTTCACGCTCTTTCCTCCTTGTTATCTGTGGGGATCTGGTGGCGACAATGAAAGAAAAACACTTGTTTGCAAGATCCTGGCTGTTAAATTCCCTCTTAAAATAAAGGTGTCCTTTTCTATGCCCATGACTGAGCTGAAGGTGATGAAAAGTAGTCTTTTTTTACCATGACTCGTGGTGAACGCAGAAGCACTTACGGTCTCTCCTTGCCTCCCGTGACGATGAGGCCGTCTCTCAGAGTGGTGTACATAGTGAACACGGGGCCCGTGTGAGCTTTGGCCACTATTCTTACCAAAATGTGTTCCTTCCACACACACACATCCCCACTTATGGTACCTGTAAATGTCAAGTTATTCTGAAAAGAAAACAAATCTGCACTAATCTAGTGGCCTAAGAGAGCAGAGCAAGCAGTGCAAAAACAGTTCACAGCATGTTCAAGCAGAGCTTTTATGGATTTAGGAAACAAACTGTGACATTTTCATAGAGTTTCATTTTCTTTTGGCAATGAAGCACAATCAAATGCTGAAGGTGGTAATAGTTACTTACAGCTCCGAATGCTACAGACAACATAGTTTGCATCCGGGCGTCCTCGATGGAGCTCAGCACGCCTTTCTTGCAGAGCAAAGCTCGACCCGCTAACGTCCAGAATCGCACATGCTTAATGCCCACCGACACAAAGTGCGTGTCTGAGTCGGGCCGAAACTCGGCCACAAAGATCCTCTGCGTGTGACCGACCCGACTGGCCACTTTGGCACCTGAGGAAGTCAGAGGAGCGCAGCAGAGGAAGTGTTATGTCTGAGTTAAAAGCCGAGTGAAGAGCGGAAATCTGAGGGGGTTTTCTTCCCCGGATTTACCTTCCTGCCACTTCCAGATGGTGACGGTGTGTTCGGGGTCCAGGCCCACAGACAGCAGCAGTCGCCCCGTGGCGCTGAAGCTGACGGAGCAGACGCCGCCAGAGTGGAAGCAACGCAGCACCGACAGCGTCTGCTTGGTCATGGCGTCCCACACATGGATGGAGGGAGACGTGGCTTAGGAGCAGAATTATATAGATTATTTTTACCTCTTGGACTTTAACTCATTTTCTTCTTTACTTAGAGGATTATAGTTTTAGTTGTGTGTTTATTTATGCTTATTCCATCTTCAAAATCAAATTAATTGGCCATTAAACAGCTGTAATCTGACATCTTTCCAGGATTTTTCTTAGTGTTTAACAGATTCTTATTAATTTTGAAAATATCTTACCTGACATGTCACCAGTATCACCTGGAAAAACAGAAAATGTGATTTATTTCAGTTATCACGCAACATTTCTTTTTGGAAGCATATTCTTATGGAAATAAAATTCATAAAATATGAAAATTAAGGTTCTTTCCTTTACAGCTTTTCTTCATTACCTTGTAGTTTTATTGTCACACAGCAGCAACAGAACTAAAAATAAGCAAAGCTTTCTTGAAATGCGTGTATTTGTCCTTGATTTGAGCAAGTAAATAAGATTGTCTAGCAATGGAATGAGTATTTACCCCTAAAATAAGATAATTAGATATACTGGACTTAAAATAAGATGATGGAGATGAGTTGCTCCTATTTTAGGAGCATACATCTTACTCCGTTGGCAGATAATCTTATTTACCTGCTCAAATCAAGGACAAATACACTAATTTCAAGAAAATTGCTTTTACTTTTATTTCCCTTTTTGAAGTGCAGAAATTTTTAACAACATGGCAGGAAAAGGATCCATGTTTTTTTTTAAAAACATTTGTCTTCAACTACCTTTTGTTACAACTAAAGCTGTAAGTTTGTAGGAGATGTGTCTGAACCTGCTTTGCTCATCTAGAGAGTGAATCTCTGTCCATTCTTGATGTTATCACCACCATGTTTCATCACGCGAATGGTGCTTTCAGGGCTTTGTGCAGTGACAGGCCACGGGTGGTGAAAACGGATGAATAAATGAGAGTCGGACATCTTCTGTACTAGTCCTGAACGCGGGGATGCCGCAGGGCGGTGTGCTCCGCCCGGCCTTATTCACTCTCAGTCACTCTCTGCCCTTCCCTTTCTTTACACAATCGAGAAGTTCGCAGATGACGCCACTGTGGTGGGTCTAAAAACAAGCCGCTCTTTCATAGAGGCCAAATATGTAAACTGCACCACTAACACTCATTTTTGTCACCAGATTCTCCCACCTAAGCTGTGGATCTCTGCTGCTCCTCCTGGGTGCTTCTATGATTAATGCTCTCTGGTAGATTTGCAGTGGCACCAAACATGATCCGTTCTCAGATCATTTACAGAACAGACCCCCTCCCTGACCTGTCTGATGTGTTCCCTGGTCTCCATAATGCTGGTTGTTCTCTAATGTTATCTAACAAACCTCAGACCTTCACCAAGCAGCTGGATGTAAACAGAACAAAAACACACACAGAGGACTCTGTTTTCCAGTCCGATGACTTCTCAATATATCTGTTTGCACTTGGTTTTATTTACGAGTGGAGGCTGAACACATAAGCACATAAGCAAGTTTCTTATTTGTAATATATTTTTAAAACCATTTATAATTTGCCTTTCACTCCATAATTTGCACTTGTACACTTTTTTAATT
This sequence comes from Fundulus diaphanus, assembly GCA_037039145.1. Lineage (NCBI taxonomy): Eukaryota > Metazoa > Chordata > Actinopteri > Cyprinodontiformes > Fundulidae > Fundulus > Fundulus diaphanus. The sequence goes on from CM073138.1 coordinate 13,401,431, forward strand.
AAAAACCTACTTAAGCTGTTTATTTTAGTCTCTTTGGTGCCTCAATGTAAATTTCTGCACAGAAGAAATATGTAACATTTCCTTCTTATTTGCTTTAAAAAAAAACAGTATTGCACTTTTGAACCTCAGATTTTTTAATTCCATGATAAATCTAGTTAAACTGAATCGGTATCATCAGTGTGAATAATCATTTAGTGCAATAACACAAGAGGCTGACTTCTCACAAACATACCTACTTGGCCAGTTGCCACCACATTGGGGAATTTAGGGTGTTGATTGATTGTCAGGCACAAAATGTCATCACTGTGTTCAACATAGAAACTTTGGCAGGCTGCAGGAAAACACAAACAGAGGAAACAAAATGAATTAAACCCAGACTGTCGGTCAACGGCATCCATCTCCGTGTGTCTCTGACGAATATTTACAGGTGGTCAGGTTAAACACGATGCCGACGGAGGCCGTGTGGTAGATGATGTCCGCCCCCTCGTTCAGGTAGTGCACGTTGTTGCGGCAGTCGTTGCCACGGTACCCAAACACCAGCTCCAGGACAAGGTCCTGTGGGAGAGAAGAAGACAGTCGGAGAGTCAGGAAGGTCAGCATAGAGCTGGCTGATGGCACAAATGATTCGGTTACAGCGTCATCACAGCTCCCCGGGGGGAGGGGGGAGGCTGTCGTCGTGGGGATGGAGAGCAAGCATGCTGCATCTTCAGCTCAGATGTTAGCTCTACAGGAGGCGTCCCTCTGCTTACATACAGTCCATCATGTGTGTATCTGTGTTAGTCAGCTGTGCTTCGGTGAGGATGAGGAGAGTTTACCTCGATTGGCCTCTTCTTCTTGCCCACATTGTTGGTCTGCAGCTTCTCCGGCTGCGGCAGCGCTCTGCTGACAGGAGGCCTGAAACAGACAGCTGGGATGTGAACGCTCCGGCAGCTCACGATGGCAGCATTGAGGATCATGATGGTAGTTACAATACGCCATACGAGTGCACAACATTTAGTGGGCACGATAAAAGAAAACAGAGCTAAAGCTTAATTGGTTACTCTCACTCATCCATGCTTTATATACAATAGTTGAGTCATTGTTGCACACACAATATGTAGCAAATCATGAAGAAGCACTTAAGCTAGGATATTAACAAAGTAAAGCAATGACTGTTATTAATAAGTCATGGAGGAAGGGTAGAATTAAGTGAGCTATGGCTCTTTTTTACTCCATTTTAAATTTATTTGTATTATTAATATTATTACAGATTTGCGCAGGGTAGGTGAGCGTGATGTGATTGTCCCGGGTACGAGTATTTCCTGTCAGCCTACTGTCAAATAAAGGCGACTAGTGCCACAAAATTATTTCAGTAATTGCATTCAAAAGGTGTAACTTGTACATTATATTTATTCATTGCACACAGACTGATGCATTCAAATGTTTATTTCATTTAATTTTGATGATTTGAAGTGGCAACAAATGAAAATCCAAAATTCTGTGTGTCACAAAATTAGAATATTGTGTAAGGGTTAAATTTTGAAGACACCTGGTGCCACAAACTAATCAGCTGATTAACTCAAAACACCTGCAAAGGGCTTTAAATGGTCTCTCAGTCCAGTTCTGAAGCCTACACAAACATGGGGAAGACTTCATATTTGACAGCTGTCCAAAAGGCGACCATCGACACATTGCACAAGGAGGGAAAGACACAAAAGGTTATTGCTGAAGAGGCTGGCTGTTCTCAGAGCTCTGTGTCCAAACACATTAATAGAGAGGCAAAGGGAAGGAAAAACTGTGGTCAGAAAAAGTGTACAAGCGATAGGGATCACCGCGCCCTAGTCAAGATTGGGAAAAAAAACCCATTCAAAAATGTGGGGGAGATTCACAAGGAGTGGACAGCTGCTGGAGTCAGTGCTTCAAGATCCACCACCAAGAGACGCTTGAAAGACATGGGTTTCAACTGCCGCATACCTCGTGTCAAGCCACTGTTGACCAAGAAACAGCGCGAAAAGCGTCTCACCTGGGCTAAGGAAAAAAAGAGCTGGACTGCTGCTGAGTGGTCCAAAGTCATGTTTTCTGACCAAAGCAAATTTTGCATTTCCTTTGGAAATCGAGGTCCCAGAGTCTGGAGGAAGACAGGAGAGGCACAGGATCCACGTTGCCTGAAGTCTAGTGTAAAGTTTCCACCATCAGTGATGGTTTGGGGTGCCATGTCATCTGCTGGTGTCGGTCCACTCTGTTTCCTGAGATCCAGGGTCAACGCAGCCGTCTACCAGCAAGTTTTAGAGCACTTCATGCTTCCTGCTGCTGACCTGCTCTATGGAGATGGAGATTTCAGGTTCCAACAGGACTTGGCGCCTGCACACAGCGCAAAATCTACCCGTGCCTGGTTTACGGACCATGGTATTTCTGTTCTAAATTGGCCAGCCAACTCCCCTGACCTTAGCCCCATAGAAAATCTGTGGGGTATTGTGAAAAGGAAGATGCAGAATGCCAGACCCAACAACGCAGAAGAGTTGAAGGCCACTATCAGAGCAACCTGGGCTCTCATAACACCTGAGCAGTGCCAGAAACTCATCGACTCCATGCCACGCCGCATTAATGCAGTAATTGAGGCAAAAGGAGCTCTAACCAAGTATTGAGTATTGTACATGCTCATATTTTTCATTTTCATACTTTTCAGTTGGCCAACATTTCTAAAAAATCCCTTTTTTGTATTAGCCTTAAGTAATATTCTAATTTTGTGACACACGGAATCTTGGATTTTCATTTGTTGCCACTTCAAATCATCAAAATTAAATGAAATAAACATTTGAATGCATCAGTCTGTGTGCAATGAATAAATATAATGTACAAGTTACACCTTTTGAATGCAATTACTGAAATAAATCAAGTTTTTCAAAATATTCTAATTTACTGGCTTTTACCTGTATAATATCACTATCTCTCATGTTCTTCATACATTTCCTCCAAGCCATCTTTTTATTGTATATTTGAAATTTCTTCAGCAATATATTTTAAGCTTTACAAAAAAGGGTTATTTAAGTTTATTTTGGACTTTGACAACATATTGTGCTCTGAAAAAAAAAGATTAGAAAACAAATTAACGGTGTCTCAAAGTCTCATCTTTGGGAAACAGTGAAGAAAATTGACAGGAAACACTTTGGAAGATCAGAGGAAAAGCAAAACATGAAGACCATAAGGTATGACTCAATATATCTTTGCTCTGTCCTATAAAACTAGTGTATTTAACAACATGCTGGAAAAGTCTTTATCACCTATGTAATAAATATCAGCCTTATTGAGATTTAAAGTTTTTGTCAGTTGCATAGACAAATTGGGTAAAACCTGCTGAGAAAAAAGATGGAGTAATCAAGAAATAACAAGAACTTCTTAAAGTTGACTAAGTTTATCAAAAGTACTTAATTCATTTTAGCAACGCTTAATCACGAGGAAAAAAAACATTCACAGGAACATTTTTCCCTTTCCGCTCTACTTTGTCTTCACGTATTTACATGGGAGCAGAAAATATTTCCTCATTACCTTGAACCTCTTCATGGCAGCAAAAGCAAGGGAGAAAACAAGAATTAGAAAAATGTTGCCCTCTGCGTTTATCTCTGCCTGCTGGAAACAAAATTAACAAAACCGTAGCTGCTCACAAACATCAACACAAGTCAGCAGCGGTGGGAAATCGCGACATGGCACGAGTCTATTTCTGATTACTGCTGGTCAGAAGACGCTGCGTGCAAAGCTGGCATCATCAAGTGGAAAGAGTAAAAATGTGACAGTTAATCAGAGCGAGCCACAGGGTGTCTTTTCCCACAGATGCTGTAGATACTGTGAAGAGTAATGTGGGAAATAAAGAAACAGACTCAAAGAATGACAGATTAAGATTCATAAATTGTTAACGTTTCTCTTAATACTAGATGTGCAGATTTAGAGTGATATATTTGCCTTAAATGTAATCTGTTTTATTACTACATGTTTGAAGCTGTTGAACTGAATCCTGCTAAACAAATAAAGCAGGATTATACAGGCTGTGATGCATTATAGAAGCATTAATATCCCCTTGAACGACTTTACTTCTTGTCGTGTTACGGCCCGATTTCTTAATACCTACGATAGACTAATACAAAATGAGTGAGAAAAAAACTAAATATCTAAAAAGTGTGGCATGCATTATTACGATGCATTTAAATTAAATCCAGCAAATCAAATGCCTACGTCAAGCACCTGACAAGAAAGGGAACCCCAAATTCCAGTCAGTCACCGTGTTGCGTTTATTAAAAAGTTTCCTGAAAAAAACAGAAACACGCTTCAGGAAGGAAAACCTGAGGCCTGGTCTGAGTCTGGGAGACAGGCTTGGGTCATGCACAGGTTATCTGGACTGAGAAAGGCAGACAGACTCAAGGTGACTGTCCAGGTCAAGGTCCAGATATCAGAAGCTTGGGTAGATGTCCGGCACGGAGACCCACTTATGAGGAGAACAATAATCAGGGAAGCAGCCAAGAGGCTCATGGTAACTCTGGAGAAGCTGCACGTTTGGCCTTTATGGAGGAGCAGCAAAAAGAAAGCTATTGTTGAAGAGAAGCCACAAGAAGTCCCATTTTCTGTTTGCCACATGCTTTGTAGGAGTGGACAACACGTGGAAGGTGTTCTGGTCAGATAAAACCAAAATTAAGCTTTCTACCCTGCATGCAAAACATTGTGTAGGAGAAAAGTAGCACTGCACACCATCCTCTCAGTGAAACTAAATTGTGGCAGCATCATGGTGTGGGAAACTGCTTCAAGTTGATGGGAAGCATACAGCCAGGGCTACAATCGAATGTTGTAGATCAAAGCAACGTGATAATGTGTTACAGCAGCCTAGTCAAAGTCCAGAACTATATCTAGATGAAAATCTGTGGCAAATCTTGAGAATATATGTTCAAAGTAAACCTACATTCCATCTGACTGTGCTCAAACAATTTTACAAAAAAAATAAAAATGGACCCAAAGCTATAATTACAGCGAATGGTGGTTTTCACTTAGGTTGCTTGAATAAAAATGCATGGCAAACTTTTCAAACTTTTTTTGAAGGAAAAAACAAATAAGAACCATGTATGATGTTCCTTCCACTTCCACACTACAATAATTTATTAATCCGCGTTTTTTTGGCTTAATGTGATAATAAATTTCAAGTGGTTTGAAAACTTGTTGCACGCCACCTTAACTACAACCCATCCAGTTTGTGGTGCTGAAACTTAAAGAGCATAAATTCAAGCTCCAGTTGTGACCCTTATTTGCATATGTCCTGCCGATTAGACCCATCTAAAGAGAAATGTTTTTTTTTTTTTTTTTTTTTACAATTGTAAGGTGACTATATAATTTAAATCTAAATGAAATCTAAATTATATAATTTATCTATACTGCTTTACCTATGCAAAATGAGTGCAGTATATGTGATATAAAAATAGACTAAGGGTATAAAAGGGGTGGGAATATGGAAACATGTTAACTTTTTCTACTTTTTTGAACTTGTACTTAATTAATTTTATGATAGATTTTATTTTTATTTTTTATTGCGACAAACTGAGTTTAATTTGTTATACATATGGGAATATTTACTGCATGTATTTTATATTTTATTTGTTTTTTGTTCAAAGCAAAAAATCTGGAACTTACAGCTTCAAAGCTAAAAACATACTTTGGCTAGCTTTGTCTTGGTTCTCAGCCATTGCATGGTCACACCTGTATGCTTCCTGCAGAATCAACACATTACCAGAACTTACCTGACCACCCCTTGCCTTCATGTGGTAGAAAAGAAAGTAGCAGGATAATCAGAGATGGACAGCCATTAAAAGGAAAGAAGAAGAGCAGAAAAAGCAGAGTTAATCAAAAGGAGCAGGGAAAAGAAGAGAAGTTACACACAGGAAAATAAATGAAAAGGCAGGATTCTGTCCACATGGATATGAGGAGCTGAGAAAACGCCATCACAGTTTGGGTTATAAATACCTTTCATCAATGGAGGGCTCCTTCATCTGCAGGTGGGGCTTCACCCCCGACATCGGTCGCATGTTGGTGGATAAGGCCTTGATGGTGTAGTTGATCTCGTTCTCCCTCGTCACGTCACTGTCGTAACCTGACAAAAGACAAGAACGGCGTCTTTTATGTAACAGCAACACACTGACTGGTTAAACCCTAAACAGGAGGTAATTTCTTGCCTCCGTCGTCCTCGCTCTCGATATCCGACTCCTCGCTGTCGCACAGTTTGAATTCGCGCAGGCCCTCCAGCTCGTGGGCCCAGATCATGAGGCACGTGTCGCCCCCACCGACTGTCACCAAAAGGCTGTCGTCGTGGGTCCATCGCACATTGGTAACGTGTGTGCTATGTGCCACGTAGCGTTTGAACTTTGCATACTTTCCCTGAGGGTGGAAAATGCAACAACATCCTTTCAGCACTTGTGACATGAACACAACATTAGCATAATATTTAAACATAACACAAAGAGCTGTTGTTTGAGTGAGGGGATTCAGATGCATCAAAAGCCTTCGGGAAAAAAAAGAGCATTTAATGCATTAGCATGTTCTCTCACTGAAACGTTTTGGGAAAAAAAAATTCACAACATTAATTGCGTAAGCAAATAAATCCAGCTTAAAAAAAATAATTTAGAAGATTTTTGACTTTGTAAAGTGCCTTGATATACGTGTTGTGAATTGGTGCTAAATAAATATAATTGAATTGAATAGAAAGATCATTTGTGCTGCTGTCCATATTCTGTACAATTACCTTTTGCCATAAGAAGAGCATTTAATATAACTTCACAAGGTTGGTATTCACTTCAGCCTGTAGACAATCCATTATTTAGGCCAGGGGACTGAGTACCAGGGAAGAAGTTTGGTTTTTGCATCTGATGCACCACTTCTATGTTGATTTGGATTTAAGACGCCGTTTAAAAGTCCCTATAATGACCCTTGTTGAAATTAACAGCAAAAGCCACAAGATTCTTTCATGTAAGATATCCTGGTATGTATCCCAAGGGGGATTATTTCACAGACTCAAACAAGCTTCCAGGGCCTTTTGGAGGAAAAACAGCCAACACCAACACATATCCTCCACCGTGCTAAACAATAAAGTGCTTTTCCATATATTCACCCTGTTTCACATCAAACCGACATGGAGTGTTTGTTGAGGAATAGCTAAACCCTCATTGTTGACACTTGACCCTGCATTTCTAGGAAGTAGACCGTTCCAATTGCTACATGGGAAGACAAAGAGGTTATAAAAGGGTTATAATGTTATGTTTCTAATCCATAGAGACACTTGGGTTCTTTGAACTTGCTTTATTGACAACTGTAGCAGAGTTACACGTTTTTCTTTATCCCACGTTGCATCTCTGCTGCACATGATACATGTGCCTGCCCCCTAGTGGTGGGAGTAATAATTACTGAAACGACTAGGGGTTTATATCACCAGATTTATCATGATACTTTATTATATTGATTTGTTTGGATGCCGATCTGATATTTGCTGATATCACAAAGCCTGTTACGATACAATTTCAATTTCATTCAATCCGCAAGTCAGTGATTTATTTGATGCAATATCATCTGCCCATCTGACACTATTATTTACTCACAAAAAACCTAAATATAATTTGATCATTTTATTTCTAAGCGCTTACAGGTATCATGCATTTAAAACAAAAACATAATTCTTCTAATTGAATAATAATAATAATAATAGATCACCTGTTCACTATAGTCTCATGTCTTATGAATTTCAAAATAAAATTGTATCTTAAGATGACGATATGGATTTTTAATCACTTAACCGATATATCGATGTGAATGGATGTATTGTAGTGCCCCTAATCACTACTGGGGAATGACACTTTGGCCCTTAAAACAGATTTCAAACTTCAAAATTAACAAGTACGTTAAGAGCTTGGAAATCCACCCCCAAAATACTTTCCCAGTTAACATACTTGATTAATCGTACTATTATTAATGGTACTGTAATGTCTAGTGTTTCAATAAAGACATTTTTTGTCACCACTGTTGTCAATTAACTATGTTAAAATTTTATTATTTAAACAACCCTGGATATTACAATTTTATTGTATACTTTTAAGTATACTTGAAACCAGTATCAGTATGATTCAAGTATGTTTGAATATACAGTATTTTCTGTTAGCAACACATTATCTAAAATGCAAATGTAATTTTTAATATAGTTAAAATAGATTTGTTTTACACATTTTATTTCATATTTTATTGTTGTTCCTTATTAATAAGAAATAAGACTGTCTACTGCTGGCTTCATAATTTTGTACATGTCAGATAAGGTCATTTGAAATATTGCCATTTATTAGGTAACAGTGAGAACTGATCATGCATCAGCTTCTTGAAACAATGTCCAACTGTTTCAAGAAGCTGATGCAAAAAAAAAAAAAAGTGTCCAACTTCAATACACGATGTTGTCCACTACATGAAGTAAGGGTCAAGGTGGAAGGGGTAGGTCTTGTAGGAGGGGTTGACCCTAGAAAATTAGATTCAGCCTTAGTCTCATCTGACCAAAGCACACGATTACAGTAGAGTTTTGTGAACTCCACATGTTTAAATTTGTGATTGTAGGCTAGAAAAGGCTTTTTGTCCTGGCATTATGGATAATTGCCAGAGAGACTTGGTGACACCAGGATGCTGCTTTCTGCTACTGTTCTTACCATCCTTCACCACCCTGATCACTGTGGGTGGAAGATGAACATGGGTCATCTTCCAGCCCTAGTGGCCGATAAGAGAAATGGGTCATATCATATTTATACCCTAGTGAAGCAGAAAGCTACTGATTACAAATGATCAGTTCGGTTACACTCTGATCATTGGAGCAATATATACAGTAGACACTTTAGTAAGGTGGCAATAACTGTGGAGAGTAACGTAATAATAAAATGTTACCTTGACAGGGTATCTGAATAGCTTGATGTATCCCAAGTCATCTCCTGTTGCTAGCACACGCCTGTCATTGCTGAGGCAAGCAGAGGTCACCTCTGCGACCTCACTGATCACAGGCCAGGCGCCTTCAACAGACAGCCCCAGGACACACGTCCACGTGCTCCAGTCGATTTTCTCCACCTGAAACAAGTCAGTAGAGATTTATTATTCGCTAAGGCTGCCTTTCAATGACAGCATTCAGTGTAAGACAAACTGGTAGGTAACTATCTGCAGCCTAGGGGATAATAACAATAAAACTGTATTAGTTTAATAACGTAAATAAATAATCAGATGTTTAGACATTTAAATATTTAATCTGAGTGTTGTTCTCTATTTAGCTCCATTCACCTTCCAGTCAACTCTGGCTACCTTTCCTGTCCCTTCTAAAGAAAGGCTTCCCACAGGATGATGCTACTACCCCCATGTTCACTGTAGGGATGGTGTGTTGTGGGTAATGGGCGGCTTGTGGCTTTCTTCTTGGTACTTTTTCTCAAAGGTTTGATTTTTAAAATACACAAGTTAAGACCCTGTGTACACGACAAGGATCCATTTAAAGCGGAAATCTTTTTCCGTTTCTGTTAACACATCTACATGACATTTTAATTACAATCCCCTTGTACTTTGACACTAGAACAAACGCTAAAACGGTGTAATTTCCCTGCCACGCCACTAGGAGGCGGTATGTTCTTTGAAACTCAAAAACTCCGGCATGCATATGAGCTTAAAAAAGCACCTCCACTTAGTCATATTGCACCTGTGCCAGGGCTTCCCCATACAGACAGGTTCTGTTTTTCCTGTCTACACGACAACGGAGACGGGGAGGTTTTCAAAACGTTACACTTTGCAACTCATTTTCAAACCGTGCCATTTTTGTTCTTTTTTTCTGGGTTTTTACGCCACTAGTGGCTCGTTTTTCACACAGTAGACTGACAGGAAAGGGGGTTTTCAGACAGGGGGGAAGACATTTGGCAGAGGAGCTCAGGCCGGAATCGAACCCGGGTCAGACGCGGCCTTAGTCCCCAGTATAAGGGTTGCGCTCACTACCCCTGTGCTGTCGGAACATGCCGAACCGTGCCATTTTCAGAGAAAAATGCGAATAGTAGAAACACAACAAAATTTTCTGTTTTCACTATAAAACATTGCGCTAACGGGGCCTAATAGTTGTAGTCTTGAGAGATTTTGCCACCTGAACTCTGGATCTCTGCAGCTCCTTCAGAGTTACCATTTTGGCTGCTTCTCTGATTAATGCTCACCTTGCCCTGGCTTTCAGCTTAGGAGGACCGAAATGTTTTAGTAGATTAGTAAATGTGGCAAACTAGTTCCATAGATGTCAGACCTAACAGTGCTCTGAGATGGTCAAATGCTGGGATATTATTTTATTAACAAACCTGCTTCAAGGTTCTCCATAATGAAGCTCTTTGGTCTTCATGATGCTGTTTTTTCACTAATGTTCTCTAACGAACCTCTGAGACCTTCTCAGAACAGATATGTTTATACTAGGATTAAATTACACACAGGTGGACAATTGCATCGGCTTTTTATTTAGGGGTATCAGAGTGAAATGCTGGGGGTTGAATGAAAATGCATGCTAAACTTTTCAGATTTTCGTTTTAAAAAATGTGAAAACTAGGTAGGATCCTTCCAGGATATAATTGCGTGCTCTTTTGTGTTGTTCTATCACAAAACTGCGGTAAAATACATTACGACTTGTGGTTGTGATGTCATAAATAAGGGAAATATTCAACATTTGTGAATACTATTTGCCTTGTATATTCTAACTCTATAACTCCAAAGGTATCATATTTCTGATACCTCTACCTCTTCAAATATTTTTCTGAACATACAATTTACACCAAATTAAATTTACAAATTAATATATTTTACACACCCTATACAGGACTGTCTCAGAAAATTAGAATATTGTGATAAAGTTCTTTATTTTCTGTAATGCAATTAAAAAACATGAAATGTCATACATTCTGGATTCATTACAAATCAACTGAAATATCGCAAGCCTTTTATTGTTTTAATATCGCTGATTATGGCGTACAGCTGAAGAAAACTCAAAAATCCTATCTCAAAATATTAGAATATTTCCTCAGACCAAGTAAAAAAAAAAATTATAACAGCAAAACAAAATCAAACATTTGAAAATGTCCATTAATGCACTCAGTACTTGGTTGGGAATCCTTTTGCACAGATTACTGCATCAATGCGGCGTGGCATGGAGGCAATCAGCCTGTGGCATTGCTGAGGTGTTATGGATGCCCAGGATGCTTCAATAGCGGCCTTTAGCTCATTTGCATTGTTGGGTCTGGTGTCTTTCAGCTTCTTCTTCACAATACCCCACAAATTCTCGATGGGGTTCAGGTCAGGGGAATTGGCAGGCCAATCAAGGACAGTAATGCCATGGTCAGTACACCAGTTACTGGTGGTTTTGGCACTGTGGGCAGGTGCCAGATCTTGGTTGTGCAGCGTTTCCTGCCACATTTCCCCCTTCCAACACACTTTTTGTGAATGTGCTTTGAAACTGCACTCTGTGAACAGCCTGCTCTTTGAGAAATTTCTTTTTGTGTCTTACCCTCCTGATGGAGGGTGTCAATGATGGTCTTCTGGACAGCAGTCAGATCAGCAGTCTTCCCCATACTTGTGATTTAGTTTACTGAACCAAGCTGAGTGTTTTTCAAGGCTCAGGAAACCCTTGCAGGTGTTTCGAGTTAATTAGACGATTCAAGTGATTAGTTGAATAGCCTACTAGTAGACAGTACTTTTTCACGATATTCTAATTTTCTGAGACAGTCCTGTATAAAAATGCAAAAAACATGAAGACATTTGATTTTTTGGTCTAACATATCAATTATGATACAACGAAAATTTGATAGCCTGATGTTATATGTTTTTAAGGCAACCAAAAAGATTTTATTTAAAAAATGTGAAGTTTCCTCACAGTTACCTGTGTCAGGCTTTAAAGCACGAGTGTAAAACTTATTTCTATATTGGGCCACTTTGACATCAAGAAGTCATTAAAAGGGCCGGTTGCACATGTAAAGATGATACTTTTGATTTCATAATTTCACTTCTGTTCACATAGAAGTATAAATAATGCACAATAACATAAAAGTAGCACTCTTAGGCCCAGTTTGCACAGTTTATCTGCAAAAAAATTTATATTGGGGTGAGTTACCCTTTAAACTCTCATCATTCTGCATCACTTTTTCTCTTTTTGGATGTTTCTGGGTTGTTTTAATGTGTTGTGGGAAAACTGACACCTAGGGTCAGGATGCTGTTACTACACAGTTAAAAAAATAATCAACCTTCGCTACAGGAGGCACAGTTTTAGCCACTTTATACAATTTAAAAGTATATATGCCTCTACTTTATGACATGATATGTCTTTTTTGGCTCTCGAGGGCCGGATAAATTGCCTTGACGGGCTGGATTCAGCCCGCGGGCCTTGAGTTTGACACATGATTTAAAGGGTTACATCAGTCATCGGCAAATGAAAAGAATATTAATCGGATAGGATCAACCGGATTACACATGAACTGGTGTTGATTTAAGATCAGAAATAAACGGATCAATAAAGCCCATCTGATCCATACTACAGGAGACTAATGTAATAAGATTGAGGAGAATATAAATGCCTAAGGTCGATGTGTCATTCTCCGGTGAGACTCGACCTAACAGCATCTACCATCTCTGACACTTATTTTGTAAGTGCGCCCCTCCACTGCGCGCCTCGCAAGGTGCCTGAATGTCACGACGCATTAACGCAAGACCACAAACACTATCCCACTTCCATGGCCCAAATTAGAGCGATACTGGTGAAAAATGGGCCGTGTTAATGCTTCAGTGCCCTTCGCCGAGTCTCGTCTGATCCCGAGGGGGAAAAAGCGGACTGTAGGCGCCACAGCCACGACTGCTCCTGCGTATATTCTCTCCCCCCCCGCACCCTGCTTACCTCGGAAGCAGGGATGGTCTGTCTCTTGCCACGGGGAGCTTCGAAAAAAAACTGCTCTTTAGCTGCCGTGTTGACCTGGAGTAGTTTCCCTGCGAATAAAGGAGTCCAGAGAGACTTTTAGTTTGTTCACAACTGCTTCTTGGACAGCACAATGAAAGCGGCGCTTTAGGAGTCCCGTTCACCTCTTTTGTCCCAGTCCAGATGGGTGATGTAACTGAGGCATCCTTTGCACACTCCCACCCGTTTGCTGCTCATTACATTGTAGATATCCACAAAACTGTCTCCTGAGGCGACTGCGAGGTACTTCCCGGCTCCTGAGCCAACAACAACAAAACTATTAATTATTCCCTCAAGCCAAGACTTTCTGCAAGATGTCACAGCGATTTTCCACAGTATTTATGTTTCACGGTAAACCACAAGTTTACATACACTGATGTCCTATAATTTTTTTTGAGCTAGCACAGGAGAGAAGGGTTAGCCCTGTAACCAATAGGTTGCTGGTTCGAACTCCCTGCTCTGACCCTCTCAGCCGAGTTCTTGGGCCAAACACTTCTCCTGCTTCGCCTGCTGCCGGGGACCAGAGGGCCCGGTGGTGGTGTTTGTCGGTCTGCCCCAGGGCAGCTGTGGCTACAAAGTAGCTCACCACCGCCAGCGTCTGCATGAATGGGCGAATGACTGAATGTAGTGTAAAGTGCTATGGAGTCCTCAGGACTTGATGAAGTGCTGTACTAGTGCAGGCTATTTACCATATTATTATATATGCGTATGCAGCCATCCTGGCTGGATATTTATCGGACCTCTCTTCTCTTCTTGGCAGAGTTGGTAGAGCTCATTTAAGATGCTTGGTTTCCTTTCACTGACCATTAAGTGTAGTCGACACATTTTCAATTCGGTTGAGGTCATTCCAGAAGCTCCGACTGTTTTTAATATTTGCTTTTAGTTTTTTTCCCATGTTTTATTTTGTTTCTACATTCTATTCCAATTTGCTTTTATTCTGTTTTATTTTCCTATATTTTAATCATGTAAAGCACTTGTCTTTGTACTGAAATGTGCTATACAAATACATTTGCCTTGCCTTGCCTTATTGTTTAGCTGCTTAATCCAATGTCTTTTTGGGATCATCGTCCTGCTGGGACATCTAACTGTGTTCAAGTTTCAATCATCTAGTTGGGGTTCTGGGCTAAAACTGAAAAATCTGGAGATATTCCTCCTTTTTGATTGGTCCACACTCCTGATGTGTTGCACTATTATGCTGAGCAGAGAAACCCTCAGCATAATGATGCCACCACCATGCCTGACCGTTGTTACAGAGTTCTTAGGTTAGAAAGCCTCAAACAGACTTCCTGTCATTGTGGTCAAACAGCTCTTCGTCTTCTCCAGAAGGCGTTCGGTTTGTCCATGTCGGCAGCTGCATATTTTGTAAAAGGTGCTTCTTATTCAGTCAGCAACGCTCAGTCCATGTGGATGTAATGTGGCGGTAACACCGGCCTTCCCCTTTATGATCAGTATCAAACTTGGAGGGTTCTGAGCTGCTCTTTAACATCTTAACCACTTTTTCTTTGTTCTAAGTTCCCACTTTGGGTCAGATGGCTGGAGCAGGGAAATAATCAGTTGGTCCAATAGGAAAATTGTCCAAAAACACAAATCTAAACTGGTCCTGGAAGGGATAAAGAAGGCTAATATGAAGCTAAAACCTGTTGAAAATGTATAGATTATTGGTTAAGTACACAGCCAGCAATAAGCCAGAAGCTTATTGATGGATACAAGATGTGGTTCATTTAACCCAATATTATCAGGTGTACCATGGAGTCCAAAATTGGTTGTGCCCTGTGCAGATTTATATTTAAAGTTATTTTCATTTCAACTTGTTTCCGATTGGAAATGAGACAGGCGCTTTGCTAAAGATGACAATTTAAACTATTTAAAAGGAGTATTAAAAAAAAAAAGCTGTTTATTTACATTTTAGTGAAAAATGCCTAAAACCATTTACACCCTTATTGATAATCAGCACTAAAATCTTTATTGGCGTTAAAAAGATCCAATGTCACGATTTGGGTTTTGTCTTGGTTTATGTTATCAGATTTATTAGTTAAGTTTCTGATTTTGGGGTCTTGTTTGGTTTTGATTTAGACATGTTTTTCTGTTGAGGTTCTGTGTTAGTTTTGGTTTATGGAATAGGTTAGATTTTATTGTAGTTTGATTTTATTTATGTTTCCAGTTCAGTTATGTCTCTTCCCAGCAATCTGTTTATCTGTCACTCCCCCAAACACCAGTTACCAGCCTATCACATCTGCTCATCTGTCAACCTCCAGTCACTAGCCAATCAGTTCAGTTTCCACCTGTCACTTGTAATTAGTCTTCACTCCCGTTCACCTGCTCACTCCACTATATAGTTCTGCCTCGGTCTTCAGTTATCTGCCAGATCATTTAACGAGCCACGGTGAGTTTAGTTCCAGCATTCTTTATTCTGATTGACCTGTTGACGATAACCCGAGAGCCTTTTTGATTCTGAGCCAGCCTGTTCCCTGATCTGTTTTTCCTGCCCTGTCTGACTGATTTACCGGTTTACCGACTAGTTTCTGTCCTATGGTTATCCGAGCTTGCTTTGCCCTGTCTGTACCTCTGCCTATTTTGGACTGCTTTTTGTGTACCGGATTTTGGACTGCCCTTTTGACTATTGAGCCCGCCTGTTCCTGTTTTCATTATTAAAATCCTGTTTTTTGCCTTAACCTCACTTGTTGGGTTTGAATACTAGGTTTGCCTGATTCACGATCATAACAGAATGATCTGGCCAAACTAAAACCTATCGCCCAACAAGTTTTTAGAGGTTTTTTTTTTTTCCCCTCCACACGCTATGGCTTGGGAGGGTTCCAGATTGGCGTTCTGTCCCCCTGGTATCGGTCCCAGACGCCATCTCTCCAGCAGCCGCAGCAGCAGTAACCCGCTGCCTGCTCCGAGTTTACGATTGGGAGGGCTCTTTGTCACAAATTCAGATTCAACTCAGAATAGAAGGGATCACTCACCCAGCGACACCGCTGTCGGCTCTGCCCATGGGTTTTATCCAGAACCAACTTTGTTTATGGAGGTCGAAGCGGAGGTGGTGCGGGATCTTCGCCCGGATCTTTTTTTCTCTCTCCCTCCAGAGGAGGAGATGCAGGGAACGCTGTGGGCTCCACCGATCCCGGCTCTACCGACAGGATCAAACCTCCAGCAAGTCCTGCCGTCCCGCCGTCGGAGGAGGGGACGGAAACCTGTGGGTCGCTCCTTCACCCGTTCTGTTCGGCCGACAGGCGAGTCAGTACCGCGCCCGTCCGTTGCCACTTCCTGCCCAGTGGATCGGAGTCCGGTGCTTCCCAGAGCTGAGCAGCCCACAGCGCCTCCTGTTGGCGCCCGTGATGCTGAGGATCTGGCTCTGGAGGACCAGTTAAGAGCTTTTGCCCCTATTATTAAAGACCTTAGGGAGGCTCTTTTCTGCCAGTATTCAGAGGAGCTGGAGGCAAAATTAAAGGAGGTCGAGGGGCACTATAGAGCGGCTCTCCAAGGTTTCTATAGTGGACTCAATCCTGTCCCCAAGGGTCCAACCGACGCCCCGGCACCTGCACCTGTCCCAGAGGACCCGCCTCCTACCTCAGCTCCAGTGCCGGCCTCCGGCAGCTATAAGGCAGCACTGTCTGCGCAGCCGGCCCAAGACGCTGCAACCCCGGAGGGTCCGCAGCCGGCCCAAGACGCTGCAACCCCGGAGGCTCCGCAGCCGGCCCAAGACGCTGCAACCCCGGAGGCTCCGCAGCCGGCCCGAGACGCTGCAACCCCGGAGGCTCCGCAGCCGGCCCGAGACGCTGCAACCCCGGAGGCTCCGCAGCCGGCCCGAGACGCTGCAACCCCGGAGGCTCCGCAGCCGGCCCGAGACGCTGCAACCCAGGAGGGTCCGCAGCCGGCCCGAGACGCTGCAACCCAGGAGGGTCCGCAGCCGGCCCGAGACGCTGCAACCCAGGGGGGTCCGCCGCCGGCCCGCGACGTGGGAACCCAGGAGGGTCCGCCGCCGGTCTGCGACGTGGGAACCCAGGAGGGTCCGCCGCCAGTCTGCGACGTGGGAACCCAGGAGGGTCCGCCGCCAGTCTGCGACGTGGGAACCCAGGAGGGTCCGCCGCCAGTCTGCGACGTGGGAACCCAGGAGGGTCCGCCGCCAGTCTGCGACGTGGGAACCCAGGAGGGTCCGCCGCCAGTCTGCGACGTGGGAACCCAGGAGGGTCCGCCGCCAGTATGCGACGTGGGAACCCAGGAGGGTCTACCACAGGCCCACGATGAGGGGGTTCAGACGAGCCCTCTTTCAGGCCGCAACTCGGGGGCTCATCGGGACACTGGGCGCCGTGGCCCTCGCCCAGACGACAAGCGGCGCCGTGGCCCTCGCCCAGACGACAAGCGGCGCCGTGGCCCTCGCCCAGACGACAAGCGGCGCCGTGGCCCTCGCCCAGACGACAAGCGGCGTCGTGGCCCTCGCCCGAACGACAAGCTCCGTCGGGGGCCTCGCCGAGAAGACAAGCACCCAGAGCCCCATGGAGACTTAGAGGCCCCTGGACCTCTTCGGAAGCTCTTACCCCCTCATTTTTGGCTTGACAGCCAATTTCCCAAGTGGCTGACCAAACTGTCTTTGTCGGAGGTTCTGGAAGGGTTATTGATGAGGTTCTG
Organism: Fundulus diaphanus; assembly: GCA_037039145.1. Lineage (NCBI taxonomy): Eukaryota > Metazoa > Chordata > Actinopteri > Cyprinodontiformes > Fundulidae > Fundulus > Fundulus diaphanus. Next base: position 13,419,033 of record CM073138.1, read on the forward strand.
GGTGTTAAAGGGTCTGGGAGCATCTGAAGCCTGTAGCCCGGGGTCTCCTGAACCGGAAGCCTGTAGCCAGGCCCCGTCTGAACCTGAAGCCTGTAGCCAGGTCCCGTCTGAACCTGAAGCCTGTAGCCAGGCCCCGTCTGAACCTGTAGCCTGTAGCCAGGCCCCGTCTGAACCTGTAGCCTGTAGCCAGGTCCCGTCTGAACCTGTAGCCTGTAGCCAGGCCCTGTCTGAACCTGTAGCCTGTAGCCAGGTCCCGTCTGAACCTGTAGCCTGTAGCCAGGCCCCGTCTGAACCTGTAGCCTGTAGCCAGGGGCCGTCTGAACCTGAAGCCAGTAGCCAGGGGCCGACTGAACCTGAAGCCAGTAGCCAGGGGCCGACTGAACCTGAAGCCAGTAGCCAGGGGCCGACTGAACCTGAAGCCAGTAGCCAGGGGCCGACTGAACCTGAACTCTGTTGCCAGGCTCCTCCTGAACTCTGTAGCCAGGCTCCTCCTGAACTCTGTAGCCAGGCTCCTCCTGAACTCTGTAGCCAGACACCTCCTGAACTCTGTAGCCAGGCTCCTCCTGAACTCTGTAGCCAGGCTCCTCCTGAACTCTGTAGCCAAGCGCCTCCTGAACTCTGTAGCCAGGCGCCTCCTGAACTCTGTAGCCAGACGCCTCCTGAACTCTTTAACCAGGCCTCTCTTCTAGCTCTTAGTCCGGCGTTGTCTCCAGCCTTTAGTCCGGCGGCAGGTTCTGTTCTTTCTCTCTCCAGACGTCGGTTCCTGAGGGTCCGGTTCTACCGACGGTCCCCGAGGTTGCTGCTCGGCCGCCGGCCTATGAGAGACCTGCTCCGCCGCCGGCCTATGAGAGACCTGCTCCGCCACCGGCCGCCGGACATCGTTGCTAACCGGGGCCGTCCTTCAGGACACCCGCCGGATTACCTGTCTCACAGAGGTCGTCCGCCGGAGAACCTGACACGCCTAGGACGTCCGCCGGAGAACCTGACACGCCTAGGACGTCCGCCGGAGAACCTGACACGCCTAGGACGTCCGCCGGAGAACCTGACACGCCGAGGACGTCCGCCGGAGAACCTGACACGCCGAGGACGTCCGCCGGAGAACCTGACACGCCGAGGACGTCCGCCGGAGAACCTGACACGCCGAGACCGTCCTTCGGGACGTCCGCCGGAGAACCTGACACGCCGAGACCGTCCTTCGGGACATCCGCCGGACAACCTGACACGCCGAGGCCGTCCTTCGGGACGTCCGCCGAACAACCTGACACACCGAGGCCGTCCTTCGGGACGTCCGCCGGACAACCTGACTCGTCGGGGCCGTCCTCCTGGACGACCGCCTGAGAACCTGACTCGTCGGGGCCGTCCTCCTGGACGACCGCCTGAGAACCTGACTCGTCGGGGCCGTCCTCCTGGACGCCCGCCTGAGAACTTGACTCGTCTTGTTTTGTTTGAGTTTTTATTTGGACATTTATTTGATTCTAGCCCTCCATCCTGTACCTCCCTCCACCCACCCGAGCTAGTCTGTTTTGTTTCTGAGGCCGTCTGGAATCCGGCCTTGAGGAGGGGGTTCTGTCACGATTTGGGTTTTGTCTTGGTTTATGTTATCAGATTTATTAGTTAAGTTTCTGATTTTGGGGTCTTGTTTGGTTTTGATTTAGACATGTTTTTCTGTTTAGGTTCTGTGTTAGTTTTGGTTTATGGAATAGGTTAGATTTTATTGTAGTTTGATTTTATTTATGTTTCCAGTTCAGTTATGTCTCTTCCCAGCAATCTGTTTATCTGTCACTCCCCCAAACACCAGTTACCAGCCTATCACATCTGCTCATCTGTCAACCTCCAGTCACTAGCCAATCAGTTCAGTTTCCACCTGTCACTTGTAATTAGTCTTCACTCCCGTTCACCTGCTCACTCCACTATATAGTTCTGCCTCGGTCTTCAGTTATCTGCCAGATCATTTAACGAGCCACGGTGAGTTTAGTTCCAGCATTCTTTATTCTGATTGACCTGTTGACGATAACCCGAGAGCCTTTTTGATTCTGAGCCAGCCTGTTCCCTGATCTGTTTTTCCTGCCCTGTCTGACTGATTTACCGGTTTACCGACTAGTTTCTGTCCTATGGTTATCCGAGCTTGCTTTGCCCTGTCTGTACCTCTGCCTATTTTGGACTGCTTTTTGTGTACCGGATTTTGGACTGCCCTTTTGACTATTGAGCCCGCCTGTTCCTGTTTTCATTATTAAAATCCTGTTTTTTGCCTTAACCTCACTTGTTGGGTTTGAATACTAGGTTTGCCTGATTCACGATCATAACATCCAACCTTTCTTATACTTGCTGACCAGCTTTTTATGTTAAATTTAAAAGATATTCTTTTGATCCTACCAGGGTTTTTGAATAATTTTGGCCTTAACTGTATGTATTTGAGCCTGTATGTATAAATTTGGTTGTGGATAAGAGAAAATCTACTGTAAATTCACACTTGTGCACCAAGTTCTTGCTTTACAAATTCATTGAAGTGTTTTTTTTACATAATTAGTTCACCCTGGAAAAAGAGCAGGTGGATCATTAAAGCGCAAATTAGTTTTATATTTATTCATATGTTGAAAAAAAGAAATGCTAAAGTAGAAATTTTAGCTTGAAACATGCTGACCGTTTGTCAGCTTGTAGCCTTGGGCACGCAGTTAGGTACTTTAACAAAAATAATGATAATTTTACCCGTACTAACAGCTCCTTTTTGTATCCTGAGACTTTAACTGATAGCTGTACAGAGAATCCATAGATGCTGCATGAAGAAACGGGATCTCTTTTTGAAGATTAAGTGTCCGGACGAAAGAGAGTTTAGTTTCCTGCTATCACTTTGTCAACCCCCACTGATTCTCATTCCCTTCTTGCTGCTTCTCTGTCTGGCCTTGTTACAGAAAGCTATTAATTTGGGTCAGGCCTGCAGCAATCTCTCCCCCCTGACTCACAGTGGGAGGAGTAAAACACGTATACCTGCTGGTATTCAGCACAGCCTCCTACATGCTGTAAACTCAGGTGCTCTGAAGGACACGGGGATTTAAGAGGTCGATTTACATCCGGGGGAGTTTTTTTTTTTTTCTCTCTTTCTGCTAAAGAAATGCGTAGGTGAACCGCCAACCTGGAGAGAATCTGATATCGGAGATGATGTCCTTGCGGTGGTGGAAGGACACCAGGTCCTCCAGGGTGTCTGCGTTGACAATGAGGAAGCTGCCGTCATTCAGGCCCACCGCTAAGGCTTTACCATCTGGGGAGAAGCAGCAGCAGCGGCCGCCTGCGGAGGACAGGGAGTCTGTTAAAGCCCTGAAACCAGCACATTGGCTGCCAGAGAACCATATTCATCGTTTGCTGTTTTTAAATGTGACAAACCTTTCCTGAGTTTGCGCACGGCCAGCATGCAGTGGCTGGGTGAGAGGTCCCATATGCGCAGGGTTTTGTCATCGCTGACCGTGGCACATAGAGGGAGGTGGGGATGAGTGGCCAGGCCCCACACCTCACCCTCCATATGACCCTGCAAATACACCCAGAGCATAAATATTTAATCTAGGAACATGTGATGAGGGGAAACAGGGTGCTAAAAGCCTAGAAGCGGTGGTCTGCAGCACTGTGGCGATATTACATTTTACCTACTGTACTCTCTTCACAGCAATACCAAGGTCTATCACTTATATTCTGATTCAACTAACGTCGCCTGTTACATAGAGACCAGATTCAAGAGCAAACTTGGTTTCTTGTCTCAAATGAATTGATCCCATCTGTTAAAAGGCACCTCAGCAGAGAAATAGCATTTTTTCTTGCTGTCCACAATCAAGGGGAATGAAAAGAAACTCCAGGACCACTTAATCAAATTAACAATTTATTTATTAATTGGCACTAATTCAACAGCATTTAGGAGCATTGCCTCATAATCTCTACAGATTAGTTTGCACTATAATTATCCACCTGTAAACCACAGACAGATTGCATTAACTGTTTAAATGGACATGCATGCTTTTTGACTCCCATGTTAATTATCCGAATGAATTAACGAACATGATGAAAATAATTCCACTCATTATTAGTATATATTTAGTCTTTGGCTCAGTTTAGGATGCATGTTCGAGCTAATATTTATTTGTTTTGACACAGTACTGACAAGTGCAAGTAAAACAAGACAGAGGAAGAATATTTTACCATTTGGTTTCTGGTCCACTTAAAAATGCAAGGCCTGATAAGTATGTTTAATTGTCATTGTGTTGCTACAGCAAAATTTTGGTAACCTGCAGGAAGTATCTTTATCAGTTGGTCACATTTCAACCACAAAGGTCAGTGTTTTTGTTGGGATTTTAAGCAAGAATGGTGCATAAATGCTGAAGGAAAGCAATATATTATAAAACAAATTTAAAAAATGAAAAAGTGATGCTGAGTCAGTACATTGTAGAACCACATTTTACAACAATTACAGCTGCAAGTCTGTTGGAGCAGCTTTACACACCTGCCCATTTGTCTTAGCAAAGTTGTGCAAGTTCAGTCCGATTGGATGGACTTCTAACAGAAGCATCAACTTCTAACACATGAATACAATTTGATCTAAATAATTCCCTTGTAGCTCAGAAAGAAAGAAAGAAAGAAAGAAAGTAAGACAGCCCCAAAGCATGACGATTCGCCCACCCTTAAGGATGGCATGCATGTTAAGGATGATCTGCAGTAAAAAAAATAGTTTTGGTCCGATTAGAGCACCTTTGCAAGTCAGACCGACAGTTGACTTAAATGCTGCACTTTATAAAACAAACAAAAAAAGAGGCCTAGAGTCTTTCTACATACAGTTTGCATGTTCTTCGGGTACTCCGACTTCCCTGCACAGTCCAAAAGCATGACTAAGGTTAATTGGTTACGTTTATTGCCTTTTGGTAGGAGTGTGTATGTATCTGCATGCTTGTGTGTCTCCATGTGAAGGACAGCCTCTCACCCAATGACTGCTGGAGATGGGCCCCAGCCGTCCTGCAATCCTGCAGGTACAGACGATGGCTACATGGATGACCGAATAAAATAAGCATGACGCTTAGCGCAGTAAAAGGGTAAACATTGGCGCAACTGTAACTAAAAGCCAGGGAGTAGAAAATGCTGTTTAAACGTAGGGCTGGACGATAATTCAATAACGATATATATCGATCGATAGACGTATATCGATGATAGAAAAAAAGGGTCAATAAAAAGTTAAATAGAACAGTTTTCCTTCCTTCTTCATTCTAACCTATCATGTAGGTTAATACTACAGTGATTGCATCTGCCCAACCAATCACAACGCAGACCCAGGAACCAAGCTCCGCCCCCTTCAAAGAGTTCAGAGAGCATGCGTTCTTTTTTTCTTTTAAAAACTTGCAGTTTTGGTAAAAAGTTTGTTGAATAAAGGGTTGAATTTGAATTCAGTGTCTGTGTGTTCTGTATCTAAAAATAGGTTGCTAAGCAACAGCATAAAATGGCCCTGGGCTGCTCTTAAAATATATGTTTTGAATTTGTTCATAATTATCGATATCGATCAATATGATTTCTATTTTATCGATACGCTTCCTTTCTATATCGTCCAGCCCTATTTAAACGTGTCTTTAAATGATTAACAATCTGTGTGGCTCAATGCGGGCAGGTTGTCCCAAAACTCCAGGGTCAGAACAAAATGTTGGGAACACAGTATTGAAATGGCTTCAGAGGCAGACTCTTGCTACAAAGAGAAGCATTTTGGATTCACACTTATCAAACAGCAGGGCTTGGATGAAGAATTTACTTTTTTGTTTCATTGTATGGTTTTGTATTTCTAGAAATGGTTTATACACTCACCGGCCACTTTATTAGGTACACCTGTCCAACTGCTCGTTAACACTTAATTTCTAAGCAGCCAATCACATGGCGGCAACTCAGTGCATTTAGGCATGTAGACATGGTCAAGAGAATCTCCTGCAGTTCAAACCGAGCATCAGTATGGGGAAGAAAGGTGATTTGAGTGACTTTGAACGTGGCATGATTGTTGGTGCCAGAAGGGCTGGTCTGAGTATTTCAGAAACTGCTAATCTACTGGGATTTTCACGCACAACCATCTCTAGGGTTTACAGAGAATGGTCCGAAAAAGAAAAAACATCCAGTGAGCGGCAGTTCTGTGGGCGGAAATGCCTTGTTGATGCCAGAGGTCAGAGGAGAATGGCCAGACTGGTTCGAGCTGATAGAAGGGCAACAGTGACTCAAATAACCACCCGTTACAACCAAGGAGGGCAGAAGAGCATCTCTGAACGCACAGTACGTCAAACTTTGAGGCAGATGGGCTACAGCAGCAGAAGACCACATCGGGTGCCACTCCTTTCAGCTAAGAACAGGAAACTGAGGCTACAATTTGCACAAGCTCATCAAAATTGGACAAGAGAAGATTGGAAAAACGTTGCCTGGTCTGATGAGTCTCGATTTCTGCTGCGACAGTCGGATGGTAGGGTCAGAATTTGGCGTCTACAACATGAAAGCATGGATCCATCCTGCCTTGTATCAACGGTTCAGGCTGGTGGTGGTGGTGTCATGGTGTGGGGAATATTTTCTTGGCACTCTTTGGGCCCCTTGGTACCAATTGAGCTTCGTTGCAACGCCACAGCCTACCTGAGTATTGTTGCTGACCATGTCCATCCCTTTATGACCACAATGTACCCAACCCATGATGGCTACTTTCAGCAGGATAATGCGCCATGTCATAAAGCTGGAATCATCTCAGACTGGTTTCTTGAACATGACAATGAGTTCGCTGTACTCAAATGGCCTCCACAGTCACCAGATCTCAATCCAATAGAGCATCTTTGGGATGTGGTGGAACGGGAGATTCGCATCATGGATGTGCAGCCGACATATCTGCGGCAACTGTGTGATGCCATCATGTCAATATGGACCAAACTCCCTGAGGAATGCTTCCAGCACCTTGTTGAATCTATGCCACGAAGAATTGAGGCAGTTCTGAAGGCAAAAGGGGGTCCAACCCGTTACTAGCATGGGGTACCTAATAAAGTGGCCGGTGAGTGTATATCGTTCATTGATAGGTTTGCTGACTGAGTCCTGACTTAAAGTGCTCCACACTGATATTTCCTTTTGGTTTGACCTGACCTGAGTTGACACCACCTCTGAGAAACCTCGGTCACTTTTCAATCTGAGTATCTAACAACATCTTGATCTGTGGACCTTAAAGCTCCCCATAGATTAAAAAGGAGCAACAGTTCAGACAAATGTGGTGATGCAATACCATTAAGATCCATAAAAACAAGCGCCTTTGTCCACGTGTTTGCCGTTTCCACTACATAGCTTGCTGCAAACTTAAAATGTGACTTTTTTTCCTTCAACAATGTCTTAACTACCTTTCGGTAAACAATTATGAAATACTTTCTGTTGCTCTGTTACAAAGAAACCCCAATAGATGCATGAAAGTTGGTCATAATGTGATGAAATGTGGAATAGCTCAAAGGGTATGATTACTTTTGCTAGGTGCGTAGTGTGTTTTTTTGTTCTCCCACCTGGACGATGAGAGTGATGGGGCCGCTCTTGTCCACCTCCAAGATCTCGCCGTTCTTGGTCCCCACCAGGATGTGGCCGTGGCCGAGAGAGATGGCACGTATGGAGGGGTTGTCCTCTAACAGAAGCCCTGCAGAGAGGATGAGTTATAGAATAAAGCCCAAAGTCTTAATGCAGAACTCCAATATGTCCCCCCATAAAAAAAAACATTGAATATTTTTTACGCATTTCATCAGATGGTTGAATTACCTAATGGTAGAGAATGAATGATCCAAGGACAGTGGAGGGTAATTGGGAACAGCGTAACCTTTTTACCTTTAGAGCCTGGAGCTAGGACTGCTCTCTTTATAGCGTAGGTCTTCAGGCATCTCTCGAAGGTGTCATCCCACAGAGCTACTATGCCGTCCTTTCCACCAGTCACAAAGCCCTACAGGGGGAAAAGTGTCACATTTAGAGCTGTAATACCACCAGTCTGTTTGTATATCCCACTGTCAGACCACATGCAACAATCGTCTGCAAACAGTAAAAATAGAAAGGCAAACAGACTGAGTCATAGATTAACACGACAACCCTTCCTCTGGCTCGCAAACTCACTTTTTCAAGAGCGTGCATGCTAAAAACAGGGCCGTCGTGCGCTTTGACAGTCTTCATAAGGAACATGTCTCTCCAGATGCAGATGTCCCCTGTGCACGTGCCTGAGAACACCATCTCCTCCGACCAACCGTACACGGCGCACATCATCGTCTCCGTCTTCCCCATGTTCCCCTTGCGTCCAATTAGACCACCACCTGAAAGAGGGCCAGACAGTGAACCGGCTCTGAAAGCTGTCATAGCCCAGACAGAGCTTCTGCTTGTTAGAGTCTAATTCTGTGAAGACTGTTTAAAAAAAAACACGCCAGTCTCACCGGCTTTGTGCCAAAACTTCATGTGTTTCACACCAGCGGTGATGAGCTTGTCGGGCAGGTAGGGATTTATTTTGACTACAAATATCTTGTCCTTGCTTCCCCTGAAAAGCAAAGATGCACATAACAAATCAATAAAATGGTGCCCTTGTTATAAATCCTGCAAAGTATATTTTGTTTAAGCATATTTCCTGCATCTTAAAAGGTCCACCATGGATTTTCCTAACATTTTTCCAGATTTCAAGGTATTTTAGAGGGATTTTATGTGATAGGACAAAAGGTGATGCATAGTAATGAGTCAAAAATCTGTGGCGTTATCTTCCTGGATGCAATTAAAGCTCATAGGAGCTTTGCACATAAGGAGACTGGAGGTTTTGCTCATTCATCTTTGCAAAATACCTCAAGATCAGGATCCTAGTTGAACACCAAATTGTTGGGATTTAGGTCTGGACTTTGACTGGGCCACTCTTAGACGTGGATACACTTTATCTAAAACGTTTTAATCCTTTCAGCAGGGCGACTCCCTGCTGAAAGGTGAGCTTCTGTCCGAGTCTCAAACCAGCTGCAGCCTCAGGTTTTCTGCCCAGTGTTTCCCTCCATCCAGCTTCCCGTCAACTTTGACAAGCCTCCCTCACACAGCTTAAGAACTGCATCTCCACGGCATGATGCCGCCACCACCGTGTGTCACTGTGGGGGTCGTCTGTTGAATTTTGGTTCTCTTTTGGGCCTCGGGGGTTCCGGTTCCGGGGGGGCGCCGCTTTTGGTGTGGGCCGGCGCGCGCCCGGGTGTCCGCCCCTGCACGGGGCCTCTGGTGCGCTGGGGGGCCTCGGGGCCCGTTGAGGTGGTAGGGGGGCATGGTCATTAACACCTCTGGGCAGATGCTCTTCTCCTTCATTGGATAGGCACTCTGCCAGTGGGGGGAGGGGGAAAGGAGGGGGAGTAGGGACCTACCCAGCCTGGATGTCTACTGTCGAATGTATGGTGAGTTGTTTGAACGTTAGTGTTGGGGAGGGATTAAATCTACGGGAGGGGGGGGGGGTTGGGGGCGTTGACGTTCTGGTGGGCTTGTGTCCGGCCCCCTGTCCCGGTCCTGGTCCGTGTCGTCTTCCGGGGCGGGTTTCACCTGGGGGTGGGGTTTGGGATGGCTCGTGCGGGCCGGCTGGCCAGTGTCCCACCCTCTTATTATTATTAATATTATTATTATTATTATTATTATTATTTATTTATTTATTTATTTATTTATTTAGTTAGTTTAAGTAGGCTTGGTGGGTGGGCTGGGGGGGGTTGAGGTGTTGGTCCTGGTGGGTGGTTGGCTGGCGGGCCCTGCGGCCTCTCCCTGTCCCCCGGGCTACGGTGGTGCCGCTGGAGGGGCCCCCTTCTCTGGGTGGGGCTTTCGGGGAGCGGGGGTTCCTATTGGAGTCAGTAGGGGAGCTGGCTCCCTGGGTTGGCTTCCCAGTCATTTGCTCCCCATCCCCGGACTCCTCCCTCTGCCTGCTCCATCACGCCGCCACACATGTAGGTCATGAGGGAGGGGGCGTCACTGGAGGTTGCCACTTTCTGGTGACGCCCCTCTCCCCAATTTTATCATGCATCTTAGACACTTTCACTTCAAACATTTTTCACATCGCACACTCATATAGGCCATGGTAGGGTGGGGTGGGGGGAAGACGTCTGGGGGGGGGCTTATGTTGTGTGGGCCTCACCTCGGACGGCTCCCTTCACCTCCTCTCCCACTTAGACATTGAGGGTTCTGGGCAGTCACACGGAGGGGGTGCGCTGGCAACAGCTACCTTCCGGAAGGGGGGTGGGCTGTGCCGTGCATCCCCTTCGGCGCTCCCAGTTTTTAAACGCACTTGAGAACAACATGCAACAACACAACATTTGAGCGGGCGTAGGGAGGGTCGGGGTCTTCTGCACACCCCCGTTCTCCGATGGAGGCAAGGAGTCTGGGGCCTGGAGGAGGTGCGGGCCACTGTGTCCGGGGTCTTGGTGGGGGGCTGCGGTGTGCAGTCAGCGGCTTGCCAGGTCTGGGGCTGATACCTCTGCTCCCTCCAGGGGGCGGGGGGCAGGGATGGCAAGGGTAAGGTGGGGGGAGGGAGGGAGGGGGGGGGCTCTGGCCGGGTGGCTCGTGCGGGTCGTGTTGGCCCGCCCTCTTGGGGGGGCCCGGTCCGGGGGGCGTCTGGTCTGGGGCCGGGGCCGGTGGTCGGGCACAAGCAGTCGTATAGTCGATTTGGGGTGACCCCCCCCCCTTTGGTCAGTGTTGGATGTGAGTGTTATGTGGGAATGTGTGTACAGCGTCTTTTTTTTTTTTTTTTCTCTGTGTGTGGTGAGTGGGGCACAAGGGAGGGATGGTGTGAATGAGGTTTTTTTTTTTTTTTTTTTTTTTTTTTTTTCCCCCCAGGTATGGGTGTGGTCCGCTCCCTCTCCCAAGAACATCTCAAGTCTCCGCTAGGTGCGGAGCCCATCCCCCCACGTCCTGCCCTCCTCCACTTCGTTGGCGGGCGCCTTGGCCCCCTGGCGCGTTGGTTGGCTTCGGGTTTGGGGCGGGTTCCCGGGCGTGCGCCGGCCCACTCCCGGCGGCCTCTTCGCGGGGCCTGGCCCCCCGGGGGGCGGCCGGGGCCCTTGTCGCGGGGGCGGGGCGCCCCTGGGGCCTCTGGCCCTCAGGGCCCATGGCCGGGACCACTTCAGCGGGGCTAGCTGCCGGCGGAGCCCACGGGCTCGTCTCCGCGGCTCTTGGGGGCGTCGGCATAGCGGTGGCTGGGGGATTTCCTCGGGGTCGTCTCTGCTCCTTCCTTGGGGGGGGTGTTGCAGATATCCGGTGTCGGCCCCTCCTGGGCGACCTGCTTTAGGGACCCCTTTGGGAGTCCGGGGTTACGGGTCCCCTGACGCCTGCCTCTGTGCTCGGGGAAGGTGGGTCTTCGGTTCTCCACAATCACTATCAAGCTATTTCTGGATAATCTTCACCTAAACTAGTGCACTTTCACATCTCCCACAGGTGCTGGGTCCCAGGTATTAAGTGTTCACTTATATACAGTAATCTTATAATTTGTTTATTTATTTATTTATGTTCTTTCACTTTCTTTTTTCAAATATCACATTACACATATCAGCTTACATAATAATATATATGATTTAGCAATGGCATCTAGGTGTTATTCGAGTGTATCTGTTGCTTTATGTCTGTTGGTTGTGCTGTTCTTTTTGTGTCTCTTTCCAGGTGATGGAGCAGACAAAGAAGGTTTTATCACTCTCTCCCTTTTATCTCCTCTTTCTTTCACCTCTACTCTTTTTTTTTTTTTTTCTTTCACTTTTTCTTCTTCCTTTACTCTCCCATTGTCATGTCCATATAATTTGAAATTCTCCTTGCAGGAATCACAATAAAGCTATTTACAAGCATAAATCAAGTGGAGCACTATGGCGAAAGCTGTTTGCTCCACTTGTAAAAGCAAAATCTGTCGAGCTCTATCTGGCATTGAGACATCAATTCCTATTGCCACACTGCTAGACAGGACACTGGGAAAAAAAAAAAAAAAAAGAATTTTGGTTCTCTTGTGACCTGAGCACGTTCTTCCGCATGTTTGCACCCACACGGCTTGTGGCAAACTGCGAAAAGGACCTCTTTGTAAGGATTCTTACAATAACAGCTTGTCACAGTTACGCTCCACTTTGTGTTGATTTATCGGATAAAATTCCCATAAAATACACAAAATCAGGGGTCACCAACCTTTTTGAAACTGAGAGCTACTTCATAGGTACTGGCTCATATGAAGGGGCTTCCAGTACTGACCTTTGAACTAGAAGAGTCAGCGCCCACCTTAACTTTACATAATATAAACATATTCTAATGCTTTTGTCATTTTTAAATCTATATAAATGCAAGTGTGAAAAAAAAGTAAGAGCAACAGGATAAAATACAATTTTAGATGCAGCTCACTGGTGAGTTGTGCTATTTTGTGAACAGGCTCGAGGTGCGCCACACGTGGTCCTTGGGAGCTACCTGGTGCCCACTGGCACCATGTTGGTGACCCCTGCACTAAGGTTTATAGACGTTCAAAGGGTGTGAAAAGTACTGTTTTATGTCCATGTTTGCATTCTTTGCTGATTTATAATCTGACTTTTGAAAGCTTGGTTATGAATCAAATGTCTTTAAATAATATAAAAGATTAGGTTGAAGTTTGAACAAATATCTTGCATTTTGTGGATGTTAATGCGCTTTTTTTTAAATGAAAAATAAATTTATTTAAGCTACAATCTATTCAAAATCCAGATCATTAAAATACACAACCCACAAATGAAATGACTCACTGGTTTGCCTGTTTTTTGCTTTAAGGTCTTGACCCCAGACTTTTATTTGTATTTCTGTCTTTCCCTGCAGCCTCCGTGTCTCATGCCACGACCTCCTTATCGAGCTAAAGATGAGACAGAGACGCTGTACAAGCCAGCTCTGTCAGGCCCCATCGCCCTCTCTGCACCTCACTGCGCTGCACAACCAGGGTCTGCGGAGGAGATTAGTGCTGCTCCAAGCTGCCCCTGAGGTACATTAAGAGTCTTGGGAGCAACCGGCATTGCACTGGCTCTAAAGCAGCCAGGAGGGGAAAACTTCAACAGCAACAACAACACGGCTATTTATGTTATATGGGTAATTTCGCAGCTTTTCTGGTTTCTGCTGGTTCGTGCTTCTCAATATTGTAACTTTTGCAGAAAAACAGAAAGTTGTGAGCTAATTAAATACATTCCTTATTAAGGGCTGGTGAAATAATTCATGTGCATCAGGTGTATGAGTGTGGTGTCCAATTACTGCTTGCACCCGTTGTTTACATCTAGGGGAAACGTTACGCGGAGCCAGAATTCACAACTCTTTACTCCTTTACAGATTGCTTTTTTAGTCACACCTAAATGTTTCATGTCATCAAACACACTTTAATATAAAAAAAATATAACCTGCGAAACAAATCAATAAATGAGGATTTAATTTATTAAGGGTAAAATAGCTAACCAAGTCTCCCTATGTTTAAAAGTTATTGTCCCCTGAATCTAATAACTGGTTGTCTCTTAATATTCAGCTTTTTGTGATTTTTATTTTTATTTTTCACATATTTCCCGTTGTCAGACGTGTTCAACGTGTCGAGTGATTTCTTGATACCATAGATAGGTCTGACAGTAAACCGTTCAGGGTTTGGCTGGCGAAAATGAGCCAAAATCTTCAATCAGTTAATAACAGTTAATAATGACATATATCGATAAATAGGGTGTGGTTCAGTAGAAAAATAAAGGGCCAATAAAAAGTTCAATAGAAGAACAGTTTTCCTTCCTGCATTAGCCATGTAGGTTAACATCACAGTCATTATATCCTCCCAGCCAATCACAAAGCATACCCAGAAAGGCTCCGTCACCAAGCTCCACCCCCTTCAAAGAGTTCAGAGAACACATGTTCTGTTTTAAAAACTTGCAGTTTTGGTAAAAAAGTTGGTTGAATAAAGGGTTGATTTTGTTTTCAATGTTCTTTATCTAAAACTAGGTTATTAAACATTAAGCATTAAACATGTTTTGAATTTTATGATAATTATCCATGATTTCTATTTTATCGATATGCTTTTTTTTCTATATCGTCCTTCCCTAATCACAGTTAATTCATGATTTGACTAGGGGAGCAATTGCCTTTTTCACATACATACAGGTTGGTTGTAAAAAAAAAATCCTTTAATAAATCAAACAATCGTTTGAAAGCTTCATATTTACTATTATTATAACTGATATTGAAATTCTTTTGATGACCTGGAGTATCTAAGTGTGACAAAAGTAGCGAGTACTTTTTACCAACATTATAAATATATATATTTTTTTCATTTAAACTTTTTATTTCTTTTATTTTGAACCCTTTTACAAAAAGACACCACTTTGACTCATTCATCTCTATGAAAAGAAAAGCTCTGACGGATTCCTTCCTTGACGTTCATTTCGATCATGGCTGTAAAGCAAAGACCCCGGAGCAAACTCCTACAGTAACCACTCAGCAAGGGTTTAGTATCACACTCGAGGAGCCTCGTAATATAGGAAGTAATTCCCTTTCTATCTTCTCCTTTTAATCAGCTTTCAGCTGCAAAGTGGCTTCAATTTAACCCTCATCCATAAATGTCCATATTTAAGTAAGTCCCACTCAGCTGAATTAACAGTGAATGGTGGAGCCTTCAGAGATGTGGGACCAGGCTGCAGGGTCAACCTGGTGCTGTGACTGCGTTAAACTGACCGCATGGCAGAGAGCTTCTCCCCTTTCCTCCAGTCCCACAGCACAATGGTGTGACTGTCGTCCAGGCCGACCGAGGCCAGACGTTTGCCATCCGCTGCAAAGGAAAGAAAAAAAATCATTAAGCACATCAATGATAAGAAAGCCAGTCCTCACTTTACTCCTCTGAAGTTTAGTTCTTATTAGCGACATAAAAGCCCCCCCAGTCGGTTTGATCCGCAGCAGGCTGTTCAGTGATCTCTGCCACGCGTCTATCTGGGCCTAATTAAAGACACAGAGATGAGGAGCTCTACCTCAAAAGCTGTTAAGACAACCGTGACTAGAGGACAGCAGAAGTTTGACCAGAACCGTTTCCTTCGCAGACTTCATGTGTCTGACTCCTACATGGTTTGGGGGACACCTTCAGTTGAAACTTTTTGTGACTTTTTTCTTTCTCCCAGCAATGCCTTTCTTCTGGCCAATCTTCTGCACAGGCCAGATTTGAAGGGTGCAAAACAAATGGCTGTCTTGCTGTGGATCTCTACAACTCCTCCACAGTTACAATCGGCTTCTTTGCTGCTTCTCTGCTTAATGCTCTCCTTCCCTGGTCCGTCAGTTAGATGGGCGGCCATATAATCGGTAGGTTCCCAGTTGTGCTGCTGTATTATCATTTTCGGATGTTGACTTAACTCTTGCTTGAGATGTTCAAACCCTGGGCGATTGTTTTACAACCTCATTTGATGTGCATTGATCTTTTCACCCTATGCAGTTTAACGTTCGTTACTGAATGCTGAAATGTGCTATATAAATAAACTTGACTTGACACTGCTTTAAACCTGCTCATTACTCTATCCCTTACCTTTATGATCTGTTCCTTGGCCTTTATGATGCTGATCACTCAGCCTCTTAATCTATTAATACAACAACTGTATTTGTACCAGGATTAAATGACACACACTGACTCTTCTTTCTAATTAGGTATTTTGTGCAGGCAATTGGTTGCACTGGATTTTATTTAGGGGCATCAGAGTTCAGGGGGGGTGAACGTAAATGTACACCACACAATGTTTTTGCTTACATTTTACACTTCTGCTCTACTTCATGTTGGTCTATCCCATTAGATCTTATTTAAATGGGTGGAAGGTCTAAGAATTTAGCGTGAAAAAAACAAAACATTCGAAGGGGCGTTAATACTTTCACAAGGTGCTGTACATATTCTGTGTTGAATGGTTGGCCTTTACCTGAGAAGTCGAGGGCGCACACTCCAAGCTGGTGAAAACCCTTCAACACAGACATGGGTTTCAACGTTTCTGTGTCCCAGATGTGGACTGAGGAATCTCTGCCAACCTGAATAAACAAAGCCCAGAATCTAATTCATAAACTCAAACTCAGAACTTCAGGTCACACAGGAACGCAATGACCTAAAATGTGCTTTATTTTTTGTTTTATGACCCAAAAATGTTTGTTTTTTTTAGCATCTACCTGGCCTGTTGCTACGTAGTCCTTCAGGGGATGGATAGCCAGACAAAGGATGTCATCATCATGGCCCATGTAGAACCGCTGAGCGTTTTGTTGCCTGTTGTACACAACCCCTACAGCGGCTACATGGTAGACGATCTCCCCTGTTTGGGTGTAGAACAGGTTGCTTCTGCAATCGTAGCCCCTGTAGCTACAATAAAGCAATAGAGGAAGTGATATTTTGGAGACAGGACAATTGGCGTAGCTTAAATAAAAAAAGTTCTCTTCAATCATACCCATGGATGAAGTGCAGTTTGATCCCATTCCCTGGTGCTCGTTCTCTCTTCTTCATTGCTGTCGCTCGGTGTTTCTCTTTGCACTGCTCTTTGAGCTGAGGTAGATCTTCTTTATAAACCTGAATACATTTAAAATAAACCTGCATAAGCGGCTTATGAAACGCACCTTATTTTCCAGCTTGTCTTTAAACATGTGACAAACCTGCCGCCGATATGTGAGCTGTGTCTCCTGCTCAATTTCCGAGTCCATTTCTGGCACATCTGACTGATCTGAGTCGGATTCTTCACTGTTAGAGTCTGCCAAGGTCTCTGCAGGCAGAAAACAAGTTTACATAAAAGCTTCCCAGAAAGAAAGACAAAAAAAAAAAACATGACCTGCCTCTTCATCAGACAAACCCCCTCCAATACCAACATCCGCCAGTTTCCCTGGCAGTGCAGGTCGATCGTGTGATAACACTACGACATCTCCTATTTATTATGCTGTCATGCTTCACAGTGACAACGCTGCAGACAAGATGTATAAAAACGCAGACGCAGCACAGAGAATCCGTGCCAAAGCGGCGCAATGGGCCGAGCTGGCAGCTTAGGGCGACCACTCACAAGATCCATTAGGAAAATTAAAAAGAAAGGCAGTTAGTATGTGGTGTAATTTCAGAGAGCGCGGCTGCACTCTGCTTTGAGGAAAAATATGACTTGAGAATGACAAAGCAATTATACTTTCCTAGCTCCATTGGCTCTTATTGGATTTGTCTTAATTAATGCGACAGACGTTCCTTTGCTGCACTTTAAAGAAATGATAGTTTGTTACAAATAAGCTATGGGGAGAAATCTCTGTGGTAGAATAACACATCAAGATCAGGAAGCTGGTAGGAGCAGAATGCAGACTATGTAATATTGAGCCACTATCACAAAAGGCTTTATAGGTAAAAAACATTTATTTCAAACATCATTTAAAAATATATGTTCTCGTTTTTTAATTTTTACTATTTATATTCATTCTGTTAAAAATTTTCTGAATTCCTTTCTCCATTTTCATTATTTTTCTGTAGTTTTACTTTTATTTATAGGGAAAATTCAACTTTCAGACAAAATGTTATGACAATTTATTTAATGCTTGTCGTCCATGCCACAATTTCTCCTGACTAAACATGGCGGGAACCTTATCTCACCTTGTGGTGCGATGTGAAGGGCCTCTTTTGACTTTCTTTCAGGAATAAACTTCCACTGGAAAACTGAATGATCCGCACCACCAATCGTTATGACCCACTGGTAGTCATGTGACCATCTAACATTAGTTATGTGGGCTGAGTGACCCAAATACTTCTTGAATTTTGCACCTAAAGTCCAGAGAAAACATATGGGTTAACAGTGTGTGCTGTTTTGAAAATATAAATGCTAATATATTATATTATATATATATTTTTTTTTTTTTGTACACACACACACACATATATATATATATATATATATATATATATATATATATATATATATATATATATATTAGCATATATTATATGTTTCTTACCCTTTCTTATGCATGGGTATCGCATCAATTTGACTAAACCATAGTCGTCTGCAGTCACTAACACTTGGTTATTAAAGTTGGCGTCTACAGAGTTGATGTCGTTGATATCTGAGTATTTGGGCCATATTCCATTAACTTCGGGGCCCAACACACACGTCCATGAAGCCCACTGCACCAGCTTCAGCTCCTCCCGGTTGGTCACCTCTTTCCCACCTCAACAGAACACAGTTTATCTCACAAAAACAGCTTTTTCAACATCACATCCAAGCAACAGAGCGGAGCGGTCCATGGCTGTGGACTCACTTGGCATCCTGTAGAAGAGCCGTCTGCCGCTGCCGTCGTTCGTCTGCAGGTATTTGCTGTCCGTGGACCAGTCCATGTGTGTGATGAAGCTGTTTGAACCGATGCACTCGCCCACTTTCTTGTACCTCTGCACCACCCCGTAGACGTCTACGGTGTTCTCGTTAGAGCCGACGGCCAAATGGGCCCCGTCGGCGGAGTACTTCAGCTCATGAATAGCCTCCTTCCGGTCCTTGACGTGGACCACTTCTGTCATATCCCTAAAACAAGGAAAGAAGCGGATAAAAAACTTAGATAAAAAAGAAAATAACATAGCTGTGCATTGACTTGACATTTAGATTTATGATTTGTCCTTTGATGTGGGACCAACCTGACTCGAAGAACGGTGAACGAGCCATCCTTCATTCCCAGCGCCAGGTGTATACCGTCGGTGCTCACGGCTGCACAGCGGATTGGCTCCTCCATGTTACATCGAGCAATTAATGCATGATCGATGAGGCTCCATATCCTTCAGATACAGAAAGGTGGGAGTAAAAAAGGGGTGAAATTACACAGCCAGACCATGAGAATGGAGGCGAAACCTGCAAAACAATCAGCAGGAGCAACACAGAGGAGTAATAATATTGTAAATGTCTCATCCTTTATTACTTTATGCTAGTTGTTAAAATGGTACAAAGCAGAAGCTACAAAAAGACATGTAATATTCAAAGGGATGTACATGTCATTAAAAACATTTCAGTTTTATTAGAAGTCCCCTTCTTTAATATTTTTAGATCTTCGATTACACTAAACAATGTAATACTGTGCAAGTTTTAAAACACTATAATTATTTTCATATTCATAACGGAGGATCAGACTATCGGATTTAGACTAGTGTATATACTGGGTGTATTTGCAAAACTGTGTTATCATTGGCAGAATTTACACAAAGGAAATTGGGCGGCCTTTTGATGCCTGAATGGCTTTAGCGTAACCAATCATAACAATTAAGAAAAAAAAACCTCCGTAAGTGAAGTAAAACTTAGTGAAAAAGTAGCCAAAGTCAAATGAAAGTCTATGAAAGGCCCTTAGAAAGCATAAACGAGTATCAATTAAAGTTTATTTTTAAAATGCAAAAGCCTGGAAGCAAGATACGAGCAAAGGGAGGATGAGTCTCACCTGACTGATCGGTCGTCACTCCCTGTCATGGCCAGAGGCTTGGTGGGGTGCACGGCCAGCGCCCACAGCTCGCCCTCACAGTGACCCTGCATGATGAGGAAGGGCTTGTTGCGGTCGTGAACCACCACTTCGAAGATCTCGCTGTCCTGCGTCCCCACTAGGATGTGATCTCCACGCCAGCACACGCTGCGCACAGACAGCCCTATCCAAAATATTCACACAACACACACACACACACTGCGGTTCAGGCAAACTGTGAAAACGGAGCAAGCAAGAGGCGCGCAAACTCGGGAGGAGACAAACATTTGCTGCTTTAACAGTCACTATAAGAAGCACACAGCCGCTATAAAGACAGGAGGTGATAATAGCCTTCTGCAGGCTAGGACGGAGATTTGTACAGGGTGATGACACACGTCGGTGACTGAATCTGGGTAGCACAGGCTACAGTCAAACGCATGATGCATGTGCTGCTCACATACAATGCTGTGCAAATGTTTTGGGCATTTGAAGGTGTTTGGATTCTTATCCATCATGCAGTACAGACAACAAGACTAAAATGAACCATTGACATATAGTCAGAACAATCCCGAGCCAGAATAAGAACGTCAAGTCCTGCGACAAACTTATGACTTCAGCATCAAGGTTGGATTTTATATACAGAGAAAAACGGGGCGGGGTTACTATTGATGCCGTGCAAATGTATTTATACCCATTTGTCCTCACAGGGAAGTTCTTACGCATCGAAATTGAAATTCTTGCTTCACTTCCAGTGAAGAATCAACCTGTTGGGTTTAAACTATCTGATAAATTGTTTCTAATCTAGTGCCAGTTTTCAAGTCTTGCTGCAGATTCTTAATTAGATTCATGCCTGGATTTTGGCTCCAGTATCAAGCCTCTTCCCAGCTTTCCTTTCCTTGCTGTAGAAAAACATTCTCCCAGCATGATAGTGCCATTACCGTGTTTCACAGTGGGGGTGTGTTGGGGTGTTGGTTTTCTGACAAGCAAAGTATTTTGCATATAGACCAAAAACGTTCTGTTTTGGTCTCATCTGACCAGAGCGCCTTCTTTAACATGTGGCAAACTGCAGAGAGGAGGTCTTATAGCTTTATTTTATCAATGGCTTTCTTCTTACCTAAAGGCCAGATCTGTAGACAGTAAAACTAACAGCAAATGCTGTCGTCTGGGTTGTGTTGAAGGAAAATAATGAGAGAGAGTTTCATTTTACTAACATGTTTCAGTTTGTAATTAGTCCTGTCCCTCCTTTTGCTGCAGTAAATACTACATCGGTAACCCCGGATAGGCCAATAAAACTAGCTGCTGGTGACTTCTTTCAGTCCCAGTTGAGCAACAACATGCGAGCGGATGAAAAAGATTACTCCCAATATGTTTTTTTCCTTAATATTGATTATTCTTGGGTTAACACAATGTGTCAATATCTTGATTGTTTCCGGCTTATAACTGTAATATTTAATGTGCAATAACCAAGGTGAGACATTTACATTCCTATTTCCTTTTTTGTATTTTTTCTTTGGTATTTTTTTTTTGATCCATTGTAGATATGAAAATCACTGTATATAACTGAATGCACCTTCCCTACTCTGCACCTTCTTGTATGAGCCGATGTGATGAGTGAATTTCTCCATTGTGAGATCAATAAAGACTATCTTATCTTGCAAAGAGATGCTGGCGGGATGTTGTGCAGGAATGTGCCAAGTCATCTTAACTACACCAATGGAGATGCATAAGATTCAGACTGGTCGGGTAAAACATGTAATCTTTGGCTGCTTTATGGTGCAAATGGTTATACATCAGTTAACTCTTTCACATGTTTCCAGTTTAGGTTAAAAATGATATGTTTGCTCCGGTGTTGACGTTAACAGATTCTCCCCCCCGAGCTTCTGAGATACCCTGCCGCTGCTCTCGCAACTGATTTGAGGATATCGGCGTAAAGGTGACTGAATATTGAATTCTCGCAACACTTTTAAGATCATAATTTATTTTTTTTCCATTTCATAATTATGCACAACCTTGTGGAGATACATGACATTAAATCCCAACGAAATACATTAAAGTGTGGAGTTGTAACATGACAATATGTGAAAAAGTTCAAGAGGTATGAAGACTTTTGCAAGGCACTGTTACAGCAAGAGCTAGTTTTAGTTTGATTTAGTCTTTGCTTTCTTCACATCAACGTAATAACTAAAGCAAGGGTGAATAGAGTGACTTTTTTTTCCATTTAACACTTAACCTTTTCCACAAGACGCTGAATGAAGATGGGGACTGTACATGGCGCGTAAACTGCAACAGACTTGCTAACAACAAGAGAAAGAGCTGAGCAACAATGGGGACTGCTACAAACAGACTGAAATGGGAATTAATCTCCGCCCTCAGTAATGTTACCCACCTCGACTATTTTCACCTCTAGCTACTGTTACGTCCAAGATTACAAGTAAAGAAGGTGAAGGAAACAGAAAACAAGAAGGATAAAATTAGTAAACCAAACAGAAATTTGGAGAGAGATTTTCTTTTGACATCCAACAGTGTTTGCATGTAGATTTAAAGGATTATGGAGGCACCTCAGAGAATACAGTTTCACCTTGCTGCTCTTCCGTACCCTCATTAAAGGAAATTAAAGTAGGTAGTTTGACATCACCTTTATATCCTTGGTCTGTTTCCCTGAGATCAATGACAGTAATTGGTTTGAAGTTGAGATCCCATAGCCGGACGCAGCCGTCCCGTCCCCCTGTAGCGAAGCCTTCTTCGCAGGCATTCATGCTGAAAATCCCTGACTGGGGAAGAAAAATGACAGGCTGTCAGTGAGGATCTGCACAGCGAACGGGGGACGACACGACCAGTCCCAGCTACAGCCAGCCATTTGCTAAACAAGGGTTTAACAATTGCAAACACGCAACTGGGGCCTCGAGATAAGATTTGGATTTTTTGTTCCCTGTTCTCTCACAGTCTTTTTCTGTCCTGTCAATGCTCTATGATTAAGCGGGCCCTCTCGCTGAAGCTCCAATAAGAAATACAGAAACACAAAAAGCCGGAATGTCGATGTACTGTAGTTATTATCCCTTCCCCCCATTTGCCTACCCCCCTCACCCAGCTGTTGATCCCATAGATATCATTTAATCCTGTGGAGCAAAAAGCTGATCCTTATCTTCTGAGCAGAATCAAATGAAGCAAACATGCATGGCTTCGGTTTTTTTGACAGGTTCATTGGATACTTTTAACGGTGATCCTTACATAAATGTTGCAGCATATATATATGTATATATATATATATATATATATATATATATATGAAAAGACAGGTTGATTAAATGTAACATAGTTGGTGTACAGCTTGTATAACAGTGAAAATGTCCAAATTGTGCCCATTTAGCCATTTTCCCTCCCCGTTGTCTTGTGACTCGTTAGTGTTACAAGGTCTCAGGTGTGAAAGAGGAGCAGGTGTGTTATATTTGGTGCTGCCGCTCTCTGACTCTCTTACACTGGTCACTGGGAGTTCAACATGGATTAAACATCTAAAAAAAAGTAGCAGCTATTAGATGCAAACATGGCCGAAGCTCTAGGCAGATTGTCAACACCCTTAAACTGACACGGTGGCAAAGACCATACAGTGTTTTAACCGGACAGGTTCTGGTCAGGCCTTGCCATGGTCTGTCAAAGTTATCGTGTTCAGGTATGAGCGCCGTCAGCATCGCTGAAGAGGTTGGGGGGGGGGGGGGGGTCAGTCTGTCAGTGCTCAGACCATCAGCCCCACATTGCATTAAATTGGTCTGCATGGCTGTCATTCCAGAAAGAAGCCTCTTCTAAGCCTGAAAACCGCTTCCTGAAGACGAGCAGACAGAGGACATGGATTACTGGGACCATGTCCTGTGGTCCCATGAGTCCAGCATAAACTTATTTAGTTCAGATGGTGTCAAACAGGTGTGGGAAGCTATAGTTCAGTGAGGGAACGATGAATTCCAGCATGTACTGTGACATAGTGACGCAGAGCTTCATCCCCTCCCTCCAGAAACAGAGTCATAGGGCAGTATATCAACATAACGACCCCAAACACACCTCCAAGACGACCGCTGCCTCGCTAAAGAAACTGAGGGTAAATGTGCTGGACTGACCAAGTGTTTCTCCAGACCTAAACCTATAAAGCATCAGTGGAGCATCCCAAATAGAAGGTGGAAGAGCGCAAGGTCTCCAACATCCACCAGCTCCATCTAGTCGTCATGGTGGAGTAGAAGAAAATGCAGGTGATACTCTGGGAAGCTCTAGTGAACTTCATGCCCAAGAGACTTAAGACAGTTTTGGAAAATAACGGTAGCAGCACAAAACATTGACACTTAGGGCATAATAATTAATTAGGGATGTAACCATTTTTGTTACAAGCAATTAAGACATTAAGGCCTGTATGTTGAGCTATTTTAATAACAAATTTACACTGTAATACAAGCTGTGCACAAAATATTTCCATACATATAATTATGTCCTTGATTTAATTTTATCATATTGCACAAGAGCGCGTGAAAACAAACCCCATGAGCTCCTTGAATTGTCCTCATCAGGTTGATGCCTTTCCAGACGTAGATGTCCCCATTCAAGGCCCCTGAATACGTGACTTCGTCTTTGGCGCAGGCGAGGCAGAGGATGGTTTGGAGATCGCCCGTTTTCCCAAAAACGCCACGTTTGGGTGTGAGAGCATTGCCGCATAAACTCCAAAACTAAATTATAAACAAAAAAACACAGGTGGTGAAACAATTTTGTGACTAATAATCCTTCCTTTTAATCCAGTCCTGAGAGAGCAAATTTACAATCATGCAGCATTTGGAAACAACAGAACAGCTGTTTTTGGTAACACTCCAAGGTCGTGTGCGTTTTGACTCAAATAAGCGGATAAATGTCTGTAAACCTGTTAAAATGCCCCATTAGATAGATATTTTCAAAACTATTTCTACCATTAATGGGGCATTTACCATGTAAAATTACACAAGAAAAAAAATGTTAGGAGGAAAATCAAAGTAAATTAAAACCTCCAACAATCATAAATGTACAGACCCTTAAAATGATACTTGGTCTAAGCCCCGTTTGATTTAATTTCAGCAATTACTTTTCTTTGGTTGACACCTGACATTAGTGAATATGAATACCCAGACATATGAGCAAAGCACTTTTCATGGCAGCAAAAGAGCAGGTGTTGAGCACCAGAGCAACAGAGGCCCTAGTCCACCACCGCAGGCAAGATCCCAGGAGCAGGCTGGGGAAGCTGGGTCCAGAACCAACCCAGCAATTCAATGCAGGGTGTAAGATACTGACAGATAAGGAATATATGCAGGTGCGCTGCTACCCATCTGGGTTAACATTGCTTGCAAGATGAATTCTCGCGGTATTTGTGCGTTCACAAACACATGAGCATCCATCTTGAACCGCTCTGGCTTCAACCGTTTGTATCCGAACCAAAAACGGTTCGTTTTTGGTTCATACTTTGGTACATACTAGTGCGACAAAAGCATAAACAGGCAGCGCAGCAGGACGCACGCATAGCGGCTGCTATGCGTGCGTCCTTTTCATCTCCTCTAGTCTCTTCTTCTCCTGCTAACACAGTATTTCTATGGAGGGGTGTGCTGAATGTTTCCAGCAACAGTGAAAGGTCATGTGAGTTCACGGGGTGCAGGTGGGGGTGGGGACCATCGGCAGGACGGGACATGAAAGCATCTGATTGGTTCTTCCATTCTTCCACAGCATGGCAGGGATTGGTCAGAGTTTTTACATACCTTTTACAAGATCTTTTTTTTTACATTCCCTTTTCTGAATACATAATGTATTGACTACTCTGAGGATAGAAGGACCTTTTCACCCACTAAACAAAAAGTGTTCCTGAACAGGATTAACAACTATAGCTTTAAGTGGCCTGCAGGGTAGGTGGGTTGACATGAAGGAAGCCTTCCCGTACAAAGAAAAACATCCAAGCCTGGATACACACTTATAAATTATATATTTATAAATCACATTTAAAGTCTCCTAAAAGCATGTGTGAAAGTGCGTTATGGTCTGATGGACTTTTTGACCCTAATTCAAAAAAGTGACACAAAAACACCAGTGCACATCACCAGAAGAACAGCATACACACAGTGAAGCATGGTGGTGGCAACGTCATGCTTTGGGGATGTGTTCTTCAGCTGGAACTATGGGCTTTTGTCAAAGGGGAGGGAACAATGAAAAGTCCCAAACACTAGTCAGTGTTTGCAAAAAGAATCGTCAGGTTTCTTCTGGAAAGCTGATGTTGAAGAAAGATTTCATTTTCATCTTGACATCAACTCAAAACACATCAAAATTAACAAAAGAATGACTTTGGCACAGCTAAAGCAAAGACACAAATCTGTCGCCATAACAAGCCCTTGCAACCTGGCAGATTTGGAGCATTTTTGCAATGAAGAGTGGACACAGGGTGTTAAGAAGTGCCACGCTGACAGATTTCTAAGCAAAAACACTGTGTTGTGCTGCCATAAAATCAAAAGGTGCCTTAGCAAACGATGCGCACACTTACGCAATACTCATGCAACCACAGAAGAAGATTTTGAGTTGTATAGGCTATAAGTCAAATCAAAAGTGAAAAAGTTCAAAAATTATTTATTTGGGGTCCATTTATTGAAGTGACAATATAAATAAATAAATAAATGCAATTATTTTTGTTACGTCACAAAGTCTGGCATTTTAACAGGGGTGTCCAGACTTCACTGTATAAGCAATACACAAGGGCATTGGAGGCAGCACAGATTAATTAAACTAAAACACCCCCTTCCTTTGCATGCGATCCTTGTAGTTTTCACTCGGGGTAGAAGAGGTGGACGGTCAGTCCTGCAAGCACCTGATCAGCATGCACAGACACAGGCACGTCCACGCAGGCTCATTATTTATGAACAGCATCATTGGGATGCATGCACACGGCCCCATCTGAAGGCTAAATCCACCCAACGCAGGAGGAAAGAACGAAAGCGAGACACCCTGTCTGCATGGAGATGAGATCACAGGGATGAAGCTGAAGGAAGGCGTCTCGAATACTGAAACACAGACACCGCCACACTAAACCCCGACACAATCATCACTCCTCTGACAGCCCTTTCCCTGGTTTACCTGGAGGAACATTTACTCCACATACAGCGCGAGTTGTTTCATTACACATCTATTTCATTACTCACACTAATTTAGGTGGTTTGAGCTGCTTTCTTTCTGGAGCTTGAGGGAGGTCGTGCATTGACTTGAAAGTAGTAATGAAAAGGACATAAATGAGCTCCATGACAGCAGCAGGCCATCAACACCCACACTAACACCTGTTGTCTTGACTGATAAAGCTGCTGAGCGCTAACAGCAGGGATCGATTATCAGAGACAGGCATCACAGATTTAGATCCAGCCCTGCCATTGAATCCAAAGGCTGGTAGACACTCTAACGGGACAGGAGGCATCTACCGATCGTCTGGAAGATTTTAGGACATATGTGAAATTAGCATGAGCCTGCATGTGGGGTCAGGTTTGAAGGTTAAGTGGGTAGGATGGTGATAATAGTGCATGAACTATCAATAAGGATGGAAATGCGGAGGAAAGTGTGTCATGAGCTTGTTCGTGGTGTACATGGAAACAGTGGGGATGGAGGCAGTGTGACTGCACCGTCCTCCCTGCCTACAACTGATAAGACAGCGAGATACAGGAACTGGCTAATCCCTTCACTCCCAAATTACTGAAGGAAGACGGGAAGCCGGAGGGGTTTTTGATGGATCTTGGAGCAATAGAGCTCGACAGACACAAAAGATGCTAGAAGTAAATATTTAAAAGAAGCTCTATTTCTCTGAAAGCGATTCCTTGATATGGTCTATTTTCTGCTCTATCTTTGAAAGACAAAATTTACTTATATATTCTAGTTGTTTGTTAAATTCCCTTGTTAAATTCGTGATGCAACATGGCATGCTGTGAACCTTGTATCTTTGTGGTGAATCGTCTACAGGTCTCTCTTTATCTACATCCTACCCATATTAACGCCAACAGACTTTTATCTCACTGGTGCGGCAGCAGGTATATTTCAAAGCCCATTTCATTGTAGCAAACACACCTCCATACATGGGTGACGGTTATTTTGTTTCCACCCAAGGAATACGGTATGTAACCATGAATATTTCCAAACAACCTCATTTGCTTTTCTTATAAATCAGGGTAGGTATATTTGCTTCCTTTCAGCCAGCTGACTGACAATGTGCAGCAAAAAGGCAGCAGAGAGCTGAGTGTTACTCTAAGCCTCATACAGAGGGAGAAAACCGTGGTTACTCCAAAACTTTCACTAGTATCTCACTTAAGAGATATGAAAAGAAACTTTTCTGAGTTTTTTAACCATATTTTAAATCTTTGGTATACTTTGATAGCTGAAACTAGACCATGTCAACAAATATCTTTTTTGCTTTGGTCCAGAGCATATAATGTATTCCCTGCATTTGGGTATAAATGTATGACAAATAGGCAAGGTATTATTGGTCACATAAATTTGACATCTTAAACTGTGTGTTTATGTATATATATATATATATATATATATATATATATATATATATATATATATATATATATATATATATAAAAACATTGAAGTGGTATCTTCTGATTTAAATTGGTGGGAGTTCTTAGTTTTGATGCTTTTTATAAATACAGAAAAGTAATTCAGATTATGACCTGCAACAATCAGGTCTGATTAAGAGAAAACAAGACCGTTCTGATCTTCTGGCCAATTGCTGGGTACTGCTGTTTATATTAATCATTGAAAATTGATTTCATCCCAACTGCTTTGGTTGCTGGAAGGCTAATGCCTTTCTCTAGCGGTCATGTCAGATACATCGCCAGTGACACAGGGCAAGAACAACATGCATGCACACATACATACCTAAAGGCAATTTACAGAGACTAGTTAATGTAACACGCAAATTTTTAGACTTTAGAAAAAAAAAACAGAGTATTCGAAGAGAACGCTCGCAAGCAGAGGGAGAAACTCAATGCAGACAGAGCTGGTTGGGATGTGAACCCAGACTTGCTGAAATGCAATAGTGGTAAGAACTTCATCCTTGTTGTGTTTCATATCTGGCAATCTGGTTTATGATGTAAAAAAACGCTCATCACAGCAGATGCGTTTGCATTAACAATAGATTTCTTGGGAGGAGACTTCAATGGTTTTTAAGTAACGAAAGTGACCAACCAGGATCAAAGAAAATGAACACACATACAGACATGGAAAGAGGATTTTCGGTTGTTCCAGCAAGTGTATAGTGATCCCTAGATAATCACAGTCGGTAGAAAGATGATGGCCAGATGTGATTTACATGAGTAGTGTGGTATAAAAGCAGCAAACTGAGGACTTAGCCGTCCTGAGCAAATCTGAACACAAACAGTTACAAAGGTCTATGTGAGGAGGAGAGTGTCCTCGCCACTGAGGTTGTGTTTTCCTCAGCTCCATAGTGAGTGGATTACCGGGTCTAAATCTTGTGCATACTCTGAGTGCTATAATCGCTGAGCGAGCACAGGACAGGGGAGCAGATGTCACATGGTCCACAGGGTGAAGCCTGGGGAATTATGTGGGACAATTGCTGGATTGCCTTGGCATCAGAAAAACAGAATGGGGCAAAGGGAGGGAGGAAGAGGAGGAGGGTAGAAGCTGCAGGATTCAGCGGGGACTCGAGGTGGAGTGCAACTACTGGAGGGGATTTATGTCATAGCAGTGGAGGAAAAGTTTCTTGTGATGGGGGGTGGCTGGAGTTACTACGAGAGTAGAGGCAACTCAAGCTGGATTGTGATAAGGGAATCACCAGTGAGACATAAGTACAGTTCTTTGGCCTTACTGCATCAAACCCATTTAATCATGCTGCACTGTTTAGCCTTGCAGGGCCAGGGGGTGAATTTCCAATCCAAGCATAACTCATTCTTTTCCCAGTGTCTTGGAAAATAAGGCCTCCGCGGTTAGCAACACAACTACATATCCCTAGGGTGGACTTGGAGAAGACGCTTTGCATTAACTCATTGAAGATTTATGGGCACCACTTTTGTGTGAAGAGTAGTGATAGAAACCGGGCCGGAAAGGGAAACGGGCACATCTGTGGTTCGTGCAGTGGAGGGGTTTCAAAAGCTGAATGGAGAGAACTGAAAGGGCTGAGTGGCAGTGTCATAGTCCCTGATGAAAGGAGAAAAATTTCCTCTCTGCAGTGCAGATTACTACAAATTTGAGGGGAGAGACTCTGAGTCATTGCTTGCCCTACTTATGTAAAGTGCCTAATAACCATGGCCATGGATTTGCATAGATCTATTTCAGGAATGTTTGATATTGTTAAAGAGATAAAGCAGAACAAGCAGGGAGGAAACAGATTTATGGACAGTGGCCTCCTTAAACTTTCTAAAAATGCATTTCTTTTCCAGACATGACACGTCACCCACAGACTCCACACATTTCAGACTGTGATTAGCTGCTTGTAGAATGAACAAAAGTGGCTGTACCTTGATATGTTTAACACCACAGCTTACGAGCTTGTTCGGCTGGTACAGATCCCATGATATATCAAATATCTGTGAAAGCAAGCAAAGGCCTTAAACATCAGAATTATTGAATCAAATCTGCCTGCCATAGCTATAAATGAAGCCAACTAAACTCACAGCGTAACTTAGACTTTCAAAGAGAAGTTTAGAGAGAATATTCAAATAAAATGTTCATTTCTAAAGGGCCAAATTTGCTAAAGTTAATATATTGGCAAATGTAAGAACTTTAAGCAAATAATAGCATATAAGCTGCTTCTGTTAACAAGGTAGAGCTAATTAATTTGAGGTAATTTAAGCAGCAAATCTATCAGCAAATGTTAGCATTTAAGCTAATATATAAACATTATGCTAACCAAGTTAGCTAAAGATAAGGTATAAGCTTACTGTACTATAAAGATTTAGCTAATCTAAAATAACATGCTATTTCTGGCCAAAATCCTAATGTTAACATATTAGCTAAAGTTGTAATTTTTGCCAAGCCCCTGTTAGCATATCAGATAGTAGATGGTAATCCAAAGTTATCTTGCAAACTCATGATAGCAGGTACAATGCTGTTAGCATGGATGAGTTCGTTAATGTTAGCTAACATACTAGTATTAGCTAAAATTAATAATAACTGCAATCATAATTGCAAAGAAGCTGCTGTTAGCATAGCTGATAGAGTTAGCTACGATTAGATAACAGTAGTAGTAGCCTTTTAGCTAATGCTAGCATATTAGTGAATCATATTAGTTAATTTCAGCTTGGTGTATAACTTTTTGTTTTCATTGCTGAAAATTACACACAGTCGCTCCAGGTGCTTTATGAGCTTTATGAGAAGAAAGTTTTTACCCTGTCCGTGTGACCAGGAGCAGCCGCCAGAACCCGTCCTCTTCTCCAATCCCACACACAGATTGTGTTTTTAGAGTCCAAGCCCACGGACACCAGGCACTGCAAAGAGAGAACATTAAAAATTATAGACTGAACAAACTATCAACACTCTCAGATTACTGCAAACTTTCAGCATAGCCTGATAAACCACAATCACAGAGCTATAGAGGTCCAGCCTCTGGCATTTCCATGGAGCAGATTGGAGCACTTTTGCCAGAAGAGACACCTACAGCTGACTGAGTAGGCAGCATCAGTGCAGCAGAAAGGAAAAGAGCAGCTCCTCATGGAAATCCTTCTGCTCTTCATCTTACTTTACATGTTAAGGAATGCCCTCTTTAATCCTCTGCAGAATCAATGTTCGGCTATGTGTGGAAGTGTCTGGTAAGGTATTAGAACAGTCTCGACTTGTATTTCAGCAGTCTGTGCTCGCAAGGAGCAGAGATTAATCCATTGGAACTATGTGGATGGTGGGTTATAGTGGTATGGATTTAAAAATCTTCTGTCAACTGATTTATCCTCAGATGAACTGACAGATAATTTCTGGAGATTTATGGTCACCAAACCATAGATTCTGATGACACAGAGATCCTCTGATGAATATTAGATACAGTACTTACATGTTTCCCTTGCATTATCACAGTTTCATCAAAACTGTGATATTCAGTGGCGCATATAAGGTTTTCTGTTTATTTTTGCTCTAGTTTGTTTTCAAGATGCAATTATATTCTGCCCCCTGAGTCAATAGTTTGTAGGAACACTATCTGCTGCAATTACAGCTGCACATCTTTTTAGGGGTATGTGTCTGATCAAAGCCATTACCTCGTAGCATTGGCTGTATGTTTAGGATGTTGTTTTCAGTTTTTCTGCCCTCTCTGCTTTGAAAGCCCTCCAATCAGAACTGAAACTGTCAGAACTTGTTTCATTGAAAGCTTTCCATTACATCATAATAACGCAAATCCTTAGAATAATGCCTGTGTTTTTAAATTTGTAAAAAAAAAAGATTTTGTTGTCAATTAGTCTTTTATCTGGTTAAGTACAGGTTTAATAATAATTCTAAATAAAAATGTTTGCTGCCAAAAGCTGAACCACTTCCTCAGTCTCTTTGAAACCTCTAACAGTTATACTCTGCCATTTCCCCTCACTCTACTGAAGAAAACCTTCCCCAATGCATGATGCTGGCACCACAGTGTTTAGCAATAACAATGTTCTCTATACGACGATGTGCAATGTGAGTTTTTTCCTCCAAAATTGGTATTTTGCATGTGGGTCAAAAAGTTAAATTTTGGATAACTAGTTAGTAGCCTACGCCTGCATTTATAATATGGTCGCATTTGCTAAAATGCTACTAACATCATGTCATCTAACACTATCTGGTATGTTAAAAGCAGCTTATTTACAATCATTGGCTAAAGTTTTAAAGGGCACAAACTGCTCTCCTGTATATACTTTTCTTATTGGACAATGAAACTGCGGAAAATATACTGATATCCAACATACACAAGTGATGTCTCAAAAATAAGCGTATCTTTTTTGATTTTTCCTCAATGAATGGGCAGGATAACAGCATCGCGATTCCTCTGGTTGGTCCTGCGCCCGGCTCCTGCTTTTCTTGACCCAGCATGGGAAGTGAACAAGAGTAAACAGAGCCGCTAAACACTCTTTCTGTCTTAATATCCAACTCTGATCTCGAACAGGATCCAGCTATTTCATAAAATCTAGAGCAGGTTCTTCTTATTATTGATTTTCATAGTCCAGGATAAGCAGTCGGATGAGGCAATGAATAAGCAACTGTTGGTAAATGTGCAGAGTTGATTTAAAAAATATAATTAAAGGGATATCGCCTGATTTCCACTGTGATGAAAATACTTACATATGTTCCTTATATACTCCCTCCAAACAGCCAAACCTTTTGTAATCCTTTTGTAATTATAGTAGTTTTTCCAAATAGTTAAAATTTTTCTGAAGGTCTGTCTTGGGTCTTTGGCTGCTTTTGTGACATGTTTTTCAGTCCAGTCCCTTTCACAAAAACTTACAGCATTTTTGCTGTGGATACTTGAAATGAGAAGTGGCAGATTTAAAACTATCTACAGCAGCAGAATGGGATCTAACAGCCATTTAGGACCTGAAAATGTCATCACAACCCCCAACATATATTATCTACTATTCATAATAGTAGATCATAGTCATAATCAATGTAAAGCTTGATGGTGCATAACTAAAAAGGGCATCCCTTGAAGGAAACCAGAAAGGACTTAGGCAGAGGATCATCTTTCAGCAGGAAAACAGCCCTGAACAAACAGCCAGAGCAACAATGAAACAATTCGGATCATAACGTATTGATGTGTTAGAAGGGTCCAGTCAATGTCCAGTCCTAAATCCGACTGAGAACCTGGCTGACTTAAAAACTGGTGTGTTAATTGGTAAAACACTTGACAATACATCTTTTCCCTTCCACTTCATAACACCTAAGGAGAATTTAGAGAGGCCAATTAACCTAACAGTCATGTTTTTGGACTGTGGGAGGAAGCCGGAGTACCCGGAGAGAACCCGGGGCAGGTAGAACATGCAACTCCATGCAGAAAGACCCAGGGCAATGGTAGGACTTGAACCCAGGACCTTGTTGCTGCAAGGCAACACTGCTACCCACTGTTCCACTGTGCAGCCTATTTATTAATATATATTATATAAATATAATATATAAAATATCATAATTACACTCAGATTAAATGCATTGTACTGGGATATTAATACCTTTGCCAAGCCCTGTAAGTAGCTTCAGAAAAATCAAAAATCATCTGAAAAGGATCAGATCAGTATAGATCAGTATAGAAAATAATCAAAATTATTCTGGTCCTGGAGAGCTACACTGTAAAAGAATGCAGGAAATCGCATTCTTTTTGGGCAAAATTTAAATAAAACAAGAATCTTCAAACCACACAGTACTTAAGGAAATGCTGTTCCTGTGAGTCCAATTTGCAGTAATAGCTTCCACACTGTACCTGTCCCTCGAGGTCGAAGGCCAGGCAGGCGATGCCATGTGTGTGCACGTCCTTCAGGATGGACACGGTCTGCACAGTGTAAGAGTCCCACACACAGATGTAAGGCTCCTTGCCAACTTGTCCTGTGGCGACCAACACGCGCTCCGGATGCAGCGCTAAACTGCAACGAAGCACAAAGAGGGGGGGAAACAGTTAGCTTTTTCCCATTTGCATGCTTGCACGCGTGTGTGCCGGGGGCAGACAAGGGATTCACCCTGCCAGCAGAAACCACTGAATTGAGATGAGCGCATTAAGTCTACACTGGGTCTGAATGTGGAATCACAGGGGCAGCTTGATGAGGTGACATGGTTCAATTAACAGGGTCATGCTCAAATGCACACACAGCCAGGCTTCATTCAAGTCAACAGAGTATTCACAGAGTACAAAAAAGGAAAAAAAAACACAGCACTGTTAAACTTGCGAGTTTCGTTCTTTTTGGAGTTTTTTTTTTAATGTCGTTTTCTTAAACTATCATTCACGCCTTTCTCTTTCTGTCACCCATCTGGGGTTTCCTCACATCACCAGGCATATCGTATATTTGTAACACTGTTACATAATCCTTTCCTCCCATACACTCAAACCTCCCCCACCTACGTTTGCTCCCACTCTACTGCTGGGAAACAGCCGGCTGTATTAAACTGTCACTCCCGTCCCTCTTTCCACTCCACCCATCCTCTCAGCAGATCCCTGTCACGCTCACCTCGCCTGTGCTGTACATCTCATGGTACCACAGAGCCTACTAAAATAAGTCTCTGTTTAACCAGCAGTTTTTTTTTATTCTAGGTGTGTCTTCTGTCATCTTTTGACTACTTTGTATCGTCTTTTCTTCTGATTTTCATTGTGAGCCTTTCTTTGCAGGTCACCTTCCATTTGCAGGTAAAAAGCGATGCCATTAGTGTCTTGAGGTGGTTTAAACGTGACTGGGATGAACTTCGTCCCGGCTGTGTTCACTTTTCTCCCCACTGATTTCGCCACTAGCTTTGAACCTCTGTCCAACCTGGCACATTCCTCATTTTACTTTTTATGCCTTACATAATCGGAGTGAAAAATAAGCTAAAAATAGCTGTCAGAGGAAAAGGAAAAAAAAAATCGTTGAAGCATTTTGAGATGCAGATAGACACAGGAGAGAAAAACACTTGACGCAAGCAGGTTCTGCACTGGAAATATGTCTAAACTCGAAAGCGCAACGATATCCACCGGTAACTCTGATTTTAATTTGAAATTTCACTTAAGTTGTGAATACCGTAGTGTTAAAATATGCACAGAATGACAGTGTTGCTGTATGTAAAACAAGAGGCCTTAGTGACAGCTACAAGATCAGTGTTTCGCTTACATTTCTCCATCTGAAGAGCTTGCTAAATGCCATCCCTAATGACTTGTTAGCCTGCAGCGCGTTACCACGGCCCTTCTGTTTGATATAAGCAACGGCTGCTTGGCTGCCTTCCATCTGCCAAATGCTTTAGCATGAAAGTAGCTAAAGAAAATGCTGCAGCAATTATATGGACTGTTTTCATTTAAATTCAGGGCCAATAAAAAGCCTCGGGAGGCGATCTCTCAAGGTGAAAATGTAAATATACAGCACAACAGTCGAAGGACAGTTGAAGCCAGTCCTTTTAGTGAGTCAAATCAAAGTAAACATCTGTTTCTGGATCTAAACAATAACTACTTAAAAACAGGTACTATTCATGATAAATGCTCATGTTTGAGGCACAGTTTTGGAGACAAAAAAAAATCAGAAAATACATAAAGTGGGGATATCTCCCTCAAGACTGAAGACTGTCTAAACATTAGTTTCCAAATCCCAAATGTAAAAGCAATAAAGTAAACTTCAAGATAACACAGACTGAATAAAAAGATTATTTTGTTTTACCTGCAGCTTATGAACAGTACCAGTTGTGCTCCTCTTGACTATATTGTAATAACGACAACTTCCAAATACAAAAAATTAGTAAATAAATAAAACACAAACAGCAATCTACTTTAGCTTTAGCAATTGATCTGATCTTCTGTTTTGTCACTTAAAGTATGTTAACTCAAGTTTTCATGCAGTTTGCAAACATATTTCATAGCCCAAGTGAATGTGTTATTTATCTTAAAACGTGATTGGATTTTAAAGGCAAGGACTGCTGCAAAAGTATTATTTTCATCCATATATATATATATATATATATATATATATATATATATATATATATATATATATATATATATATATATACACATACACACACACACACACACGACCCCACTAAGATGCCATGTGCCACCCTTTTAAGCAAACTCCAGGGTATTTTCCATAAAAGTTTCAATAGAGTTAAGGTTGGGGCCATTCTTGAGAGCATTATTATCCTCCCATTATCCATTTCAAAACCAGTTTGTTTGGGATCAGCGTCAGATATTACGTAACACCTAACGGTGTCCAAATGTCACTTATTTGACCCAAACATTCATATCAGATGAAAAAAAAGGGTCAGAATATTTTGGACCTGTGTTTAAGACAGGTGTCACTGTCCACGATGAAGTGAGATTTACATCAACGGCGTGCCAACGAAGAAAGAAGAAAAAAGACTGTTTGGCGACGATAACTAGAAATGTGTTTGGAGGAGGCTTTCAAATCTAAAATAGTGATGTACCAACGGTAAAGAATGGTGGTGATGTACTGCGGTACTCCCAGTAGAACTAGTGCATTGAACAAAGTAGATCCTGTAATGAGGATGGAGGACCACCTCCAAATTATATATATATATATATATATAATTTATTTATTTTTATTTACCTCAAACCAACAGCTGGAGAGATGAAACTTGGACACAACTGGGCGTTCCAATGAGTGATTTTGGTGTGGATGAAGGAAGCCAATATAGAGCTCACGGAATGACCATGACCTCAATGCTATTACAGTTAGTGAACTGTTTTACAGCAACATACCAGATAGATGAGCCAGGACCTTGTTGAGGACTGCATTGTTTCTATTACTTACAGAGGGCCATTTAGCCAATTGTGTTTCGGGGTGTATGTCTGATTCTGTTTGTAGAATTCTTAACCTTGAAACCATGAAATAAAATTCGCAATAAATTCAACCTTGTGCACACAATTGTTAAAATATTTGCTGAACTTCTGTGTAGTAATCATTCCACCCTGAAACAACAACAGTTCAAACAGTTCATCTTCCCTGTTTGGGTAAAGGGTGATATTAAATTTGCCATAATTCGGACATATAACTGATGTCCAAAAAACAATCAGACGTTTATTTTCCTTGCCATTTTGTCTGATGAAGCTGCACGTAACATTCACAGCACTAAGCCTGTTTCATAAAGCCCACTAACAGCAGGGGTAAATAGGACTTCTGTGCCACACTAAGTGCATAAACTGTTAAGGATCCTAACTTGGTAGGACAGATGTGCTCTTCAGGGACCACATTTCCATTCATTATCCCATCTTAAAGCAGTTACACGAGCTTAAACATCCTGGTTTTGATTGAATTTTCAAAATATTAAACAAGCCAGATCTTACTCTGCCTTGATAAGCCTGGATATGGGTCCCACAGTTGAAACCAGTGATACTAGCATCTGGGTGAGATGCTATAAAAATGAAGGGACAAGTGAAATCTGAAAAATAAATCATCTAATTTCTCACTCTTAATGTTTGTAGAAAAGACGAGTAGATAAAAATCTCCACTCAAGAAGTTATTGTAAATCTATCAAAATATGATGTCCAGACAACTTTGAGACATGGTTGTCTGTAAAGCCTCATTGTGCAGATTATGTTAATATTTATATTATTTATTGGTAGACTCTGTCCGGATTAGTCATGTTTTGCTTTACTCTGGTCTGGTCCTGAACTGTGGTTGTCTTCAATGTTTCCACCCACGTCTCATCCGTGTTCTCCCTCTCTGTTCTTCACCGCTGTAGAAGTTAACCTGCTTTAAATTATCCTTTTTTTATGAAGGATTTTCTCTTTTTAGAATGTGCCTTGGTGCTTCAAAGCGTCTGTTTTAGGAAGTTCTATAAACTGCTTTTGTTCCCTCCAGTCTCCTGCCTCTGGTTTCCTGCATGCTTGATCCTAGCACCTACCACACTTCCCAGGACGTAATTGCAAGGTCAGGTACAGTAAAGGTTAAGGATGTAATGATTATTTTCAACATCTTTTGTATTAGATTTACAGTATCTTGCAAACGTATTTACGCCCCTTGTACTTTTTAACATTTTGTCACGTCACAACTAAAAGCTTGCATGGATTTCATTGTGACTTTATTGTGATTGGCTAATAGTAATAAATGTATAGTTGTGAATTGATGGTGAAATAATACAAGTTGTTTTTTGTAGAATCGTCTTTCACTGGAATTACAACATAAAAGTTTATGTGAACAGAATTTTTTTACAAGTCTCTATGTCACAATCCGCTATTGTTTGGTTGATATTTTGTTTTAGATTCCTGGTATCATGCATCCTTCAGTTTGTTCACTTTTTAGTGTCTTTTAGTTTTCTGTAGAGTCTGTTACTTCCTCCTTGTTTCCTGTCATTATCTAGTATTCTGTTCATCATAGAATTAGTTAGTTATTTCAGTTAGATCATTGTTCCCCTGTGTATCCCTGTCTCACTTGCTTTCCCTTCTGTTTCCTCCGCTATTTGAACTACTGGTTTTATCTCCCTCCTTGTTGGGTCCTCCGTTGTGCTCCCCTGTTCTGGTCTGCTCCGTGTTTGTTTCATGGTCCTTGTCTTCGCCTGCCCTGTCTTTAACTTTTGCTGCTTTATTCAAAATACACCAACTTTCACGTCATCAAGCTCTTGTCTGCACTTTGGTCCCGCTGCAAACACTTCACTGATTCTCATTCGGATTTGCTTGGATGTAAACCATTCAGTTGTAGCTATTTCCTCCATCTATTCTCCCATCAACTCAGACTTGCTTCCCTATCCATGCTGGAAAAAAAAAAACAACACAGCATGATTCTGCCTCCTTTATGTATCACTGCACAGCTGGTGTGTGTTTTTAACAACTTTTAATAGCAAGTATTAATCTCCTCCTTGATCTAGCACATTGCATCCCCTAAAATATAATGAACAGTGACTCCTCAGCACTCTCAGCTCACTCATCAGACACATCCTCAATTTTTATTTGAACAAACTCTAAACTGCTTTAGTTCTCCTAACCTAATAGTTGCTTGATCTCTGCAGCTACATTGAAAACTATTTTAACAGCTTCCTTCATAATTGCTGATAAAAAGGAAATATTTCTGGCTTTGGTCCATCATAAAGATAATCAATTATTCAAGTAGGAGGCAGCCTTTTATTCTTGTTGTCATAAGAGCTTCTCGATGATATTTTACAGAATCAGCAAGTATTTCTGACAGTATAGAAGATTGCGGTGCTGAAACCATGATTGATTACTCTTTCTGCTGTTGCTTGATTCAAATATTTGTATTCACTCGCAGATATAGATGAAGTTATGGGAAAGAGTAGTGGAAACTAGACTGAGGTCAGAAGTGAGCTACTGTGAGCAGCAGGATGGTTTCATGCCAAGAAAATGTAATAAAGATGCATTATTTGCTTTGAGAATGTCGATGGAGAAGTACGGAGAAGGTCGAAGGGAGCTGCATTGTGTTTTGTAAATCTAGAGAAAGCACATGACAGTGTGCCAAGAAAGGACATGTGGTGTTGTATGAGGAAATCTGGAGTAGCAAAGAAATATGTTAGAGTGGTGTAGGACATGTATGAGAGCTGTAAGATAATGGTGAGGTGTGCTGCAGGTGTGCCAGAGGAGTTTAAGGATGATGTGGGACTGCATCAA
Source organism: Fundulus diaphanus (assembly GCA_037039145.1). NCBI lineage: Eukaryota > Metazoa > Chordata > Actinopteri > Cyprinodontiformes > Fundulidae > Fundulus > Fundulus diaphanus. The sequence goes on from CM073138.1 coordinate 13,458,673, forward strand.
GGATCGGATCTGATCCCCTTCTTGTTTGCTGTGGTGATGGACAGGTGGACCGATGAAGTTAGAAATTAATCTCCATCAGCTACGATGTTTGCAGATGATATTGTGATTTGCAGTGACAGCAGGGAACAGGTGGAGGAAAATCTAGAAATATGCAGTTTTGCCTTGAAAGGGGGAACAATTAAAATTAGCCGCAGCAAGACAGAATACATATGTGAATGAGAGGAACCCAAGTGGAGTCGTGAGGTTACAGGGTACAGAGATAAAGAAGGTGGAGGATTTTAAGTACTTAGGGTCAACAGTACAGAGCAACTGTGAGTGTGGAAAAAAGGTGAAGAAACTTGACCAAGCAACGGGGGGAGAAAAGTGTAATGTGTGTTGTGTGATAAAAGAGTATCAGTGAGAATGAAAGGAAAGTTGTACAAGATGGTGCTGAGACCAGCGATGTTGTCTGGTTTAGAGTCAGTGGCACTGAGGAAGAGACAGGAGGAAGAGCTGGAGGTAGCAGAGATGAAGATGTTGAGGTTGTCTTTGAGAGTGACGAGGATAGATAGAGTCAGGAATGAGTACATCAGAGGGACGCTCATGTTAGACGCATTGGAGATAAAGCCAGAGGGGCCAGACTGAGATGGTTTGGACATGTATAGAGGAGGGGTAGTGAGTACATGGGTAGAAGGATGGTGAGGCTGGAACTGCCAGGCAGGAGGCCTAGAGGAAGATCAAAGAAGAAATCAATGGATGGAGGGAAAGAAGATATGAAGGTAGTTGGAGTGAGAGAAGATGCAGAAGATAGAGTTAGATGGAGTTATATGACTTGCTGTGGCGATGCCTGAAAAGAAACAGCCAAAAGAACACTAGCAGATTTATGATATTAAAGTACATTTCAATGATATGCAGTCACCCAGCTAACCATAATACTTGTACTGTAAAATCAATAACATATACAACTTTGCTGAGCATGTATATATATTTAAATGTCTATTTTAAAACATACTCAATAGCTGTCTGATCAAACATGTTTTCATTTTTTTTGGAACTTGAGCTTTGAGATGGAGGCTAAGGAGCTTGACAAAAGAGGAGGAATAAAGGCTCAAATCTTTAAGAATTACAGCCATTAAATGGCGAGCAAGCAGAAGGTACTCTGTGGACTTACCACTAAGACTTCTACACTTTTGTATTTTTGATATAAATCATGAAATCTGTGTTTCTATTGTTTGATTTGGGAATGACTTTATGATCAGACGTAACTATCTTCCTTCACTATCATATAAATAGGTTGTGACCATTTGATTAGCCAAATATATTACCGGCAGGCAGAGTGTAACTGCATCACATATGGTCACAATGTCTATTGCAGTCCAAGCATTTCTTCACAGTATTGATACTTTGCATGTTGATACTGCAGTGACAATAAATACCATTTGCATATTTAGTTGTTTTGAATTTCATTGCAAATTACATTTTAAATGAAGGTCGTCCACATTTGTCACGCAATGTGTTGAGTCATATTTCTGACAATGAATCACTGAGCCACCTAAATGGAGCTAAATGAAAACCATAAACCTTTTGCGTCCTCTTTTAACTAAAACAGTATCCCTCCATCATTTCCACCAAAACCAGAGTGGAAGAACAGCTTATAAAGGCAGTAATTATCTCAGAAAGTAAAAATCCTATTTACAGGGTCCCTCCCCAGTTCTGTGAAATTTCCCTACTCTTCCGGTCCTTTTTGAGTATTTGTTGAAGTATAAAAACCAAAAGTCCAGTGTCAGTCTATGGATATTTGCGGGATCAAGAGAAAGAAATAATGAATGGATGGATGGATGGATGGATGGATGGATGGATAACATATTATTTGCGAATTCTGAACCTCATTTGAAAACTTGAAACCCTGAGGTGAAAGCTAGTGCTAAATCAAAAAAATACTTCCATACTGTACCATAACTGCACTGTAAATCTCTCTGACAGGATGGTGTCTTTTCCATATGAGTTATTGCAACATGCGGACCCTCAGTCAGCTATGAATCTGCAGATTACTGTACATTTTTACCCAGTACATAACCTAGTCTCAAGTTATCCCTCATTTTTTCATGGTTTGCAACCATAGAGGCAGATGTTCTTGTCATCTTTTAGAGTGGCACTGAGCTATATATCTTGAAAAGACCTCTTCAAAAAAAAAGAAAAGAAATCAAAATCACGATTAGTTTAGATTTGGGTCGTTTTCTTACTTTCAGAGAATTGTTCTAGTTAGGGCATTTAAGTCTGACTTTACCATTCAGACATGCACGTCTACTAAACTGAAGAGATGAACTAGTGTTGTCTCCACAAAGAACAGACAACTTGGCACAGAAACTAAACAATATTTTGAGGGATTATTTTTACCAGCACCCTGTCATACTGTCACAACAGCACAACAGATTGCTAATTTATCTAGCTAAATATATGAAAAATGCCAAAAATAACAAATTTATAGTAGCAGCAAGGTGATTCCCAGAAGCCTATTTGCATAAAACATGGCATGCATGATCATGGTGCATCTCTCAGGGCTTATGGGACTCTCAAAAACTATTGAATTTATTGAAATGTATTTTTATTTTTATAATTTTTAAGCTCTCTTCACAATATGGTGTCACCAACTGGACAGAAATATAATAAAAATACAAGCTCAATCTAAAGAAAAACTTTGAAAGACTTTGAAAGACAATATCACTTTACTTTTTGGTAACAGTGGCTTGCAAAACTTCTCACATCACTCAAACTTGTTCTGTTTCTTCCCCTACCTTCAGTGTAATTTTATTAGGGTTTTATTTGGTAGATCAGCATGATGTACTACGAAACTAAGAAGTGAAAAGAAAAAGTATTCATGTTTTTTGTATTTTTTTCCAAAAACAAAATTCTGATATGTTAATCTTTTCAAACTTTTTGTGTTACAATCACAAATTTATTCATGATTGTAATGTGGAAGGAAAATTACACATAACTTTAATAATTATTTACAAATACAGATCTGAATTGTATTCATATTCAGTTGTGCATCAATACTTTGTTGAACCACCGTTCAGTGTTTTTGGGAATTGTCTCTTCTAGCTTCAGACACAACTGATCAGAGCACCCCCTTGCTTGTGTTTTTTGTATCTCCTACACTGCTTGTGGCAAAATTTTAAGTTTTGCCACAAGCAGTGTACGAGCCATTGCTTAAGGTTTTCTTCCAGCAATGGCTTCCTTCTTGTCAGTCTTCTGTAATGGCCTGATATGTGGAATGCACAACTACCAGTTATCCTGCTGACATATTCTGTATCAGGACCTGTTGGCCTCTTGGTTTCTTCTCTGATTAATGCTCTCCCTGACCATCCTTTAAATTTGGCATCTTTTACTGATGATGATAATCTTTTTACTGATTTTGCTGATAATCCAGTGGACAGTAATCCATGTTCACGGTTTGGGATATTATTTATCCTAACCCTGCATGAACCTTCTCCAAAACGTTCTCCCTGACCTCTCTGCTCTGTTCTTTGGTCTTCATGGTGTCGTTCGTTCACTGATGTTCTCTAAGAAACCTCAGAGGCCTCAGCTGGATATATACTTAGAATAAATTACACAAAGGTGGACTCCATTTACAAAATTGTGCTTTGTGAAGGAAACCGGTTGGACTGGATTATTTAGGTGTATCAGAGTAAAGGAGGCTAAAAATGCACACCATACATATCAGAATTTTTGTCTGAAAAAGGTTTTGAAAACAATGAATCTATTCTTTTGTTTCCACTTCACAATTATGTGCTAATGTGTGTAGTTCTAATACTTTTAACTTTTTGTTCTCTGTCATTTTTCTCTTCATATTAGGTACATCTGGTCTGGCGTTCTGTTAGCTGTGGCACCATCTAGGGTTAGCAGATCATCTGCCATTACCCTCTCCAACATAGAAAGGATTCCTAGATCAATGTGTGTTTCTGTGCTTTTTGTGTCTCTGCTCTGTCTTTTCTAACCCCCAGTGGGTCGAGGCAGATGACCGTTCACACATAGTCTGGTTCTGCTGGAGGTTTTTTCTTCCTGTTAAAGGGGAGTTTTCCTTTCCACTGTCACTTCATGCATACTCACTCAGTATGAGGGATTGCTGCGAAGCCATCGATAATGCAGACGACTGTCCACTGTGGCTCTACACTCTTTCAAGAGGAGTGAATGCTGCTTGTCAAGACTCCATGTAATCTGCTGGGTTTCCTTAGATAGGAAACTTTTTGACCGATCTGTCTGGATGATTTGATTGAATTTGACTTTGCAAAGTGCCTTGAGAAGACCTGTGTTGTTAATTGACTCTATATAAATAAAATGTAATTGAAAAAAGTCAATTGAATACATAAAATCTCATTCCAATAATCCAAATTTTGCAATTCTCAACTGGTTAAACGTGTAAAAGTTCAAGTGAATTTTCAAAAAGAATAAATGTCAATCAGAGAGTCTAAATTTTTGAAAAACAAAAAGTGAGTCGTGTACTTTTACAAAAACGCCTTTGTAATTAACATAGTGTGGGTTAAAGTGCCTCCTTTTGTGATGTGTTTGAACTGAAGAAGTTGACCGGGCACAGGGCAACTGGCGGTTACCCACTCTCTCTATTGTGCGATTAATAATGAAGAACAAGCCCAGCTGACGACCGGCACATTTTATAAAGCTTGTCATCTCCGGGCCAACCCTCACACGCACATGTCAACCTGATCTCTGAGCTGCCGCAGACAGTTCATTGTATCAGGGCATGCTGAGAAAAAAAGCATGCACACTATGATAATGAATTTTGGAGAATATTGAGTACATCATCAAAATAATTTGTACTACAATCAAGCATGTAAGTTTACACGTGTAACATTTAGCCCGGCTTTTTTATTAACAAATTACATGGCTGGGCAGTGGTCATTCCTTCAAATGTATGAATGTGATATATAAAAATGTGTATGCCTATATTTGATGACTTGCGATAAAAAAAACAATTGCCCCTTGGGGGCAGAAAAAGTTGATTTAATTGTTTAATTGTATGACTTACTGAGGGTTTATGCCAAGATATGGACGATCTCATGCATGGATTCATGGTATTAAATTGTAAATTTTTCAGCTCTATAGATTTTGTTCTTTCGCTCATGTTCCATATTCCTGTATTTGATAACATACTGTAACACAAAGTGTTCCATGAAAGCAATAAAAGCATTGAAAAAGAGTTGGCTAAGTACTCACTTATTTTTTCGCTTACTGATTGATTGACTTACCGATTTATTTTCTATATAATTTTTATTTCCTTTCCTCCTTTTTTATCATGTATTTACTTGTACATAGAGAAAGTAACTCAAGGATACATCATATTATCTTGAATCCTGAAATAATTCCAGAAAAAACTGTATTAGATTTTTTATTTATTCATACTAGTAAATGGGTAACACCGTGCAAACTATGTTTTTGTCCTTTTTTCTCCTGACGTTTATGCGTCTACCCATCGTGACATTCATGTATTTTAGGTCTTCTGTCTAATATAATAAAGAACATTGTTGTTATTGTAAAAATAGGTGAAATTGCATTACTTTTAAGCTTTAAATTGCAATTTCACACGCTGTTCTCAAAGTGTTTGATGTTGTATTCTAAGGCAATAAAAAAACGAACTGAATATTTTTGCATTATTCACTGGACAAATGATAAATTGCTTACATGTTGATGATATTTGAGTTTTATGGTGTAATTAGGGGATAACCCAGCAGCCAGAACATTTGGCATGTTGCATATGGAGTGGGAGCAGCGTGATCTAGAGTGGATGATTAAAAGCATCTGTCCTTAAGCATTAAAACTCAACCTCGCTTTACAATTTCTTGGATATGCCGCTTCCATATCATATTACACCGCACAAGGTGACGCCTGCATCCACAATGTCAACAGCACTGACTGCTGGGAGTCTGGAGCTGTCTGCGGTGCTGAAGCTTAAAAAAAAACAAAAGAAAAACAAGAAAACAAAACAAAAAAGATTTTTTTTCCACATGCCTGCTTTTACTCTACCTGATTATATCATCGTTGTGCCCCACGTAAAATTTCTGCTTGTGCTCCCGGGTGTTGTACACAACTCCCACACCCGCGACGAAATAGACGATTTCCTTGGCGGCGGTGTAGTACAGGTTGTTGCGGCACTGATGTCCCCGGTATCCGTACACCCACTCCAGTCTCAGGTGGCAGTTGGGAGCAGTCCTGTCAGCCATCTCTTCCTCGGTGTGCGTCTCTCTGATGCCGTCGCGTAGGCTCTCTGATACACTGTCATCCGCCAAAAAGGATTTATTTTTAAGCCTCCGTGTTACATTAGTTCCGTTGGCTTTCAACCAGTCCAGCGGGTGCAGAAATGAGGCATTTTTTTAAAGGGGTGTGTAAAAAAAATGTAAAAAGTCTGGCTCGCTGCTCGGATTGAAGGAATCTTAGAAACAATTTTTTTCTACGTCGATCTTTTCATTGTGAGAGTCTTCTTGCACTTCTTCTGTAAGCGGGCTTTCGCTCCGCTTCGACTCAGGTCAAAGCTCCTGTCAAATCCTCCAAAGATGGAGCTGCACTGTATTCCCACAAGCACCGCCCACTGTGATGACGGGGCAGCGAAGCAGCCAATCACATCCCTTGACTCATCTGCGAGGGCAAAAAAGAAGGAGGGGACGTTCCCATCACGACACAACGGATTTTCATGTTTTCTGATTGATAAAATACAAGAAATTAGATGATACCGAATTAAAATTATATGTAATATAAGATACTCATATTTTTAACCTTTAAAATATTTCTAAATATATTTGATACTGAATCTACTTGGGTAACATTTACTTTTATTTGGACATGACGTTTGCGCATGACTTTAGATTTTTCATTTCTGCTGCACAATTACCACTAATATGTGTATGCAGTAAATACGTGTAGGCATTTTTAGATTATACTTTCTACTTAATATTTTTTAGGTTTTACGTTGAGGTTGCCACTGCCTGTTTTCTGTATGTTATGCTGTGCCTGCCAAATCATTTCCCAGTTCTCTGATCAATAAAGTAATGTACATCTCATCTTATCTTATTTATGTGTGTATGTATTTAGGCAAGACAAGTTTATTAGTATAGCACATTTCAGCAACAAGACAGTTCAAAGTTCATTATATGATGAAAACAAGAGAAACAAAAACACATAAAAAAATACATTACAGTGACATAATAAATGAAAGTAAAGAAATAGTGGACAACAGACTGATGTTAATATGTTTCAATTAATTGTTTAATAGATCAGTCAGAGGCAACTCAACAAATGGGTTTTTAAGCAGGATTCAAAGGTACTCAAGGTTTCAGCATTACACACACACACACACACACACACACATACACACATACATACGTACATACATACATACATCAATGGCTTTTCCTTATTTTTATGATTATATAATGTTATGTATCAAGCATAAAATTATGAAATAACTCAATACATCTTTTATATTTTAGGCCCCGAACCCATCCTACTCAACTGAAAGTAAAAGGTAACATTACATTAAACTATGTACCAATTCTGGTATTTTAACATTAAAAAATATACAATTTTTTTAACAAATTCATCAGAAGTAACAGTTTTCTAAAAGATGTTTTTCAACATAAAACATATGAACACATAGCCTGGGGGGTGTTTAAAGAGGGAGTTGACAGCACATCATCTGTGCTGTCCTATATTCACTTCTGCACCAACGCTGTCCTAACCACAAAGACAAATCAGAATGTTTTCTATCCAGAAACCATTGGTAGACAGCACAGTGTGGTCCCTGCTGAAGGCCCGGGATGCAGTGTTCAGATCAGGAGACAGACTGGCTTACATACAGCAGAGCTAAAGATGAGTTGAAAAAGGGCATCCAGAAGGCAAATAACAGATACAAGCAGTGCATCAAGGACTATTTCAGAAGCAACAACCCATGCGACATGTGGAGAGGCATCAAGACCATCTTGTGAGAGTGACAGCAGCACAGAGACAGAAGCTCAGCGACAAGTCAGCTCTCGCGGACACCTTAAACAGCTTCTTTGCACGCTTCGACTCTCCAAGCAGGAGGGAGCCTGGACATATTCCTCAGCAAGAGGTGCAGCATCAGCCCCTCGCTCTGTATCCGCACCAATTGACCTCCTCCTTCAACAAGGTCAACATCGATGAGGCAGCAGGTCCAGACATGGTGTCAGGTTGGACACTAATATCATGTGCTGACCAACTTGCAGGGGTTTTTATGAATATCTTCAAACTCTCTCTTCAGCTCTCCATGGTCCCTGCCTGCCTGAAGTCCTCCATTATTGTGCCCCGTTCCCAAGAAAACAACCATCACCTGCTTCAATGACTACCGCCCTGTTGCTCTACCCCCTGTCATCATGAAGTGCTTTGAGAGGATCCTCCTGAAATACATCAAAGAAGTCATCCCGGCTGGCTTGGACAGCCTGCAGTTCGCCTTCACATTCACAGGATGCTGTCTCGTTAGCACTTCACACAGCTCTGACTCATCTGCAGCATCCCAACACCTATGTTAGGATGCTATTTGTGGCCTTCAGCTCAGGCTTCCTCACCGGGCTCCCAGATATGCTGGCTTTGAAGCTCAACAACATGAGATTATCTCCTCCGCTCTGCTCTTGGATCAGTGACCTCCTCACCAGCAGGCCCCAGGTGGTGAGGATAGGGAAACGCCTTCATCCCACTTATTCTCAACACTGATATGCCACAGGGCTGTGTCCTCAGCCCTGCTCTCTTCACCCCTTCACCTACGACTGCTCTGCTATCCACCCCAAAAACATGGTTGTGAAGTTTTTGAACAAAACCACTGTGGTGAGTGTCATATCTAACAATGATGAGAGACATTAGAGGTTTATGGTGCACAAGTCCATGAAAGGGCCAGACACATCCCACCCACCCGGGTATTGCACTATTTGACCCACTTCCATTGGGTAAACTCTTACGAAACATTAGATCAAAAACTAATAGATTCCAAAAACAGCTTCATTCCAAAAGCTGTGAAGGCTATCGTCCCCTGCTTAGAAGTTGGTAGCATGGTACATGTTATGACACACTACTAGTAATGCCTATTTGCACACTCTAATTTCTAAGTTAATGTCTGATCGCTCAGTTCTTTAAATGCAAGCTTAAATTTTTTTAAGCTTGTATTTAATGTATTAATTAAATGCAATTAATTAAATTATTTTGGTGATTGGCTGCAATCTTCCATCTCTCCAGGATCTGTACGCCTCCAGGACTCTGAGGCATGCAGGGAAGATTGTGGCTGATCCCTCGCACCCCAGTCACAAACTATTTCAGACACTTCCCTCTGGCAGAAGGCTGCGGTCCATCAGGACCAAAACCTCACGCCACAAGAACAGTTTTTTTCCTCATCGGCTACAAGCCTTATCAACAAGGCCCAGAGCCCCCCTTGACACTTGACACTGCCTCCCTCCCTCCCCCTTCAGGACCTACAAGCAACACCAACGTAGCATCTCCAGACCTTCTGCGTTACATTAACGCACAGTCTACTGTGTATATAGCTCTAGATACTGTGTGTGTATATATATATATATATATATATATATATATATATATATATATTGTCTGTACCATCAACACCAAGTCAAATAAATTGTAAGTGTAAACCTACTTGGCAATAAACTTGTTTCTGATTCTGATTCTGTTTTATTACAGGCATGAGAACATCATCAAGGGAACTTTGAGTGATTCGTCCATGCAACAGCACAGTAATGCATCTCACTCACAAAGGGACTGGTGTCGGACTGTTTAGACTCAGATACGAATCCTAACAGACCCTAAAGACACTTCCTTAAAGCTTAACGCTTCTCAGGAAGTGTGTTGATCAGTGCAATTAACTGATTTCCTTTAGGGTGAGAAAGTATGTGTTGTTGTGTCTGTGTTATATGCATGTTATCTGTGTGCATCCTGAGCTGGTGTCTGTCTCAAAAGAATTTCACTATGGTAACACATAATGACATTAAAGATTCTTGATTGGTTCTCGTGAAACCAAGCACTTAATGTATATACAGAAAGTTAAGACAGTGCAAACTACTTCCAATGACAATATCTACTGTTTATTTTATGTTCACTTGACCTGTAAATGGCTCAATGAGCTCAGCAGGTAGAAAATACCACTGAAACAACAAAACGTACAAGTAGTTTCACCTTAGTATAAATGGTGGGTGTGTGTCTCTCTGATGCATTTTTGGTTAAAACAAGTTGCATTTTTTTTTTTTTTGCAGAGATTTTACTCAACTAAGAGTAGCAATACTTCTTAATTATATTATTCAAGTAAAAGTAAAAAGGACAGTGTGGTGTGTGTGTGTTTTTCCTCACCTTTTCTCACTGCAGAGTGTGACAAGGAGGTGTGTTCTTGCAGCTGCTGATCATCAAGCCTACTCAGGAAGAGTATATGAAGAACAGAGTCCCTGAGGCAGATGCCAAATTGTTTTGTGCTCAGTTCCTGTTTCCTCGTTCCTTGTAGTCATTGGAAAAATCCTCTCAAGCCCCTCGCTGCAAATCTCCTTATCGTTCCCCTGGTTGGCCTCTGATTACAAGCCGTTGGATTCCTTCGACACCTGCCTCTCCAATTTCTAACACTCCTCTATTCCACAGTCTCCAACTCTGGAAAGAAACGACAAAGGCAACAATAACCAAACGGCATTCACAACCACATTTCAGACTGTGGATAAGACTCACCTTCCCTGAAACCCTGTCAGCGCCTCTAGTAAAAACGTCTTTCCATCCATTATACCTTATTCATCATTTCAAATCTCAGACAATAATATCCACTTGTATCTTCTCAGTGCTGATCTGGACCTCCACAATAAACCTAGAAGAACCCACCCACTACAAATTATATTCAATAAACCTTTCTTGTGTGCGTTAACAAACATGACATTTCCTGTCACAGGCAATAGACAGTGACAGAGGTGTCCCAGCAGCGCCCAGTTTATGATCGGCTGGAGCCTTATTGGTTCGTGTGTTTTTCTCATTGATCTGGACCAATTAAATTTTTTTCTGAAGGTTTCTTTCATCTCATTTTGCAAAGGATTAAGCTCACTAACTTTAGGCTTTTGAAAAAGCCCTGCGCTTGAACCAATGAAAGTATATGGACAATGCTAAAAAGTTATGTCAGTGGAAGAAAACCAAATTATTTAAATCCAACCATGTCTGCCAAGGTCAAAAACCACAATAATGCCAAAGCTTTCTGATGGCTGGAAAAGGTATGTGCAACATTTAACTAAACATTAGTGTGGTTGTATTTATGTATTTGTATCTGCATAAATACTACTCAGAAAAAACTGCAATAAATTTAAACGTGCGCACAAAAGTATTTTTTTAAATCATAGGAGTTGTTTGTGAAATTATTATTCCACTCTGTTAAAAAATGGTTCAACTGCATTATTAAATTAGACCAAAATACTTTATGACGTTCACGTCTAAGCTGAACTTGACTGAAAAATATGTCTCTCTTAAACTCTTTTAGAACTCAATTAGGTAAAATAAAATAAACAATTGGTTTTATATGCTTCTAATTTTGTTTTGTTCCCACTAATGATGAATGCCCCATGATTAGATTGTAAGAACGTCAAAAACTGACAAAGTAGTTTACAATTTATTGAGGAATTGACGGGGCTAACATGCTTTCCATGTGACTTTGACATCCACTACAGCAACTCACTATTTATTCAACTGAAGTTGAATGATTTTGGTCTAAACTAAAAGGTTTTATTTGACTTGTCAACTTTTGACCGGAAGTTCCGGTTGATAAGCACCACCTTTCCCGCTGTTGCTAAGTAACCAAAGAAGCTTTAGCTTCGCCATCGCCTTGTCTTCGTTTAGCATCTCGATAGCTGAGTTTAAAACCTTGCACAGCGATGGAGGTGACGATGGACCCTTTGTTTCTTGCATGGAGCTATTTCAGGAGGCGAAAGCTTCAACAGTGTTCAGAGATTTGTAGTAAAATATTGCAAGAAAATCCCTACGACCAGGTAATGCTGTAGTTAGCCGACCGTGCTAGCATGCTAACACAGTTTTAAACCTGCTGCAGATTAATCCCGATTACTCTTGTACGTGAACCACAACTCACTGAGGCTGCGTGCGTTTTTATTCATCTGAACTATCACAATAATTTTTGCTGTTTATTCCTTTGTTTTTGGCTTTATTTTCTTCTTTCCTTTGCTTTATTTTCTTCTTTCCTTTGAATTTGATTTTCTTTTAAAATATGTCTTTCCTCTTTTTATCTTTCTTTGCACCCTGGTTGTATTCCTCTCTGTTACTCACTGCATGTCTCAAGGACTCATCTTTACTTATCTCAGAGGTAACAAAAGTACTGAGCTCTATTCCTGTATTTTAGTTAGTTTGTTTATTGTGCATGTCCATTGTTCATCGGAGCCTGATGGCAACATGTTTGTCTTTAGCTGTATTTTGGTGCCATGTATGATTCAAACATTGGATTTCACAGGCAGCATGGAGCTTAAAAACCAGAGCCCTCACAGAGATGGTGTACGTTGATGAAGTTGATGTTGACGAGGAGGGGATTGCTGAGATGATGCTGGATGAGAGCTCTATAGCACAAGTTGCACGTAGGTTCCAGCTTTTCCTTAGCACACTAATGTAAATTACAACATGGGAAGAAAAAAAATAAATACTCTGATAACACTTAATCAGTGAGAAAGTTCAATCAGTAAAACTCTCTTTTAGGACCTGGAACATCACTGAGACTTCCTGGAACAAGTCAGGGTGGTGGTCCCACTCCAGCAGTCAGGTATGTAGCCTTTAAGTTTTTATATATCACAATTTAACAATAATCACCAACAGTCTTAAAAAAACACCCGATTACCTTGGTTTCCAATGTTTAGGCCAGTGACACAATCAGGACGTCCTATTACAGGCTTTGTGAGACCCAGCACGCAGTCGGGGCGTCCTGGAACGATGGAGCAGGCCATTAAAACCCCGCGCACTGCAAGCACTGCTCGTCCTGTCACTAGCTCTTCTGGTAGATTCATTCGTTTGGGAACTGTGAGTGCTCATATGCAAATACACTCTACCTACAAAACAAAATATGTGCACTATCCTATTAGACTATTCGGATCATATTTTGAAATTAACAGCGTAGAAATTATTTGAGAGATTGACATATTGTTAATATATACAGTGTCGACAATATTAATTGACTACCCCGGTAAAGATGTGTAAAAAAAAACATCACATAATCTCACAATGAAAAGTTTAGAAAAAGGAAAGTTTAAAAAAGAAAATTGATTCTTTGTGTAAAATTAACACCAGGAAATACTTGTTTTTATTAAAATCACCAGTGACACATTTATTGGTGCCCCTGCTGTTGTAACTTTGCACGGCTCCCATTTGCCAACAAGATAACGTTTGGATTCTTCTAAAACTTTTCACAAGGTTGGAGGATGTGCAGAGAAGAATCTTTAAAATATTTATTCATCGTTTTGGAAAGCTGACATGTTTATGATGGACTTACAAAAACAACTTGTTGGCATACAGACAGAATCTAATGGTTGCAATGCAGACTTGTTACCCAAGATGTCAATGTTTGCTGCAATTCTCTAAAAGTGGACTTTAGAGATCTTTTTGTTTTACCTGTGCGGTGCAAAGGTTGGTACGAGTCCTCATCCAGACGATTGGTCAGTGGCTAAAATATATGTGGTATTATGTGACACCATATTTATCCCCCAAGACAACAAAAAGTTGTGGATACTTATTAAACGTTCCTAAAATCTCCAGATGAATTTAAAAAGAAAATTGTATATCTAAGAAAATGCTTCAGTTATATTTAATTTAAAAGGATGGTTTGGACTAACAACAATTATGCCACCAGTTCCTTTATTTCGTATTTCAAGGGTCGTCTTTCCATAATTAAAGGTGGAAATGATCTAACAAGTGTGAGCATATGCCTCGGGTCTAAAGAGGAATTTATTTTAAGTCTCTTTAAACATTTAGAGAGTGGTGCCATTAAATTTGACCTTTAAAATGTCTTCACAAACGATCAATCAGGTATTTTCTGAATTTAATTTCCCAACACTGCATTTTCCTTTTTCCCCACAGGCTTCAATGCTAACCAATCCAGAAGGACCTTTTATAAATTTGTCAAGAATAAATCTGTCCAAGTATTCCCAAAAGCCCAGTTTGTCCAGAGTAAGACCAAGAAATGTCCCTCCCAGTGATTTATTACAATTCTTTTAGTTTGATCAAATTTCATATGATCAAATTTTATCTTTGCAGACTTTATTTGAGTACATCTTTCATCATGAAAACGACGTTAAAAATGTAAGTGTTGCATTCGCATGTGCCATGAATAGAATTGTTTAGCATTTTTAATCTGTGGCCACTGGATGCTAACAAAGGTGGCTTTTATTTTCTGCTTAGGCTTTAGATTTGGCAGCTCAAGCTACTGAGCATGCACAGTTCAAAGATTGGTGGTGGAAGGTTCAACTGGGAAAATGTTACTACAGGTAGGTTTGTCTCACAGATGCAAACATTACTATGCTTTCTGAAAACTGTGGTTAACTCCCTTTTTGCCTCTTCAGGCTGGGTTTATACAGAGAAGCAGAGAAACAGTTTCGATCAGCTCTCAACCAGCAGGATGTGGTAGATACGTATCTCTACCTCACAAAGGTAGCAACTAAACTGGCACTGCAGTATTTACTTGCCTGGAGCACATTTAATAGATTGTTAAATCAAAACGTTTTTGGATGTGTTTCCTTCAAGGTTTATCAGCGCTTGGATCAACCAATAACAGCCCTCAACCTTTTTAAGCAAGGCCTGGATCATTTTCCTGGTGAGGTCACTCTTCTAACAGGAATCGCCCGCATCCATGAGGTACATTGTGCTGGCGTGAAGCCCCGTCAGTCTCCTCTAAAGATTTAAATGAGAAAAGTGGCCATATTTATTGTTTCTAATGGGATTTTATTGCAGGAGATGAACAACATTTCCTCAGCCACAGAATACTACAAGGAGGTCTTGAAGCAGGACAACACCCACGTGGAGGCGATTGCCTGCATAGGCAGCAATCACTTCTATACTGATCAGCCCGAGATCGCGCTGCGGTTCTATAGGTCAGGCAGACCAACGCTACCATTAAACTGCCGTTATAGTAGATGAATAAAATATTTAAAGTGCCCGTCAAAAGCATTTGAATCTGTTAAAGCTTTTTATGTTTTGTCAAGTTACAACCTCAAACTACAAATGTGATTGACCAATACAAACTACTGCATAGTTGAGAAGTAGGAGGGTTTTAGAAATTTAAGTCTGGAAAGTCTGGCTTGAGCTAGGGCTTTGTGGAACCACCTTCAGCTGCAACTACTGTAAAAGAAATCTCTTGGAGTATGTCTCTGCTAGCTTGGCACATCTGGAGACTGTCCGTTTGTCTTTGCAAAATAGCTCAATCTTGGTCTTACTCCATGGGGATTATCTGTGAGCATCAGTTCACTCAACATAGCTTCTCTGTTAGATTAAGGTTTGAATTATGACAGGCCCATTTCAAAACATGAAAACGTTTTGATCTAAATCATTGTATTGTAGCTCTGCTCGTGTCTTTAAGCTCATTTTACAGGTTTTGTTCAAGGATAGCCTTGAATTTAGTCTCATCCGTCTTCTCAACAACTCTGACCGGCTTCCCTGTCCCTGGTGCAGAAACGTATTCACACAGTGTGATGCTGCCACCACCATGGTTCATCATGGGGCTGCTGTGCTCAGAGTTTTTCCATGTAGGCCAGAGAGTTAAATCACGGTCTCCTTAGAGCAGAGCACCTTTTCCACACGTCCCTGGACAGGTCCTGGCAATGTTTGAATGTTAACTAGATCTTTCTTTTAGAAAGTGCTATTTTCCTGCCATGTTGAGTGCACCACTAATAGACACACTGTTAACCGATTCTCCCAGCTATGATTAAAGCTCTCCTTGCTCAGCTTGCCAGATCAGCAAACAGGCTTAAATGAGAGGCAACCGGACAGTTGTTTTCTCTCCTTTGTGAGAGTGCATCAAGTGTGACATAACCTGTCTTATTCTTTGGCTCAGAAGCTGGTTTCGCACCTTCAGAATGATCTGTTCCACTCTGTGTCCTTTGATAGAGGACTTGAGGCGTATGCTGTTCAGAACCAATTTTTGCTGTCTGCATCTCAGACTGAACCAAAGGGGGTTTCTGAAATCGGCAAGATTTCTGGAAATGCGCTCATAGTCTCCCACTAACATGAGGGTATCTTTCCCAAGTTGTAACGCAACATGCCTGTGCAAATTCTCAGTTTTCCGGGTCATCGCAACAGCAAACAGGCTTAGATCGGCGCTCTCGATGCACTCTCACAAAACCACAACTATCCGGTTGCCTCCGATTTAAGCCTGTTTGCTGTTGCGATGACCCAGAAAACTGAGAATTTGCACAGGCAACTTGTCAGATATTTAGAGTAAACTACTCATATGATGATAACTGTCAACTTCTTGCACTGGATTTTACCTAGGGATATCAGAGTAAAGGGGATCAAATACAAAGATGTGTATTTTCAAATATTTTTAAAAGCCTGAATCGTTTTTCTTCCAATTCAGTTTATTTGTGTGTGTGTTGGTCTACCACATACAATCCCAATGAAATACATTGAAGTTGTTGTAACCTGAAAAAAATGTGAACTACTTTGAGAGGTATTAATACTTTCCGATGTGCTGATTGCTTGAGCGTGCTTCTTCTTTTCCTAGACGGCTTCTCCAGATGGGCGTGTATAAATGCCAGCTGTACAACAACCTTGGCCTCTGCTGTTTCTATGCACAGCAGTACGACATGACGCTGTCGTCGTTTGAGAGGGCTCTGGCACTGGTGGCCAGTGATGAGGAGCAGGCAGATGTCTGGTACAATATCGGACAGGTGGCTGTGGTGAGTCAGCAAGCTAAAACAAATACCACAATGTCGACTTTTTGTTTCTGTTCCTTACGAGGTTTGCACAAAATAGAAATCAGATGTTGTTAGAAAACATTTAGAAGCTAGTGCAACATTTTCAAAGATTAATTTAATGAGTTGTGTGTTTAAAGGGCATCGGGGACTTGACGCTGGCATATCAGTGTTTCAAACTGACCCTGGCTTTCAATAATGATCACGCCGAGGCGTACAACAACCTGGCGGTCCTGGAGCTGCGAAAAGGTCATATTGAGCAGGTGAGGACGTAGATTTTATTTATCTGCTAGAAATGGGATTATAAATAAATAGTTTTAGAATGGTGGAACATGTCATGTATTCTTTTACCTTTTTGAAAAAATATAAATAAACAAGCGATGCATACAGCATTTATTGTTTTAAAGTGTTTTTCTACAACATTTTTATTGCATTAGGTAGCAAGTAATAGAAACCTTTACAAGTGTTGGTATCACCATTATAAAAATTAGACGATTCCCTATTAGTCCATATTACCAAGAGTTTTGTAATAAACTGTCTTACTATTCATTTGTAACTGGATATTACTGAGTTAATCCAATAAAAGAATAGGGTGCCTGTTTGTCAATAGATCATACTTCTTTCTGTAAGCCATCAGCATAAAGATACAAGATGACAAAAGTTTTTAAAAAAGATAAGCGGTTTGGATTGCATTAGGTAGATGAGATTGCATTTTTAATGTACATTCTGATGAAATGTGTTCATAAGAAACATTGTTTCTGATCCAGTCCAAAGCCTTCCTGCAGACAGCGGCGTCGCTGGCCCCTCACATGTACGAGCCCAACTACAATCTTTCCATTCTGTGTGAAAAGGTAAAACACTACTGCGGAGTACATTTGAACCTCCAAGCAGTCGATTTCTGTCAATAAAAGAATCACTTTGATATGTATGTATATGATATGGATGTCTTTTGTCTGTGTCCAGATTGGAGACCTTCAGAGCAGCTACACTGCAGCCCAGAAGTCTGAGGATGCTTTTCCAGAGCACGCCGACACGCAGCAGCTGCTCAAGCAGCTTCGGCAGCACTTTGCGGTGCTGTGAGGTTCGAAAGCCACCAGGCATGTTATGAAAGTAGTAAAAGGTGGGCAGGAAAAACAACAGGGGCATTAGTTTTATTTATGTTCATTTGTACAATAGATCAGTAACTGAATTCAGATTTACTGAATAAATCAACTGCATGAGATATGTACTCCACCTTGCTAAATATATATTAGGTGTTTCTAACAAAATGATGGAATAACCTTGAAATTCCTCTCTGTTGTATTGTAGATATGTAAAGGACACCTGTTATTTCACTCAATTCCTTGTTAAATTCAGGAGAATTTTATAATTATAATTAATTGCAAAAATGTTATAGTTAAGTCAAATATTTGCTGCTATACAAAAAAAAACTTAACATGGATGTATTTTCAGACAAAGATTTTTGTAGTTCCGATGTTCCTTGCTGTTTTGTAGTTCATATAGTGTAAACAATAAAGAAACAGCACTGAGGATCCTCTGTGGTTTAGTTCATTTGTTGCCTTATCAAATAAAAGCAGGACTTTCAAAAGAATTATTTGGTTATCTCAAAGATCTTGGTGCCATTTCACAAACCCACTTCAGGTTATAGTTACACGGCGCATCATTCCAAGACAAGAAAGGGTTGCTTTTGGGATATACGGCTGCACAGTCCTCATTGTTCTGGTTGTTTGGTTCTCCGATGTTCCAGAACCTGCAACAAATAGTCGCTTTGTTGAGTGGTAATATATGCTCCGACACGGTTTGTTTAATACCGCAGATGCCTTTGGATTTAAGACGGGTTTATCAAGAACATATAACTTTTACCCCTCAGTCAGTCTTGTCCCATCCACCCATTTCCAAACTCCTTCCTCTTCCACATCTCTCAGTCCGATCCAGAAACCATTCTGGGACATTGGTCTCGAGGGGTCTTGATTAGTGCTTATCATCCTAGTTACTCCAAGCTGACAAAAAAATATATATTTTACACACAGATGATGTTCATGGACAGATACAATGCAGTGAAAAAGGATTTCTCGTTATAGATTGTTTCTGAGGTTTTTGTCACACTCAAATAATTCAGATGACTTAAGACATTTTTATATCAGGAACAGATAACCTGAGTAAGTCTAAAAGGTCGATTTCAAATGACTTCCTTTCTTAGGGGGAGAAAAAAATACATCATGATGATCCCCAGACAACTGGTAAAGGGTTTACAACACAGCTTTCCAATAAGAGAACACCATAGTGTGAGTTGAAGATGGTGCTGGTAGTGTTATGATTTGGTGCTCCTTTGTTTCTGCAAGATCTAAACAGCTTCTCTTAATGTAGGGGAAAAAAATCACAGAGGCATGTCCTGCCATGAGTTCAAGACCTGAAGCCACACTTGGGTTATGCAGCAGGACAATGACCCAAAGCACACCAGCCAGTCTACCACTGAATGGGCCAACACTTTTAAAAGTTTTGGAGTGACCTAGTTAAAGTGTGGACTTCACTTGGATTGAGATGCTGTGGCTTGAGCTCAAACAGGCTTTTTATGCTCAAAAGCTCTCCAGTGAGAGCAGCAGAGCTACAAAGAACGGCTAACACCGAAGCTAACAGCTAAGCTAACCAGATACATAAACGCTAGAAGTGCGCAGCCAGCAAGCGGAAACTAACAGGCAACACACGCACACTGGCGTTACGTGAGCGCGTCAGAATGATTGGCATGTGGGACAACCAATAGATAAGGTGATACCCCCAGGACTTAAGGGACAGAGGTGAATGAGGGCAGAACCAAAACTCTGACCAAAAGGCCGGGATTGGTAAGAGATTTTACAGAGCAGCAGCTCCCTCAGAGATCGATTCATTTTTTTATTTTTATTATTTTTTTTTTTACCTTTTTCTGAATATATAATGTATAGACTACTGTCAAGATGGAAGAACAGTTTCACCAAGTATAACAAAACGTCTTTCTGAACAGCATTACCAACTATAGCTCTAAAGCTCGGACCAGTGTTGTCCCACAAACATCAGTCAGTAGTGTTAATAGGTCTTACATGCTTCTCTCTGCTGTTTATGATTGCCAAGTCACCTCCTAGTCTCCTGCAGGACTGCTGGGCCTCGTTCCACGATACGCGATAAGCGGTGTCAGAAAGAGGGAAGTAATAGCAGCTCGAGCTCGTGAAAGCCCATCCAGGCAAACAGTGTCGGCAGCCCTCCTCTGTTGCCAAAGAAAAAGAGAATCACAATGTCCTGTTGGCTGGTTTACAGTAACAACACGAGATGTAACGACTGAAAAGCCTCTCACTTAGCATCGGTAGGTGGGACTTCAGCATTGCAATATCCACCTGCATCTTTTCAACCTGCTTTTCATAGTCTTTGACTCTAAGGCCCTGGTGTTCCAGCTCCCACTTGGTGACTTGCTGCTCGCTGAGCTCCATCGCCAGCTGTTTCTTGGCTTCATCCCTGCTTTGAACCGCAGCGTCGTAGGAAGCCTGAAGTTTGGTTATCTCACTGCTGATGTCTCTTACTATGTTGTTGTCTGTAAGTTTGTTATCTGTGGGCAATGATAATAGTGTTACAAAAAAGATGTTGTCTAATTCTGTTGATAAAGAAAACAAACAAATATTTGCACATATTCCTTAAAGTACATATTTCATTGATTTGCAGTTAACCTTTAACAGTCTAAGACAAGTGGTGTTACACAATTATAGATTTAAAACAAGTCTATAAATATAGATATATCTAAATTAAAACATTTTATTTACATGTTTAATCCTATGAGCAATAGATTGAGCTAGAAAGAGGCAGTTCCCTCCTAACTTAATTTCTGTTTACCACACAGGCACTGTGATATTTTAGGCCTTTTTGGTTCATTTATACATTTATAATCCAGGCAGCGTTAAGATTAAAGTCTATCATAAACTGGAAGATAGCGGAACACCAGAGTTGCAAGTTTAACATGAAAAAAGGCACTGCTACAAAACATATTTAGGCTTGATAAAAAATTTGCTTCTTGTCAAGCAGACTGTCCAAACTTTTCTTCTGGAGTTTGATTGAGCTATTTGCCCAGAACAACAAGAATGATGTTGGAAGGAATGAGTTTGAGATTTTCAAATTTAAGGGCACATCTGGTATTATTGGATGTATGTTATGTGCGAATAACGTCGTTTTTGTTTTTTTTGAGAGTTTGTGCGTTGTGAGTGGGGGCACTAGGGTGGGAAGGTGTGAATGAGACTGTGTGTGTGTGTCCTTTTTGTTTATTTGTCAGGTAAGTGCTCCCTCTCCCAAGTGGGAGAGGGAGAGGGAGTGCCGCTAGTGCGGAGCCTGCGGCAGCTGGGGGTTTTCCTCGGGGCCATCTCTTCTCTTCCCTTGGTGGGGGGGCAGATTTCCTGTGTCGGCCCCTCTTGGGCGCCCTTGCTTTGGGGGTCCCTTTGGGTGTCTGGGGTTCTGGGTCCCCCTGCGCCTGCCTTGGTGCTCTGGGGGGACGGGTCTTTGGCTCTTCACAACCACTATTAAGCATTTTTCTTTTGGATAAACTTTACATACACAAGTGCACTCTCATAAATAACTATAGGTAATGGGTTCCACGTACTTAGAGATTCACTTCCATACAGAAAGCCCATATTTTTATTTATTTATTTATGTATGTATTTATTTATTTATTTTCTTCTTTCCACTTCAGCTATCACATTATACATGCCAGATTAAATAATAACACATATAATTCAGCAATGATATCAGGGTGTTACTTTATTGCATCTGTTATACTATATCCGTTGGTTGTGCTGTTCTTTTTGTATCTCTCTTTGCAGGTGATGAAGCAGACTAAAGACGTTTTATCATTCTCTTCCGTTTATCTCTTTCTTTCACCTTTTCTCACCTTTTTTCTTGTCCTTCCTTTCCTCTTGTAGTGTCCATATAATGTGAGATATTCCCCTCATGAATCAATAATAAAACTATCCACATGCATAAATCAAGCGGAGCACTATGGCAAAAGCCGTACTGCCCCACTTGTGAAAGTAAAATCTGTTGAGCTCTTTTTGGCATTAAGAGAACAATTCTTATTGCCACATTGCCAGACAGGACACTGTAAAAAATATATATATATATATATTTAAGGGCACTATTAAACTTGGTGCAGGAAACGTTATGCTGAGGGTCTGTTTCACTGCAACCATGTGGATTAGAAAAAACCTCCAAAGAATTTTAACATGTGCTTTTGTAACTGCTTTTAAAAAATATTGAACTTGTGTTTTTTAGAACTATTCCACTAGGGGAAAAAAACTGTTCAAATCTGTCATTAAAATCTGAAAATAAATATTATATACATGCCCATGATGAGGGCATTTAAACCTTCGACCTGCAGTGTATCTGAAAATATTGGTGCAAGTCATGTTTTCTTATTTTGTTCACATGACATTATAATCCTTGTTACAAATACTTGTGTGTTATATATACCCAGTAAATTGCCTAAGGTGGTTGATTTTGGATCATAACGTGTCATAGAAAGGTTTGAAGCCATCATTAATCCCTCACTGTCCTATCCTCAATTTATTGGAACAATCTTTACATCCCATGCGTGGCATTAAACATCAGCGTTAGTTTACAGTTACTTCAGTAAAAATAACTTACAGTAAACTCCCAGGCCAATGTTGACCACTAGCAGGATGACTGCGAGTACCGTCAGGCTCACTTTGAGCAGATTGTAGAGATTCATGCTTGATTCAGGTCTCGTTGTCGACAAAGTCACTACACAGGAAATATCAGAGCCATTAACAGTACAGAAACAGAGGAATATTATAGACAGTATAAGCAAGAGACAGAAATGTAAAAAGCTAGATGGATGTCTTCAATATGTCACAAGAAACGATCATGTTTGTGTGTCTGGAAAACTTTTTTCGAATTGTAATCCGATTGGTTTTACATACCTTGATTCTCCTGATTTGAGTGAAGATAATGCTCATCTTCAACGGTGGCCTCCTGACTGATCAGTTTGTTATAAGGACGACCTGAATTTAGTGTTCCCTCCATTTTTGAATGTTTAATTGAAAATGGGCTTACAAAAACATCCAGCATAGGTTGTTTGCTAGGACATTGCCCTGTGAGCAGTTGTGTGTGCGTGTGTAATGTTACGCACAGAAAAAGTTCATTTGTTAAATATTGACAGGGAGTGGCTTGGACTTTAGCAAGGCTTACCGGGGCCCCCAAAATTTTTCCTCTTGTAATAAATGGATGTTATGAAATACAGTGAAGCCCAAAAGCATTCATACCTCTGGCAGATTTAGTTTTAGAAAGTTTTATTTACATTTCATTTAAAAATGACAAGTCAAACATTATTTGGATTGTCCCCAATAATCAATCTTTATTAGTATTACAGCAAGCCAATCATCCTTTTAATTGCTGATCGGCTTTTTGTATGTTTCCCCATGTGTTTTCATGACTGATCTTTTGGAGATGGGCTCCAGGTCTTTGAGGTTGGAAGGTCCTTTTCTTCTTCTTCAGATAAACCACTAGTCCAGTTCACAAACATGCTGCTAGTTCCATAGCTTCTTGATTTGATTGAGAATTATTTACATCGTCTCTCACAAAGGGAGTGTTTGTTTGAACATCCATGTAAATTGCACAGTTCTTTAACTTGAAGATTTGAATTTGTACTAATGATTATTTGCACACTTGAACTTCTCCAGGAATGTTTGTCTAATACATTCATGCAATTGCACTTTAATTTACATCTTTCTGTAAAGCGGCTGCCTGCCTTATTTGACTGGAACATTTAAGTCTCATCAGATGCTAAGAACTATTTGCTAACTTTTTAGCTTCTCGGGAAGTATTGTTGTTGCATTCAATTTTAATATTGTTTTATGTCTGTGTGTCATGTGTGAATTCTGAGCCGATGTCTCACCAAAACTTAATTATGATTACATGACAACGATAAATGATTCTTTATTCTACCCTAATCCTAATCTTTAGCTCCCTCCAAAGATTATTTATCATCTTTAAATCGGGACTCCAAAACCTAAATAGTACTCCTAATCAGAAGGAAAATTTCCATGTTTGAATAATTTGAGGCTTTACTATATAACGCATCAGCATGTCTGTCTCACATGAAGCTATAGCTGCTGTCAGCATTTCATAAATGCATTTAAGCTTTTATTATATATCCTGTATACAGTTAGGTAAAAACTTGGGGCTACCTTGACAACAATTGATATGTTTTTCTAAAATGGTATTAGAACATGTTGATATTTAATTTCAGTTTTAACAATATTGTAAAATAATATAGAAGTAATATTAAAAATTAAACATTAAAACTAAAGAAAATGCATTTTAAAAACCTTTCTAAGACACAAAAACGAATTCCAGCAAAAGAATAAATTAGTACACAGATTGCAATGGTTTATGTGCCTAGTAAGGAATTTAGAGAGGTTTCAGATGAAATGCCATTCCTCTGTATAGAAGTGGTGGACATTCAAAACATTGCCAACATGCCCAGGTCTGGCAATCTGAGCAAGTTTACCCCAAAAGCAGAACTCAAGATGCTAAAAAAAGTCTCACAAAATCTTAAAGTGTCCTCACAAAACATGGGCAGTCCAATTTTTTTCTTCGTTTCTGTATTTTGATGCGCTCCATACGCCCCGCATGTATTGGGCCTGACGGTTGGAAATTTAGGGTTCTGTAGTGTCGGGCCAGGGTATGTCGCTTTTGCTATAAAATCACCATGTTTGTTATTCCACATCTTACATTCTCAGTTTGTGTTGATTCTGTAACAGTGTCACACATGTCAGGTAGACATGGCATGTGATAGCTGCGGCATTTGTGCAGCAGAATTGTTCAACATATCCAAAAACATCCGTGCCAGGCTTGCTTAGCTGGCGGTCCAGGTGTGTGTGCTACCGTGTTAACTGCATAGCAGGGTGATGTGATGCTGGACAGTAATTTCCCTATGCCACTGGGTCATCCTTCTCCATTTAAACGCAGGTGCGATTAAGGAAGAAAAAATTAAACGTTGACAAAAAAAGATGGAAATGATTTGTAAACACTGTGACATACTGCAGCTGTTTAACGTTGAACGCGAATAACAGTAAGGTTAGGATCTACTGCTTTGAAGCTTGCTAATTGGGGCTAAACTAAAAATGTATTTCACTGCTTTTTTCAGATTCACGAAACCTTGATTAATTTGTGAAAACATAAAAAGGTAATGTTTTCTGCGTCTATTTTATCATTAAGACCTCCTCATTATTAGACAAGTATAAAAAGTGCAACAGATAGACAAGTCAAACCATGACTGAAATGTTGTACCCTGATAAGAGATTCTTTCAAACACAGTTCATGATTTATAAAACCTTTATTTCTCAGAACAAACAACGGAGATTCTTAGCTTTGCACATAATATTGCTTAAACCTCACTTCTGAATGTGTCAGTACACCCCAAGTAACTAACTTATCAATCTACTGATACTTGTACCCATAAGAGAAACTTGTAAGGCACCAAAACAAGCTCTTACCTAGGAGCCTGACCTTAATGGGGGACATTTTAATCTCTCAAACAAGATGATCTAAAACATCTTTGACAAACGAAGAACACACATTTTCATGATTTTATGTATATGTAATCTGCAATCCAATTGCTAAAACAGATCAGACTGATGAACAAAATTCTCCAGGCAGCTCAAACATATTTTTAAATTATTTCATTCATTGCTTGGCCTCATCTCACAGATCCAGTTTAGTAGATGCTCCTGGCAGTTTCCAGTGTACCAAGTCTTCATAGTGTCTCCATAGTAATGAAAGGCAGCACAGTTCCCGCTCTGCGTCCCATTACGACTGGGTTGCCCATTTCTCCAGTACCTGTGGTTATTAAAGAATATTCAGAGATTCTCGGCATTGTGTTTGCTAGAAGCTATGAGGTTTTTTAAGTTATTTTAATGTGTTGGCGTTAATAATCACTGAAATTCTTACATCGTGGACGTCTCAGTCGCGTTGTTTGTCCATGCCCACGTTCCCGGATGTCGCACATCAGTGAGACCGATCCAGAGACCGTTCATCCACCACAATGAACTACTTCCAATCCTTGGAAAATTCGAACTTATGAGTAGCTTTAAAAAAAAAAAAATCAACATATCAGATGAAACATTAGTTGTCTAAATATGGTAATTTAAATATTAGAACAAAATTCACAGTCCCTTTAAATTCTGTTTTCTTTAAACGATCAAAAGATTTGAATTCCTCGAATATAAATCTGTCTTCAATTTTTGACTCACCTGTTCCTCCAAGTTGTTGATCATGAGCAGGTCGCCTCCTTGGCGGATGCAGTATGCTCTGCTGTCTGACCAGTTCTTTCTTGAAGCCGGTTCATATTTAGAAAAGTAATAACATGACGTTTTAAGTAGGAGCCATCCTGCGGGGCATCTGCCACAGTTGTTCTCTGTTTTAACAGAAACCAAAGCAGTTGTTTATTTTAATCATGCAGACATTTTTACATTTTCAGATTGTGCAACACTTGTACAGTTTCTCACAAAGGCTTTCACGCCCCTTGAACTTTTTTTTTTTTACATTTTGGTACATGACCACCACAAGCTTCAATGTATTTTATAGAAATTTTATGTGACAGACCAACACAAGGCTGTGCAAAAATCTTAAAAGTGTGGCATTTCAGATTTTAAACTGTTTGCTTGTTTCTAATTTTTATAGCTATCTATTTATGTCACTTAATGTCACTTAATTGCACCTTGGGGATAAATAAAATAATTCTAAAAACAAAACCAGAAATGAAAAGAAAAAAAAGTTGAAACACCTCACAAAACACAGCTCAATCCACTAAAAAATTTTGAGTATTGTACAACTATAAACCTACTTAGACATGGACGCTCACTTAAACTCACAGGCTTGGCAAGGAGAACATTAGCCAGAGAAAGAAACGGAGAGTGGTAACCCAAGAATATCTGCAGGTCAGGTGAGAGAATCTGTTGACAGGAGAACTATTAGTCGTGCACTCCACAAATATGGCATCTATGGAGGGGGTAGCAAGAAGAAAACAATAAGAAGTCCTGTAAAAGCTTGTGCATGTGACAAAAACCATCACACCTGAACACAAGATCCTCCTCTTATGACTTATGGAGGTGGAAACATCACGCACTGGGTAGGCTTTATTCAGCAGGGAAGCTTGAGGGCGCAGAAATAATAACTAATGGGGTTGGAAATGAATACATGCCACCTTTTTCATTCTTTTAAATAAAAAAAAAAACTTTAAAAACAATAATTTTTCTTCCACTTTACAAATATGCAGCTCTTCATGGTGGTCTATCACATGAAACCCCTATTAAACAAATTGAAGTATGTGGTTGGAACGTGATAAAATGTCTCGGAGGTGAGATGACGTCAGCGTACCACCAGCCGGTTCTTCCTTGAACTTAGTTTTGTATAATTTTATAAATTCTATCTTATTTACTTTCAGTAATTGTTTATAATATTTTTTGACTCTGTAATGTGCACTGTACTCTTTGTAAAGCACTTTAACCACTGTAATTTTTTTATAGATGTGCTCTGAGGATAACCACTGATTGATTGACCAAAAAAAGGATATGAACACTTTTGCAAGACACGGTACAAAAACATCATGTAATTCTTAAAGGCTTAAAGCTACCAAAGGCCGATCTATTGGACTGGAGATGTGTCTTCTCTGTTTGTAGCATGCTAATTGTCCTCTGAAGGCTGTCAGTCAGAGTCTTCTTCTGCCGCACTTCCAGCTTCAGTTGGACATGGTTGGCCCGCTCTTTCTTCAATGTGTTCTGGGTCTCCAGTTTGTCTCTTATTATCTCTGTGTGGTTGCGAAGAAAGTTCACCTCAACAAGCAGGGGTGAAGCTGCTAAACCAGGAATCTGAAGGTCCTTGGCATTAGCACCTGAATAATAAAGAAAATGGTGTTCGAGAATACACGCTAAAATTGCTGATTCTATTTCTGGCTTAGGTAACAGCTGGTTGAAACTTTTTTGGTTCAGATCTCAACATCGAAGTGACTGAGCAATCCTTTAACATTTTGAAACATATCAACTTTACTAATTAGTAATGCATGAATGTATTTATCACCTTATAACAAAACCTGAACGTTTTCACCAGCCTTTCACGACCCAAGTACTGATATTCCTGCGTATGTTTCAATGTATGTTTCAATGACAATAAAGATATTACTATTACTATTACTATTACATACTATTACTATTAATATGGCTAATATCTTCCTATTAGTTTGGAGCTCAGCTATCAAATTATCTGGTAACGTTACAGTAGTCTATGTTTGTATTTTCATACTTACAGTAAATCCCAATAACAGCAGCAGAAATCAGCAGAGCAGCATTTAGCAGGCCCAGACTTAGTATAACCAGTCGGTGGTGTTGAAACGTATTTCCACCAATTTCTGCAAACAGACCTTAAACATTTTCGTCAGTGTTGGTTTTCATAGGCAATTCTGTCTTGCTAAGTACTTAAAATATGAATCTGAGGATGTTATATAGTTGATGTTTACCCTCTAATAAGCCTCAGGCAAAAACTAGCATTAAAGATAGACTTTTT
Organism: Fundulus diaphanus; assembly: GCA_037039145.1. Taxonomy (NCBI): domain Eukaryota; kingdom Metazoa; phylum Chordata; class Actinopteri; order Cyprinodontiformes; family Fundulidae; genus Fundulus; species Fundulus diaphanus. Next base: position 13,487,184 of record CM073138.1, read on the forward strand.
AAGGACAAAATACACTTTTTTTTAATTATTGTGACACCATTTTACTTCTCGTAATTACACTCTAAATAGCCTAAAGTGCCAGGCAAATATAGAAATCTGCAATCCTGTTTCTTGTAAACTCTACCTTGTCCAAATATTCGTCGATGAGAATGTGAACCCTCATCCGTGGTCAAATCTTGATAAATCTTTCCTTCGGACGACATCTTTCCTTTTCTTTTCTACTCTGAATTCTGCACTTTTCCACTGCAAGTAGTTTCAATCGATCTGTTTGTCTGCCCTGTTCAAACAGGTGATAAGAGTCATGTGTGTTCATGTTTTAAATGGAGTTCTGGTGAATGTGTGGTAACCAATAGAGTCAGGAGCTAAAGGTTATTGATTAATTTATGATGATGAACTTTATGGTTAAGGGTTTGGGAACAGACATAACAAAGATTTTAATGTTACTCCATAGAATCATATTAAATAGCTTAATCCCTAAAAGATGCAATATAAATACATTTTCTTGCTTTTATGTAGGATGTATATTTTACATATACTCACACTTTATTCTTTAATTGTCATTTTAAATTACATTTCAACTGTATACAATATAGTATGTAGTGAGGCAGCCAATTGCACATCAGCATGCAAACTTTATGTCTACCTTTTGTCCAAATAATGGCATTCCAGCACATTCACAAAAAAAGACAATTATAGAAACAGATGAGTCAACTGAATTTTTTATGCATTCTTATAGAGGATGTGCATAACTATTTTGCTTGTATGAACAATGCAAACATCCAGTAGGTTTATTCAACATTTGCTTATCTTAGTTGACCATTTTTACTTTGTCTTCTCTTAGTTTAACTTAGGTTTAATTAGCTTATCTTATCTTGACTTAATAATTTCAGCCTGACTTGTCTTATTTTAGCTTAGTTTGAGTTAGTTTAGCTCACCCAGTTAATATAGAATAGCTTTTAGCATTATTTATCTTTTTTCCTTTATCATTTAACTTATTTAGGTTAGTTTAACTTGTGTTGGCCTTCTTTGCCATTTCTTGTTTTAACTTAACTTATATTGTTTGAGCAAATGTGTTGTTGTAGTTTTGTTGGTTAAGCTTGGGTTATTTTTTTCTGATTTTGTTTAGCTTTAGGTCAATCTAGCCCAGCTTTGTTTGTGTTAGCTAAGCTCACTAGACAACTTAGCTTGCATTTGCTTCTTAGTTTATTTGAGCTTAATTCAGTTGAGGTTGTGTTAACCTAGTATATTTTTACTAGATTCTCTTAGCTTTGCTTTGATTATTTTAGCTTTGCTTTGCTTACCTTTGAATGCTGAAAAAACAGCTAGCCTTTCTAGTTAGTTGCTACAGAACCAATAACTAATGGTGTGTTCCATTTGTACTCAGAAGTCGGACATTTCGAAAACCTGTAATAGTAAGCAAACAATAAAAAAGGGTAATTTGATTTTTGTTTTAATTTACAAAAAAAATACATCTAAATACCAACCCCTGTCTATTTTTTGCATTTAAAACATGTTTTATTAAAATTTTATTGTCAATTTGATTGTCTTTCCCATTAAAGAAATGTAATTCTCATTCTGATACACTCCACTCCCTTACGCACACTAAGAAGGCATATCCATCCCCACATAGACAATAGCAATGTATGATGAGTCTCATTTCCAGTGCGATAAGGAGTAGGAAAAAGAAAAATGCTCAATAAATCCTACCAATACTGAACTCATTCAGTATATGTATGCAGTTATATTCAATAATTTAGAATATGCCTCTGATTAGGCTCCTTTTCATTCAAAAGTACTTTTTGAAAATGACTGCCTTTAAACAGGTATTACACATACTTTCTTATTAAACCCACATTTGTGTATAATTTTTTTTTATTAGTCTGATGTAATATTCTAATCTTAATTGTCATGTTTTCATTAGCTCCTAACAGTAAATCTTAATGATTAACAGTAATAATGGCTTAAAAAAAATCAGTCAATTTAATTAGGTTATGTAAAGCATGCAACTGAAATGACTGAAATCCATGTTTCAATAATAGTCTATTGAATATGACTGTACATCATAACCATATCTACACTCTCTAGATACTATATTCAGTCTATAATTATTTTCACCTATAATTTGTCGTTGAAACTATCCAGTTTACACAATCTTGGGCCAATATAACTAATACTTATGTTACAGCCTGCCATCTATATTCATATCTATACACAGTCTGTAGTAATGTATACATAGTTATATATTGATCTTTCAAGTAAAATAACCAATCAATATCCTGCCTTTTTAAAATGTTGTATTTTATATATTATAAATGACACATATTTATTGATGTTTAATCAACAGACTGTTATATTAATTCAATTCAATTCAATTTTATTTATATAGCGCCAATTCATGAAACATGTCATCTCGAGGCACTTTACAAAGTCAAATCAATCATATTATACAGATTGGTCAAAAATGTCCTATATAAGGAAACCAGTTGATTGCTTCAAAGTCCCGACAAGCAGCATTCACTCCTGGAGAAGCGTAGAGCCACAGGGAGAGTCGTCTGCATTGTCCATGGCTTTGCGGCAATCCCTCATACTGAGCAAGCATGAAGCGACAGTGGAAAGAAAAAACACCCGTTGGCGGGAAGGAAAAACCTCCAGCAGAACCGGGCTCAGTATGAACGGTCATCTGCCTCGACCGACTGGGGGTTACAGAAGACAGAGCAGAGACACAACAAGACAGACAAAAAGCACAGAAGCACACATTGATCTAGTAATCTGTTCTACATTAGATGGTAATAGTCGGTGATCTGTCCTCCCTGGATGATTTCACAGTCAACAGAACGTCAGACCAGGTGTACCTACTATGAAGTAAAAAGATATACTATATTACAAAATAGTATGCCCTTCAAAGTCCTCTATAAGCACTTAAAGCTCTGGTATATCCATATACTTTTGTGCGTTATTTATTTACATATATATTTTTTAGATATTGTTGTGGCGCAAACATGGGTGGGACAACACCTTTGTTATATAGAAGAAACAGCGCCATCTACAGTCTAAGACTCGCTCTCTCTCTCTCTCTCTCTCTCTGAGAGAGAGATAAAATCTACGCTCTACTTATCTGTATTCTTATGATTAAAAAAAATAATATTTATTTTTTTTAATTTTTGTTTACTTCTATTTAGACAGGTAATCTCATTTAGACTTGTTCTCTCAGGAACACAATAACAGTATTATCTTGCCATTTAAAAGTGAGAGTTGATATATATATATATATATATATATATATATATATATATATATATATATATATATATATATATATATATATAATTGTATTTGTACGTATGTTTATGTGAGTATGTATGTATGTATGTATGTATGCATAATGTATGTACGTGTGCCTGTGTCGTTTCCGATTTTGTGCTTCAGGAAGTGACGCATTAGTTGTCGGTGTTTTGTTGCTCCGAGGTAGTTTAGCTCGAGCTCTGTTTGACTTTTGAAATTTGACAAGTAAAATGTGCTTCACACAATGGACCGACAATCCCCATGAAGTTTAAACATGTGTTTATGTCAGCGGAAGGTGGCCTTCCTTGCTAACCGATTAGCTAGATCAAGTTAGCCGTTACGAACTTACCCGGAAGTTAACTTTAGTCGTTTTCGGCGTAGAATCCTCCATGGCCCATTTAAAGCTCTGGCATTTTACTTTGAAAGTCCGAAGAAAAGTTAGCTGCGCTTCTTCGCTCTAACGCATTGGACTTGATGTTTGTGTAACTAGTGTAGCTGCACTCGTATTTTTTTTTTTTTGCTACGATATCTATTTGTGGCGGTGTGTGTGCTACATGCGAGGCCTGGAGGAATCTGGTCGTGCTTTTTAGTTGAGCAGCTGCTTCCTCTGGTCGACAGGGCTAACATGGTACATGCGTGCGCACTTTTACACAAGTATTTCAAAAGGTGTTGTCGCTAGGGCCTTGTCGGGTTATTTGCTACCCCTCTTGTCTGTAAGTCAACAAGATCCCTGCGCAGAAATGTCTCTGGGCGAATACGAGCGACATTACGAGTCGCTGAATTCCGATTTGGGCGGCGAGTCTGTGGTCAACGAGCGACCCCCTTCAAGCGCGTTTAATGGCGAAGAGGAGAAGCTGCATTACATTCCCATCAAACTCCTCGGAAAGGGGGCGTTTGGTGAAGCTACTCTGTACAGAAGAACCGAGGTAAGTGTGGCTTAGCAGAACAAACCGATACGTATGATTTACAACCTTTAATGCACTTTATTTGGATATTTGTGCACAGACAAGTATGTGTTTGTGAACTGGAAGGAAGAGTTCTCAAGACCTTGGCAATCAAATATCTAAACAGTTGGTGGTGAGCATTTTTATTCACCAACCCCTAAATTGAAGTCGGTGCAACAACTGGTTTTCAGAAGTCACTTGAATACTAGAGTCCACGTGTGTGGAGTGTAATCTCAGTATAAATACAGCTGTTCTGTGAGGGCCTCAGTGGTTTGAGGAGCGCTGATGAAGCACTGTTCCTGCTCAAAATGGGAAACGTATGACTGCAAACCTGCCAAGACATGGCCGTCCACCTAAACTGGCGGGCCGTGCAGTGAGAGCATTGGAGGAGCTGGAGAGATCCATGGCTCAGGTGGAAGAATGTTGACAGTCACTTCATAAATCTGGATTTGGAGAGTCTGGTCTCTCCAAATCCAGAGGTTTTTTTTGCTATGATATCTCTTGAAGCCCCCCCCCCCCCCTCATCCCAACTGGATTTGGGTCCATACTTTAACTAGGTCAGTCGAGAGCAAAATTCCTAGTTTTATCAATTAAGGCAAGTCCTCCTGGTTAAAAGTCCTACCATCACATTATCAGCTCAGTGTTTTCTTGTATGATGTTTTTTTCTGAAATGACAGAATTTTTTAAAAAGCTTTTTGAGTTTACAAACATTATTTTAATAAAAAAAAATAAGTTTGTAAGAAAGCACATTCTTTATCTGGCACTGTTTATGATTGGTGCTCAAGTCTGCAGGGAAGTAAAGATGATAGCTCACGAATTTTAGCATAGTAGGACTTTATCAGTAGTTTTTGTTTGAGGTGACTCAGTATAGCCATGTGTATAAATGTCTAGCACTAAATATTTTTGTTTTCTTTTCATTTAGTGAGGTATCCATTGACACATGGATGGATCCCCGTATATTTTTTAGTTTTGGTCATATTTTGCGCTTCTTGGGTAATCAGTTAAGCAACTTGAGTAACAAATAGCGACAGCATTTGTTTGAGCCGCTTTCTTGTGTTCTGCACTGTTCCCAGGACAACTCCCTGGTTGTGTGGAAGGAGGTGGACCTGAACTCGCTCTCAGAGAAGACGCGCCGGGATGTCATGAACGAAATTACCATCCTCGCCATGCTGGAGCACAACAACATCATTGCCTACTTCAATCACTTCATGGATAAGAACACGCTGCTGATCGAGATGGAGTATTGCAACGGTAAGGAAGTAGAGTTTGATGGTCCAGTCGGTGGACTGCTTTCAAAGAAGCATCCTAACTAGCTGTCTCCTCACAGGAGGAAATCTGAATGACAAAATCATCCAGCAGAAGGGGGAGCTTTTCGCCGAAGAGGTACAAATGTATAATTTTGTTTGTTCATTTTAAATGCAGAAATTCTTTTTTGTTACTAATCTATAAAAAAAAAATTCTTTTTTTTTTTTTTTTGCAGAATGTCATATGGTACTTGTACCAAATCACCTCCGCAGTGGCCTATATTCACAAGGCTGGGGTCATACACCGGTAAGAAGTTTGCTCTTTTATTGAAAGGATCTTGTAGGTCACATATTTCCTTGAACCACTGCTGTCTTAGAAACCTCACAGAAAAGTAACATACCGTGCAAAATTATTCATATTTCTTTAGCTATTTCAACTGCTGTCTTGTTACAACAGCGAATTTCAATGCATTGGCAATGGGATTTATTTTCTCTGACAAGACTCTGAGTCCTTCACCGAAAAGCTGTACATATATGAATAATAGGTTCTTTTCACTTCATTGATGACTTCTGGAACGATAACGGTATCAGACTAAAGAGACTTTATTATAAATGGTCGTAATATAGTTTAGGTTTTTATTTCTAAAAACAGTGCATCATTTTCCTTCTAATTGTAAGTAATGCACCATTTTGTTATATACAATCCCAATTAAAATACATTGAAGTTTGTGCTTGTGATGTGACAAAATGGGTGTGAATATTTTTGCGAGGCTCAGTAGATGACTGGTGTCTGTTAATTTGGTCTGCTTTGTTCCCCTTAGAGACATCAAAACTCTTAATATTTTCCTAACAAAGACGGACCTCATAAAGCTGGGAGATTATGGCCTTGCAAAGAAACTAGACTCTGAGTTTTCAATGGCAGAGACAGTGAGTTCTCAAACATTCGTGTGACAGCATGCCTGTATTGTGCCCTCACAATTTACCTGTTACGTTACGGATGATGTTTAAAGATGACTCTTTCTCTCCTCCTCCTCCTTCATGGTATCTCCAGTGTGTGGGAACTCCTTATTACATGTCACCTGAACTGTGCCAGGGGGCAAAGTACAACTATAAGTCAGACATCTGGGCCATGGGTTGTGTCCTTTTTGAAGTCTTGACGCTTAGAAAGACTTTTGATGCCACGGTGGGTTTCATTGGTTTATTGTGACTTGTATTTATATACTTTTTGCACTAGTTTTGAACTAGTTTCCCATTCTGATAACTTTCCCTGTGGTTTTTTTGTCTATGCAGAACCCTTTAAACCTCTGTGTGAAAATAGTCCAAGGAAACTGGACTATGGATGGGGACACGGATATTTATTCAAGTGGATTAATCCAGTTGGTGTACGAGTGCCTCAACCAAGTGAGTGAGGAGAATAATCAGTGTTATTCTGCATCACCGCTAACAATAAACAGTGTTGGGTGAAAATAGGGCCCGTTTGATAACCGTGTGACGTTTGTGTCGCAGGATCCTGCAAAGAGGCCTACAGCGGATGAAGTCCTGGACCAGCCTTTGATCTCTGGCTGCCGTCGGTAAAACTATTTCCAAATTATGAGTAGTAGATTATTCCGCTTGCAAATCTGAATAATTCCATTGAAAAATGTGACGTTTGGTTAGGGAGCTCGAGGAGCGAGTTATCTTGCTGAATTCATCAATGAAGAAACCAAAGTAAGTTCTCATGCGGTGTGTTAAATGTGAGTTAAAAGCCTCCGTGCCGCCGTTTATGACCACCGTCCTTGTTCTCCTATTCTGTTGTTTTTCTAGGCTGAGCACAGTGAGCGAAACATCAGTTGCTGTGGTGACAACGCGATCGCGGGAGGTTTATTACTGGGGCGGAGGAAAGTTCACCCCCCAGAAGCTGGACTCGTTCAACGCTGGCAGCAGCGCCCAACACGTGTGTGCAGGGGAGAATCACTTCGCCGTGGTGACCGTGGAAAAGGAGCTGTATACGTGGGCTGTATGTATCAGCCGTTCACCTTAAAGCAGATATTGCAATGCCGTTGCTTTTTTTTTTTAATTATTTGCGTTAAAGGAACTGTTCGCATCCTTAGAATGTGCAAGGTGGAACCAAGATGGTGGGCCAGCTGGGGCACGGGGACCAGGCGTCCTACCGGCAGCCGAAAAGGGTGGAGAAGCTTCAGGGGATGGCAATCAGGCAGGTTGCATGTGGGGCCGACTTCACTGCCTGTGTAACGGGTGGGTTAGAAATACTTTCAACAATTATTAAAGCAGTTTTCTATATGTGTAAAAGTCCTCCGTTTAAAAAAAAACACGGTCTTTTCTTCCCCAGACGAAGACCAGCTGTACATGTTTGGGTCGGACTATTATGGCTGCATTGGTGTCGAGCAGGGGATGGGCATGGAAATTTTAGAGCCGGTGCTGTTGGAGTTTTTTGAGGAGCGCCACGTCCGCCAGGTTTCCTGCGGAGACAACCACGTTGTGGTGCTGACACAGGATGGTGGCATCTACTCTTGGGGCTGTGGAGAGTATGGTACGTAGGGATCCTGTCTTTGGTTAAAGCTTGACAAAAAGTAGTGCATAATTAAGAAGTATAGGGGGAAAAAATGGTTTTGAGCATTTTTATGAACATAAATATGGAAAAATGGGTCATTCTGCTGTCTTATGTCATTGATGCCCCTACTTGAGCTGCATAGAGCCTCAGCTCAAGTGGGAGAATCTGTATGAAGCACGACTACCTGGCCTTTATGGAAGAGCAGCAGAAAAAAAAAACGCTTTTTAAATTAAGGCTGCATCAGAAATGACTATAGCTCCTGTTCCTTGGCCTTTCATGGGGTCAACAGTAAGAGCTCTATCATGGGGAGGAAAGGAGCTTCGGACTGCTGTGCCGATTTCATCCTTTACCTGATATACGTCATTATGCGAGTCAAAGCCCGGCCTACAGCCTTCCGAAAAATAAACTACAAAAACACAAGTTAGACAAATGAAGCAAACGGCTGAAGCGCTCCATTAAACAAAACAACACATATGTAGGTAAATCTCTACAGACTTTCTAGTTCTAACAGTAACCGCTCCATTTGCTTATTGTCTTCTTAAACACAGTTGACATACTGGGGATGGTTTTGTTTTATTTCTTTTAATTTTATTTATATATTAGGTTTTCTTTTCCTTTTACAGAACGTGGTGTATATGCAAAATAAACGACGTGTACAACATAAACTATTAATCAGAGTTTAATTTTCCAGGTTAACATTTGTATAGATGAATTATATTTCACCACATCACAGCTGGAGATTTTATTGCTTCCTTTGATTCAAAACTTTACTGTTACACTAGTTATCAGATCTTGTTTGCTGTAGACAACAAAGGCGGAGATGGCCAGATGCCTCTTATCCACATGGATGATCAACACGTCATTTAATGTGTGAAAGAGTAAACGGTGCTGCTTACAAGCGCACGCTTTTTTTTTATCTGGACATTTTCAGGTGTTTTGTGTGATAAGAGTATCAGAGCGATGTCGTCTGGTTTAGAAACAGGAGGCAGAGCTGGAGGTCGCAGAGAAGAAGATGTTGAGACTCTTTATGAGTGACGAGGATGGAGGATGAGGAAGGAGTAAAGCAGAGGGACAGCTCATGTTAGATGGTTTGGAGATGAAGCGAGAGAGGCCAGACTGAGATGGTTTGGAAATGTCCAGAGGAGGGATGCTGAGGCTGGAACTCCCAGGGAGGAGGCCTAGAGGAAGACCAAAGAGGAGATTTATGAACAGAGTGAAAGAGGACATGAAGGTAGTTGGTGTGAGAGAAGAAGATCGAGTTACATGGAGACAAATGACTCGCTGTGGCAACCCCCAAAGGGGAAAAGCCAAAAAAAAGAAGATATTGATATTAAGTCCAGACTTAATTCCTCTAGAAAGTCTGAGGCAAGACATGAAAATTGCTCTTCATCCAGTCTGACTGAGCGGGAGTAATTTTTTGCAGAGAAGAATGAACAACGATTTCTCTCTCTACATGCGCAAAGCTGGGAGAGACGTACCCTGGGAGACTTGCAGCAGCAATGGCAGTGAGAGGTGGTTCTGCAAGCTATTAACTCCTTGGCCTGATTACAACTGTACGCCACACATTTCCGGTTTTTCCTGTTCAAATAAAATGATGCTTCTTCCATTTTACGGCTGTGCTCCACTTTTTGTTGGTCTGTCTCTTAAAATATCAACAACATACATTCACTTTTGCCGTTGCGACATCACTAAATGGGGAACAGGGTTACCGACATCTACGACATTGTTGTTGTGTAATCGTAGCCACAAGGTGGAGAAACGCGTCCCTTCAGTATGCTGGGTGGCTTTTTTTTTTTTTTGGTTCACTAGTTTATTCATTACTAGTTTATTCATTTATGTTAAACACTTTTTAAAAAAAACTACTTTATATTTAAAGGTACCTGCAGCTCCCAGTTAAAGCCACCATGTTGTATTTTTTGTTTGCACTTTAAAAACAATGTAAAATCAATTAAATTTATTTATATAGCGCAAATTCATGACACGTGTCATCTCAAGGCACTTTACAAAGTCAAATCAAGGAAAGTACTCATTTTGTGTGTCAAAACAGATCATAATGATTTTCATGCTTTTTAATAAAAAGTGAATGGGGGGAAAAAAACAAAAGAACTACTATATATTTATATCTCTTTCTGTCACAGGGCGTCTTGGCCTTCAGTGTGAGGATGATTTCTCATCTCCGATGAAGGTAAGACTCTTGGAACTTGGTGTTATTTAAAAAAAATATCCCATTGAAAAGAAAAACTGTTGGCGTCCCTTGACAGACTTATACACCCTGTTTGTAAAAAGGAGCGCTACGGCAGGTCATTCATCCCTGCTGCCATCAGACTTTACAATGCTGCACTATAACTGCAATAACTAATGTGCAATAACTAATGTGCAATTACTATTTAATAACCTGTAATAACCCTGTGCAATAATCCTGTTAAATAAGAGACTTCAGCTGTTATAGTTATCTCACTACCTCACTGTTGTTCTTTACCTGGTATCACTTTAATGTACAATGTCAAATCCATATGTATATAAGTCACCTTAAATGTACATAAGTCATCTTAAATCTCTGCTTTCTTTCTTTTTTTTTTTTTTTTTTTATCAATCCACCATATATATGTGGACACACTGTATATACCTCATGCACCTTTTCCTCCTTTTGGCACCTTCTTTTGATTATTAAGCCGATGTGACACGTGAATTTCTCTACTGTGAGATCAATATCTTATCTTAACTAACATCCGAGGTCATGTGAACTTTTTTTTTTTAGGTGGAAATTCCTAGAGGTGCAAGCATTTCCTCTGTATCCTGTGGCAGCGATGGAACCTTCTTCCTGACAGAGATGGGCAAAGTCTTGGCGTGTGGAAACAATGATTTCAACAAGCTGGGGTTGAACCAGGGCATCGCCGGCATCAAAAATCACAGTGGAGAGGTATTAAGCTGTAGGCCTGTGCAAATTCTCAGCTATCCGGGTCATCGTAATAGCAAACAGGCTTAAATCGGAGGCAACCGGACTTTCGCTCAGTTCTTTCTGAAAACGTTTCGACACCTATCCAGGAGTCTTTGTCAATTCTGGTGGCTCGCACTTGAGCAAGCTGTAGTTTGAGCGCTGCTGTTTTTAAGGACACGGAGGCCCATCCTCCTAGACGCATTCTAGGTCAGACTCAAATCAATGACCCAGAAAGAACTGAACGAAAGTCCGGTTGCCTCCGATTTAAGTTTAGCTTGCTGTTACTTAGCTGTACTTCTAGCTTTGTAATAGTAGGCATAAGAGAATGCAGATATGTTCATGAGCTTTCTTTGTTTTTATTACTTACCAGGCTTCCCAGAATATACCATACACCACCACACTGACCTTGGTCAAACAGCTGTCGCGCTTCAAAATCCAAGTCATATCCCCTGGGAAGGCCCATACAGCTGCCATTGATGGTACAGCGAAGATAGTCCGATGTTACCTCTACTGAAAGAGGAATTCGGTACACTTTTAAACAAGTTTCACAATGCGTTCCCTCTGGCCTTGCAGAACGAGGTCGCCTGATCACCTTCGGCTGCAACAAGTACGGACAGCTAGGCGTGAAGGACTTCAAGCGGCACCAAGGGGTGCAGGTCCTCGTTGGACCATTCGGAGGGAAGAGTGTAGGCAAAGTGTCTTGTGGAGATGGATTCACCATAGCAGCCACTGAAGGTAAGAAAAGATGGCAGCATTCATCTGCAGCTAGTTACGGCTTTGTGTCATGCTTTGGTACCCCTTGCATCAGATTCTTTGGTTATCAGGTATGTCATACTTTTTTTTTTTTTTTTTTCTTCCCTTTGCAGACGATCAGATCTTTGCGTGGGGAAATGCAGGAAATGGGAGACTAGGAATGCCTGCAGACAAAGGGTTTGGTTCTGAGGTTTGCCCTGCGATGCCAAGGCCAATATTTGGTTCCCTTCACCATGTGCCCGACCTCTCCTGCCGCGGCTGGCACACGATCATCATAATGGGCAAGTTGCTAGAAACATATTCAAAACATTAGTCTAACAAGATAAATCAGAAGAGCGAAATAATCTTTCTTCTTTTCTTTTCTACCTGTTTTCTAGAAAAGGTGCTCAACTCGAAGACAATTCGTTCAAACAGCAGCGGAATATCAATTGGTATGACTTTTATTTACCACCAGACAGAATAGTGACCTTTTGAATGGACTAATAACTTCATATAATTGTCCACAACAAGGGCTTGGCCAGGAGGTGTCGACTTCACTGGAGGATCTGGACATAGAGCCTGGATCAGACACAGAATGTCGCAGTGGTAGTCTTGGGGGTACTCGAGAAGTTAACACAGAGGGGGGCGTGATGGATGGACCAATGATGGCATTTGGAAACCACACCGGGGACAGTTCCTGTCCTCTGTGGCTGAGAAAGGTTGGCTATAGAGCAGCACTCATCAGAATTTTTGAGTCTTTTCTTGGCTTTTTGATCTTATGATAATTATTTCTCTGTAAGAACTATAAGAATATGTAAAAACAGCATTCAAAAAAAAAAAGATTTGAATGTTGCAGTGGTCGTTTAATTGTACTAGAAGCGGTGGTGATATACTGCAGTACTACTGTTATGTAACTGGGTTTTGCTTATATTCTAAAACAAAGACAAGGAGATAACAGGATTCACATTTAAAACTGCCTTCGGCATCTTATATTAGCAATTAGCATAATAGGTGCAGCTAGCAGTATTAAAACTGCAGTCTCTGTGTGAATTCTGTAGAGAATGTGGATCCTTTCCGCTTTTGGGATGCTCCACGACAGACAGAGGACGAACATTCAAAAGGATAAAACAGCAACTTTGCTGTAGTCCGTTCAGCCTTCCTGTTATTTGCTGAAAATCTTGTTCTCTCACTCTCCAACAGCCTAAATAAACACAGCTGCACCTTGACGTGTCTCAGAAAATATATTTTCCTTCAAAATGGTTTTTAGTTTTTAAACATCTCACTAAATCAACATTTCTTCAGTTGTCCAAGTAGCATCCATTAATTCACTAATCAGAACGGGGTGGGAGTTTGATTTTCTGAGTGCCCGTTCTAGGGTCAGAGCTAATCACATTCAAAACTGTATTATTCCGCTCAACAGCTGTTTTTTTTTTAATTTTTGTCTCAAATTTGCTACCATTTATGCACCAAAGACTCATCTGTACGGGGTTTTAGGTCTTTCTAATTTAAAGATCTTTAACCCAACAGGAGCTGGAGGATGCAGAATTTATCCCAATGCCAGAGGAGTCTGATCAGTCTGTTCATCACCGGCTCTCCTCTGTGTCTGAAAGCGTAACTCGGCCGTATGAAGAGCTGAAGGAGCTCAAGGCGGCAGCAGACGCTGTAAGCAGTGAGGCAGGACTGGCGGTAATGTACCTTCGTATTTATTTTCCTAATGTAGGCATAAAACAGTGACTTTCTTTTTTTCTTTTCACAATACTGCTTTTCAAACTGTGCAAACTCTGAAGATTTATATTTGCGCCTCTGCAGACGAGACAGGTGAGCTGTGATAAAGGCAAATGTTCAGATGGAGGCTCAAATGGAGAATATGGTGCATGCTGCAAGGCAAGCAGCGACGTGGCTCAGGTATAACTTTTAGTCACTTATCACTGCAAGTCATAATCTATTTAATTCAACCCAGAGCATGAATGACAATCTAGCTCGCTTTTACAGCTGAGAGAAACGATTGCCATGCAAGACAAGAGGATTGAGATGCTTGAAAAGCAGGTAATTAATTTTTCCTCCATAATTTCTCTGCATTGAACATAAGCAGCAGTAAGGGTACAGATGCATCTAAAGGTATTCAACATCTACTTCAAATTAGGTTTATTGGCAAAATTCTGAATTGTTCAGCTGTTTGCTATAAACAAATGACAAAATAACTGTTTAGATGGTTACTACTAAAAGGATTTTATCCAAATTTAAGACTAAATCCTGGTTTCAGAGACTACTGCAGTCTCAAGATTATTCAACACCCTGATTGAAATGCCTCATAGGAGCACACATTTGTAAAAATCAGATGTAGCTTCAGAACACCTGATGTGATCAAGGCCTTTAATAGTGGCATCAAATAGGTTTGAGATAGAGCACCTCAAATACCTGGGCTGCAGCAGTAAACCCTCACTGCATGCTAGAAATGTGGCAAAGTCATAAGAATTCTCCAAAATGTTCAGAGAGTCTACACTGCAAAAACAGAACTAAAAATAAGTAAAAATTTCTTTAAATTAGTGCATTTGTCCTTGATTTGAGCAGGTAAATAAGATTATCTGCCAATAGAATGAGTATTTTTACCCCTAAAATAAGACAATTAGATATACTGAACTTGAAATAAGATGATGGAGATGAGTTGTTCCTATTTTAAGTGCAAAAATCTTATTCCATTGGCAAATCATCTTATTTAACAGCTCAAGGATAAATGCACTCATTTCAAGAAAATCTTAGTTCTTTTTAGTTCCGTTTTTGAAGTGTATAATTGAAACAGAAACAAGACCAAGTGTAAAAAAGATAGTTGAAGCATCGTATGGTACTATGGAAGCACGATTTATAGGTTTAAAGGTAGAGAAACGGTGTTTACACCTGGGCATGGGAGAAAGAGGAACTGCCCAACAGCTGCCACAAGACTAGACTCCATGCTTAAACTCTCAATATATAAACCACAACTGACCTTGAAGCTAAAAGAAAATCACCTCCAGTTGTTTAAAGCTAAATAAATAAGCCACAGCAGCTTTGGGATTGTTTTGTTGAGTGATGAATCAAGGTTTCAGGCAGATGCTTTCTCCAGGACTAGAAACCTACAGTGTTTGGAGGATAAAACGAATGTAATCAAATATTAGCGAATCGTGGGATAAAATGTCCTGAGGAAAGTAAAGCTTAGGTGTCATTGGACCTTCAAACCGGACAAAGGCCACAAAGCGTACCTCGTACTCCACTGAGGCTTGGATTCAAATGAAGTCCTGGAAGATACCAAAGTGACCATGATGGTCACATTAGTTTGCCTCCATTGGAAAATCTCTGGTGGGATTTGAAAAAAGCTGGTTGCAGCACGCAAATTCAAGAATATTGTTGGAACTGAAGGCCTTTGGCCATGAGGAATGGGTCAAGGTTCCCCATGAGGCTGTCAGAAGCTGGTGTCAGACTGTGGTCCACATTTACAGCAGCTCGTAGCAGCAAAAGGGAGCTCTACTAAGTACTTAAGATGCTTACCAGTGTTTCCCATACATAGATTCTACTTGGGCAGCACCACCCAAGTAAATTGAGACCCGCCCAAGAAAAAAAATCCCCCCCCCCCAAAAAAGAAAAAGAAAAAAGGGTTTGCTTTTTAAACGGCACATATAGACCACCCGCCCTCACTCGGCGGTGCATCCCACAGCGATCAGCAGCAGCAGCAGCCTACTTCATGCTCCTACAACTGACTACAGCTGGTGTTTTAGAGCTAAATAGATTTTCTCCCACATTATAGGACTGACTGTAATCTATAAGGTAACAATAAGGTTGGCCTACCTAGTTGCTGGGGCCCATAATTTCATAAACACGCCGTCAATTTGAAATCCGAGCACTAGCAGAGAGCTGCTCGATTTACTGAACACACAAGTGCAGCCAACTAAAGGCTCCCTCCCACAGACTTGCGGATGTGAGTCCAGGCACGCAAAGCTCTTATTTTTTACGACCGCGGTCAAGTTCAGCCAGTAATCTGCTCGGTGGGATGAAGTCTTCCCATCAGACAGTTTTATGTGTCTCAGAGCGGATGCACTGAGCTGCTCCAAGCAGGCAAGGGATGCGCGGCGTCATACGATTATCAGCGCTGTGCCGCGCGGTGGGTGCCTGCTGGAGAACAAACAGCTCTAGGTGCCGACTAGCGTAACAAACATGCTACTATCCCCCTGCTTTGTGCCACTGGCAGAAAGTGTGGGAAATGTAGGAATTTGTCATCAGAAATGTTGGCGATTGGTACGCTTGACTATGAAGGGTCTGTGGACAGTTCTGCATCCGATCAGACCCGGATGCAGAAACGAATTAAAGGAGGCCTTTCTATGCTTTCAGGGGTGCACACTTTTTCAGCCAACATTTGATTTGCTTCAGGCTGAACAGTGGCCACTAGAGTGCTGCAAAAAAGCAGAAATCTAAAAACGTGTTGCCAATTTGCTTCTTTTGAACATGTGGGGTGGAAAAATAGCTTTGGGTGGATTGTTAAAATTTGCTTTTCACAACATTTGGTGATTTTTCTTCTTCTTTTTTTGTAGAAAGAATTATTAGGAAAATTATATGAAAATAGTTGTCATTGTGTGGAAAGAGAATTTTTATATTAGATTTATGACAACGTGATTGGGATATTGATGTGGTGTGTGTGGGTTGTTTGGCTGCCTGATTGCACATTTAGTGGGGAGCCTGTATGTGGGACCTTTTTTCTCTACTTCAGTGCAGTTGTGTGCTAATGGCATGTTCTTTATTATCTGTGTAATACTTCTATTCTTTTAACATGAGTTCAAGAGAGGTTGAGATTTGGGCTGGATTTTTTTGCAGTTTGATGGGTTTTACATGGTGTTTGAGCTTGAAACAGTCAGTGTTGACTTCAGTGCCGACGTTTCCAACAGAGATGAATGGTGCTGCTTCCTGTTCGCTCTCGTTCGATCAGTTGTCACTTCTTGTATTTGTTTGGAAATGCGTCTGAACATCCATGCTGCACTAGCGACAGTGACGACAGTCGTCTCCAAGTAGGCTACAAATATAGTGACCCGCCCCCCCTCTCTCAGTAGTTGGCTAGCATCTTGCTTTTCTTGTTGTTTTGATTGGTTGAATTATATGATTGTCATATGGAGATGGGAATAACAAAACCCCAAATAACAGCTTCTAGACCAGAGCGGGCACAGCCCCCAGTGCCTGCCTGCCGAGTATGTAGGAGCCTAAGCTACGCAAACGCAAGACATGAGCTCCGGTATATGTGACAGTAAAATATGTAAGAATATGATTACACAATGTTCAGTGTAAATAATAATAAAAAAAGCATATCGATAAAATAGAAATCATATTAATGTCATGGTTTTAATGGTTTTTGCCCACATGCAGAGAACAAACAGGAGATCAAGAGCAGGTTTAGCGCAGTTTATTTAGAGGAGAGCGAGAGGAAGGCTAACGGGCCGGTGGAAAGTTGACCGCACCTCCTCACGGGACGCGGAAGCGTGAGCGCACGGATTTACTGTGAAAGGGTAAATCCGCAGAAAAGGGGGAGAGGTTAGACGCCGGCTTCGGCGCAAGACCAAGTATGTGCAGCAACGCTTACCACTCAAAGGGGATGAAAGCCGCCAGGGAGGTGGGGGAGAGTGGGTCTAGAGAATGAGTGTAGCCGATGTTGAGGCTGCAGAGGGCCGGCGGAGCAGGTGGCGGAGTGGCTGGAGGGCGGGCCGGTGGCAGGTGGAGCAATCCCACGGGGCGGTTGGAGACTAAGCGGCCTGGCTGCCGGCTGAAGGGATCCGGGAGATCCGGTGGGGTCCTTAGCCCTACTTGGTAACTTCAAGGGAGCCTCGGGGTGAAACTTGAGCTCAAAGGAGCATCTGGAGCAGGATTCAGAACAAAGGGAACCAGAAGGCTAGACTCAGAACGTCAGAGCACGGGTGAGCGCTTGGAACGGGATCCAAGGCGTGAAGCAACCTGAGAACGACAGGAGACAAAGATTACGCTGGAAAACGAGAAGCTGTCAGGAGACAGTGGCCTACTGAGGCGTACCACTCAAGGTTAACACTCTGGCGTTGATCAGCTTAAATGCTCCAGCACCGCCCCGTGAGATGCGAAACAGCTGTGCGCCACGCCCCCCTGTCAACTGAGGCCACCTGAGAGAGAAAAGGGAGAGGAATAAAAGGCTTGCAGCGGCCAGCCAGGCACTGCCAGCTGGACCCTGACAATTGATCGATATCGATAATTATCAACAAATTCAAAACATAGATTTTAAATGCGGCCCTGACTATTTTATACTGTTGCTTAGCAACCTATTTTTAGATACAGAACACACAAACTCTGAATTCAAACTCAACCCTGAAAGTTTTTAAAAAACTGAAAGTTTTCAAACTGAAAGTTTTTAAAGAAAAAAGAACGAGTGCTCTCTGAACTCTTTAAAGGGGGCGGAGCTTGGTTCCTGGGTCTGCACTGTGATTGGCTGGAAGGGAATAATGACTGTAATATTAACCTACATGGCTACGATGCAAAAGGAAGGAAAACTGTTGTTATATTGAACTTTTTATTTATCCTTTTTTTTCCTATCATTGATATACGTCTATCGATCAACATCTATTGTTAATTAATTATCGTCCAGCCCTACTAACTTCTCAACCTATAGGAAACACTGATTACCATGAGTCGGTGGAATTTCCTGGGTGCATTAGTTATTAAAATGGCAATTTTATTTTCCAGGTTTAGAGGCCACTGTTTAAATGTTTGTTGTTTTATTTGTTCACTGCAAACAACCACCAGTTTACCTGTTTGGCAAATAAACCTAATGGGTGGCGGGGGTTCAGTAGCATTTCAACTGTGTAACTAAGTCCAACTGTGTATGTTTGCCATTTCTAGATCAGGGAGCAGCAGAAGGAAAATGAAAAGCTCTGGGCAGCAATCAATCGCTCCACGCTTCAAGAGAAAGAACGAGTCAGAAACGGAAACCGTCGTTCTGAACCGACAACGAGCAAAGGAGGAAGTGGGAGAAGATCTGGATTCACAAATCACGGGGGCAGGTCTGCTGGAGCCAGCGTGTGAGATTAAAACCAGTCACCAAGGCGATGGTATAGTTTTACATAAATAATATGTATTAATTGTAGACTTGTTTTGTCCTGGGTGGATTGATCTAGCTTAGTTTCTGCAGGTTGAAATGTTGGCTGGATTCAACAGGATCCAGCAAACCTCTAATGTCTGCGAGAGACAATCTGAGCACTGAGTTGTGCTTTTTGTTTTTTAACGGTTTCAGCACTGAGTCTTCAGTTTGTTTTTGTTTTTTTTCCCCCACATAATAGACAAGATCAGCTCCTGCGAACAGAAAGCTGGGTCCCACATGAGAAGGAGGGCAGCTTGAATGCTTGCATCATCAGTGTGAACACAGAGCTTTTGTTAAGAATCACACATTTTCACTGTGCCGGATCATCTTCAGTGGCCTTAACAATATAGCTTCTTAGAATTTATATATTTAACAACTTGCCTTACACAGTTAGACTATATGACTTTTAAAAACTTGCATGTTCTGTTTAAAAGAAGTTGGTGTGAAACACAAAACTACTGATTTTATTTTTGTAACACATGTTTAAAGCCTTTATTAAATGCCGCATGTTTCTGTTTACCTTGGGAGTTCTGAACACTTGAACGGTGTCTCTAAGCTGTATAACATGCGGTCCTTATAACGTATATAATCCTGCTACAAGCTTTTCAAGTCTTTTTTTTCTCTTTTCTACTTTCTGAATATATATTGTAACTTTCTCTGCATCATTTATAAAAGCAGAACTGTTTTATTGTATTCTGTATTTTATTTTATTTGGGGGAGGTTTGGCTTTGTCATTTATATCTATGCAGACAGTATGTACAAAACGTGTCCATTTTCCCTCTGGAGATTGAGGCAGCGCATTCATTTGCATGTTAGACAATAGGCTGGAGATTTAATAATTTTACCATTTAGACATTTTATCTTGGGTTACTTGTCCTTTTCTTGCCATTTTAACAGCTGGTTTTACCACGTAGCTCAGTACAATATTGTTTTGTACTTTTCTTTCCTTCTGGTCTAAATTTACTTCACTTCCAATTGTAGAGTTGACATGTAGAACTTTTATTCATAACAAAATACCTTTTTTAGTATGTTTGTTTACTCTGAGCACTTTATCTCTTACCCTTGGAGATTTTAAGGGAAAACGTTGTGAAATGTGTGACCAGGACTTTTTCTATGGCTGCAAAGTTGATCAACCCTGACCAATGGGGATCTGAGCTGTCTGCCGTTTCCACTTGCAGTATTTCTATGCAGTAAACTGATGCAAACCATTGAATTTAAAACGGTTGCAAACATGACAGTTCTGTGCTTTAGGTGAGATGTTTTATTTGGTTGTGTTTTTTTTCTCCTCTCTGTACTTCACCGACTGTGTTTTGACTATTATTGGTTCTGTCCATATATATTTCATCATCTTTGTGTTTAGTGTAAATGCTAGAAATAAAACAGCTGAAAATGCCTAAAACTGAACATTTATTCAATAGTTTTCACATTCTTACAGAAACACTTTTTTTTTTGTTTTTGCAAATAGATTTGTTGAGCACTGAGATGTTCACACTGTAATAAGATAATACGTTGTTCAAAAGAATGATTTTGAAACAATATGAGGTGATGGAGACAATCTGATGGCAAGAGATCCAAAGGGCCATCCTGTCTTGGTTTGTATCGTCTTGGCCTTTATTTTCCAGCCAGGTGTTGACCCTTGGGGAGGTCATTTCTTTTCTTTGTGTTTTCGTCTTCTTGGTGCAACCTGAAGAAAAATGCATAGCATATGTTTGAGTGCCAGCAACACACTTTACATTAAACATTTGCAATTCAACCAGAAACCCAGCTATACAAATGTTGACCTAACCCAATGAGAGAATGCTGCCCCTAATCGTAGTGAAATCATCTCTAACTTTGTGGACATGATATAACTTGGGTTATGTGCCTTTGCGCGCTTCCTTTGTCTTTGAACTTATTTTTGTTTTTTTCAAGAACGATCAATAGTGTGGTTTGCTTTGTCCTTTGCCCATCTAACACACTTCTGATGCTGTCTCTGACTCAGGAGCGGCTTAAGGTAAAGGGTGCAACAGATGTAGCCCATGTTCTGGATACATGTTCGGATAACCAGTGAGTGGTTAGAGAACAGGACCTTTGCATCCTGAGAATGCTGCAAGTTCCCTGACTGTGTCCCCTAGCGTGACCCTTAGCCCTAGACTATACCCCATGGGGTGTAGTCTAGGGCTAAGGAACCAGGCATCTCACAACAAGGAGCCCACAGCTCCTTATTGGATGGGCTAAATGCAGAGGACTATTTTTTATTTTTTTGGAATGTACAAATATCCAATTAGAGATTATTATTTTAAAAAAGCTGCAACCCATGCCTTGTAACCCCCCCCCCCCCCCAAAAAAAAATAAATAAATAGATAAATACAACTTCGGAATCCTTTCATGGCTGTAGTTAATTGCTTGTTTTTTCCTTCCACCCAACTTTCCCTTTATATCCTTCCAACTAGCTACTCTTATTAAAAGCCTTCTGCAGCTCATCCCCACAGAGACGAATTCAGGGGTAAATGTGCGTTTTGGGAGACCGGGTCCCTTTTCAAAACGCCAGTTTAATTTTTTCCATGTCCACAAGCGAGCCGCATCTTTTTTTAAACAATGACGTCGTAGCTTTGCCTCCCCCTGTAACCCGCACATGCGCCTCACAAATGACAACAAAGATGGCGTCGTCCGGTGTTGTGGCTTTTGTTGTGGTTGTCCTCGGACTCCTTTCTAACGAGCCCGCTCTACACAGCGTGTCCCCCGTGTCTGCTCCCATGCCACGGTGCTGTGTTCACTTCACACAAGCTGTCTGCTCGGCGCATGCGTGCCTGTTTTTTTTTTTTTTTGGCATGTTTCTTTGGCAGTGCCACATCGCCACCAAGGGCCCAGCACACCTACTGCAGCCTTTTCAGTTGTGCTGCGTCCTGGACGCATTTTTTACTGTTTATGAAAGTTTACCGCGTTTGTCTCCTTGTTTCCAATATTTAACTTTTTCACTATCTAATTTTCTGACTTTGGGGGTTTTCATTATACCATCAAAAAATGACAAGAAGTAAATTTGGCGAAATGTTTCACACTATGTTTATCGGATCAACACGAGTTTCACTTTCTGAAACCGGTACAAAAAAGAAAAGAAAAATACTCATCAGGACGTTTTAATTGTTTTCAGATGTATCTTTATTTATGTTATATTAAAATGACCTGAAAAGATGAATTTTGGATTTACTAAGTTTATGGACATGATCAGAATGAACAAAAATAATTACTTGATTTGCCCTAAAAAGTATGCAAGTTAAACTTGTTGAAGCTAATAATAAATTAACTTTTTGATAATAATGATAGCCTAATTTATTGAGATGCGCCTTTGAAATCAAAGACCTTCAACTGTTAAAAGTAGGCTGGACCTAGAATTAGAATCACTCAATAACTTCACACCTGTAACAAAGAAACATCACAAGCGTACCTCTGGACTTTCGCTCCTGGTGTGAGTTTTCAGATACTCCTCTATTTGTGTTCCTTTAATCCTATGAGCACAAATGTCATAAACTGGACGAGAGCTTTTCGGTTTTGTACAAACCCGGGTGTGTGCCTCCAGCCGGTCACTTTTTAACTTCCTGCTGCAGATTTTGCAGGAAACCATCTGGAAGTGGTCATCGGCCTTGAGGCTGACTGCGAGCTCTGGCTGTTGTTGCTCTAGCCGTCTTTGAGAAGATTTAGAAACAAGTGGTGGAGTTGGTTCGGTAGACGGTTTTCTTTCTGCATTTCTTTGGGTTTCTGTGTTTTTTTCATGAACAGGTTCCTGAAGACTCCTCTGGCTTAGATTCTGTTTATCTGACCCATTGGCGTTCTTGTGCTGCATTTCTTTGTATTTCTTCTCTATTGCCCGAGTTGTGTTGCTGAGAGAGGTCTTGCTTAACTCACTGGATTTTTCAAATGTTTCCCCCCACTTTTTGTAACATTTTTCACCTCCAGTTTTTCCTCTGAGTTGCTGATTTGCATTCTGGAATCTTGGTGTATTGGGCATGCTGTTCAGTCCTTCCTTACTGACTTCCCATCTAGCGTGTTGTACTTCATATGTATCCCTTGTTCTGTCTTCAGTCCTGGCATCTTCTATACTTCTTGGTATTAGAAAGTTGCCATGCTGGCCTGCTTCTACCATCTCCTCAGAGTCCGGCATCCTGGCTTTTTGAGCCTTTTCCTGTTTGCTTTCTCTGCTGTGTGCCCTCTTCTCTTTGCTCTTGAACATGTCACCTGTTTTTGGGTCTGCACTGTCTCTCTGGATGGTTTGCCTTATTTTTTTCTCAACCTTGCCCAGCTTCTCCTGCAGTATTAGCTCTTTTGCATGAATTGCTCTGGCCATCTCTAGCTCTCCACAGGGCATCCTTTGGGAGGATTTTCTGAAGTCTCTGGCCTTTACGGTGACATCAGAAGGATTTTCTTTAGGCAAAAAACTGCCTCTTTGTTGTGATGAAATACAAATGTTCGCAAAATCATCCAAACCAAGAGGGACCTGTTTCTTAGGTGGCCGTCTGTGGATTACCGGCTTGTTTGGAAAAGGATGATCTGCTCTGTCTTTGTTTTTAGAGACATCTGACTGTGCAACTCCACTGGAGTCACACTGCTTTTGTAAATCAGGTTGTCTTGTGAGACTGCTCCAGTGTTCGTCATTGTTGAGCATCTTGTTGTACGCGCCTGTGCCGATGCTCGGTTATCCGAGTAATCACAACAACAAACAGACAAACAGGCTTCAGAAAAAGTGGGTGAAAGTCCATTTGCCTCCGATTTCGGCCTGTTTGCTCTTCTTGTATGTATTTCCAATCAGATGTCTCTGTAAGTGTATCAAAAAGAGGAATTTGATAAGACCACAGCAACAAGGGTCAAATCTTTTACACTTGACTTTTTACACAAGTTACAGTGCCTTGTAAAAGTATTTAGATCCTTAAACCGTTTCACATTTTCTCATCTCGCAATCACAAGTTTCAGTGTATTTTATTGGGATTTTATAGATAGACCCACACAAAGCAGAACATAATAGTGAAATGGAAGGTAAAGGATTTATAGTCAAACTTGTTTAAAATAAATCCCAAAGATTTGATGTACATTAGCATTCACCTTCTTTTACTATGATACAAGCCTCTGGACCTTATCATAGCTATTCAGAAAAGAAAAGAATGGACTAAAACGAAAAACAAAAGTAGTATGTAGTAGTCTTGTAGTTTTAATTGCAGTGGAATATGGTTCAATATGTACATTTTACTTTGTGTTTGGTCGTCACATAAAATTCCAGTAGGATGCCCAAGGGTTTGTATTCATACGGTGACAAAAAGTGAAAACCTTCAATCATTTTGCAAGACACAGTACTGAGACGCTGCTGCTTAGTACCACTTTAAATCTGCTGGTGTCCTTATTCTTATGGAACTTCACAAAGTCTTTAACACAGACAGAGATTAGCTGTTGTGCCACTCAACATATTTTAACTTTGCATGATTCTTGACCATGCATGTAATTAACCAGTTTAAAAGCACAGCAGTATGAAAAGGCTAAAGTTTTGAAGTAAGTTACAATATTTTTCAAAAAAACTAAGCAAACTAATACAAAAAAATGTATACCATAAGAGAACTAAATGTAAGTACGTTAAAATCTATAAATAAATAAAAAGAGAAAAACGTATGTTTATCATCCTGCAGGGGTGTTATCTTTTCGGTTTAAACAATGTCCAATAAAAAATATGATCTCTTTACTTACCAGTTAAAAACGCATCAATTACACTTATTTCAATCAAAGAACTTGGTGTAAGTTGGAGATGTCTCCGCTTTCTCTATTTTCCTCCTAGTAAGTAAAAATAAAAACATTCACCCTGCACCGTGTTCCCTGGTTGCCTAGAAACCAAGCCTCTCTCCGATTGGTTCGTCATACGTCACTTCCTGAAATGGAGTCCCGTATGTTTTAAAATCGAGATCATTCCGTGCGGGGTGTTTTTTTTTCGGCTTACGTTTATATTTGGCAAATGAAAGGTTGATTAAATTGCTGGAACCGAGTCCCTTATTGATCCTGGACACATCATACAGGCAGAACTAGAAACAGGCTGTAGAAACATAAGGTAATCGTGTTAGCTTTGCGTGGCGTAGCTTTAAAATAGCTCTGTGTCGCCGTGCATTTCACTCATTCACAAACATTTCTTTTTTTTTTTTTAGGTCCGCTATGTCCGGTGAAGATCTTATTTCTGTGGATTATGAAGTTTTTGGCAAAGTGCAAGGAGTTTTTTTCCGGAAATACACTCAAGTGAGTTTGACATTGATGGCCTTGTTTGTTTCAGGGAAAGGAACAAAACCCAAACCACGATGACAATTGGCCTGTTTTGCTTTAGTCTGTCTATAGTCTTCAAATGTGTTTTGATTGTTACCGATATTCATTCGTGTCCTGTGATTGTAGTAGTCTTTGCTTGATAAGGGTCACTTGACACCAAAATGTGAGACATATGGTGAAGTTTTGTACAACCAGAAATCTAAACTAAAACAAATGATCAACAACTGTATCATGAAGACCAAGGATTACACCTGAACAGAGAGAAAGTTTTGGAGACGTTTAAAGCAGAATTAGGTTATAAAACAATATTCAAAGATTTGAACATCACACACAGCACTTAAAAAAATATATATAAAAAAATCCATCCATTGTGCCACAACTGCAAACATGCCAAGACATGGGTGTCAACCTAAACAGACAGGCTGACCAAGGCCAGCATTAATTATAGAAGCAGCCCAGAGGCCCATAGTAATTCTGGCGGAGCTGGCCAGGTGGGAGAATGCCGACAGGACAAGTATTAGTTATGCACTTCATAAATCTGGCCATTATGGAAAAATGCCGGAACGATATTCATAAGATGTCCCATTTGTGATTTGACACAATTCATGTGGAGGACATGGCAAAAATGGGGAAAAAAGGTGCTCCGGTCAAAAGGACCAAAATATAAATTTTATGATATATATGAATATGAATTTTCTGATTCAATTTGACTTTGGAAAGTGCCTTGAGATGACATGTTTCATGAATTGGCGCTATATAAATAAAATTGAATTGAATTGAATTGTGACCCACATGCAAAATGCTTTGCCTATTTCCCATTGCCATGAACTCACCACTCCAGCGGTGAGACATAGTATTGGCAGCATCATGCTTGGGGGATGCCGGCTTTGTTCAGCCGGAACATAGAAGCTGATCATAGTTAACTGGAAAATGCATGGAAAGCAAACAACTGGAGACTGGGTCAGAGCCTCACTGGCCAGCAGGACAACAACCTGAAACATATAGCCAGGAGTACAAAGGACTGGTTTGAAGCATGTTAATGTCCCAGGCAAACACTTGATCTAAATTCAAATAGGAGTCTGTGGCAAGACTTGAAAACTGATGTTCACAGACACGCCATACATTTGATCTGAGCTTCAGATACTCGACATAAGAATGGGTAAATGTGGTGGTCTGTAACTGTACAAAGCTGGTAGATACCCTGAACCTGAACAGACTTGCAGCTCTAGTTGCAGATTAAGGACAAAATACAAATGCATACTTTTCAAATTAGTTTTCATTTACAAAAATTTTTTAAATAAAACTATGTATTCTTTAAATTTCATGGCTACTTTGTTTATGCCCATCACATAAATCTCTTGTAAAATACCTTGAAGTTTGTGGTTGGAATGTGACGAACAGAAAAAGGTCAAGGGGTATAAATATTTTTGCCCTTCTATCTTTGAATTAAGAAAAACAACAACTAACTCTTAAAGGTGTTTAATCTTGTTTCTGTTAATAACTCAATGGTAATCTCATTAGCATAATTCATTTAGATTCTTTTTACTTATGCAAAAACAAATTGCTGACAAAGTCAGGCCATATTCAAATTTATGTCAGTCATAGTACCCATTCTCATAATTAGTCCAAAATGTTTTATTTAATCCTGTTTAATTTTTTCCCTTGAAAAACAAGGCAATTGTTAGAAAAATGTGTATCTAAGGAAACCTTGAGATTGTATAACATCTTGTCAAAATCAAAAACAAAGTTGCTCACTTCATCCTTTTTCATGGAGCGTTTTAGGCCTTTTTATGCCATGTTTAATGGAGAGGGTGTGTGCGCCTAATGGAGAAATACTGGGATCTGGTTCCTCACATGAGAGTATGCCTCCTATTCTATTTTTAGATACTCAAGGACCTACAAGTAAGCCTGCAGTCTGAGAAATATTCTGTTGGAGAAATATGGAACTATTGGTTTTTCAAACTAGGATAGAGCTTGATCATTCAGAGATTTATACTTGACCAAATCAAAATTGTTGTCTTTACATTTCGTTTGAAGGGTCACATAACAGCACTTAATTACCAAACAGTGTAATTAACATAAACTAAACTAAAAATGCTTGGAGCGTTTTCACAACCAATTTTATTTGATGTCCCTGAAGTAAAAAATATCTCCTTAGGGTGGAAAGTACCACATAAATAGAACTGTTAGAGCCCTCAGTGTGAATGAACATGGTACTTTCTGTAACATCCAGCCTGTTTGCTGAGTTGTTGCACTAATTTGCTCACCTATTCTTTGCCATATACCTTTTAATCACTGTCCAGGCCGAGGCAAAGAAGCTTGGTCTAGTTGGATGGGTCCGAAATACAGAAGCAGGAACTGTGCAGGGGCAGCTACAAGGTCAACGCAGCAAGGTGGAAAAAATGCAAGACTGGCTGAAATCTACAGGGAGCCCCAAGTCTCACATCACAAAGGCCGAGTTCAAGAAAGAGAAAACTATTGAGGGCCTAGAACACTCATCTTTTAATGTAGTCAAATGAAATGATCTATTCTCTGCTTGTAATATTATTTATGCTACTATTTTTCAACTGATTTTATTTAAAGCACTAAAGTAAAAATATATGCATTGTATGTTTGAACTCCTAAACTTCATCAGCTCATTAAATGCTTTAAATTCAAAATGCCTTGAACAGGCATTTTGAATTTAATTTTGGCTAGAACGGCATTATCCTAATGGAATAACTTGATGAATGGGATTTTTAGCAGTCTAGTTGTTGATTTTATTTATGGTTTAAATGTCAATTTTTTTTCTTGCCTGCTTAAGTTAAGGTTGTGGTTCTTTGCAAGTATACCAATAGATGGCAACATTTTAGACAGAATGACATTACCTTCTTTTTACGTTATTAAAAGTGTGCAGTGGGTGTTCGTCAAATATTTGTGCTACCCTATCAGAGTTCTTCTTTCAGCTGGCAAAGTACGCATGAAAAACAATAAACATATTTCAAGCCAAAACGCACTTTAACCATTTGAGTAAAAGTGATTTTATTGAAGAAATGTACAAAATTTGCAGAGTCATGTTATGGGTTTTTCAGGTTTTAATGCATATCTGATAACCCTTTGCTCTAGCCTAAAACCTAACATCCCGGTTCACACTGTCGACAGTGTGTTGGACATTTGATATGCAAGTCATGGGTATGGTGATAAAAACCGGTGCTTTATGAAGTCAAATGAAGGGATGGAAAAAAGGAACAAATACTCTTAATTATTAAATTATTAATAATTATTAATAAAGATGGTATGTCTCCCCATTCACCAAACTGTTAGTGGCTGGTTCATTCCAGAATAATTTTTTTGTTTTTTTTTCTAATTGAAAGTTTTATTTACAGTAATACTGTATATTTACACTTTAGTGTTAGAAATTGTGATAAATTACAAAAAAATGAAAATAATGACAATCAAAACCAGTTTTATAGAGTTTAGTTAACAACGATACGAATACTACTTATGATACAAATTCAGTCATTATTATAGAGTAAGCTGTACTAATTAAACCCAATAATTATTTTTTAAATATTGGTGCGATATATACCTTATATATGTTTGTGTGTAGAGGGACATTTTTTATAAGATAGAACAGATTAAGTAAATTAAACTGATTTATTTTGATTAACTGATTTATTAGTTTTTATCTCATGTTAAACAGAGAAGTCCTTTGGTGCTGAGTTCTCGCTGTATCACCAAAGACCGGTGACAAAACCGGACCTTAAACCCGTGAATCAGAACTGCGTTTCTTTGTTGAGTTTGTCTAACACAATGCCACTCACAATATGGCGGCGACCTTTCCGTTCTGTCAAGACAGAGAAGGAGATTGATGCCGCTTTGTGATTGGTAGATACAATCACGCGGATAGTAAACGGAAACAGTTCTGCAAGTGGCCAAAAGATGGCGGTAGTCGTGTCAGTTGTTAACGACAAACGGCTAAAGTAACGTCTTTTTTGTGCTACGTTGACTGTATACAATAGGCAAGGTGGTTTTTAGTGTTCCGGTTAGTTTATTTCCCTTATTGAGTCGTACAAAACGTTAATTTATGCGTTTTAGTGAATTAGTCAGGGCGAGTTTGCTTGGCAGCAATGGTCTACTTTAAAACTCCGACTGACTTTTGTGTTTATGAAGAGACAGGGATACAAATAGGGGAAAAATAGCATAATGATAAGGTGTTTGCCCACGGAGGTCCAGGGGAAACTTCGCTCCGGTGTGGCCATCCCGTCCCTCCAACAGTGCGTGGAGGAGCTCCTCCTAAACAGCATCGATGCCGGAGCCACCTGCGTGGACGTCAGGATCGACATGGAGGCGTTCAAGGTTCAGGTGATCGACAACGGATCGGGGATCCCTGCTGAGGACATGGAGCGTGTGGGGATCAGATACCACACAAGCAAATGCAACTCCGTCGACGACCTGGAGAACCTCCGCTGTTACGGCTTCAGGGGCGAAGCCCTGGCGAGCATAGTGTCTTCAGCCACGCTCGTGGAGATCTCCTCCCGGACCAGGCTGTCGGTGAAAACCCACGTCAAAGTGTTCAAAGACGGCCAGGGCATGGACGTCTTCGAGGCGGAGACGTCCCGGCCCTCTGCGGGGACGACCGTCATCGTTTGCAACTTCTTCCACAACATGCCCGTCCGGAAGAAGAGAGTGGACGCGGTGCTGGAGGGCGAGAGGATCAGACAGAGGGTGGAGGCCGTGTCCCTGATGCATCCCGCCGTGTCCTTCACCCTGAAGAACGACTGCACGGCGGCCATGCTGGTGCGGCTCCCCAAAGCCAGAGACACCCACCACCGCTTCGTACAGATACACAACCTGGCGCGCGCGGAGAAACTGGGGCGGGTGAGACACGCGCACGAGCAGTTTGAGGTGAGCGGCTACCTGGGCAAGGAGGGACACTACAACAGCAGCTTACAGTACTTGTACGTCAACGAGAGACTCCTGCTGAGGACGCGGATCCACAAGCTGCTCAACTGTCTCCTGCGCAGGCTCGGCAGCGCCAACCACAAGCACCTGAGTCCAGACGGGACACCTGCGACCCGGAGTCCGAACCACAAGCGCAGCCAGGACCAATACGGGGTGTACGTCGTCAACATAAAGTGCTCCTACTCTGAGTATGACGTTTGCCTTGAGCCAGCAAAAACCCTGGTGGAGTTCAAAGACTGGGACGGCGTCTTGCTCTGCGTGGAAGGAGCAGTCAACGCTTTTCTGAGGAGGGAGAACTTGGTGTCCCTGTGTTCCCGAGAGGACTTGGACTGTGTGTCCCCCAGGGGGTTTGGCGCCGAAAGCGCAGATCGAAAGCTGGAAACCGAGGCGGCTGGCCGAGAACCCGCGATGGACTGCTGCATTGGACCGACGCTGGCGTCTAATTTTGTTTACCGTAGGAGTGCGAAGGACAGCGTCCGCCTGGAGTCAGACCTGAGTGGGCCCAGAGCTGATGGAGCTCAGCAAGACGAGGACGCGGCGAAAGCTTTAGATGATCTCAAGAAGACGCCGCAACGTGATCTGGAGCACACACCGAGTGATGACGATGATGATGGCGAGGAAGCGTTTACTGAGGTTACGGACAACTTAGACGGGCAGAGAAGACGAGACGGGCCTTCAGAGCAAGAACCCCAACAGAGCGGCTGTGATTCACACCCACCTGCGGGCCAAACTCCAACGTGTCAGTTTGACGTAAACCTCAATAAAAAAGCATGTCAGCGTCCTGTGAGGAAGATTGGATTGTCTGACCCGTACGTTCACCAGAGCCTGCAGATCCAGGACCCGTCCCGAAGCCACACGCCTGCGTCACAGGTGCAAGATTTGGCGCCAAACCGCGAGGAGAAAGCGATCGCGCCAAAACGTAAAGAGCCACCCGATTCAAACAAAGATGGCGCCTCTCTGCAACCGCGCAATGACCACGCCGCCGTCCTCCCCGCAAAGATCCCCAGGGCCAGTCCTGCTGAGAAGTTATCGACACTCCAGCCAACCGGGTCGCTTGACAAGTTTAGGCAAACCTACTGTAGATCTGCTCAGTCACGGAGCAATGCGATTTCTTTCCGGACATCGAGCTTCGCCAAAAACCCCGCCAGTCTGTCTGCATTCGGAAACGAACGAGATCGACTTGGTGACGAGGGAGACCAGCTCATCTCCCAGAGCCCAGCGACACGCACAGATGACTACAAGAGTGGCAAAACGTCTTTGGCAGCTAAGCTCTGTCGCTTAAAACGACACACGACAGAAGACGCAGACGTACCGCAGCACACGTGCAGGGACGCGTCCCAGGACCAAACCCGTCTCAGTATGTTTGCAGGTGTTGCTTTGGACAGGGCCGACGGTCAGAACCCTCAGAGCCTTGACCCGCCTGTTGATCCTTCTTTGGACCGCAGTCGTCAACACAAGCTGGATGGAGGTGGATGTAGCTCGGCACGCGGGGACTGGCTCCATCACTACGAGGCGTCCGTCGGAAAAACGGTTTACGTCAACAGAAAGACGGGGCTCAGCAGATACGAGGAGCCGGCCTCAGAACAAACACAAGTACCGTGTAGGTCTGACGTCTCCAACGTGGCCGTTAGCGTCATCTCTGAAACGGGTGAGTTGGCGCTCCTTTGGGACACGAGGGCAAACGGCCTGCGTCCCCAACGGAGTGAGAAGCCCCGCCAGTTCTGGATCGGTTTGTTGTGAAAAACGTGTCATCTTGTGTTACCTTCTGTGTTGCTTGAACCGTAGGTGTGGAGTACAGGTGTTACCCTTTTCAGCTGGAGTTAGTGTTGCCTTTCCTGCCTAAATCCGGGCAAGGAAGAGTGATTAGCTCAGGGACTGACTGTAAAGGTACTTCACAGACAGATTTATCACTGTGTTGGGGGGTGGGTGGGGGTCCTGTAAATGTATTCATAATTTTTTACACTTTTCAATATATTTTTTCCACATTACCACCAGAAACCCCAGTGTATTTTATTTGGATTTGATGGCACAGACAAACTCAAAGTAGTGCAAATTGTGAAGTGGCAGGAAAAAGATACATGGTTTGAAATGTTTTACATCTAAAAACAGAAAAAAGTGTTTTTAGTCCCGGGTTACTCTGGTACCCCTAATTGAAATCCACTGCAACCTATTACCTTAAGACTTAAATTGGTTTAGTAAATAGTAGTGTTGCACCGATACCGATACCAGTATCGGACGGGGCCCCGATCCAGCACTAAAATGATGGTATCAGTATCGGCGAGTACCAACAAATAGGGCACCGATACCATTTTGATGTCTGTATGTCACTTGAACGCAGCCTTCTCTCTCCCTCCTAGTATTATACATGTTAAATAAGTTCATGAAAGTTGCACTATTTTGGCATTTGAGAGCCAAAACTCAGGGTTTAAAAGAGATTATTCAATTATTAATGTAATTCTACTGTCTTACTGTTGCACTACTATTATACATGTTATAATTTCAAGAATGTTGCACTATTTTGGCCTTTGAGAGCCAAAAGTTTATTCAACTATTGTCACCCATTCCAGGTAGGCAATAAGAAGTTCTACTACTCTAGGTAGTATGTAGTTCTTCATATATACACACACATCAATTTCAAACAGATGGTATCGGCCAATACTGCACAGCCAGGTATCGGTATCATGGCCAAAAAATGGCATCGGTGCATTACTAGTAAATAGTCAACCTGTGGGGAACGTAGGGCTGTATGAGTCTGCCTAAAATCTATATATATTTCAAGCATAATTGCAATTTATTTTTGACTTTTCTCTACATTAACCACAAGCAACAGAAATGGAGCTTAAAGACGTTTGTAAACAAGGACTATTTAAAACAAGAAATTCATCTGAATATTGTTATTCAAGAGAATAGCTTGAGTTGGAAATCAATCCTTGTTGAACAAACAAGTCTATGTATTAAACAGTTTGATTGCTACTTAATGCTATAGTGAGATTCCTGAAAGTTTCTTGTAAAAAGTATGATTATATAAACTCCAAAACACATAATAAAATTAGATTATCTCACTGCTGCAATTCTCTTCTCTTCCATGTGGAAGAAAACCCACTTTAAACACATTACTGAAACCTAAAGGACGCGTCCATTAATTATATACTCAAAAATTGCAGACCTCTGCGATTTGGAAATTACGTTTTTTAAAATTGCGATTATATTGCAAATGCGATTAATTGTGCAGCCCTAGTGGAAAGTAATTTTAGCATAAATACAGTGGTTTTGTGAAGGCCTCTGGTGAAAACAAAGTATCATGAAGACAAAGGACCACAGCAGACAGGCCAGGGGTAAACCTGTGGAGAAGTTTAAATCAGAGTTTATGTAAAAATAAAAAAAAGTAACCGTCCCATCTTGTAATCATCCCTGAACTGGCCAGGCAACAGGAGTATTAGTCAGAAAGTCAAAAGGCCCGTCGCAACTCTGAAGAAGCTGCAGAGATCCACAGCTCAATCTAAGACAGGACAAATATTATTATATAAATGCAATAATTTTCAGGTTTTTATTTGTAAAACACTGTAAATCCATGTATATTCTAAGGATCTGTGTGTTGGCCTATTAATACAATCCTATGAAATTATATTCCAGTTTGTGACTGTTGGAATTTGTCCCATAATGTCCCAGTTTATGTTGCCTGTCCTTACAGACGATGCCGACGAGAGCTCCAACTCGCTTTCTTCAATGTACTCTAAATGGAAGAATCCAGTGTTTGTCCTCCCGCCCACAGTAAGAAAAGCTCTAGGTTTAAAACTGTTGTGCTGTTAAAATGTTTTACTGTCACCAGCCACGCCAAGGACGCCATGACGACACGTTCACATGTCATTTCTGCGTTTGAAACCGTATTTTGACCCGTTGTGTGCCACCAGGTCGCTGTGGATATCTCCAGTGGACAAGCTGATGGACTGGCTGTGAAGATCCACAACATCCTCTTTCCGTATCGCTTTTCTAAGAATATGATTCACTCAATGAAGGTACTTTTTATTCTTTGGCTCGATTAACGTTCGCATATTTGCATTATATGAAACCATAACGATGTTTCTTTACTCTGTAGGTTGTTAATCAAGTGGATAAAAAGTTCCTTGCATGCCTTATTAACGCAAGGGATGAGGACCCAGCGGCACAGGCTGAAAATGAAGGTAACCGGTGTAAAACTGTTTCTCATCACTTGGCTTCGTGACACTGTCCCGTGTTCTAATCACAGGAAACCTACTGGTGTTGGTGGATCAGCATGCGGCGCACGAGAGGGTTCGGCTTGAAAATTTAGTAGCAGGTAAAGGAAAATGTGCACGGTGTTAATTACCTGGGACCCTCTGGACAGGATCAGGAAAGTTGTGGTAGTGCTGTTGTAATGACTACAGCTTTTGCTCTAGATTCATACGAAGATGACCCGGATGCCGACGGGGGGAAACGCCTGTGCTCATCAACCATTTCACCACCTTTGGCGATCAGCGTAACGGAAGAGGAGCTCAGGCTGCTTAGGTGTGCTTTTGATTTTGTGCGCTTTTTTTAAACTCCTCATACCCCTTAAAAACTTTTGCACATTTTGTCACATTATAACCACAAACTGGAATATGTTTAAATAGGATTTTATGTGATGGAGCAACACAGAGTGGCACAAAATAGTAAAGTGGCGGGAACAGGGTCCAATTTTAAAACATTTAGAAGTCACCTAATTAATAAAAAGTACCTCTGTACATCTGTTCTGTGACTGCCCAGTCCAGCATTCAGAACTGGAAAGAGTAGGTTACACTGCAAACCCACCAGACATGCTGCCGTCCATCCATACAGACAGGCCGGGGAACAAAGGCTCTGGAGGAGCTGCAGAGATCCACAGCTCGGGTGGGAGAATTTGTTGAAAGGAGATTTAGAAGTCACGCACTTTGCATATCTGGCCTTCGTGAAACATGACGAAATAGGAACGTGTTGCTGATGGAAAACCAAAGAAGTCCCATATGTGAGATGGTTTAGACCAGAGCACGACCCAGACGGGAATCCCGTCAGTACAAACCAGTGCTTTGTACTGACGGGAGCATAGAACGTAAATTTTCCCCACTTCTGATGGTTTTTATTGTTTTGTTTTTTTTTTGTTTCTTTTTTGTTTTTGTAGGTCTTCTCAGCCACATTTAAGGAATTTGGGCCTTGAAGTTACTTTTTCAAAGACAGGAGCTCCACAGGTGTTTGTGGGAAAGGTGCCGCTCTGCTTCATGGAAAAAGAGAGCAATGAGCTAAGGCGGGGCAGACCATCTGTTATCAAGCCTGTTGTTGAGGTAAAAGATCAGATTTGAGATAGTTTGTGATATGAAAATTAATAAATAAATGTATTATTGGGTAAAGTTTGTCAATCTCTGTGATTTGTCTCGCCTCAGGAGTATCTTCGAGAACAAACCGAGGTAAAATTAGACCTGTTTTGCTGCCTCTTACACAGCATTGTCTTTTATTATTTACCTTAATGGATTTACAGTATTTTCTTCTGGTCTTCTTCAAGTTGCTCCGTCTAACAGGCAGAGTCAGAGGAACTTTGCCCCTCACTGTCATGAAAGTGCTCGCCTCACTGGCATGCCATGGTAAATAAATAAATAATTATTTTTTTTAGGATCATCAGACTGAAATCTTTATCTTAATTCATGTACCTGTTGTAAAGGCGCCATCAAGTTTAATGACCCTCTAAGCAGAGACGAGTGCCACAGCCTGGTAGCATCTTTGTCTTCATGCCAGCTGCCCTTCCAGTGTGCCCACGGCCGTCCCTCTATTGTTCCGCTCGTAGACGTCCTTCATTTGAACCAGGACCAGAAGGTACCAGAAAACATTTAAAATGCAATCTGAGGTAGGGCTGGACGATAGTTCAATAACAACATCTCGATGATAGACGTATATCGATGATAGGAGAAAAAAAAGGGTCAATAAAAAGTAGTGTTATACCGATACCAGTATCGGACGGGGCCCCGATCCAGCACTAAAATGGTGGTATCGGTATCGGTATTGGCGAGTACCAACAAATAGGGCACCGATACCATTTTGATGTCTGTATGTCACTTGAACGCAGCCTTCTCTCTCCCGACTAGTATTATACATGTTATATAAGTTCATGAAAGTTGCACTATTTTGGCATTTGAGAGCCAAAACTCAGGGTTTAAAAGAGATTATTCAATTATTATTGTAATTTTACTGTCTTACTGTTGCACTACTATTATACATGTTATAATTTCAAGAATGTTGCACTATTTTGGCCTTTGAGAGCCAAAAGTTTATTCAACTATTGTCACCCATTCCAGGTAGGCAATAAGAAGTTCTACTACTCTAAGTAGTATGTAGTTCTTCATATATACACACACACACATCAATTTCAAACAGATGGTATCGGTATCAGCCAATACTGCACAGCAAGGTATCGGGTATCGGTATCGGGGCCAAAAAATGGCATTGGTGCAACACTAATAAAAAGTTCAATAGAATAAAAGTTTTCCTTCATTTTACATTCTAGCCTATCATGTAGGTTAATATTACATCCTCCCAACCAATCACAAACGCAGACCCTGGATGCTCCGCCCCCTTCAAAGAGTTCAGCACGTGTTCTTTTTTCAATTCAATTCAATTCAATTTTATTTATATAGCGCCAAATCATGAAACATGTCATCTCAAGGCACTTTACAAAATCAAGTTCAATCATATTATACAGATTGGGTCAGATTATACAGATTGGTCAAAATGTCCTATATAAGGAAACCAGTTGATTGCATCAAAGTCCCGACAAGCAGCATTCACTCCTGGGGAACCGTAGAGCCACAGGGAGAGTCGTCTGCATTGTACATGGCTTTGCTGCAATCCCTCATACTGAGCAAGCATGAAGCGACAGTGGGAAGAAAAACCACCCATTAACGGGAAAAAAAAACCTCCGGCAGAACCGGGCTCAGTATGAACGGTCATCTGCCTCGACCGACTGGGGTTACAGAAGACAGAGCAGAGACACAACAAGAGAGACAAAAAGCACAGAAGCACACATTGATCTAGTAATCTGTTCTACATTAGATGGTAGTAACGGGTAATTAGATGGTAAAAACTCTGTGTTGGTAAAAAGTTGGTTGAATAAAGGTTTTAGTTTGAATTCAGTGTTTGTGTGTTCTGTATTTAAAAATAGGTCATTAACCAACAGCATAAAATGGCAAGGGCTACACTTAAAATATATATTTTGAATTTGTTGATAATTATCGATATCGATCAATATAATTTTTATTTTATGGATATGCTTATTTTTTTTCTATATCGTCCAGCCTTAATCTGAGGTTCTATCAATTATACAGCGTTGATATCTGATTGTGATGAAGCGCTTTTATTCCTGCAGGATTTCCAGAAACCCAACCTGCAAAAGCTAAGAAGAATGTATAAAGCATGGGAGCTGTATGGAAAAAAATAAAGGTGTGCTTTGATATTTCATTGTGTAGTTTACTGCAAACAAAACTGCTTTACTAAAATAACAATCAGTATTTTAACCTGTTTTATGATAAGTCAAGAAATTATCCGATATGTCTACTTGGTAACTATATAAAAAAAAAAAAAAAGAAGCAAATATGACAATACATTTAAATATGATACATCATATTTAATGTCATTGTAGTGACAACATGCTGAGGAGAATTAGCTTTTCGTGTTTGGGTAAAGAATTTTAATAATACTGATAAAAATAATGAACTCAATATGTATTTTATAGGGATAAGTAAATTCAATGCTAGACCCCACTACACGTAGAAATAGAAAACACAGTTGTTTCTAACATTTAAAAGCCTCATAGAAGAGTTCTAAGAGTAACTGTGCTTTCTGTCCAGGAATTGTTAACAATTTGTTGATCACGGTGATCTTTATAGGCGATTCATAAAGATGTCTATATTTACAAACCTCGGTCAGAAGGAGCTCTTGCTCATCCCCCATGTTTTTCCTCACTGGACTGTCAGTGTAGTTAGGAATTTTCCAAGGTGCGCGGAGTGGAAACCATACATCAAAATTACGGAATATGGCCGCACTGACCTCATGGATGCGTCAAGCATTAAAAAAACGCTTAAAGCTATAATTGGTAATCCTGTTCAGAAACACTTTTTTAATGTAAAATGGTCCTTCCATCCTGAAAGTAGTCAATGTTCAGAAAAAGGTTAAAAAATCGATCTGTGTGGGAGTGACAGGCTTGTAAAAACGAACCAATCACTGCCGTTCGCACCGAAGTTCCCACCCCCTCTGTCCCTCAAGTTCCAGCAGTATCGCCTTCTCTTATTGGTTGTCCCACATGCCAATCACTCTAATTGGGTACAAGTTTATGAGAAGGAGAAGAAGAAGGCCTCAGTGGAAAGAAATAAGACAAGAGTGGATTTGGGAGACTTTTTTTTTTCACACAATCTCCCTGTGGGGCACAAGAGCAGGTAAGACGGTCCTGCACATGCGCATTTATAAAAAAAGGAACTTGGGGAAACTTCCGGAAAAATTGCCAACTCTAGCTTTAAGTCGGGCTGAATACAAATTCATGCCACACTTTTCAGATTTTAATTTTATTTTTAAGACCATGTGTAATTATTCATTCACTGCAGTCCCTTATTTAACTTCACAGTGAATTGCAGTGAGGTTTGTGGCTATGGTGTTACAAAATGTGGTGTGAATACTTTCGCAAATCTATGCACTGTGGTGCAACACTCCAAGCTTTCCGCCTGCTTGTCTTCAACTTTTGGCAGCAGCGTGTTTCCAAGTCTTTTCAGTGTTCTGGTGGAAATGTCCTTGAGATTTTAGCAGAGGCATCCAGCTTCGGTGTATGGGAGATGCAGATGTTCTGGGGGGAGGAAGAGATGCTGCTGCTCCAACATCTCCTCCTCCACAGTTCCGGGTCATGCCACGTGACTTCACATCCCCCACACTCACAAAAAAAAGAAACGTCCACGGTCCGTGCTAGATTGGATCAGTGATTTCCACAAAGTGGGCAGGACGCTTTGCTGTGATTGGCTGTCAGGACTAAAGTGGCGTCTTGGATTGGTAGGGTGGGTCTCGTCTTAAAGCCGATATGATCTACTGTTGTCGTTTTTATATGCTATGTTAACAAGTTTGAAAAATAAAATAATATTTTATTTTGAGAAGCAACACAAAGGCTCGTGATTTTGACTATGAAATTACTGCTTTTTGGCAGTACAAGAAATGCAGCTGATATATTTTGGAAAATCATCCAAAATTCTATCAGCTGGAATCGGATCCGATCCACTCTGCTGTAAAGCCTGTGATAAAATGATTAAATTAATTAATTCATGAATGAATGGTCGCTTCAAGCCGTCACCCTGACGCGCAGGACGCGCATACACCTCACGTTTCTCATTGGCCATATTTATGAATGAGAGCCTTCTCCCTGGTCCTCCTTGGTCCATCCAGATAACGTCGCGTTTTGCGTTTACCATAAAGATGTTCTTTTTACATGACATTGTAGGCCTCTGGAGGGGGGGGGGGGGTCTCGGTCTGCCCCCCTTCCCCAGCAGACGATGGTACAGTCCTAGTTCATTCATAAAATTCTAGCAGGGCTTAATAGGAGGGGCTTGCGTTCTAGTCATCCAGTTACCAGGTATATACCTGGAGAAAAGACACGCTCTCTCTGCCCAGCGGAAGTCATATATTTGTCATTGAGCAGGACTCGTGTTGTTTTTTTGTTGTTGTTTTTTCTGGAGGGGGGGTGTTTATTACCTCTGGTGTATAACAACCGGACGCCTGATATGGATGCTGTCTCTCCAACCTTGCGGACAGAGTCTCCTGTCGGGACGCTGTGCCAGAAGACGCCAGAGGAGGCGAGCTCTCCGGCGTCCTCCTCAGAGAGCGGTGCCAAGGTATGAATGGCTTTGTTGATCACGTATTCAGCGGACATCCCTGTTTTAGAGCTGGAGAGGGAGAGGAGGGGGGCTTTAACAGGCATATAAATCACAATATTTAATGCGCCCTGACGCTTAAGTGTTTAATCTTCCAGATGGTGTGGTGGGAAAAGCGGGAGGGTAATTGATGAGGGGGGGGGGGGGGGTTCAATTAATTTGGATGCGCTGAATTTTCAGCGTCACACGTCGACGCATTCATTTGAACTAGAGCCATGTGCAGAGAAATGATTGTGCTGTAGCTACATGGCGCTGTGTGTTTCTGCCTTGTTTTGGTTCCCACGTCCTGGGACCAATTGTGAGCGCGTCGATGCAGCGGTTCATTGAGAAAAAAAAATAAATAAAAAAATAATAAATCCATTCAGGAGACTCCTCGACAGCTCTGCGTCAGTGTTGACGTCAGGAACAATGATAAAGTCAAATATTGATCCGGAGAAGGCTATTTCTGGCGAGGGATGTATCAAAACAATGCAAATCCTTTGTCTTCTGAACATGTGATTTGTTATTTTTATCGGTGGTTTTGATCACAATAAGATCCTTAAAAAAATCTGAAACATAATTTATCAACGTCGTGTTTTATTTTTATTTTTTAGGAGGTCAG
Organism: Fundulus diaphanus; assembly: GCA_037039145.1. Taxonomy (NCBI): domain Eukaryota; kingdom Metazoa; phylum Chordata; class Actinopteri; order Cyprinodontiformes; family Fundulidae; genus Fundulus; species Fundulus diaphanus. Next base: position 13,527,724 of record CM073138.1, read on the forward strand.
CCAAGACGTGAGTGCTCAGGACAATCCATTTGTTCCAACTGTTACAGCAATATCCTCCACCCCAGATTTCCAGTGGATGGTCCAGCCTACGATTATTACATCTGTCTCCCCGTCTCTGGGCAGCCAGCAAGCCAATGAACCGCAAAGCTCTCACCAGGCAACACCCAAAGCAGGCGGGAGCAAGGGGAAAAATGCTGCCAGAAAGGGGAAAGCGGAGCAGGTGAGGGTAGCTCAGATCAATCCCATCCAACACGGTGGGGGAAAAAAGGCAAAAATGTTCATTTTACATGACCGGTTTTCCGTACTGTGCAGTAGTGCTGTTGTGCGTCTGCTCCTCGATGGCTGTGTGCCTTCCTTAGGATGTCAATTTAAATTCAGGTCACAGCAAGTCTGCAACAATGATCTATTTTTAGACGCAGTGCAGCGAGACATGCTTTTTCCCCATATTTTTTTTGTGTCATAGCTTTATATTGGAATGGATGCAGTGGATTGGGAGATGAAGGCAGTGACTGAATTTTTTCTTTCGTCTCCCAGCTGTCTCCAGAGGAAGAGGAGAAGAAGAGGATAAGGAGGGAGAGGAATAAAATGGCTGCAGCAAAGTGCCGCAACAGACGGAGGGAACTCACAGATACGCTGCAAGCTGTAAGTAAACAGTGATGCATTTACTCAGCTGTCATTTGCACTTACTGCTGCGTGTTTGTCCATGTGGATGATTTACGCATCTCCATCTTTCTGAAGGAGACAGACAAGCTGGAGGAGGAAAAGGCATCCCTGGAGACGGAGATAGCCAACCTGCTCAAAGAGAAAGAGCGCCTTGAATTTATCCTTGCCACACATAAACCTGTATGCCAGATGCCAGAAGAGCTGGAGTCCATTTTACAGGCTGGCTCAGAAAGTTCCTCGGAGCTGCCGCCCAGTCCAGACGAGGACAGGCTTCAGGATGAAGGCATCCAGGAAACTCCCTCCCTCCAGGACATGGACATCCCCAGTGATCCGTCCACAGCGATCTCTGGGAACTCCAACATCTTACTGTGCGCCAACGCTGAAATCAACATCTCCGATCTCGAGCCCTCCTTGGACATTAAGGAGGGGCTGCTGGACAATATGCTGCCCAGTTTGGAGGACAGGATCCCCATGGAGACGGCTCGATCCGTGCCCGACATCGACTTGAGCAGCTCCCTCGGAGTCTCGGACTGGGAGACCCTGTATAAGTCCGTCTCCTGTGACCTGGAGCCTCTCAGCACTCCGGTGGTGACCTCCACCCCCACCTGCAGCAGCTGCCTGTCTGTGTTCACGTTTGCGTGTCCTGACCTGGACTCTCTCACAGAGGAGGGACTGGACAGCCTTAAAGGTGGTCTGAGCAAGGCTGAATCTGTTGATATCCTCAACTCTCCAACTCTTCTCGCCTTATAATGCACAAAGGGAAGTGACATGCCTGATCTCTCTCTGGTTTTTCTGTTTGCAGGTACCTGACTTTAAAACGAAATCAACAACGTATGCCCAAATATGCTGTAACTTTTGAAGGAATACCTGAACGAATTGTGTTGTGTTTGACCGACTTAGCATATAAACGTTGTCCTGATACTTAGCCAACAGAGTGATGTAGCTAAAAGCATGGCTGTTGATTCAACACGAGAGACTGACGTTTTGATTTTAAAACGCATGCAGAGAAAAATCCAAATAATTTTCAAAAGCTTATCTATAAGTATTCATGATCTGTTACTAGATCTAAACTGTGCTGTGCAATTTGGTGTATCTGTATGGTGTTTTCTGTGCCAAAAGTGTAAAACAATCGCTGTATGTATTTACATATTCATCCATACCTCAGTGTCATCAGCTGTGCTTTGACCTCATTGTTGAAAGTTTTCCATGAAAACATCCAGTGTTATACACTATATATTAATATATATATATATCTTATTGAGATGTAACTTTTATTTATTTTTTTACCTTTAAGATTTTGATGTATTTGTTAAGATTTAAAAATAAGAGCATTGATTGCTTATCTATGCCGATGACTAATAATAAATCTATGTTCCCAATGGTGTTTGCTGCTGATGTCTTTGACAAAAAATATTTTTTTTATACTCGGATGAAGATTTTGGCTCTCATCTGTTGTTTCTCAGAATGAATTGTGTCTAAACTCTGTGTCTAAACGGCCGGGTGTCCTCGTGAAGCGAGGACTCCATACATCCTTGCCCTCAATCTGGTTTGCTGTCTGCTTCCAGGCTAACAAAATGGACAAACTGATGCATCTCAATTCTAAAAACTCGGTCCTCCAAAGATCTGCCACCCTCTCTCCCACTGAAACATGGCTCGGGAAGCACACCCTGGGCTGCAGTGGTCCTAGCCTGGATGGGACAAGTGTTTTTTCGTGGGGGCACAGAACAAAAGAATGAAAAAAGAAACAGGGCACTATTTCATTGTTTAATATTTTAAGTGAGGGCTGCACAGTGGGTAGCACTGTTGCCATGCAGCAAGAAGGTCCTGGGTTCAAGTCCTATCCTTGCCCTGGGTCCTTCTGCATGGAGTTTGCATGTTCTCCCTGTGCATTGGTGGGTTCTCTTTTCAGTCTAAAAACATGACTGTTAGGTTAATTGGCCTCTCTAAATTCTCCTTAGTGTGTGTGTGAATGGTTGTTTGTGCTGTTTGTCTCTAAGTTGTCCTGCGATAGATTGGCGACCTGTCCAGGGTGAACCCCGCCTCTCGCCCATTGACAGCTGGAGATAGGCACCAGCAACCCCTCATGACCCCACAAGGGATAGACGTGTTAGAAAATGGATGGATGAATGTATTAAGTGAGCCACAGAACTACAGGCTGCAGACCCTTGATCTAACAGATGAAAACTGTGATCCTATCTCAATACAGCTTAAGCTAAAAGTGCAACATCATAACTTTTAAAATATGTAAAGGAAAACATTTTAAATCATGATTTTCTTTACCTGTGAGGAAACTGCTTAGGAACAAGGAAAAGGCTAACAACGCTCACACAAAAGCCATTATTGAATGTATGAATACAGCCAACCTACATCTCAGAATGCATTTTAAAGTCCCATTTTATTGCAAAGTCTTTTTCTATTTTGTGCTGAACTGTTCAACTGAACATGAAACATTTAAAAAACTGTAGATGGTGATCCTTCACTACTGGTTTAGCCGTTATGGCTTGTGTTGTTGAAACAGTTACGCCATATTTTGTGCATATAAGCAGCTCAGAAACATCCCGTCTTATGAGCACTGAAAAGTACTACATGTGCAACTGACTGAATGTTACAAAGATAATACAGTACTGCTAAAAACAGTCAAAGAACGACGTTTTACTCAATGTCACTACGAGTAGCAGCCATCATGAATGCAGAAATCGGGTATGATCCTGTTGCACCAACTTTCCGACTCAAAATTCAGATTTTTGGAGCCATTCCTGTTGAAATTTCCGACTTGGAGGTCAGAGAATTTTGACCTTCCGAGCTGATTGGGTGAAGCAACACCTCGTGCCCGCCTACCAAAGGTTGGTTTTAGCCAATCCCAGTATCAAATGAAAATGTAAGCAACAGGTGCCATGAGAAGCTATAACAAGTTACACTGCTCAAGGCACTTCTCGCTTTTCTTTCAAAAAAGAAACGATGGATTCTGAGAAAACAGGTATGATAGCAGCAACTACAGGTGCATCCTCCTGTGCTGCCATGTTTATTTTGGTTCAGCTGTGGGCTCGGCAGCTCTTGCTTTCATCACAGCTGTATGTCCCGCCTTAAACCATAATACTGCAACGTGATTGGCCCAAACCTTTTTTGGTTCGGGCTCAGATAATTAATACAGGAGTGGGACAAGATGGATTCTTGTGTATTTGTGAACACACAAATACCGCGAGAATTCAGCTTGCAGACAAGGTTATTGTTGTTCCATGGGGAAATTTGGGCGTGATAGTTGCAAAGACACAGACACAGTTTATAGTAGGGAAAAAACAAGCTAACCTAATCTAAAGTTAGTACTAAAGCAACAGAGGATGAGCTTTGTCAGAAACACCAAAATTAAACGTAAAAAAATTAATGCCAGAGTAAATATTGGACAATTATTGATAATATGACATACTCAGATAAAAAAAGATGACACTTGAAAGTTAACAGTGGAAAAAAAAGAACACCTGCCTACTTTCAAAACAATGTGAAATAGAATACAACAGGCATGACACTACAGCAGGATTTCGAAGTTGCTAAGGCGTGTGCAAGCGTACCGTGGCATCTGAGACTGTAAACAATTCATGATTGAATCAGAACGTGTGCACCATTAGCATGTTGTAAACATATATTGAGTCTGTTGTGTGCAGCAGAGATTTTAAAGTGTAACAGCAGCTGGGAAAAACAACACACGGAAGCGCTTTTTAGAGCATCTGGGATGCAGCAGTCTGTCACTGAAAAAGCTCTCCGGCTCTGCAGCAGCTCCATGGATGGGGCGGGAGACATTGTCTGTCAGTGATGTACTTTTTCTTACAGTCCTTTTGAACTTTAAAGGTTGGTTCACAAGGCAAGGTTTTAAAATAGTCGGCCGATTTTCAAAGACAACACACGTAACAATAAAAAAATCCCAGATAAAACATGTTTGTTCATATAGTGTGTGGTGTTTGGTCAGATGGCAAGCACAACAAACCACACACAAACAGATTTCACTCGATATCATTCAGATGTCAGACGGGAAGTCTTGCAAATCCTCCCAAGATCAAACGTGAGTTCAGAGTAAATAAACGTGGACGACCAGGAAGAATAATGGCGATAGTTTGTAGACTAATTTTAACGCTTAACGCTCCTAACACACCACACACGGCAGGATTATCTCTTAAAACAAATTTAAGAGACACAGGGATAACATGTGCCTCTCGGAAGGGGCTAAAAATCCTGCCGTGTGAACCAGCCTTCAGGTACCCAAATAGCTAGCACCTTTCCTGCTGCCACCGCTATCCTTCACCATGGAGATGGTGGATAAAGAGTGATATTCACTTTCTGACAGAAAGAAAGGACAAAGGTATTTCCAGAATGCTCTGTATTTAGCTCCATCCATTTGTCCGTTAATCAGCTTCCCTGTCATCGCTAAAGCAGTGGCGCCACCAACTGCTTTACATGATTAAAATATAGGAAAATAAAACAGAATAAAAGCAAGCAGGAATAAAATGCAGAAACAAAATAGAACATGGGAAAATAAAAATGAAAAGCAAATAAGTAAAAACAGTTGGAATACAAAGTAAACTAATTATATTTCAGTAATACAGTTCAATTAGAACAGTTGAAGGCAACCCTTAACAAATGTGTTTTTAATCTTGATTTAAAGGAACTCAGGCTTTCAGCACTTTTACAGTTTTCTGGAAGTTTGTTCCAGATAAGCGGAGCATAGTAACTAAATGCTGCTTCTCCATGTTTGGTTCTGGTTCTAGGTACGCAGAGAAGGCTGAGGCCAGACGACCTTAGTGGCCTGGAGGGTTGATACAGGGTTGATAGTAACATTAAAAATCACACAATAAACCAAAATAAAGCAATAGGTGTTTACTTAAGTCTTTCTGATAGTTTTCTACAGGCAGCTTTACTTCAACCGTAGAATAAAATCCTGAAATGATGGCTTTTAGTTTCAGTGTGCTACCCCAAGAGTTTTAAGTGGCCCCTTCTGGCCACCCCTATGAAAAATTTCTGCAGGCGCCCCTGCGCTAAAGAAATGCATCCGCACAGCATGAAGCTGCACCAGGGTAACGGTGCGTTTAGGGTTCGAATACATTGTTATTTTTCCTCCACAAGTATTTTTTCATGTAAGCCAAAAAGGCCCCACTTTGGTCTTGGTCACATGGCTAGTGGCAAACTGCAAACATGACTTCCTTGCTTTACATGATTAAAATATAGGACTTCCCCAAGTTCCTGGGGGTGCACATCACGGACAACCTCACCTGGACTGTGAACACCGCGTCGCTGGTGAAGAGGGCACAGAAACGACTGTACTTTCTGCGGAGGATGAGGAGAGCCCGCCTGTCCCCGCCCATCCTCACGACCTTCTATAGAAGCACCATAGAGAGTATTCTGACCAGCTGTCTCTCTGTGTGGTGTGGAGGCTGCAGTGCCTCCGACTGGAAGAACGTGAGGAGAGTGGTGAGGACAGCAGAAGGGATCATCGGGGCTCCTCTTCCCTCCATAAAAGACATTTCATCGCAGCGCTGTGTGTCTCGAGCCCGTAACATCATCAGGGACCCCTCACACCCCCACCACAGACTATTCTCCCTGCTGCCCTCTGGAAAGAGGTTTCGCAGCATCCGCTGCAGGTCCACTAGGTTCTGCAAAAGCTTTTTCCCTGCTGCCATCAGACTGTTGAACTGCTGAACTGCTAAAGTATAAAAACGGACTGTGTACCACATTCGATTCGCTGATTTGCACATCTGCACATTTGCACATTGTATCGTATCCTGCAAAATTGCTGCTGCACCTTACCGGGAAACGTACTGCAAAACTGTGTACAATGCAACTGTCTACTTTTAAATCATTGCTGCACCTTACTGCGTATTTGTTTACATTTGTTTTACACTGTTTACATTTCAACTGCCTACTGCTCACTGCTGCACTTTATCCGGAAGTCAATTGAAACTTATCCTGTAAGTGACTGCGATTTATCACTGCACTTTATCCTGTACTGTAATTCACCGCAAGGTATCCTGTAGAGTTACTGCAATCTTTCTGAGCTGTGTGAAAGCGAAATTTCGTTCTGTATCCACTCTGTGTATACAAAATGACAATAAAGAAAGTCTAAGTCTAAGTCTAAGTCTAAGTCCTTTTAGACATAATCGTAAACAGCAGAGAACGATTTTTACATGAACAACTAATAGATAACTGGGTATTTTTTGTTGTTGTGGCGTCCACATATGCTATGCCGCCCTGAGCACAAAGCCATATCCATATCAAAAAACCTCACTGCTGCTCAATAGGGTTTTCAACACGTTTCTGACCTAATTGGTTGAACTGGGTCGCATTGAGGGGTGATTAAAACCTTAAAATACTCTGTTTTTTGGCAGCAAAGGAGGGACATTTGGAAAAATAGAGAGTGGAAATACATTTTTGTAGCTGGGTTTGTTGTTGCAATGGTTTTGCTGTAGTAATGCAGCCTCAGCTTCTTCATGGGAGGAGCGGCTGTTACTTCCCCTCTCTCCCCCCACACTATGTCGACTTTTTTTTTTTTTTTTTTTACATCCCTGCTTACGTTTGCCTGGCATCGCTTAATTTCCGCATTCCCAAATCCTCCCAGAACTGGGATCACATTTAAAGTCGCGCTGATGCAACGATTTCCACTTTTTAAAATCTACTCCCGACCCTCTGCCGACCAGAAGAGAGGACATTTGTTGCACCAGGGACCAAAGTCAGGTCGGTAAAAAAAAAGGAAAGAAAACTTTCTAAGAATAAGAAAAGAAAAAAGAAAGGAAAGAGCAGAATGTGTCCCTGCGCACGCTGAGCCGCTGCTGGCTGGCGCGCCGCGGATTGGTTGCAGCGACAGCCAGCAGCTCTGATCTTCTCGGTTATTCAGCGGCTTTTATGCTTTCTCTGAACTGCGCTGTTCAAAGTAGACCCCCAGTCCATGCAGCTCTTTTGTCTCTTTTTTTCTCGCTTTGCATGTTGTCGTTTTTTTTTACGTGAATCTCAGCTTGCAGACATCCAGAACAGAATGTCCTCATTAATGCCGAGCAATGATGGCTAAAATACATTTGATCTGGAGCCACCCGGATCTAAAAAAAAAATGGTGCAGCAGGTAACTGTAGGTGTTTGACAGAAAGGCTAAAGTTACATAAGATGAATGCCACGGTTGAAAAAAAAAAAGAGGACTTCCGCTTTCAAGTGGACCAATTCAGCAGCAGGCTATGAATGCAATGTGATCTGCCCGGAGATGACTACACATGTTTAAGCCAAAGCATAAAATAAGATGGGGGGACTTTCTCATGAGAAACAAGAGCAGCTTAAAGCAGTCAGTGGCACTGAAATATAAGTTACTCTTACTCAAATATGCCATCATAGAAAAAAAGCTAACACAATGGTGGTTTTAATCATGGATTTGCACCTAACACAGTAAAAGGTTTAAATATCTCTTCTTATTTATCATTTATGAATGGTAACTTTTACTAAAACGTTTCTACAAATGATCTGCGTTTTTTCACAGGAAGTGATGGGAATGTACAACTGAAAGTTGTACATTCCCATCTATGATGCTCCTACTGAGCCAATTAGAGCACAGGTGACATCCTTATCTGTCCCCACAGAGCTTCTCATAAAACAAGTAATGTGTTTTAAAACAAAAATTCATTCAGCTTGAGCTTTTTCACAACACAACCACAAAGTTCTGGGTATCTCATTGGGAATTTATGAGAGAGACCAACCCAATTACTGTAAAACTGTGAAGTGGAAGGAAAATTAATTCATAACTTTATACAGATTGGCTGCAACAGTGAATGGCAGCATCATCTTGTCTTTTGCACAATGAAGCTAAATGCTGCGCAATCCTGAAAGGAGACCTGTTAGATTAGGCACACTGCAAACAAGGTGTGTTTAAAATAAAAATTAAAATGCTAAATCTGAGGGGAAAGGTACTGAAAACAAGTGAAATTATCCGTTATCAAGATTTCTTGATTTAAAATAATCGTGTAAAGTTAAACACTTAAAATAGGAAAAATTCGCTCTTAAAACAAGATAGATTATCTAACACTTCTAAAGCACAGGAAGTGTGGTGTTAAACAAAATGTCCTGCACAGTTCCACTTTCTGTTCTGGTCTGTTCTCAGTGCTGAACTGAAAGTTGTACATTCCCATCTATGATGCTCCTACTGAGCCAATTAGAGCACAGGTGACATCCTTATCTGTCCCCACAGAGCTTCTCATAAAACAAGTAATGTGTTTTAAAACAAAAATTCATTCAGCTTGAGCTTTTTCACAACACAACCACAAAGTTCTGGGTATCTCATTGGGAATTTATGAGAGAGACCAACCCAATTACTGTAAAACTGTGAAGTGGAAGGAAAATTAATTCATAACTTTATACAGATTGGCTGCAACAGTGAGTGCCAGCATCATCTTGTCTTTTGCACAATGAAGCTAAATGCTGCGCAATCCTGAAAGGAGACCTGTTAGATTAGGCACACTGCAAACAAGGTGTGTTTAAAATAAAAATTAAAATGCTAAATCTGAGGGGAAAGGTACTGAAAACAAGTGAAATTATCCGTTATCAAGATTTCTTGATTTAAAATAATCGTGTAAAGTTAAACACTTAAAATAGGAAAAATTCGCTCTTAAAACAAGATAGATTATCTAACACTTCTAAAGCTAAGCTGTTTTTTTATCTTGGAAAGAACTTAATAATTTTCAGTGCAGAGGTTTCTCCAAACCCCAGTGGGATGAATTAGTTCAAAACATATTCATATGTCAAAATGGTCTAGTCAAAGCCCGGACTGAGCCCTATTGAGAATGCTTTACAGATGCTCTCTATCTAAACTGACTGCGCTTGAGCTATTTAGTCTAGAATGGGCACTTATGTCAGTCTCCATGTGTGTAACGCTGGTAGAGACATGAGACTAGCAGGTTTGTAGCGCTGAAAGGTGGCGTAACAATGTATTAACTCAGAATACAAATTCACTCTGCATTTTTCAGACCTCTCTTTGGAAAACGATTGGAAAACCATGCATCGTTTTCTTTCCAACTGGCAATTATGCATTACGTTGTTTTGGTCTATATCATATAAAATACACATACAGTCACCGAGACATGACAAAATCCATCCATCCATCCATTTTCTAACACGTCTATCTATCCCTTGTGGGGTCGCGAGGGTGCTGGTGCCTATCTCCAGCTGTCAGTGGGCGAGAGGCGGGGTACACCCTGGACAGGTATGACAAAATGTAAAAAGGAAAAAGGAAAGTCACACCGTAGATTCCCAGCCATGGTAATTCATTCTTAATTAGCCAATTAAGACAGATTTTTCAGGTAATACAGGCTGCCTGGTGTTGCCAGTTCATCCTGTAGTGTGGGATTAAATCTAGCCGTAAAATTACCTTTAGATTATTTAAAAAATAAATTTTTTTTGGCAGTGACATGTATCTTGGAAATCCGGTGAGGTTGCACTAATTTCCTGTGCGTTCAGCCTGGCTTTGCTCGCACACCTCAGTCAGCTCGGTTTCCTATTACTGAACACGTGTTTAACTTTTCACTGCCACACTTCTGCCACCGCTGGCAAGAAAAGCTGTTTTCTGTGCACAACTGGGATTGTCACCTCCTTTTTTCTTTTGATGAAACAAATCCTTTTAGCTCATCTTGACCACATTCTGCTTGTCTCAGGCAGCCACATTCCACTCTGCTTACATTAAGTCTCATAAAGAGGAAGCCACAGTTAACTGGTATTTCTTGGCTTGCCGTCAGCTCCCCTTGGAATAAAGAGGAATTTGTTCAAGTCTAGTTTTTGCACCGCTGTTCATTCTTCTTTTCATCTCCTAGGATTAAATCAGGTAACTCTTTGCCAAGATTTTGTTGAACGGCTGCATATTAATTCCCCAAAAATCAGTGAAATAATAATAACTGAGCAGCAAGCCCAGGCGTCCTGCTCCTCCAACAGACTAGTCATTCATCACCGAGAGGTGAGTCAGGCTGCCGAGAATGCAACCTTCTTGAAGCCATTAAACGTACTGTTCATCAAAGGAAATGCATTTTTGTCCAAATTTTCAAAAAGACTTTCAAGTTTTCCAGAGTGCAACAAACCTCTAAATTTGATGAATAACAAAACGGATAAATTAAAATAAGAAATGAGAAATGTAATTAGCAGTGACACGTTAAAAGGGTGAGGATGGAGGCAGAGAAAAACAGATAAAGACATGTACTACATGAGATTTCTGGAATATATTACAGTGTGGGCGGGTGTATTAGTCTGTTTTAAAGGAGTCAGTTGTTGTATCAGGCCAGTTTGCAACAACCTGTATTAGAGGATAATAATATGCAAGAACACAAATCTCACTGCTATAGCTAGAAAACCACCTTTGGGTGGTCCACCATGTGAACCTAATACCCAGCAGACACTGCAAAGGATGCTGTCATGGCGTTGTGATCAGCAAGGCCACATCGACATGAAAACGTCCTAAAAAATCCACAATAACTCGCTGCTGCGTCCACAGATGTAACCTTAAAAGGGGGTCTACGATCTGAACGCAGAAGCATTGTGTTGTTGACACGCTCATGTAGATGGACAGGTATATGTGGAATATACCATCAGAAATATTACTTACACTCGTCGTGGAGCTGATTGCCAAAATAAATTGCGACTTTTAACGGTGCTTTTGAACTATTGCAACAAACAACTTCCATGGATGTCAAAAGCAGGAATTGTGTGCTCAGGTTAGAATGTTTTAATGGATTTTCTACACTCACATTTACACACAGAGGCTCAAATATATACACGTACCCAATATTATATGGTTAAATGTAGCATAGCATAGAAAAGACATGCTTCTTAGAGCCATCAGTAAGCTTGTTGCATTATTCTGGTTGGATATTGGACCTGTCTTCTAATCAGAATCAGAGCAGACTATTTAAACTGGTTGGTTTTCTGGCACAGACTGGATTTTTTAAGCGTAGTTCGTCCATTTTTTTATAGGGTTGAGGTCAGCGGACATTTCAGAAGCTTAATATTAGCCTGGTATATTTGTTATAATATCTGATTTTGGGGTCATTGTCTTGTTCGAGCACCCAACCGTGTCCAGGTTTCAACCATCTAGCTGCAGAGTCCAGGTGAAGAATCATCATCATTTCATCCTCTTTGTGCAGTGCACCTGAACCACTGGCAGCTAAATGGGCCCTCAGCATGATGCTACCACCACCATACTTGACATGTGCTCGAAAGCCTCAGTTGCTCCATAAAACATTATTCTCACTATTGCAACCAAATAGCTGAATCTCTGTCTTGCCTTACGATTTTTGTCCAGGAGATTTTTCATTTGTCCATGTGGGCCGCTGGAAATCGGAGTCAAGGTGTCGATATCGACTCTTGAGTAGGCAGTTCTTTCTTGGTCAGCACCCTCCCAGTCCATTGGGATGTTAAACTGGCTTCACTTTAACCAGTTTTCTTACATCTAAGGGGCATGGTTTTGCTTACAAGGTTGCAACTTTGTTGTGCCAAAGGAACAAAGATCCCTAACACATCAAAACCACCCTTGGAATTGATAAAGGAGGCTAACATTAATTAATTGCATGGAAACCAACCAACTTAAATGAACTCTGCCGAATTTTACCAACCAAGTCATAATTGTAAAAGTGAGTGTACCTTGCATCTCTCTGAGGGAGATTTACCCAAATATTAGCACATATCTCTGGATAAGAGAGACCCTGTAGTAAATTAAAATCGTTTGCTATATGATCGCGTAGTGCTAAAAAAAATAATGTCTTTTTAAAGGCCCAAAATTAAGGAAATCCACACCCCGATGAGGGTATGTAAACTTTTCATTTCCACATGAGTCCACATTTTAACTCCCCTCTGAAAAAAAAAAAAGAATGCCAGTTTCTACAGTGGGGGGAAGGCAAGAAGGTCCATTTAGGTTTTTGTCAGCAAACACAAAATAAACATCATCTCTAATGGTACAAAGGTGGCTCAGTACCCATGGTGTCGTTAACTTTTATATTTATGAGGTGTCTGTGACACGGAGGGGTGTATTGGACCTTCAGGCAGGGATTAAAGACATCAGCCTAACTAATTTTAAGATCTGAAATCATTTTTATAGCATAATGACTGATCTCATTGTGACATTTTATAACGGTGTGGCTTCAAATATGCTGGACAGGGATATATTCTTATCAAAAATACAACAGGCATCATAAAACTCAAAAAGCCTAAATATTGTTCTCACCATTAATAAACATATATTTCTCATGGAAGATGAAACTTCTATAAAGAAAGTGTAATTCAAAGGAAATTTCAGTGGTATAAAACATGATTCAATTATTATCAGAATAAGTATAACTTAAATGCAAAGACTGGCTTTCTAGTGTCTGCTAAAAGTCACAGTGTCCTCTCACGCAGATGTAGAAATGAGAGCGTTGTGTGTTCCCAGTGGACCTGCTTTTGCTTGCATCTAAACGTTTCCACCATTTTCTCCCTTTGCCTCCCGTAGCTGTGGTCAAGGCTGAGCCTGACGCAATGCCAGGACAAATCCCAGATCCCTCTGTGACAGCGGGCTCCCTGCCCAGCCTGGGCCCGCTGGCTGGGATCTCAGCCACCACGCTGACGGACAAGCTGAGGTTTGGCGATCTGCACGACATCGGAACAATGTTGTCACCCCTGCTTTTCCTGGACACTCTGGGAAAGAGGCCTGTAGTCATCAAAACTGAGGTACACGACAATCTGAGCAAATGGCGACTAAAGCCTTTTCAACTTATCTGGTGCGTTGGGAATATTTTCAACCATTTAAAGGACCATAAAATGAAAAGAGGCATCAGAAATATGTATGCATATTACTTTTAAAAAAGTAAATATGGCACTTTTTCACATTTCGTCCAATTAAAACCACAAACTTTGATGTGTTTCGGTAGGATTTCTATGTAACAGGCCAGAAAAAAGCATAATTTGAGTTGCACACCAGCTAAACTTAAAAGCCAGTTGATTCTTTTTTTTTTTATTCCAGATCAAATGTGCATTTAATACTAACATTTAATGGAGCTTTATTTAGTAGAGGAATAAGGAAGCAGCTTTTTGTTGACTTGTGATTGGATTATTTTTGCGGTGGGATTCAATAAGTTTTACTTCTTCCCACTCCTTTCCGAGCATCTGCATACATTATGTTGTGTGGACAGATTTATGTTAATTATTCTTTTCCCTCTACTTAATTGTGCGGCAATATATTGCTGTATTAACTTTTTTTGTTTTGTTCTTGGCGCACGACATGCTCAAACTGAACTAAACCAAAGTAAAAGAGTATAAAAGTTGTTATTTTCATTACAATGCAAAGCTAAAGTATTCAAACCCCTTGAACTTTTTCATATTTGGTCTCATTGGATCAATGTACAACATCAGACATCGATGAATTTGATCGATTCTTCACATGGTAGCCCTAAGGAAGGTAGTTCAAACACACAAAAATTAAAAGTGTGCTACTGTGTGCAGGCCCTCAGAGTCGGTGCTTTTAGAACCTGCTTTGGCTGCAGGTACAGGTGCAGGTCTTCTGGGATATGCCTCAACCAGCTTTACTCATCCAGAGACTAATAAAGTTTTTCCCCATTTTTCTTTGCAAAATACAGAATTTCTTGCTCAGTCAGACTGGAAGGAGAGCGTCCAGTTGGATTTAGGTCTGGCCTTTGACTGGGTCATCCTAAAACATGAATATGATTTGCTCTACACCCTCCAATGTAGCTGTGGCTTTATATTTAGGGTCGTTGTCCTGCTGGAAGGTAAATCTCTCAAGCCTCAAGGTGAATGTTAAGTTTTCTGCAATTTCTAACAGGTTTTCTTCCAGAATTGCCCTGTATTTAACGCCATCCATCTTCCTATCAGTGCCGTCCAACTCCCCTGTCGCTGCTGAAGAAAGCCTCTCCACAGCATGGTGCTGCCACCACCATGTTTATTGCATGTTCAGACGGATTCAGAGAGCTGATCGGTGTTGTTTTTCCACCAGAAACTGGTTCACTTGCAGAGAACCTGGTCCTTCGTGCCGCTGTTTCCCCTGCGAGCTCTGGAGCAAACACTAAGGACATCTTAAGGCTTTCTTTCAACCTCTTTATTCCAAACCTGTCTGGTGTGTTACTCCATCTTCATGACGCTGTTTGTTCATTAATGCTCTCTACTTCTTTTTCAAGACAAGGACTCCTGACAGATGGTTGCCCTGATTTTTTTTTTTTTTTTTGAGGTATCAGATCAAAGGGGACTCATACTTTACAGATTTTTATTTTTTAAGAGATCTAAAAAATATTTTACATATTTCAACGTTATAAATTTGCACCACATTGTGTTGGTCGATCGCATAAATTCTCACTAAAACACATTAAAGTTTGTGACTATAACGTGACAAAATGAAAGAAGTTCAAGGCGTTGTGAATAATTTTGCAAGGCCCATGTTTTTACATCATGTCCTACTCTATAGGGACATCTAGTGGATGTAACGGGATGTGGCTGTAAAGTAAATGGGTTGCAGAAAAGGCTTTGTATTAATTATAGCAAGAGCAAAGAAAATGGGACTAGATAAAAACCATTAAAGTGTTTTTTTTACAGTTAACTTCAGGTTTTATTAAATAAACATAAAAATTGTCAATCACCAATTATATATTGTGAATTAAACCAGACCTTAATGTTTTATGTAAAACAACTTTACATGACAGGGCATGCTTATTTTTCAGTGTTGGTATTTTTGGCTTTGATTGACAGATTTTCTCTACAAAGAATCCCATAAAGTCATTACTAAAAGTAATTTAATTAACTTGTTGTTGCATAAGTGCAATTGCCATTTTGCTAATTTCTGCTCATTAGAAAATTGTTGTTTGAAACATCAAGCTAGTTTGATAAAATGATTACAGTTGTGTATTCTTTGCATGCGCTCTTCCATAGAGAGATGAAGAGGAAGAGAGGAGGAAACGAAGGCGAGAGAAAAACAAAGTGGCTGCAGCTCGATGTCGGAACAAAAAGAAAGAGAGGACAGACTATTTACAAAAGGTCAATTATGTTCATGCCACTATTCCACATTTTGACCCCTTTTTTGTCGTTATTATATAAAAAAAAACATGCTTCTGTTTCATGTCCCAGGAGTCAGAAAGATTAGAGATGTTAAACTCCGACCTGAAAGCCCAGATCGAGGAGCTAAAGCTGGAGCGCCAGCAGCTCATCCTCATGCTCAACCGACACCGTCCCACGTGCATCGTCCGGACGGACAGTGTCAAAACCCCAGAGAACGAGGCCATCCCCCTGCTGCAGCCGCTCGAGGCCAAGTGAACAAACGGGGACTTTCAATCAGTTTACATCCGAGGAGAAGCAGCCAACTAGCAGCACTTCTGTTTGGGCTCCTGCTCTGAAACGTAGAGCTATGCAGCACAAAGAGCACATCCAGGGGGACGGTTTCAGCAGCTCAAACTTAACCTCATTCCTCTCTTCACTTTTCTTATGATTTCTGCATCAGCCATGTCTTTTGTGACACAAAACTAAAAAGTGCAATGCAGCTCTAGAGGAAAATTAGAAAATAGTTTTACATTTTCTAATATTAAAAATGAAGAAAACGGAGATTTCCATTATGCAAAACATGGTTTCATTCCATTTCAACCTGAATTTTACCAATTTGCTCTGAGTGACGTCTAACTTTATATGTTGCAAGGATCTGCACAAAGGTTTAGAAAATGATGAACAACCTAATTCAACAGTTTTGATGTTTATGCGAGGAATATTACTTATATAAAGTAAGTTGCAAAGATATAAAGTAACTACCTGGAATGCCTTAACCATAACAACATTATGAAATAGGAGAAACAAAAACATAATTAGCTTTTTAGAAATCTGAGCACAAAATTGCAATGTTTTTTCTTTTCTTTTTCTCTATTCCTTTGCAGAACAACCAAACCTCTGTCATTGTTTTGGCGCAGGCGTCATGTATGCACATATACATATGTATATATACACACACACAATGTTTACATTGTACTTTATTTACTTTTTTCATAGTATTACAGCCAGTTAAGTTTGTTTATATATATATATATATATATATATATATATATATATATATATATATATATATATATATATATATATATATATATATATAAATTTTGTATATGTTGTTTTATAAGCGTATAAGCTATCCGAAAAATACAACTTTATATTTTCTGAAGAAATAAAATGTTTAGTTCCTTATTTTTCTTGTACATTTTCTATTTCTGTTGTGATAGTTCCCTTACCCACATTTCCGCTAAATGCTGCCACTTTGTGGCCATCATTGGCCAAACTGAATTAACCTTATTTGGGATATTTGAATGAATTTCTTAGCTGAAGGACTTTAAACTATTATTAGGCTGTTATAAAGCTCATAGTCAGCAGTTTTCTGTTTGCAGACTGTTAGTGAGCCCAATAACAAGGCGCTCATTGTTTACAGCAGGAGGGATTTAACTGAACAAGCAGATTATCTGAGTGAAAAAGAACAAAAGTGTTAGTTCTGGTTTAGTAGGAACAGTGTTTAGAGGAACTTTAGTGAGTACAGTTGTGGTTGATTGATGATTAGCGTTAAACAGGAAGAGTGAGTCTGCATGGCAGTAAGCGGAGGGTGAAATTCAACCAAAGTATGGAAATCCAAATGTGCCACAATCAAATGAATAAAACAACATGTCTTTAAATTAATATTTATGTGTTAATTTCAATAATATTGGAGACGTGCAATTTAATAATCTTTATTTTGAATAACGAAATGAGTATGTTTTCAAAGTATTTTGTCAAATTTCCATTTATGAAAGTTTGTCAAAAACACTTTCATTATCTTGCACATTGCTTTGTATAAAACTGTATAATCAATTAGAAAATAAATGAATAATATTTTATCTTAAAATCATGGAGAGTCAAAAATGGAAATTCTTAAGTGAAATAAAATTGAAACTGTTAGATCATGTCAAAACTGTAGCCTACTTTACAAAACTGTTCTTTACATTATGAAAACATAAAAACATCATAAACACATCGAAACAGTAACTTGTGAAACCAGTAACAAACATTAAATTGTACAAAGTGTATCAATACCAATAAAGTGCTAGAATCTCTTAGATGAGCCATAGTAATGGTTCATGATGGACATCTAGCACATAAAATGGGAAAATCATAACTGATCACAGAAACATTTATGTATTAGCATATTTAATGAATAACGATTTACATATATTAATGGCTATTTATTTCTGTACTATATTTAACAACTAATTTATTTATTATATTTTGGCCCTTCATGAGATTTCACTATTTATTAAACTCAAAAGTCCAAACGTAATTTAAAATCGATTAATTAATTTAATATATTTTTCTTGATTTATTCCAATGATCACAAACGTAAACATGTCATGACATTTATTGGATTGTTACATGCTTGGCTCCCCATACTTGCAGATTGTGTGACATAAAAAGAAAACCTTCAGTGTTGAACAGGCAGAGAAACAAACCAGTGATACTAATGGAAGATCTGACAGCTGAACTGAAGAAGTCAGCAGGCCATACTGGGAGGAGTGATTACTGAGATGAACAAGGTGAAAATAATTGCCTGAGTGGCAACAGCTGTTAGAGGAGCAGCAAACTTAGCGGGGACTATCATCTGACGAGTAGCTATGAGGCAGAAACTAACATGGTAGACTTGATTTACCAAAACAACACACCGTGATGCCACTGCCAGGCTCTCTGCTTCCTTGTCCTTCCTTATCTCGGCAGCTGGGAGGAGTAAAAGTCGGCTGAATGGATTTTCTCAGAAATCCTCAGCATTGATTCGGCTCCTGGACGGACAGGTCAGTCCTGTGGAAACAACCGGACTCCTGATGAATTCCACTTTTTCTTGAAACAGCTGCAGAACTTCCTGATTTTGGTTGGGACGTGTTTGGGCAGGGTCACGTGCAGTCTCGAAAGTGATACCGGTTTCATTCAATGTGTTGTCTTTTTAAAGTTCCTTCATATGCTCAGAGTGGCTTAGGGGTGTCTTATCTGTAAGGGGTTTGGGTCAGAACATGAAGTGCGACCAGAACACCAACGAGACTGGTCCAGAGTTGCGTAAAGATGGGAAGATCCAGGCTGGCACAGTGAACGGTGACTGCGGCTCTGCGCTCCCGACGCGCCTTTACAGGAGGCGCTGGGTGATTGTGCTCCTGTTCAGCACCTACTCCCTGAGCAACGCGTACCAATGGATCCAGTACGGAATCATCAGCAACATCATCATGAGGTTCTACGACGTGGATGGGTTCGCCGTAGACTGGCTGTCCATGATCTACATGCTCGCCTACATCCCTTTCATATTCCCTGTCACCTGGCTACTGGAAAAGCGGGGGCTGCGCTTCACCGCGCTGGTGGCAAACGCGCTCAACTGCGCAGGGACGTGGATAAAGGTGGCCAGCGCAAGACCCGACCTGTTCTGGGTGACCATGCTCGGACAGTCTGCCTGTGCCCTAGCCCAAGTCTTTATCCTCGGGATTCCCTCAAACCTGGCCTCGGTGTGGTTCGGCTCTGACGAAGTTTCCACCGCCTGCTCCATTGGAGTTTTTGGGAATCAGGTGAGTTGATGGGCGGAAATTAAGGGTAATTCTGTCCAAAAGGTTGGAAACAAACTGAATTAAACCTTTGACTGATGCCGGTTCTCAGTGCAACGTATTTATTTCACTTATTTAGAGTTGTGGTCCACAAAGTTGGGGTTGAGGCCCAACCGGGTCACAAAAAAATGTGAGGTCTTGAGATCTTCACAAACAATGATTATAATAGGATTACCACAATCTATGGATTTTTATTACTGTAATTATTGCTCATACTCTGGTACCGAGGTCAAAGGTAACGTCAGGTTTTATTGTTTATTTTATGCAGAAGGAGGAACACAGATAATCACTACTAACAAATTTACTGTATTGCTTTCAAAATCTAATGTTTTCAATTCTAAATTTCGAAAGTACTGACCAAAAAACACTTAGGGCATATAGTTGTGCCGAAAGCTGTGGCTGTGAAGTTGCATCCGTAATGCCTTGTTTCTGTATAATGTAGAAAAAAAGAGCCTGATAAATGATTTTAAAGCACTTTGACACAACGTGATGAATCCTGGACAATTAAATGCGTGAAAACCCTTGAACTAATTGGCCGTTTTTGATTCAGTGTTTTTGGTTGTAGTCACTGCATAGATTTGAAATATTTGCTATATCTCTGCTGTGATAATCTCTCCAAATGAGGAAATCTCTTGTCCACAGTCCTCTTCAGGTGAAACCGCAGGTTTTCTGATATTTCAGTTCTGAACTCTGGTCCCTTCCAAAACTATGATTTTTTTTTTTTTTTTTTAAATCTCTCAATTAAGCTTTTATCTGGCTTTGTATGCATGCTTGCATTCACTTTATTATTTTTTGTGGGGGGGGGGGGGGTGCTTTTGAACATTTTTAGCTTGAACTAACTGGTATTTCAACCGATTCTTAGTTTAATTCTCCTTTACAAAAAGTCTACTTCCCTCTGAAGTAATTCCAAAGGGTGAATGCCGCCTTGTTATTTTTGCAATGGTCAGTCTTTTGTTCTTCCCATGTGATTTCATCAGACCACAGCACATTG